>JAWHQI010000057.1:4800000-5458333 GCA_033032865.1 Dactylorhiza incarnata
GTAGGTGCCCACGCAGCGGTTGAGGACCTCCGTCTATCGTCGGACTGCGAGCGATATGTCGTACTGAACCGCAGCTTGTATAGCTGTCACGGTTGCGGTTCTACTAAAACCGTGATCCGAACCGCTAAGGTAACAGTTCTTCAAATTAGAACCAAAACCGTACTTGGTTTGACCGGTTCTAGTTCCGGTTCCAGCATAATTTTTGGAACCGCCGTGTTAACGGTTCCGGTTATGGTTCAACAAGAACCAAAACCAAACCGACCACTAACGGTTCGGTCCGGTTCTATGCGGTTCGGTCCGGTTCCAATCGGTTCCAACCAGAACCAAAACCAAACTTGGCAGAATGAATGAGGGAGGTCAAAAATAAAAACCGGAGGGGAAAAGTATACCCGTTCATTTTTTTTGCAAGAGGAACTTCGAAGTCTGAGGCCCGGTCGCAGGAATTTCAGGTTACACCAAGGGGGAGTACTTATTGTATAATATATAGTAAGTCGGGCTGAAAGTTAAAAACTAAATCCGTAAAATCACAAAATTGCACCAGACCGAACTGATTTTAAAAATTCAAAGATCACGATCGTGTGATGCTGATGTAATGTTCATGTGGCTGAAGATCACGACTCAACATATGGTAAAGAACTTTGAATTGTTGCTCTTGAAATCTTATTTTACAATTAAAATTTTGTTTGAAAAATATATTAGTTAATTCAATTTAACTAATTTATCAGTTACAATAAGATTTGTCTTTCATGATTACTATTAAATAGTAGTTGTATATCCTCTATATTTTTAAAATAAAATATTCCAAAAAAATATGAGTAAAATTGAAAATACATTATATGACTGTATAAAAACCGAAACAACACCGCAAAAAAACTGATTCCAAACCACACCAATGTCAAACCACACAACACAGTTTTGGTGCGGTGCAATTTTGTTCAGTCCAAAATTGAACCCCTTTGTTGCGATTGCGGTTTGGATTCAAACCGCACCAGTTTCACCCATAATAGTAAGTATAGATATTATAGATATATTATAAAAAAATAACAATATAATAATAATAATAATAATAATAAATTGATTGCGGTTCGGTTCTGCTTCGGTCCGATTCTAAAAATCTTGAAACCGCTTGAGACTTGTATATTGCGGTTCCGGTTCCGATTCTGGTCCGGATAATAAAATGAAAGAATCACACTCGGACCAATGTTATTCACGGTTCCAAAATTCAAACCGGAACCCAAATAATTCTCGAACGGTTCGGTCCGGTTCATTGCGGTTCCGGTTCGGTTTAAGGTTTTCGGTTTTAAGTGTTAGCTTAGTAGCTTGGTCCCCTGTAAACGGAACAATTCCTGCCAAAAGGTGCTCATGAAGACCGGGTCGCGGTCGTTGACAATGGAACGAGGGAACTCGTGTAGACGGACGATCTCGCCAACAAAGACTCTGGACACCGATTTCGCCGTGTAGGGGTGTTTGACTGGGATGAAGTGCCCGTACTTGGAGAGACGGTCGACCACCACCAATAGACAGTCGTACCCCTAAGAGCGTGGATGGAAGGTAATGAAATCCATGCCGAAACCATGGAAAGCAAGCAAGTTGAAAGAGAAAGATCTATGGCGTTGTTAGCCTGCGCTTTGCCAGCTCTCTCAAATAAAGAAATCTGGGAGCAGTACCGCCTGTGAATACTCCGCCGGTATGAAAAGTTCTTGTTCGATTTTCGATTCAGGTCTTTCTAGTTGCGACTTCGTTTTCGTCTTCAATCTCAGACGTCCTCCCAAATCCGATCAGGTACCGGAAGAGGATGTAGCAGGCCGGCTGGGGCGAGGGTCTGATATTTGGCATTTTGACAGACTAGACAGTCGACCACGAATTGCTGTACTGTCCTCATCATACCGCACAAGTAAAGGGTGGCCGCCAGCCGACGATAGGTCGGGTAGGCCCCCGAATGCCCCACTGTCGGTATGGAATGAAACTCCTCTAGTAGGCGTGGTGTCCATGGTGATGACACTGTGAGGACCAGGTGGTCGCGGAAGTAAAGTCTGTCTCCCATTAGTCGGAAAGGGGGGTGCGCATCTGGCACGCCCCGTAGCTCTTCGATCATGCGACCATAGTGAGGGTCTGCCCCCACCTCCTCCTGGAGGATCGTCACGTCCCGCCACTGGCAAAGTGAGATCGCCGCCAAGGTGTCGCCATGCTCTCGTCGGGACAAGGTGTCCGCGGCCGTGTTCGTCCTCCCGGTCTTGTACTCGATGGAGAATTGATAGCCCAATAGTTTGGCTATCCAGAGTTGTTGGGCTGGGGTGGAGACCTTCTGGCTCCATAGATGCTTTAAGCTGCGATGGTCTGTTCTGACGGTGAAGGGGCGGCCGAGCAGATACGTGCGCCAATGCTGAACTGCTAGCACCAATGCTCGTAGCTCGCTGTTATAGGCGGAAGCCACCTTTCGCTGGTCGGTGAAGGCCTTGCTGTAGTAAGCGATGAGGCGACCCTCCTACATGAGGATGACACCGACCCCCTTCCCCGAGGCGTCACACTCCACGACAAACAGCTGGGAGAAATCAGGTATGCTCAGGACCGATGCCGCCACGAGAGCGCGCTGCATGCTGTAGAAATCCTCTTGGGTGGTCGCTTCCCACAGGAAAGGCACCCCTTCTTCAGGAGGTCCGTCAGTGGCCGTGCCAAAGCCCCGTAGCCGCGGATGAAGTGACGGTAATAGCCGGTGAGTCCCAAGAATCCGTGCACGGCCCGACAGCTCGCAGGCGTCGGCCAGTGCAGGACATCATCGATCTTCCCCGGGTCCATGACGAGCCCCTCGGTAGAGATGATATGACCCAGGTACTCAACCTGAGGCTGGCTGAAAGTACACTTCTTTCTGTGGGCCACGAGCTGGTGGGCGGCAAGGAGGCGGAGGACGGTGGCGAGAAGTGCTAGGTGGAGCTGCCAAGATGAACTGTAAACCAAAATGTCGTCAAAGAAAACCAGGACAAACTTACGCAAATGTGGGCAGAGCACGTCGTTCATGGTGGACTGCAAGGTGTCCGGGGCGTTCGTCAGGCCGAACGGCATGACGAGAAACTCATAGTGGCTATCATGTGTCCGGAAGGCCGTCTTTGACATGTCCTCTGCCCGCACGCGGATCTGGTGGTAACCCGAGCGTAAGTCCAGCTTGAAGAAATAGGTAGCACCACGCAGTTCATCCAACAGTTCCTGGATGATAGGAATAGGGTACTTATCAGGCACGGTGAGCTTGTTCAGCTCTCTGTAGTCGACCTTAAACTGCCAACTGCCATCTTTCTTCCGCACCAGCAGCACCAGGATGGAGAAGGGGCTGACACTCGGCTAGATGATGCCTGCACTGAGCATCTTGGCCACCATTGCCTCTATGGCGTTCTTTTGGTCATGGCCGTACTGGTAAGGGCGGACGGAGACTGCAACCACGCCGAGCTGCAGGATGATGCTGTGGTCGGAAGCGCGCGGCGTAGGTAGCCCGTGCGGTATGGTGAAAACCATCTGGTGGTCGTCGAGTAGCCGTTGGACGTCCGGATGTAGAGTGGGTGGTGCTGGTTCAGATCCCCGATCCATGTGCCACAAGAGAATGCTGAAATCCGGGTCGATTGTGCGGAGAATGGAGCGGAGGCCGGCCGGTGAACGAGCCAGAGATGAATCTCCTTGAAGGTGATGAGTCGCCACATAATAGGAATACAATCCCCACACAACATACATTGTGACTGAAACCTTTGTTTGACAACAACCACATTAGAAGACATCTAGTGTCAGCTGGAGTTACTTTCACCCACCCACGCCATAGTACTCGTTTATAAAAATCTATAAATAATCAACCTAAGAAAAGTGATGATAAAAAATAGTGTCGAGGAAAGTGACAATGACGAAATTCCAACTCGTGGATGACTTCCAAGGGTTGAGAGAAGTGATAGGTGTCGGGGCCAAAGCATCGAAGTTAATGTTGGGGAATTCAAGGGTAAATTGAGTCTTCAAGAATGTCTAGAATGGTTGGATAAGATGGGCCATTTCTTCGAGTGTAAAGATATACATGAGGATAATAATACCAAATTTATTAGTCTGAAGTGGAACGTCCACACTCTCAATTCATGGAAAAATCTTCAATCCAATAGAGCTAGATGAAGAAAAGAAATAATTTGGTCATGAGACTGAATGAAGTAAAATCCCAGTGGAAATTCTTACTATTTGATTATTCACAAATAATCTTCTAGGAGTATAATACATGCGAAAAAGAAGATATAGCATTGTCAAATACATTGATGAGTTTTACGAACTCCATTCTAGGAGCGATTTAGAATAATCTTAAGAGAAAATTGTTGCTTTGTTTTATAACTGGCTTATGTGTCATTCCAAAGTCAAATAGCTCTACATGGTATAAGTTGTTGTATATTACATGGCTAGAAAGCTTGAAAAGCAACAACGATGATGCACTGACCGCCCCAGATCTTTTCAAAGATCAACCTACTTAGTGGATACCATCAGATCATAGTTTGAGAGGAGACCCATGGAAAGATGATCTTCAAGACAAAGGGTGGTCTTTTTGTGTGGGCTAGTGATACCATTCGGGCTATTGAATGCCCTAATACTTTCATAAGAGTCATGACCCAAGCTCATCAACCTTATATGGGAAAAATTTCTAGTGGTCTATTTAAACGACATATTCATTTATAGCCAGGCATGCTGACCATCTTCTTCATATTAGATTACTATTCAACCTTCTCCACAAGGAGCACTTATACATCAATTTGAAGAAATGTACCTTTTTGTTGATGTCTGTGCACTTTTTTGGGGTATATCGTATCCGTCTCCGGTATTTCTATTGATTGTGATAAGATAAAGTCGATCCGCAATTGACTTGTTCCCGCTAACATCCATGTGGATGCAGTTTCCACAAATTTGTCTCTATCGAAGGTTTGTCAAGGGTTTCAATACCATCATGCCCGCCTTTACGAGCTGCCTTCTTAAAGGCGATTTTATATAGACCGAAGCGGCCACATGAGCTTTCACTGAGATTAATGATAAGCTATCTTTAACTTATGCCTTGAGTTTACCAACTTTTAGTAAGGTCTTCGAAGTTGTCCGAGTTGCATCTTGAGTAGCCATAGATGAATTACCGTGCTAGAGATTATCTTGTTACTTTAGTGAGAAATTGAATGAAACTTGATAGAAGTATTCTAATTATGATTGTGAGTTTTATGTGGTGGTTCAGGCCTTACGATAATGCCGTCATTATCTCCTCTCAAAGGAGTTTGTTATCCACTCAGACTATTTGGCCCCGCGTTATCTGGATTCACAGAAAAAACTAGTTCACCATCATGTCAATTGGGTCGAGTACAAGCAGGAGTTCCACTATGTTCGTTAACACCGAGTTGGTGAGAACAAACCCGCCAACACCCTGAGTCGGCAGTTTTGCATGCTGCACATGATGAGCGCGTGCTTATAGGGTTTTGAGTGTATAATATCTGATTATCTTATGTGTTCTGATTTTGCTCAGGTTTATTATGCACTGTCGAGAGTCCCCCAGATTTTTTCGACGGGTTACTTCTTGCCGATGAATACCTTTTCTGTGGTTCCAACACGTGCCTCCCAAGCACCTCCCTTCATGACCATTTGATTTGTGAGATGCATGCTGTGGGAGATATCTGCATTTCAGTCAGAATATGATGACTTGGTTGATGATCGCATCTATCGACCTAGCCTGAAGGGAGGCGACACTTGATTTTTCCGTCATTGTCTCATTGGTCAGACAACCAAGGGCTTCTGTTAGAATACTGACATATAAACACCATTATCCGTCGTGCATCGGCCTTGTGTAGATATCAGTATGAATTTTGTGCTCGAGATTTCTCGCACTTTTCAGAAGTGTGATTCTATATTTGTGGTTTTTGAATGTTTCTCGAAGATGTCCCACTTTATTTCATGCAACAAGACTGCTGACACAACTCACATTGCATTCATGTTCATCAGGGACATCTTCAGGCTTCATGGCTAAGATGACAATTTCTAACCACAATGTTCACATTTATAAGTTATTGTGGAAAATATTGTGAAAGAAAATTGGTACACATCTAGACGGATGAACAGATTGTAGTAGTCAATTGGGAAACCTTCTCCATTACTTAGTTGGGGATCACCCTCTAGCTAGCACTCCACATTATCCAAAACTGTGTTCAGATACAATAGTTCGATCAATAAGTCCACAGTTTGAGTCCATTTGATGTAGTATTATGTTATGAACTCAGGAAATCTTTTGACCTCATTCTCCACCCCTATTAAGCCACAACCTAGGGAGTCTGCTGAGTCATTTGTTCATCATTTGCATGAGTCTATATGACATGAGATTGCCATTAGTAATGAAAATTTATAAAACTTACAAAAACACCCACCAGTGAGATTAGAGCTTTCGAGAAGGTGATTAGATGATGGTTCATGTGCGCGCTGAGAGATTCCCTAAGGGAACAACTAAAATATTGAATGCAAAGAGACCTCATATGTGAAAGATTGAGTCAAATGTCTACAATTTTGATATCCCTAATTATATGAAAATTCGCCATGTATTTAATATTTATGATTTGACCCGTTATCATGAATTGAGCATATGAGCCCATCCTTGACACTACTTATGACCCTCAGCTTTATGCACTCTCCCATATTCAGCACCAGATCCAACCATAACCTCAACCTACTTTACAACAACTAGCAATTCCATCGGTACGATCTTCAGCACCGAGCACATCTTAGCACTCATATGACATAGTGGACATTATGGACTAGGAGTTTGCAACGACATCTGATAGAACCATAAAGATATACCTATGCATTGGAGAGGACACCCTTTCATTGAAGATATCTGGTTGTCGCCAGAGGAGTTGAACCGACTTGCCCTTGACTGATGTTGAGAGTATGAACTCATTCATTCATCGGTTATGAATACTTTCAATCTCGAGGGGAGGGGGCTTAATGGGATCACCCCAGGAGAGCTGATCATCACCCGCTGAGGCCCATACGTCAATACACTCGCACAAGATGGGGGTAAGATCATTATTTGGACGATCGATGTCCGTAGTCATGTCCGGATTGACTGTGATATATCTTTTTGTATTATTATTATTTATTTTTATGTACATGTGGCGACAATTATGCTCAGATGATCATGACCATGGCCACCCGCATCTGTAAATAAGCATATTAGGGCTCATTTTTGGCCATAGAAGATTTTGGACAGAATTTCTAGGATCGCTCTGTCTTTCCCACGGTCTCGAAGCCATGGAACTGAGGCGCCAAAGCCTAGGCCCTTCCTCCTTTGGCCAGCCATCCCTTCCTACCACCACCACCCTCCAGCCGGTCGTCCACCTCATTTCTCTGACCGATCACCACCTCTCCTCTCTCTAACCACCCCTCTCCCCAAAACCACGATAACAAAGTCTCCCTCTACTAAACCTCAAATAATCACAACCACCCCACCCCCTTCGCCCAACCATCCCTACTTCCCCTATTAACTCCATTAACTACCTCTCCCCACTAATTGAACTACCTTCCCTCATATTCATAACCGACTTCCTACACAATTACCCGCCCAACTCCCCTCCTCTCCCATTACTTACCAAGCCAACCACCCACTTACCTACCACCAAACAGCTCCTACATCTTGAATCGTGATCCCTCTTCCCCACTATTCAGGTCCCAAACACTCCAACCCTGTTCGACCCTTGTGTACACCCCCTGCTACAAATAAGGAAGAACAGGGATACAATCACGAGGTATGCTCGTGCCAACTTCCGGAGGCTGGTTCCTCCTTGAAGCTCCTTTCCAAATGAGAGTTCAAAACGTAGAAGATGAAAAGGTCCCCTCTAACTCTCAATCCACCTCCTTTTATAGGGAGGGGGGGGGGGGGGGGGGCTCACATGCCAAAACCCTAAAACAATATGAAATACAATAATAATACGCGCATGCATAACAATCCATCCTGCCAGAAAATCGACCCCCAAGGTCGAAATACCGCCTGCCATCTAGTAGTAATGTGCCCGTTGGTGGGCCGCCACAGAGGTGCCCAGATCTCCATCTGGCGGTACATCCGTGAGCAAGAGGGCGTCCAAGTCAGCCGTGCCGATCTCGTCCAAATCATCCCCGATGAGGGCCCGGAACTCCTTGGCAGGACAATTATGATTAGGCGAGTAGAGTTGCTTGTAGCAGTAGCACAGACCCTTGCTCCGCAAGTCACTGTACTCTTGGTTGGAAAGACGGTGAGTGGGGATATGGCGGTTGTTGCGTGGGCCCATAATGGTTGGCCGAGGAGGATGAGGTGGCAGTGGTGGAGGTTTAGACGAGGGAGGGAAATATGGTTGGTAGAGAGGGTTGGATGGAGGCGACAGGAATGGAGGGTCCCCGGACGTTGCCATGAATTCGGCTTCCACTAGTGTGGAGAGGTCAATGGCTTGGTGGGAAGTTAACGGTTGCAGGGTGCGGAGGCGGGCTCGAATTTGGGGTTGTAAGCCGTGCATGAAGTAGGCCAAGTAATGGTCGGGTGGAAGACCAGGAACATGGGTGACCAACTTTATGAATGCATCAACATACGAATCAATGGGTCCGGTCTGACGGAGTCCGCAAAGGCGCTCGATCATGGAGCCAGGGTAGCGGTGATCATACCGCTGAATGAGGGCCTCTGTGAGAGCTGTCCAGGTGAGGCCGGGAGAGGATTGGCGGATCCAGCGGACCCAGTGGAGGGCGGAGCCCTCCATGCCGATCATGGTCGTGCTGACCTTCTGTGGCTCTGAGATCTGCTGTATCTCAAAGAACTGTTCGGCCCGAGCAATTCATCCCATGGGATCGATGCCGTTGAAAGAGGGGACATCAAAGGAACGAGGGCCTGGTGAGCCCACCCCGGGCAGGGGAGCTGTTGCATAGTAGAGTTCTGGGGGAGCCCCGAGGAGGGGCTGCGGATCCGCCGCCGACGTCGCAGATGTGGTAGGGAGGCCGGCCAGGAGGGAGTCGAGCTTAGCATCCATGCGTAACATGAGGGCCTGCAACAACGCGATTGAACTGTCGTGGTCATCCAAGCGACGAAGAATGGCGGGATCGGTGGTTGGGGGTTGCAACGATGGGTCGGGGTTGACCATTGATCGCAGTCTAGGGGGCATACACGCGGCCGGGTGGAGGAAGACGGAGACAGAAGCCGATATAGAGCTGTCGGTCTGGCGGTAGGAAGAAGGCGGTAGCAGGCTAGGCGTCGAGGTGCGCTGGTGGTTTGGCGGTAGGAAGACTACGGGATCGGGACGCGCGGCAGGGAGTGGCGATGGGATCCAAATCTCCGTCCGGATCTGGTCGGCGGACAGGGAGCGACGATGGGCGACGACGCGCAGCCGCAGGCGACGGACGCGCATCAGGCGACGGGACACAGTGGACGCGCATCAGGCGACAGGACACAGTGGACGCGCATTACGCAATGGGAGCGGGACACGCAGCAGGTGACGAGAGTGAAATGCGCAGCAGGCGACGGAAGCGGGGGGCGCTGGACGCGAGCGGGCGACAGAATCGGAACGTGAGGCAGACGATGATGCGCGATAATGAACACCGGCGGCTTGATTGCGGTCGGTGCGACAGGTCGGACCAAATGCTACGAATAAGGAAGAACATGGATACAATCATGAGGTGTGCTCGTGCCAACTTCCGGAGGATGGTTCCTCCTTGAAGCTCCTCTCCAAATGAGAGTTCAAAACCTAGAAGATGAAAAGGTCCCCTCTAACTCCCAATCCACCTCCTTATTTAGGGAGGGGGGTTCACATGCCAAAACCCTAAAATAATATGAAATACAATAATAATATGCGTATGCGCCCCCCCCCCACCCCCCCCCCCCCCCCCTCTCATTTCTCTCTGTTCGACCCTTGTGTACACACCTCCCATTCATTCCCCTCTGTTGGAACCGAGCTCCCTGCTATTTCTATATTGCACCAAACCTACACACCTTCTGCCCTGTACTCCAGAACCTGCCTAGCTCCTCCAGAACCTGCCGGAGAACCTTCCTACCTCTTCTCAACCAGCCAGAAGACTCCCCACACTCATCTTACAGCCCACGACCTTCCCCCCTTTACCCCAGAAGCTCCACCACAGCCCCCTCTCCTTTCTCCTCGAGCATCCTCTTCATGCTGATGCCAACATTTGCAAGGCTTAGAATGACACACATTTTGTTAAAGAACTATCGGCGCATAAACTAAGTAGTTGCAAGTTTTCTGTTAATCCTCTAATTTTAACTGTGGTGGTTATATTGCAAGTGCTCATTAATTTAATTATTGCATGCAATCTTGTATCGGAAATGTTGTATGCGTGTGCGCCTTTAGTTTGATTATCACCCATAAGTCCATCACCACATTGTAGATTATCCTTAGGACACCACCACACACCCATCACCTTAACCCGCATCGCTAATGTTGGACATGTGTGTCACATCCCTTTATTTGAGAATAACAAATCCCATATTGTATTTGATCTTGCTTGTAGTATGTTTATAGTGTGCAAGAACTATAGGTGCAATACTCCACAGGTAGAAAGCAGCATGGAATCAAATTTCTGAAAGAGCCACTATCGCCAGCGTTATCACTACCGCCTGGCGCTAGCGCTACCGCAGACGCTAGTGCTACCGCCTGGCGCTATCTCAAGTTCGTGCACAGCGCCACGCCGCCGACGGTTGCGCAACCGCTCTACACGAACGCTAGCGCCGGCGCTATCCACTACCGCAGGCGCTATCCACTACCGCAGGCGCTAGCGTCAAGTTCTATAAATTGGAGCTTCGTTTTTCGTTTTGGCTATCCATCCCAGAGAGAGGTCTTGTGCTCAGTACCAAAGCTGCTACTCTGCCGAAACATCATCTCCCATTCAAAGCTAAAGAAGAAATTCTGGAGAAGGAAGCCATCACGCTGCATCCGAAGAACGATCGCTTCAACCTCGCTCATGCTTCAGCGATTCTTCATGCTCATCTCCAGAAATCTCAAGAGGGAGTTTGTTTGTTGTTTACTTCATTTCTTATTGTGAATCTTGTAGTGAAATCGCCTTGCTTTTGGCGACTAGGTCCTTGCGCGGCTTAGGGGGAATTCGCCGCGTGAGTTGGCGACTAGGTCTAGGGGATTAGATCTAGGGGGTGCTCGAGGCCATATCCGAGTTTGGATGGGCTAGAGCGGCTTGAGGCCTTATCCGGGGAAGGATAGGCTAAAGCCAACCGGTTTGTGGGGATACAAGTCGGTATAGAAAAGGAAAAAGATATTTACAAATGTACGCCTCCGATTTCTAGCGTTATTGAAATCAAATTTTGGAAACACCTTTATTATATAATGCAATCATGATTCTATTTGTGTTTATTTGATTTCTCTCTATTGGCGTAAATTTTATTATTACAAAGAATTTATTTCTAAATTGTCATCTTGTTTTCTCTTAATCAAAAACAACTTAGTAATTTTCATAAAAATTATAAAAGAATTTTATTCCCTTATTCACCCCCCCTCTAAGGGCGCCTCTCGATCCAACAAGTGGTATCAGAGCATTGGTTATTCCAAACGGTTTAAAAACCAGGAATAATGGCGTCATATGATCTAGCTTTTTCCGAGGGTCAGGGAATTAGTAGACCTCCACTATTTACTGGGTCAGATTATAACTATTGGAAAAATAGGATGCGTTGTTTTCTTATGATCTTAGATATTGAGGTATGGAATATGGTAGAAGAGGAATGCTCTCCTCCTACAATTGTAGCTGGAGAGATAACTTTAGATAAACAAAAAGATAAATGAGATGATAGGGATAAGCTAAAATGCAAAAATAACGCCAAGGCTATGAATGCTTTATTTTGTGCGTTAGATAGAAATTAATTTAATAGAATTTCTGCATGTACTACTGCATATGAAATTTGGAATCATTTGGAAGTTACTCATGAAGGTACATCGCAGGTTAAAGATTCAAAACTTTTTCAACTTGAGTCGGAATATGAAAAATTCCGGATGGATGAAAGTGAAGATGTTGATGCCATGTACACGCGCTTCACCAAGATCGTCAATGCCTCCAAAGCTCTTGGAAAGACCTTCTCCAACGGCGACTTGGTCCGAAAGATTCTTCGTTCTCTTCCACCAAAATTCAACCCGAAGGTGACGACCATTTCAGAATCGCACAATCTAAGAACGCTCCAAGTTGAGAGCCTTATTGGGAATCTCAAAACCCATGAGGTAAAACTCAAAATCCAATATGACGAATACAACAAGGAGCTAAAGAAGAAGGCGTTGGCACTAACATCAAAGAAAGAGTGCCAAGAGGATGAAAATGAAGAAAGCCTTTTGGTGAAGAATTTCCGAAAATTCATGCGAAATCCGGAAAGGAGAAACACTTTCCAGAAATTTATCCAAAATGATGCAAGATGGAAAAGGTCATCCTCAAAGAAGGAAAAGGAGAGCGACGATGAAGAAGAAAGACCTCCACCGGAGTGCTTTCATTGTAGGAAGACCGGGCACATTCGAAGCCAGTGCCCAAAGTTCTTGAAGGAGAAGAAGGAAAAGCGGCACAAAGGGAAGAAGAAGAAGAAGATGCTAAAAGCTAGAACATGAGATGACTCCTCCTCCTCCTCTAAAGAATCAAGCGGGTCTTCATCAAGCGAAGATGAGGAAGCAAACATGTGCCTCATGGGACATGGAAACGACGGCGACGACACCAGTGTTCTTAGCGACACTGAGGTAACTCCTCCCACTTATGATGAACTCTTTAATGAATTTCTTGAAACTTGCAAAGCTTTTGATAAAAATATGAAAGACAATATTTTGTTGAATCGTGAAAATGAATCTCTTATTAAAGAAAATCAAAAGCTTTCCAAAAAATTAATTGTCTTGGAAAAAAGAAAGGTTTCTTGCCAAGAATGTGATCACTCCACAAAATTGGCAAAAGATATTGAAGAGTCACTTTCTAAAGCCCTCTCTCACACCAAAACTCTTACTTAAGAGAAGGGGGAATTAGAAAGTAAATTAGAAGCCTCACTATTACAAATCAAAAATAACAAAAAAGGTTTTGAAAATAAGTGTGTCATGCTTGTGAAAGAAAATTCTTCCTTTAAAGCACAAGTTCATGATCTCATCATGGCCATTAAAAAATTTGGAATAGGACAAAAATCACTGGAAATGCTTCTAGGGTACCAGTGCCATGGTTCTGGAAAGTTTGGGCTCGGATATCGAGGAGAGAACTACCGCCAGGCGTTAGCCACTACCGCCGGCGCTAGCACCTCATATCAGAAACCTGAATTTTCTTGTTCGAAAAGTTTTTCTTCTATAAATCCAATTTGTTCCAGCAAGAAAATATTTCAGAAAAGTGTCTCAACCCCCTTTATTTCGTGTGCAAACTGTTATAGGTTAGGTCACACATCTAGTTCTTGCAGGAAAATAAAACAAAATATTTTAAAACAAATCTGGGTACCTAAGGTTTCCAGTTATTCTATGGGTGGTACCACTTGGGTATCCGGATCCTTACTCTCATCTTCTTTCTAGATGTGCAGGCAGGCTACGGACAATGAAGACGTGTGGTACTTGGATTCAGGATGCTCTAAGCACATGACGAGCAATAAAGCTAAGTTCCTTAGCCTGGAAAAGAAGAAGGGAGAGATCGTGACATTTGGCGACAACGGAAAAGGAAGGATCATGGGAATTGGTACAGTGGGTAACGAATCCTTCACTATTTCAAATGTTCTTTATGTAAAAGGGCTAAAACACAATCTTATTTCAATTAGCCAATTGTGTGATAAAGGATTAGATGCTTTATTTGAATCTTCTACTAATCTATGCAAAATATCTAATCCTACTACAAACAATATTTTACTAACTGCACCAAGAATACATAATGTTTACATAGTTTCTTTTCATGATCTTTCAAAATCATCTTTAAAATGTTTTATTACCAAAAATGATGAACTTGAACTTTGGCATAGGAGGCTAGGACATGCTAGCACAAAGCTTATTGTAAAACTTGCCAAAAGAGATTTAATTAGAGGATTGCCTAGATTAAATGGAAATTTACCTTCACTTTGTTCACCATGATAAAAAAGTAAAATTACTAGATCCTCTTTTAAAAGTAAAAATGTTATTTCTACTACAAGACCCTTGCAATTAATTCATATGGATCTTTTTGGTCCCGTTAGCACCGCAAGTCTTGGTGGTAGATTATTTACATATGTTTTAATAGATGATTTTTCTAGATATTGTTGGACAATATTTCTCTCTTCTAAATCCGATGCATTTTGTGAATTTGCAAAATTATGTACTCGTATTCAAAATGAAAGTGATTTAAAAATTAAATGCATTCGCTCGGATCATGGAGGAGAATTTGAAAATGAAAAATTTACATCCTTTTGTGATATGTTAGGCATTAAACATGAGTTCTCTGCACCACGCAAACCACAACAAAATGGTGTTATAGAAAGAAAAAATAGGACTCTTCAAGAATTAGCACGCACTATGTTGTGTGAATATAAATTACCTAAGTCCTTTTGGGCCGAAGGCGTAAATACATCATGTTATGTTATGAATAGAATCATGCTTCGCCCATCTCTTAATCTCACACCATATGAACTCTATTTTCAAAAGAAGCCTAATGTATCTTATTTCAAAGTTTTTGGGTGTAAATATTTTATTTTAAATACAAAAGATAGCTTGGAAAAGTTTGATGAAAAATGTGATGAAGGAATTTTTCTTGGATACTCTTCAACTAGTAAAGCTTATAGAGTTTTTAATAAAAGAACTAGAAAAGTTGAAGAGTCAATTAATGTAAAATTTGATGAGCTTGTTCCTTGTGTAGAAAGATTTTCCGCAGGCAAAGAGGATGATCTATTACCTCCTTTGGAGCATGGTGATGAACCTTCCAAAGAAGAAGAAGAAGAGGAGGCCAAGACAGATGAATTTGTACCTCCAATTGTCTTGAAATTCACAAAGGATCATCCACGGGAATCAATAATTGGTGAACCATCCATCGGTGTAAGAACTCGCTCTTCTCTTCATGAATCATATTCAAATATCTGTTTTGTTTTCGAAATTGAACCAAAAACCGTTTCTACCGCTTTAAATGATGAATTTTGGTTTTTGGCTATGAATGAAGAGTTAGAACAATTTGAGCGACATAATGTTTGGAAACTAGTAGAAAGACCGTCTAATCACCCGGTTGTAGGTGTAAAATGGATATTTAAAAATAAATTAGATGGTGAGTCTAGAATCACTAGGAATAAGACACGCTTAGTAGCACAAGGATATTCACAAATCGAGGGGATAGATTTTGATGAAACTTTTGCGCCCATTGCTATGTTGGAATCCATTAAAATCTTTCTAGCATTTGCAAGCTTTAAAAGAATAAAACTATTTCAAATGGATGTAAAAAGTGCTTTTCTCAACGGGTTTGTAAAAGAAGTTTATGTTGAACAACCCCCCGGTTTTATTAATGAAAAATTTCCCAATCATGTTTATAAACTAGAAAAAGCGCGTTATGGTTTAAAACAAGCGCCTCGTGCATGGTATGAAAGACTTACATCATTTTTATTAAAGCACGATTATATTATGGGAAGTGCCGATAATACTCTCTTCATTAAACATAATAATGATGATTTAATTATTTTGCAAATATATGTTGATGATATAATCTTTGGATCTACTAATGAAGAGTTGTGTAATGAAGTTATTGAAGTGATGAAAAATGAATTTGAAATGAGTCTAGTAGGAGAATTTTCATATTTTCTTGGTTTTCAAATATCACAAAGAAATGATGGTATTTTTATATGTCAAACCAAATATGTCTATGATATGCTTAAACGTTTTGGATTTGAAAACCTTAAACATGCTTCTACACCTATGAGTGCATCACTTAAATTAGGAAAAGATGAATCGGGAATTTCAATTGATCAAACCTTATATAGAGGTATGATAGGATCCCTACTTTATCTTAGTGCAATTAGACCCGATATTATGTTTGTCGTATGCTTATGTGCTCGATTTCAAGCCAATCCAAAAGAATCTCATTTAAAAGCGGTAAAACGAATTTTTAGATATCTTATTGGGTCATCTAGATTAGGATTATGGTACCCGCATAATAATTCATTTACACTTCACGGCTACTCCGATTCGGACTATGCCGGTTGCTCACTTGATAGAAAAAGCACTGTGGTACTTGTCATTTTCTAGGACCTTCTTTAGTTGCATGGTCTAGTAGGAAACAAAATTCGGTTGCACTCTCCACCACGGAGGCCGAATACATTGCATTAGGGAGTTGTTGTGCACAAGCTTTATGGATGAGCCAAACTTTAGAGGATTTTGGTTTTCATCTAAAACTTATTGAATTAAAATGTGACAACAAAAGTGCCATTGATCTCACAAATAATCCGGTACACCACTCTAGATCCAAACATATAGATGTGCGCCATCATTTCATAAGGGATCACATTAAAAAGGAAAATGTTAGGATAAGTTTCATTGGCACGGACTCTCAACTTGCTGATATATTTACTAAACCTCTTCCCGATGCAAGGTTTCAAATGTTAAGGTTGGAATTAGGAGTCTTAGACATCTTAGGATGAATAACATATAAAAACGCTAGGTTTTATGCAATTTGAGCAATCAAAACATTTCCAAAAATTACAAAATTTCTGTATAAGACTACTCTTAATGCTCCTAATAAATATCAAAAATCAGATTTTTAAAATTCTCAAAAAATCGAGTACTGTTTCCAGCGCTAGCGCCAGCGCTAGCGTGGGTGTTGGAATTTTCTGTTTTTTAAATTTTCTAAAAATCAAGAAAAATATGTTAGTATATATGTACTACTTTGATTTATAGTTCTGACATTTGTTATTTTTGTTTTATTCATATTATGAAAAATCAACTACAAAAATTCATAATTCAAAAATACAAAAATATGTTTTTGTGATTTTCTGTTTTTATTTCATTTAAAAATTATAAAACAAAAAAAATTGTATGATCTTTATTGCCAAATATCAAGCATGTATGAATTCTTTTATTTAGAATTATTTGCAATGTTAAAACTTATTACTTCAAATTACTATGAACATTGTTTTGTTTATCATGCTTTGATATATCTATTTAAAGTGCATCAAATATTAAAAAATATGTGTAGAACCAAGCTTAGCATGCCTCTAAGTATGAGTAAATGTATTGTGATTGATAATGATACTTTTTCACTCACTTATGTTTGGTAATATACATGTGTATTTAAAATCTAAAAATACTTGCTTGTGTATCGTACTTGCACAATGAATTAAAATTTGCATAAGTTTATTATCTACACTACATTTGAATTGCACTTAAGAAATTTTAGAAAAGTGGTTGAGTTGAAATTTCTTTTTTGGGGTTTGCAAAACAAGTGTATTCGGAGAATGTTGTCTCACTATTGTGAACAAAAAAAGTATATATAGACAAATATAACTCCACCAAGCACTACTTGAACCTCCTGATAAGTCTTCATAAGCATTGTGAGGTTGAGCACCTTGTAAAGAATAGTAAAGTGTCTTGTGCAACCCTTAATTAATACACCACTTTTTACAAATGTGTGTGCATTAAAGTGTGTGAAAGTGATATTCTTGTGTTTTATTGTGCACTTTACTCAACACTTGTCTTGTATTTTGTGAATTGAATCAATTGTTAACATTGCTCAAAATACACTTATGTGCACATCATTATCTTTCATAACACTTCTTCTCATGAGAATTGGATTCTAATGCTTTATCTATACTACTATTTATATAAGAAATGCACTAGATAACCTAGCATGATCTCTACAATGTTTTGGTATCTTTTGAACTTAAAATTATGTAACATTGTAGTGTATTCTCTTTATGAAAAATTCATTTCATGCTTGGTAAACTTTATGTAAAATTATGAGATTTCAAAAAGGTTACAACATCTTTACATTTTGAACTTAAACTCTTATTTATAATTATGACTTTCATGCTTACAAAAAGATGTTTCTTCTAATCTTCCGCTTGCTTCAAACTCTTATCTATTTTATTTGAAATCTCTTTCAAACTATGCTTCCACTCTTTATTATTATCTATGTTTCAAAAAGCTCGATCATGATTTATAAACTAGCCTAAAGAATGTCTCCTTACTACCCTCACCCCACCTCCTTTTGATAATACCAAAAGGGAGAGATTAATTGAAGAAATCTATATAGGAGAAATATAGAAGAATAAGAGGGAGACTAATTCATGACATCTATCATTTAGGGGGAGTAAAACATAAATTGCATTTATGTAGGGGGAGCATTAAGATAGGGGGAGTATGCACAATTTCATCATGCTTATCATATAATATAGTTGCACTATTCATCATGCTTATCATATACTATAAACACTATTGTTGATTTCTTGCTAAGTGGATTTGTTATTATCAAAAGAGGAGATTGTTGGACATGTGTGCACATCCCTTTATTTGAGAATAACAAATCCCATATTGTATTTGATCTTGCTTGTAGTATGTTTATAGTGTGCAAGAACTATAGGTGCAATACTCCACAGGTAGAAAGCAGCATGGAATCAAATTTCTGAAAGAGCCACTATCGCCAGCGCTATCACTACCGCCTGGCGCTAGCGCTACCGCAGGCGCTAGTGCTTCCGCCTGGCGCTATCTCAAGTTCGTGCACAGCGCCACGCCGCCGACGGTTGCGCAACCGCTCTACACGAACGCTACCGCCGACGCTATCCACTACCGCAGGCGCTCGCGTCAAGTTCTATAAATTGAAGCTTCGTTTTTCGTTTTGGCTATCCATCCCAGAGAGAGGTCTTGTGCTCAGTACCAAAGTTGCTACTCTGCCGAAACATCATCTCCCATTCAAAGCTAAAGAAGAAATTCTGGAGAAGGAAGCCATCACGCTGCATCCGAAGAACGATCGCTTCAACCTCGCTCATGCTTCAACGATTCTTCATGCTCATCTCCAGAAATCTCAAGAGGGAGTTTGTTTGTTGTTTACTTCATTTCTTATTGTGAATCTTGTAGTGAAATCGCCTTGCTTTTGGCGACTAGGTCCTTGCGCGGCTTAGGGGGAATTCGCCGCGTGAGTTGGCGACTAGGTCTAGGGGATTAGATCTAGGGGGTGCTCGAGGCCATATCCGAGTTTGGATTGGCTAGAGCGGCTTGAGGCCTTATCCGGGGAAGGATAGGCTAAAGCCAACCGGTTTGTGGGGATACAAGTCGGTATAGAAAAAGAAAAAGATATTTACAAATGTACGCCTTCGATTTCTAGCGTTATTGAAATCAAATTTTGCAAACACCTTTATTATATAATGCAATCATGATTCTATTTGTGTTTATTTGATTTCTCTCTATTGGCATAAATTTTATTATTGCAAAGAATTTATTTCTAAATTGTCATCTTGTTTTCTCTTAATCAAAAACAACTTAGTAATTTTCATAAAAATTATAAAAGAATTTTATTCCCTTATTCACCCCCCCTCTAAGGGCGCCTCTCGATCCAACAGCTAACTATTCATATAATCTGCCAAAATATATAAATCTTCGAATCTTTCATTCTGTTTCCAAAAAGTCCAAATATCTGGTTCTGGTTAAGACATGGGCAGCCAAATTAGGATTTACTATAACCTAATGATGCAAAGTTTATATTTAACGGGTTTAATAAATTCTACTTGCCTCAGTATGCCTGTAAAGCTGAATCCAAATGCATCTTAAGTCAAAATACATTAATGTGTTCAACTCTTCAATTCTCATACTTCAATATAAGAGTTGCTAGAAATAACAACTCATAAAAGACTCAATGGCTATAGTTCAATTCTATTTTCCATTTCATCCATCTGACGGCCTTGGAAAATGCTAACTGTTGCTTTCAATGTGGTACTCAAATCAAGATGTATATTTTTACTGAATTCCTCATGATTATGCTCTTTTTCAGGTTCAGATGCTCCACTCGATGAAGTTGCTGATTCAATTTTGACTAGTCGCCTTGCTTTTCAAGTTAAAGAAGAGGTACCCACTATAAATTTTAATTTATTTATCTGAAATGAAAGATTGTTGTATAAAACATACGACAAGTTTGCACCAGAAATGATATTCAAACTCATTATTTAGATTAAAAAAATGATCTTTCTTTCGTTTGATCATTGTTTTTCCACTTTGCTCATTTGTATTCACTAATGATGCAAAAAAGCATCCTGAGCTTCTGATCAAATATTGTTTTCCTTGTTAAAATTATGGATGCCTAAAAAAGATCTTAGTCATTGAAAAGTAGCTAATATGGTATATTAGGCAAGAACATGCTAGAAGGATTAGTTCAATACGATGAAAGTTAAATTACAAATTTCAGTGGGAGCCAAAGTAAGATTATTCAATGTTTGTGTTAATATGATGATGTATCACTAAATTACTAGTCGTCAAATGTTAGGATTTGTGATTTAGAATCATTTAAGTGACAAGATGTCAAACATTGGGATTTAAAATTCATTTAGATGGCTTCAAAAGAATTTATATCTTCTAAACTTCAACAAAATGGTGATGTAAAACTCTCCTTAAAAATTTGTTGAAAGATTCTAGAATGTCGAAGATGCTCCGAGGCCTCTTGTAAAGGAGCCAAATACTGTAAAATACTATTCTTCTGTAAGAGTGAGATGAATAGAATCATATTATTCACTTTATAAATTTCTCGATATATACGTACGTAAGCACTTTCCTTAGGGTTACTAGAGACTGTACAAATGACTAAAATGACCGTGTATACATAAATACATATGTTAACACTCTCTCTCATCTTGATGAGTATATATCATAGAAGCCCATTTTGTTACATATATAGCTAATTTTGGGCGCCTCACTGCTTTTGTCATAAGATCAACTAGTTATTCATTTGAACAAACAAAGGATTTGACAATTTTTTTGGACTCGATCTTTTATCGGATGAAATGACAGTCAAACATAATATATTTTATCGTCTCTTGAAACACATGATTTGATGCACTATGCCTTGCAACTTGATTATCATGCAAGAGCTTCATGGGTTCTTCCGAAGGGAAGCCATACTCTATGCTTTCCCTTAAGTGTCCTCTGTATCAGTATCTCGTGTAGTCATAAAGGATAGCATTGCTATTCCTATGCAATTTGACGTGCTTTCATCACCTTCTTTAATAGCTCGATGTAGTTGCTCAAATACTGGGAGTTTCTTGCGGTTGAAGGAGGTAGTGCAACGATAGTGTTGGTGACCCATATGAATCTAATGGGGATGGTACAATATGAAGTGTGGTGACTCTGAAGGTGGCTGATTTTATGGGGATGGGACAATAGGTATGCTATGCACTCCACAATGGAGGAGATGTGGAGTGCTGGTTTTAGAAGAAAAAAAGAACCTGACTGGTTTTCGAAGAAGTTCGAGGGAACATTTGTTGCAATGGAGAAGATGGTGTGGTTGGGTTGCGGTGTTGGCTTCATGAGCCCTTAAAGTAATGAGATCTTCATGTAAGAAGGATAGATGGGAGGGCTTGGGGTCGACGATGACTTGAATTACATGACGTTATTTGGTTGTTGATCGTACAAAGGTTGATGTTGGAGTTGGAGGCAGAGGATGTTGTACAGGAGTGATGGTGTCATTGCAGAAGAATTGTAGACTGCAGACAGAAACTGATGGGTCTCGTCATGAAGGATCGAACGATGAGCGAATGATTTGCTTGATGTCATTTTGGTTTTAGTATGTGTGAGATCGACAATCAGTGAACTATCTTGCGTCGTAGATCGAGTGTGAATGAATACTGATGCTATCCGAGCGGTAGGGCAAGTGCACCCACTATCGTCGTCAAGTAATAATTAAAATGGGGAGTGACTCCCGAGTATTGATCTCTCGTGGAGCACAACAATGTGGATTCAACGTCCAAGGGAGACTTGAGATTGAAGTCTCTTGATTGTCGGATTCACGGGGGGATTTTGAGATTCTAACAACTAGTGCATGAAAATAAAACTAATTAACTAATGCGGGTCGCCGACACTGCTTCGCACCTCCGCGAGTTGCCGACCTCCGCTTCACACTGCCGCGGCTCGCCGACCTTCGCTTCGCACTCCGGCTCATGTCTAACAAGACAATACAACCACCACTTCTTCCACCACACACAATCACAACGAGAAGGGAAGAAATTCAATACAAAAGGCTAGGCCTCCTAGGCTATTCCAAGGAAATGGAAAACACACAAAATACTTCAATAAGAAACATTAAAGCATTCTTAGATAAATTCATTCCACCATCATCAAAATATGAAGAGAAACAACATCCAAATCAACCTAGATTGAGGGAGAGGAGGAGAGAGATACAAAAGGCGCTTGAGACTCTTTCGTAGAGACAAGGAGGGCTCCAGATAGCTACTCCGTGAACGCCTTGCTCGTCGACTGTCGTCCGGTGTAGAGGAACTTCTGTCACAAGCTCCCAATGGACCCGCCTTCTCAAGGGTTTTGTGCCACCCACGTCTTATTTTTTGGCTCCCTAGCTTGCAGCGAGAGGAATGCTTCTTCTTCTTCCTTAAGCTCTTGGATGATGGGGAGAGCCTAGGGGATGAATCCTAGCTATTGGAGATAAGAAAATGGCGGAAAACGGCGGAACTTTTCGGACTCCTCGCTGGAAAGATGAACCTGTGTATTTATAGGCGGATCAGAAATTGACCTGTGCATGAGCAGACGCACGACCAGTGGTCGTGCGCTAAGGAAAGTTGACTGCTCGTGCGCGAAGGAACTGGGCTGGCAGGAAATCCTTGGAATTTTTGGTGGGGAAATTGTTAAACACACACGACTAGTGGTCGTGCGTTTGTCCTCGTGCGTATCCTCGTGCGTTTTCAAGGGGTCGCTCGGGTCGACAATGCGAAATGGCCGCGCACAACCACCGGTCGTGTGCAAAGGAGGCGACTGCTCGTGCGTGAAGAAAACACACGTGTAGTGAGGTGGTCAAGTCGATATGACAAATGGTTGCGCACTACCACTGGTCGTGCGCAGAGAGGGCCACTGCTCGTGCGTGAAGAAAAATGCACGAGTAGTGGCCTCCTCAATGGAAAATGACCAAGATGCCCCGGGAAAACCACACGAGGGCAGCACCTGCAGCAAAACACATTCAACAACTCCAGAAACTACATCTGCACAACCACACAAATCAAATCTATATATCTAAATGAAATGAAAGGGAGAAATGGTCTCCCTTATGCATGAAATTACTCAAAAAATATTCTATCTAGCCAAACCTTCTCTCAATACATTCATTTGAATTTTCAATTGTTTTATGTTGAAATCAACAACTAGATGAGCGTTATCAATAGAAAAGCATGCTAGAATAGAGCATAAATCACTATGCGAAAATCACTCATCAAATACCAGGTGGGATGATCGTTAAATCTGCTAGGGGGGAGAGAAGCTTCAGTGGATAATGGAGTGTGAAGAATCGAGAAGCTCCCTTACCAATTTTTTATGATGAAAATATCATAATGATATACTGGACCCTTGACCGCTGCTATTGAATGCTGGGTGCTAGCTATGTTATTAAGGCGCGCGCCTAGGTGCTCCTGAGGCGCCGAGCACATCAGGCTCACTGGGCATCGCCTCTACAAGGCAGTGGCGGGCGAGGTGCCTCAGGTGCGCGCCTTACCAGCTCCCAGACGCACCTGGGTCTTTCAAGGCCTTTTTTCAACCTGATTAATGGAAAAAATTTGGAGGTGGGCAAAAACATGATCTCAGGCTTAGATTACATGATTTCTTATATGTATCTACCATCAAGTGAGGGAAGTTACATTCATTTAATTTATATATTTATCATCTGGAACGTGCCTGTTCTAAAAATACAAGAGAAGAGAGTAAATGGTTAAGATTAAGCGAGGATTGAGAAAGAGAATTATGGGTAGAGAAAGATGAATTAGGTTAAGAGACTTGGAAGAATTAAGAGGCACAGTAATGGTGGAATTACATAATTAAACCTACTCAAAAACGCTTCGGGAGTAATTACATAATCATCAGTACGATCAGTGGATTATATTCAATTATAATTCATTAAGATTACTTATAGCTTTCATACACTGCAAATATCTAATCATGACTTAATTACCATCTAATTACAAATATACCCTAATATGGGTACGAATCTATAACATTCTTCGCTCACCAATCAATCTTTCATCACTAAAACAATGTAAGTTCTATGTGATTGAAGCAAGTTGTAGCACTTGCACCTATAGCAGTAAATATTTGTAAAACACTATCTAAAAGTAGCATTTGGAGTTGTGATATATGCAATTCTAGTGTGTTGATATGACGGTAGATTTATTTTGTGTTTTTTGTATTTAATAAACTGTATTTTTTTACCTTTTTTCCATTTTTGCGCCCACGTGCCTCAGGCGCGAGCATAGGCTCAAGGACCCCTTTGCGCCTCAGTGTGCCTTGCGTCTTTCATAACTTAGGGTGCTAGAGAGAGATCAACCAAATCCTTCTTTCTACCTAGGGTTTAGAGAGGGAGATAATAAACTAAGGGGGAGTATAGATCCTAATTTCTTTCTTGTCCATTCCATGACCCTAAGGACATATATAAATATAACACATTTTTTGAACTTAAGTCCATACAGCCGGAAATATTTCAAAATTACCCAACATGAAATTAAAAGAGAACTTACATAAAATAGAAAATCCTTATTAACATATAATTATCCTAATTACATTATAACATGCATAAAAAAGACTCATGGTGTTGCACCATAACATTTGTGGCCTACATGTGCCTCGTACTCGGAGTCAAATCCATTAGCAAGAGTGTAATATTATAAGAGATTTATGTAGATGTTTAAATATAGTCGCATTATCTAATATTATGATTAGATGCACTTAACTCAGAGTATCCATATGTGAAAAGAAAGTGAAGAGTATGGAAAACAGAAGATGATGTATTTTGTAAGGGTTGCTTTCTTGTCTTTAGTAATCTCTACACGAAGCGGCATTTTGTATGGTTGCTTCCCTAGATGCACATTTTGTGAGGTGACGGTAAATGTCACATGAGCTCAATGATGTGAGTGATTGTGTGAGAAATCATGAAAACTATAACATTATTCTTTTGTGTATCCCATACTGCGACAATGAGTACAGTTGGCACGTCCACGACCATGTCCAGAATGGGTACTGTTGAGGCGTCCACATCCAACACAAATTTCAAGTGCAGTTGTCATTGACTGATAGAAGTGGCCCGAGTCAATCATGATGGTAATGAAAATTGAGTTATTTACTGATAGTGCGTGATGACAACACTTAAAGGTGAAGAGAAATTGGCGGGCATTGCTGGAGGAATGCAGCTATCGATTGTAGGGGATGACAATTGCTCAACTAAAGGAGAAGACGAGGACTTGTAATGCTAGTGGTGAGTGGTGATTGACGAACTTCTAAATGCATTTGTTATCGATTGTCTGAGAGGATAGAGACACAGAGGAAGAAGGCAGAGATGCTTCTCTACTAGAGAAGACCTTCTGTATGTAAGCAACTGCGATGAGAGTATACAAATTGGATGAAAACATGTAAATCAGAAAATAAAGCCACAAAGGCAGAGATGCAAAGGACAAAGACAAGGTTGTTTCTCTACAAAGGAGGACCCCCTCGAGGTTGTCTCCCTGACAGACAAAACTCAATGAAGGAAGATGCTCGACAAGAGCACTTATCTAGTTATCTATAATGCGAGGAGCAACTTGAGAAGAAGCATGCAGGTCACATAGCGGGAGGAGCGTTCGATGACTACGTCAGGCTTTGATACCATGCAAGAGTGAAAAAATGGAATCATATTATTTATTGTATAGGTTCCTGAATATTTAGGTATACAAGCCCCCTTTTATTGCAGAGACAATTCAAACAACTAAAATACACAGGACGAAGTGAATGATTCAGGTCAGGTTTAACACCAATTTGATGCTAAAGTCTATTAATCTATTCTAAAATCATTTTTCTTACATTTTATGTGTATTTAATATTTATTTATAAAATGATAATATGTCGCATATATATGTGTATATGTGTATATGTATGTATACACACACACATCTATATACACATATATTTATATTACTATCTATAAGGAAGAGACTTTGGTGTAACATTCATTATTCCAAGTTTACCCTTTTTTAAATTTATGTATTTGTACGACTGCTAGCACGCGCGTGCACACACACAGACATAGATATATATACATATATATCTGTGCATATATGTATTTACTGTGTGTCATATGTACACATATATCTACATATTGGCCGCCGACATTCTAAAAGACCCGGACAAATATTCTAATCTTGACCTTGAGGACAATGTCAATTTTCAAGGGCGGCATAATGTTACGGCGTTACATCTGCCCGAGTGCACTGCCGCTCAGGAGTCATGTGAGCGCTTGTGGAAGCCACCGTAATTTTATTTTGTAATTAATTAGTAATAATTAATTACTTAATATTTATTAATCATTATTTAATATTAATTAAATTAATTGTATTAATTATAATATTTTGTAGTTGTGTTGCCCTCCCTCATCTATATAAGGGGGAGGGGTATGTGTGTTTGAGTATGCTTTGAGCTTAGTAAGCGCTCGTATGATTCCTGAGAGGCTGTGCACTCGGGCGGAAGTAACGCCTTAACACGCGCGCGCACACACACACACGTATATACACACATATCTACATAGATATATGTATATACTGTGTGTATTATTTATCTCGTCATTATTAATATATGTACATGTAAAATACATATATGTATGTCATACATCGTGTATGGGTTTCCATTGTGCGCTGAATCTTTACTCCTGCTCACCTTGAACTCAAAGTCAATTTTTTTTAAGTTGTGTAAATTTGAGACAGACCTACTTGGCTGACATACAAATGCTGGTGTGCGGTTCTCTCTGATCAAATTTGTGATTTATGCAGGATTTTTCAGACCATGGCATTTATTTCTCACCGCAAGAAGAGAATTGATGCATCTTGATTTTTATTTCTCTGCTCTATGTATTTTTCTTTATTATTATTATCTTATTATCTGGTTCGGCTCACCGGTTTGACCACCCGGTGAGACCCTGAATAAATGGTCCGATAAATATAGTAATAGGATGCATTAGGTAAGCCAATCAATAATTAATTACGCGCATAATTTCAGCCTATCAAAATTCTTAAATTTGGAAGAATCCCTATTTAGGCATCATTTAAACTTTCCTCCTTTTGCTGCCATCCATTACCTTCCTAAACAAACAAAATACCTAATATTTCCCCCTCTTTTTATAGAGGCGCCTTCCCCCAGAAAAAAGGCAGCCCGGAAAGACAAGGAACGAGACTACTCGTCGTTCCCTGTCTCCGGCAAATCCCTAGCCGACAACCCCTCCACTGCCGTTCAACTCCAGCGTCGCCTCCCAGTCGTCTTCATCACCGTTTGTCTCCGACTGCCCCGACGCCAACGAAACCTTCTCTGTTGGACGCCGACTCCAGCGAAGCCTCCCCGCCGACACTCCTCCTGTCTATCGACGCCGGCGCCCAGGCGATCGTTCTCAGGAATTTGCTTGGCCGTCGACTTCGCCACACCATCCGGCCGACGCATCGATTCCAGTCGATCGTTCCTACCCTGTTTTTCTCTTCTGCCGCCGTCCTTGGAACAGAACTTCCTGCTCGTAGCCTGGGATATTTCTTTGGTAAAATCCATCCAACTCCTCTAGATCAAATTATGATTTTATGCACTTAATTAATTAATCGGTTGGCTTAGCAATAGCGTTCTATCACTTGTTTATTGTTTTTTATTTCATAAATTATTATTTGTGAAGGCTTGTGGTTGCCCGTGTTCCGTGACGGTTCCCTCCTAGCATTAAGAGCGCTCTCAAATAACGGAAAACGAACTTTTAAAAATTCGAACGTCTCTGATTTTTACGCGCGAAAACTCGGATCCGCTCTCTCGGATCGCTTAGGTTACATCAAGAATGAATTCGAGCAGCTTGGTGGTGCAAAAGAAGAAAACCCAGCAGAATTTTTCCATCCATCAGAACCCTGGCTAAAACATGCATCCCATTCAAAATCTCCCTTTGATGATTTCGAGGATAAGTCGATCTTGAAAAAAGCGAAGTTTACATATGCAGATGACAAACGAACTTCGTCTTCCAGTCAATGGCAGCATTCAGGTTCGTTCGAATGCCCATCAACGTATGCCACATCTATAAAGAAAGAATTACCCGATCATGTCCCTCGAAACCCAAGTGGTAACAATCACGATATCAACCAGAAGTCGCCTTTTTTCTTCTACGGAAATGTCGCAGACGTCTCACAGGACACGTGGCAGAAACTTTCGCAGTTTCTTCATGGCACCAAACCCGAATTTGCAAACACACAGTTCTTTTCGGCCTTCATCCGCAAAGAGGGCTATCTTCACAATCTTCCAACAGTGGGAAGGTTCCATATATCACCAAAATCGCCCATGACAATTGAAGAGGCGCTGCCACACACGAAGAAATGGTGGCCGTCGTGGGATACGAGGAAACAATTAAGCTGCATAAATTCCGAAACCACAGGAGTTGCTCAGCTCTGCGACCGTCTCGGACGAATTTTGGAGGCTTCCCGCGGAATGCTTTCCAAAGAACAACAAATGGACATTCTTCATCACTGCAAGGCAATGAATTTGATATGGATTGGTCCCAGCAAATTGTGCCCTATAGATCCCGAGAACTTGGAGCAAATCTTAGGGTACCCTAAACATCATACAGATCTCTGGGGCTTGGAGCTACCTGGCAGACTAACTGCGCTGAAATACTCGTTCCAAACCGACACCATCGGTTATCTTTTTTCGGTCTTGAGGAGTATTTATCCAGATGGGCTGAGATTGCTCTCGATATGTACCGGAATCGGCGGAGGGGAAGTCGCCTTGCACGGGCTCGGGATTTGCCTTCGCTGTGTTGTATCCGTGGAAACTTCCGAGAGCAACAGAAGGATCTTTAAGCACTGGTGGGATCACACCAAGCAAGCAGGAGAGCTGAGGCAGATTTCTGGGGTCGAGAAGCTGACTATTCGGCAGATCGAGGGTCTGGTCAGGGAATTTGGCGGCTTCGACCTTATAATTGCGAACAACCCCGGTTACTTAGGTTCGTCGGGATCTGTTAAAGACAGTTTGGTGGGAATGGATCTGATTCATTTCTACGAATTCGCCCGCGTGCTTCATCGAATGAGGAGCGTAATGAGGAAAAACTCCCCGGAGGAGGGAAGAAGAAACTGATGTTAGATGTAAAATCTGAGAAATGGTGAACTTTAGAATTCATGAGATCTGTTTGTAGAGTGACTGCAAGCAGCATTGTTTATATCTACAATACTTTATAATCTTTTGTGAGGATGTTTTTTATGTTAGGGAAGCACATTGTTGGGTGTTATTAGTGTTGTGTTTTAGTTCTATTTGCATGTGTATGTTGATTTCTCCCTACTTTGGGAGAGTGTTTGTGTTTATTTAATAAAATTTTGATGTTATTATGATCTGAAGAGAAATATTGGTTAGAATTTTTAAGATTGCTTGATTATCGATTGGATGGCTGTGATTGTATGATTGTGATTTCTATTGGTTGTTGATGATTTATTGGTTTGCATTGGGCATGCATGTGTAAGATCAGACTGTTAAATGTTTTTTTTTATGTAGCAGTCATCTTTGAACTTTTACATTCTCCCAAATATTAAAATCATCAGGAAATTTGATGTTCTTATTGAGTTTATAATATAGATCACAAGGATTTGACATTACTTTTTGTGGGTTTTGACATGGAGTTTTGAAAAGTGTATAGTTTTTCATGTGCAAAATCAAAACTATATACAAAGTGGAGAAATAATTACCAAAATTTTCCCTGAAACTTAGCATAATTACAGGGTGTACCCCTCTTTTGAAATTACAAAAATCACCTCTTATTTTTGAAATTACAAAAAACCTCCTCTGTGAGAGTACATTTCATAATATCCATGCACAAAATGACTCCCCTAAAAATTTACTCCAAGTGGGTATTTATGTTATGAAATGTAAATTTTAGGGGAGGTTTTTGTAATTTGAAAAGTAAGACGGGTGCAACCTATAGATATGCTAAGTTTTAGGGGAAGTTATATATAATTAATGCGCTCTTTTCTACTTTTTGAAATTATAAAAATTTCTTTTGTAGGATTACATTGTTGATTTTTAGCACGATAAATCTTCCCTCTAGAGGGAGTCCACTGGTAATATATATTTATTTGGAGAGTTTATTTTATAAGGTTATAAACTCGACAAGAAATTTTTGTAATTTGAAAAAGTATAGGAGAGATCTTTGTAATTATGTAAAGTGATTAACCACATGTATACAATTAGAGCAAAAATTGCAAATATTTAGTGCAAATAAATGTTTCAAATTCATTTATCTACAAATCTTTGATATTGTAAGTTTAAAATAATATTTGCATAGCAACATTATAATTTTTATAATATGTGTGTGCACTTTAACCTTTCTATTCTCTGCGTCTTAAGACCATTAATCCCACTAGTTTACGGCCTCGGGTCTAGGATAATAATTTACTTAATTTTTGACACAATGTATGATTTTTGAATCGAGTTCATTTTGCCTATTGATTAAACTATAGTTAGTAAGATATCTTGGGCACTCTTGATTCTCATGAACATATTCATGGTGAGAATTATGTGATAAAATATTTTTAGGGGCACTATGATTATGTTAAATGGTTAGATGTAGCTTCTTCATCAAAAAGAAAAGATGGGCGTGTTATATGACCTTAACATGCGGGGTTATGACATAAGAGAAGGTTATATTATGAGTAAAATGAATATTTTATATGTGCATTATGTTTACGGCAGGAGTCACAAATTGAAGTTCATTATTGATCTTCATGACATCAACGGTAGTCCGCGTTAAATTTATCCTTATCATTGTGTCTCTTTTCAACATCTCGTGAGGTGGACGTAATTATTTTATGACTTTCATTGATGATTATTCTCATAAAATATGAGTCTGATTTTTGAAGCACAATTAAAAAGTTTTTATATAAAAAAAATCAAATGGTAGAATGTCATGACTAAAAAAAAGACAGTTTTATAACATAAAATGGTTTGAAATATATTGGAGTGTTTGATACATGCTCTCAAATACTAAGAGTTCATCTCATTGTTCGAAAAATTGAAGTTCTCTTGATTGGGCTAAAAATTTCAAAGAAACTTCATCCCGTTGATACAAGGTCATTGACAAAGAGGTAGTCGACGATCGTTCGAGGAAGATGGGAGGGATGAATTTCGACCTCCACCACCAACAACAACTTTCAAGCCTTTATCCCACCATAGTGGGGTCGGCTATATGGATCATTTGTTGTCATCGCGCACTATCTTTAGTCATAATCTCACTAATGCCTAAGTACATATGTCTTTCCTTATAGTTTCATTTTAAAGTTTTTTTTGGTCTGCCCCTCTCCCGTTTAACATGTCTAGTAACTAAACTCTCACAAGGCCTAATAGGTGCCTCTAATAGTCTCCTTTGTACATGTTCGTCCTCCACCAAAACTTCGTTAAATTTTCTGATTGTTATATTCGCCTTGTTCAAAGGAAATTGATGCGCTCCAATTTTACCACAATTTCATCACACGTGCTCCATTTGTTAGATTCGTCCTTGAATTTGACCTTTTTCCGGTTCGATATTGTGGTTCACTTATCAGTATTTTTTTTTATTTTTTCCTGAAATTTAAACATTTAACTTTTAAGTATACGTGCCAGAATAAAGCTAAACTTATGGCGCCTCACCAATTTTCCTGCGAATTATTTTTGCTTAATGATGTATTAGTACGTGTCATTCTCTCAACCGTTGAATTGTGCGATTAAGATCCAACGGTTATGTTCTCATCAGCACACGTGTCGGAACGTGTTAACCATGCGCAGGAGGGTGGAAAGCTGTGTTGGCTACGAGCATCCTTTGGGAACAAATCAAAGCCGTCCACGTTTACATATCTTCAAACCAAACCGTCCTGTGGTGCCACGTGGGTCACCGGGCATCTTATATATCTTTATTTAGGGTCAAAGTGAAAGCGCCGCCTGTATTCTCTCCCTCCCTCTCTCGGATTCCGGCGAAGATGGAGGTCTCCGGCAAGCTGATCCGTCAATCAGTCGGTTCCCGATGGGGCGACGCTGGAGACATCTTTATTTTCAGCAGGAAGAATAGGGCTGGTTCCCACCAAAGGGCGGCGGTAGCGGTTAGGCGGTGGTCCGACGAGAGTCACTCGTTATACTACGCGTCGTCTCCTAGATGCGGCGGCGTTAGGGATGCAAAGAGGAAAGAGGAGAAGAGGATCGCAGCTTTTGGGGCGGATCTGTCAAGGGATCTTGCGGATTTGTGCTCCACTGGGTTGGGGATGAACGGCGAAGAAGTGATTGGCGGTGAAATCAGAGCGGAAATGATAAAGGTGAGTTCGTTTTTCCTGATCTCTAGTTTGATGTTATTCTGGTCTTAATCATGAATTTCTATAATAATTAATTTTCATTTGAATGTATGTCTGATTGTTCCATTCTATTCATCCAGCTTAGATCTGATACTTGTTTGTTGCAAATTCATGGAGAAATATTAAATTTAATTCAGTTTGATTGTTATTTATAATTACTGGATTTATAAACTTGATACTGCTTGATTCTTAGTTTGCACGGAGAAACAAAATGTGTTGATTGTTGATGGCATCTCTTTCGAATCATGGAACAATTAAATCTCATTTCCTCTTATTTTTAGCAAATTAGGTCATATATTTAGTCGACAATCCTTCAATGCGATGCATTCAGTTTGATTATTATTTACGTTTTAGGTTTTATTTTCATGCTTAGGGATCTGTTTGTTTCGACGGTGAGAGTTGGAGCGGTGGGAATGAGAGCATTGACAATGGAGCTGTGGGAAATAGAGGTGGGTTGCTGCGGTCTCAAAAAAGAGAGCCAAATTGGCGTTTTGGAGCGGTGGCAGTGGGAATTGGATGTTTAACAAACAGTTTTTTTTAGCGTTGTGGGGAAATAGAGGTGGGTGGCTGTGGTCTCAAAAAAGAGAGCCAAAATTGGCGTTTTGGAGTGGTGGCGGTGGGAATTGGATGTTTAACAAACAGTTTTTTTTAGCGTTGGTGTTTTCCCCCCTAATAGAGATTGATCAAAAACGCCCAAACAAACATAGCCTAAATCACGATGAGTACTATGAACTTCATTCATTTTATACATTCCTGCACAGATTTTGAATCCTGAATGAAAACTGGCCTAGAAGGCTGAACTGATGCTCCCCTTTCGCCGCCATGTTATAATAGTGTCGGATTGCCACAACTGTGCTCCGATGTAGTCGGGAGACCAACAAATTTCAACTCCCTTCTGCGGACTGGAGTTTACAACCCAACCTTTTCACTGTCGGTTCTTGCAGTCACCAATTCCCTCGAGAACGAGTGATAGGAGAGACGATTTAGAACCAACCCTAGATCGGTTTTGACCCGTCGTAGATAGTTGTTTGGGATGCTGTGATTGTCTGAGGATCTTTTTCACTAGGGTCTGTGGTTATGAACCATCGTTCATGAACACCAACCTCACCTCCACTTCTATGTTCAAATTTAGTTTTTTGTCGGCGGTCATTGTTGGATCGATAATTTAGTTTTTCGTTTCTCCTGATCTCTAGTTTGATGTTATTCTGGTCTTAATCATGAATTTCTAAAAATTATTTTTCATTTGAATGCATGCCTGATTGTTCCATTCGATTTTATTCTGATTTCATTAATTTTGATTCATCCGGCTTGGAGTTATTTTTTTTATCTTAGATCTGATACTTGCTTGCTGCAAATTCATGTAGAAATATTAAATTTAATTCAGTTCGATTGTTATTTATAATTACCGGTTTTATAAACTTGATACTGCTTGATTCTTAGTTTGCACGGAGAAACAAAATGTGTTGATTGTTGATGGCATCTCTTTCCTCGACTCTTGGAACAATTAAATCTCATTTCCTCTTATTTCTAGCAAATTAGGTCATATATTTAGTCGATACTCCTTCAATGCTGTGCATTCAGTTTGATTGTTATTTACGTTTTAGGTTTTATTTTTCATGCTTAGGGATCTGTTTGTTTCGGCGGTGAGAGTTGGAGCGGTGGGAATGAGAGCATTGACAATGGAGCTGTGGAAAATAGTGGGGGTGGCTGCGGTCTCAAAAAAGAGAGCCAATGTGGCGTTTTGGAGCGGTCGCGGTGGGAATAGCTAGATATTTATGTGCTGTGATGTTTATGTGCTGTGAGCTCTTTTGTCCATAGTCATCAATGCTACTTCATCCTTGGTGAACTGGGATAAAGTTTTAGGAACTGAAGGTATTGTTGGAGTCACTGAAACAGTCATGGGAACATAAGGTTCTTCAACATACATGAATATTCTAGGATCTGAGGCTTCCATGAATAATCTGACTCTTTGCTTCCAGATGAGGAAATTGTCCTTTGAGCAAATAGGCAGCTTCATTGAGCTTACTTCCTTGTTATGCTCACTAGCCATTGAATGATCACAACCCAATAAACTTGTAGATCTTGTTCTAAGTTGTTAAGCCTTTGAACTTAACCTAGCTCTGATACCAATTGAAAGATATGAGTTTGATTAAACTACACCTAGAGGGGGTGATTAAGTGTTGTTGATGTTATTTACTACTTTAAATATCTAGCTATCACATCACATAAACATCACAGAAAAACACACAAGATTTATATTGGTTCCCTACAAGATAATGTGTCTAGAGGTAGTTCACTGTCCCTCCCACCTATCTAGCAATGAGCTAGACTAGGCAACTTCTCCAACTTCTCATATCTCTTCTCAATAAGCATAGAGGTAGTCCGCTTCTTGGGTGCGTTCTTCCTATTATTGAAACCTTTCTTGATGTTGTTGAGATTTTGATAAAGAAAGTGTAACCTGTTGTAGTTCCTGTGTGAAGCGTTCTTGAGTGGATTGAATTGTATCACACACAATAGTGTGTTGCTCCATATAGAGGGCGTATCGCATGTCTAAATCATGCCAGATGGAGGAGCAGGTTCGTCGAGCGATGGGGACAGCGACACCTCCATGGAGGGCGAACTGAACGGGAGCACCAGTTGTTGCATCACCGTTGATATCCGGCGAGGAATGACCGAAGCCAGGGAGCAGAGTGACAGAAAATTAGGGAAGAGAGAACTCAAATCTATATTAATCTTCATAATCCAATACATCAGTCTTAATACATATGTATTGCTAATCCTTTCAAATTATAGCCGTTGGAATGCCTGGCACGACTGTTTTCCAGCACATCCAAATAACCTCTGTAGCCTTGTGTGTGGCCGGAGGGTTCTCGAAGGCTTCAGCTGCCGTTACATCATGTCTCGCTATAATCTTTTGGCGTGCTCGATGGGAAGATTTTTGCATCTAGTGGGTAAGGGAAAGGACCCCCCATAAGATAAACCCTTCATTTTCTTTCATTCTATACCATATTGGTCTTTATCATTTCTATGTTTATTTACTGTTGTTTGGTCGAAAAGATGGGGTGACTAATAATATAGTGTTCCCAACCTCCAAGGACAAACTATATACATACCACAAAGTTAATTCCCACCAAAAAATGCATGTTTGCAAATAATTATTTTCCAATCACAAATTTCTACTTCCTAAATTTCTGTGTGAATGACTGGCATCCTATCTTCCAGTTCAACGCAACTCACATACCCTCAATAATTATCAAGAATCAAACCACAATGCTTAGTTTGAATAAATTATTGAGACGACATTCAATTCCTAGGGTTAGAGTTTTGGAAACGAAATTGTCAGCTGAAAATCTGGATTCAAGATAATGATAGCAAACAGGAGATGATACTTTCACCAAAATTATAACATTCATACATTTTAATTATCCAGAATTTGATTTTGCATCAAAAAGATGAACTTATCAAGATCGGACACATACCAAAGAAGACGACAATGGGGGGGTTGGGATTCCGCAAAGAGTCTCACTCGCTGGGGGATGCAACCCTAGACGACACAAAATTGGGTGAGGAAGACCATGATTTTGCTCTCCACGGTGAGAATGAAGCTGGGCGGAAAGCACAGTGAAGAGAAACCATGCTTGGATAACATTAGGGTCTGTTTGGGACAGCTCTGGAAAAGAACGGGAGGAGGGGCGGGATCGGGAAGAAGAGGGAACAATTCCTAAACCGTGAAAAGCTGCCTCCAACCGGATTTTTCAATTGACCCTAAAATGAGCTATTCAAAATAATCACTTCCTAAAGAGCTCTTTAGGAGAGCTCTTCCAAACACCTAAATAACAGCTCTGGCGGTTGAAAAATCACTTCTCAATCCGCAAGAGCTGTCCCAAACAGACCCTAAATGTTATCCGAGCATGGTTTCTCTTCACTGCGCTTTCCGCCCAGCTTCATTCTCACCATGGAGAGCAGAATCATGGTCTTCCTCACCCAATTTTGTGCTGTCTAGGGTTGCATCCCCCAGCGAGTGAGACTCTTTGCGGAATCCCAACCCCCCTTGTTGTCTTCTTTGGTATGTGTCCGATCTTAATAAGTTCGTCTTTTTGATGTAAAATCAAATTCCGGATAATTAAAATGTATGAATGTTATAATTTTGGTGAAAGTATCATCTCCTGTTTGGTATCATTATCTTGAATCCAGATTTTCAGCTGTCAATTTCGTTTCCAAAACTCTAACCCTAGGAATTGAATGTCGTCTCAATAATTTATTCAAACTAAGCATTGTGGTTTGATTCTTGATAATTATTGAGGGCATGTGAGTTGCGTTGAATTGGAAGATAGGATGCTAGTCATTCACACAGAAATTCAGGAAGTAGAAATTTGTGATTGGAAAATAATTATTTGCAAACATGCATTTTTTGGTGGGAATTAACTTTGTGGTATGTATATAGTTTGTCCTTGGAGGTTGGGAACACTATATTATTAGTCACCCCATCTTTTTGACCAAACAACAGTCAATAAACATAGAAATGATAAAGACCAATATGGTATAGAATGAGATAAAATGAAGGGTTTATCTTATGGGGGGTCCTTTCCCTTACCCAATAGATGTAAAAATCTTCCCATCGAGCACGCCAAAAGATTAGCGAGACATGATGTAACGGCAGCTGAAGCCTTCGAGAACCCTCCGACCACACACAAGGCTACAGAGGTTATTTGGATGTGCTGGAAAACAGCCGTGCCAGGCCTTCCAACGGCTATAATTTGAAAGGATTAGCGATACATATGTATTAAGACTGATGTATTGGATTATGAAGATTAATATAGATTTGAGTTCTCTCTTCCCTGATTTTCTGTCTCTCTGCTCCCTGGCTTCGGTCATTCCTCGCCGGATATCTATGGTGATGCAACAACTGGTGCTCCCGTTCAGTTCGCCCTCCATGGAGGTGTCGCTGTCCCCATCGCTCGACGATCCCGCTCCTCCATCTGGCATGATTTAGACATGCGATACGCCCTCTATATGAAGCAACACACTGTTGTGTGTGATACCATTCAATCCACTCAAGAACGCTTCACCCAGGAACTACAACAGGTTACACTTTCTTTATCAAAATCTCAACAACATCAAGAAAGGTTTCAATAATAGGAAGAACGCACCCAAGAAGCGGACTACCTCTATGCTTATTGAGAAGAGATCTGAGAAGTTGGAGAAGTTGCCTAGTCTAGCTCATTGCTAGATAGGTGGGAGGGACAGTGGACTACCTCTAGACACATTGTCTTGTAGGGAACCACTATAAATCTAATGTGTTTTTCTGTGATGTTTATGTGCTGTGATAGCTAGATATTTAAAGTAGTAAATAACATCAACAACACTTAATCACCCCCTATAGGTGTAGTTTAATCAAACCCATATCTTTCAATTGGTATCAGAGCTAGGTTAAGTTCAAAGGCTTAACAACTTAGAACAAGATCTACAAGTTTATTGGGTTGTGATCATTCAATGGCCAGTGAGCATAACAAGAAAGTAAGCTCAATGAAGCTGCCTATTTGCTCAAAGGACAATTTCCCCATCTGGAAGCAAAGAGTCAGATTATTCATGGAAGCCTCAGATCCTAGAATATTCATGTCTGTTGAAGGACCTTATGTTCCCATGACTGTTTCAGTGACTCCAACAACACCTTCAGTTCCTAAAACTTTATCTCAGTTCACCAAGGATGAAGTAGCATTGGTGACTATGGACAAAAGAGCAAAAAATATAATTGTCAATGCAATTGATGTTTCTACATTTTAGAATTTAATTCATTGCAAACATCAAAAGAAATGTGGGACTCCTTGGTGGTCTATATGGAGGGGACTGAAGAAGTAAGAGATGATAGAAAATCCTTCTGAATCAGGAGTATGAGTCTTTCAGGCAAGACAAGAAGGACAACATAGCTACCTGCTATGAAAAATTCTTCAGGATTGTCAATAGGCTCAAAACTTATGAAAGAGAGTTCACCAATTATGAACTCAATAATAAGTTCTTGAGATCCCTGAACAAAGAATGGGGCATGAAGATTTGTGCCATTAGAGAAGTTGGCAATCTGAGAAATATGGAGCCTCAACAGCTATTTGGCAAACTTCTATCTTATGAGTTGTAGTTGGATACCAGAAGGTCTGAAGAGGAGACTCCCAAAGTTTCCAGTAGAGAAAGGCTAATGCCCTTAAAGCTGAAAGCTTGAGAAGTACCATGGACAAGACTCCTATACTTTAGGATATCTCTGAAGGGAGTGTAGTATCTGATGCAAGCACTTCAGACTTTGATAACACTAATAAAGAGACAACCATAGGACATCCTCCTCAAGCTCCAGAAGATCTGGTTAATATGATAAACCCAAATCTTCAAGGGAGGAAAGGTATAAATCTAAACTCAGTGAATTTGTGACTAACTTAGTTTGTTATCACTGCAAGAAGACAGGTCACATGATTGCTGACTGCTCCTCCAAGAAGAAAGAATCAAAGAAGAATGATGATAAAAGAAGTCCAAAGGACAAAAAGAAATCTGAGAAAGGATTCATTGCTAAGAAAATCAGAACACTTAGTGATTCTGATTCATCAGAATCTGAGAAGTAAGCTCTCATTGGCCTCATGGACATAACTGAAGAAATCCAGGATGAGAACACCTCTCCTGGGAAGGTACTCATCAGAGCTCCCTTGACTGCCTCTGATTCTCAATCATTGGCAGATTCTGTGCATAATAATGAGTGTGAATCTGCTTGCAGTGGCATATCCTCAAGATCCATACATGAGGATGAATCTGAACTAGTACAACAAAATGAAGCCTTGTGGATTGCTTTGAAAAGAAGTAAGAAGCTTCTTAAGACTCAATCTAAGGAGTTAACATCATTGAAAGCTGCCCTATCTGAGCTCCAAGAGACTGCTAAAAAGCTGACTGCTGTGAGCAAAGAAGTGGGCAAGCTCAAAAATGACACAAAGCTCAAAGATGCTGAATTGGGTCAGAAGAACAAGATCATCAAGAATCTTGAGGAAATGCTGTTAGCTGAGAAGAAAATTGTTGCCAACTTTTCAATGCCCAAGACTGTCCTTCCCATCATTAACAGATTTTCTGCACCATTCAGAGGTGGTGTAGGATTTAGTAAGGAGACAGTCAAGGGCAAGGCCTCTGAAGCCCAACCATCTTTCAATAAGAAGCTACTGACATCAAATTTCTTTGACCAGGAATCTCCATATGGTCATCTGACCAATGCCTGCTCTGCAAGAGGCAGTAAACCCTCTAACACACATAGAAGAGCAGGTTTTGGGTTGAGTGCTTTTAGAGCACCCATTGAAGAAACTCAAATGAAGAATCCAGATCCTCATGACCATGGATCTACAGCATCATACCCAAAAGTAAGGGAAATGCAGTCCCCACCAGGCCTGTTCCCAAGGTGGTGAACCAAAAAGTGGTGAGACCAGCTCAACTACATACTCACACCTGTGAGATTCACCCAAGGCCTGTTAGGCCAGCTGTCTTCACTCATGCCCACCAACATTCCCAAATTGTGAGGCAAAAGTGAAGATACAACATGTGTGAGTGCTGGTGTTGTGGAAAAAATTGGTCATTTTGCTTTGGATTGCTGGTTCAATTCAACAGTGCCTAGTGCAAGAAGAATGTGGACCACTCAGAGGTGTGATATTTCAGTCTATCCCCCTAACAGAAACATATGACCCAAATCCAATTAGGTTCCTAAGGGTAAGTAATCTTTCTTGCAGGTATGTCCAAATGCCAACCAGTCTCTCATTTGGTATTTGGACAGTGGTTGCTCCAGGCATATGGCTGGAGTAAATAGGTATTTAAGAAAATTTTCCCCAGTGAAAATAGACCAATAGTTATACTTGGGGGTTCAAAGAAAAAAAATGGCATGACCAAAAGTTATGCCTTACACAAAGTGACAAGTATAGTTCATTAGTGGATGCACATACGACATGGAAAAGACTTGAGTTATTCATTGAAGACAAGGCTAAATCTTACATGAAGAACAGAAGTCACTCTCAAAAGACTGCAAGCTGCTCTTAGACAAGTCAGGCATCATCCTCAAAAGCAAATTATGAGTTGTCAATCCAACAAAATGTCCATAGTCCATGAAGTCCATAGAGGATTCCAAGCCTATCAAGTGAATATCAAATTAGTATCTTTAAACAAGAGACTTGAAAGAGGAAATCTAAATGGCACAACCTCCAAAGAATCTTTCAAAAAGTGCTGGCAATCTTACCCAGACAGACAAATATCAGATGGTTGTCTCGACGACATAGACAACTTCTCAGCGATACATAATGAAATGTCTCGACGACATAATCTGGTGTCTCGACGACAATGTGGTAAGTCTCAACGATACATAGACTCAATGGAAAGGATTCGTGACGACGACCTATTTCAACGACAAAAATGCATATCGTCGAAATACATTCCAGATGCTCAATGCAATATTGGATCTTTAATCAAACCGTCCAGTGTTTTATTAATCAAATCTTCAGTACAAAAAGGTACGCGCCCCTTCATCTACTTATACTATAAATGGAATGAATGCTTAGAACAAAATTACACTTTCATTTGCCCTAAGTCTTCTCTGCGACAAATCCTTGTTCCATTCCTGACATTTCTCGTTCCCGCCAGTCTGATTAAATGGCCCCCAAGAAGGAAGAAGCTACAATCATTTCAGGATGTGAGCTTCAGAGAGGAGGGTTCAACTCCTGCTCTGAAGAGATAAGGACGGTTATTGGATTACTTGAAGCAGCTGGATTAGAATATCTGCTAAGTGAGCAAGGTGTCTTGATGCAGAGGGAATTGATAGAATTCTTTGACGGAGCAAGACTCAATCAGTTTGAAACCTTAGTAAAATCTGTAGTGGCTAAGAAGAAAGTGAAGATGTCAGCCAAAAGCTTGGAAAAAGTTTTGCGCCTACCCCGACTGAGTGGAGAAGAAAAAGAGGAAGTATTAACTACAAAAGATCTAAATAAAAGATATGTCTGGTGTGGGCACAATGGCAAGACCTATGAGTCTATTTAAAGAGCAGAGTTCAACCAGAAGGGAAAACTCCTGGCTGACATTGTAGGGAAGGTGCTACTGTGCAAGTCTGGTTCCCATGACAGGATCTCTAAAGAAATGTTTGAGATCATGTGCAGGATCATTGTCTCAAAGAAAACAAACTGGAGAGAGCTTCTGTTCCAAAGGATAAAGAGCACCTTGAAGACCCCTTCTTTTGAAAAAATCTTATCTTCCTTCCTAATTCCCTTGGGGAAGTGTTGAAAAGAAAAATGGTAGTACCACTACATTACTCCAAGAGACTCGACTCAAAAATGCTGGATAGATGAGATAGAGTTATCTCTAAATCTTCAAAGGATGCCCAAGCTACTCTAAAAGAGAAGAAACGAAAAAAATGTAATAGTTGATGACTCAGAGGAGGTAGGGTCCTCTGGTAGTTCTGAAGAAGTAGAAACCCCATCAATTCCATCCCAAATCTGTCAAAGGAAGCTGAGGAAGGAGCCCTGTCTCTACCAAACCCTGCTTTGACAGAGGGGGAGGTAGCTCTTAGTCAACTAATCCCAGAAAATCTGAATGAACATGCTAACACAGAGATTATTGAAGAAAGAAGAAGCCCCATTCTGGGAGGTGATTCAGTTGAGGGGGAGTCCCAACTTGGGAGCTCAGCCCAAGAGACTACAAATGTTGAGGGGGAGTCCCAACTTGGGAGCTTAGCCCAAGAGACTGCAAATATTGAGGGGGAGAACATTCTGGTGTGCTCTACCCTAGGAAATCAGAGTGAAGCAGAACAAGAACCAGAGAAGGTAGATGACAAGGAGCCGGAGAAAGTTGAGAGTGATGAACCCCAGGCTGAGCTGGGTTTTGTTCTTCTCAAAGGAAAAGAAGTGCTGATAGAAGAAGAGGAAGAAGAGCAAATGCCAGTAGATCTTCCTGACCTTCAGGGTCATGCCAGTGCTCATGGAAGTGCTCCAGAAGAAGAGAATGTAGCTGGACCATCCACTGATCACTCAGGATCCCTATTCCACATGATCTCAGCATTGCTGAAAGTTCAAAGGGAGAAGATGGAACAATTCATTCTGCAGACAGTAGATGGCCTTAGGCAAGAGATGAAGACTGAATTGCAGAGTGTGAAAGATGATCTGCATCATCTGAACACTCAGCACACTCATTTTTTTCACCTAGCAGCCCCAACCATGGAGCATGTTGGTGAGGAGATCAAGAAGGTTGACCATCAAACTCATCAAATCATTCAGAATCAGGGCACTATGTCTGGCAATTCTGAGAGAGCTTTCCAACAGATAGCAAGCTTCATGAATGCAGATAAACAACAAATTCTGAACAAAATGAACTTGAATACTCAGACCATAGATGAACATCTGCTGGAAGTAAGAAATAACTTGGATGAGGCTGAACAACACTTACATGAAAGGATAAATTTGGTACAAGTAGTTCTTGATGATCATATTACTGAAGAAGTCATAAAGGGGGAGAAGGCAATGATAAATGCTGGTTCACATCAAGCCATGTGGACTATAAATCAAGTCAAGCAAGACTTACAGAAGACTCCCTCTGTTTATGAGTTAGCAGAACCATTTGAGAGCACTGCTTCAGAAGCATATAGTATTGAAATTGGAGAATCTGCCAGTTCAAGAAAAAGGAAGAGAGTTCAGAGCAAAAGGTACAAGCAGAAAAGGCTAAGGGAAATTGAGCAGGATCCACAGTCAGGCAAGTGGAGTCTTAACTCTAGGATCCTGATCTCAGAAGCTTGGATGGAGTTTGGATACCCTCAAGATGGGTCAGAAAGAGTTTACTATTCTGCTAACCGGAACCTTCATCCGAATAAATGGAGAAAATGAGAAATTATAAGCTAACATTTTCTCATGGTCCTCCTCATTCTTCAAAGAAAATTCCAAAGCCAATCTGCTTCTATGAAAGGCAGAGAAGAAAAAGAAAGGGAAGCAGCAGCAGGACCTGAAGATCAATGAATGATTTGTCTGAAATTGACTTGGGCAAATGACTATGGAATATTTTGTTTTAAAACATTATCTTTATTTATATAATATTGATAGATGAATCCTGTTACATTTGCTGAGTATTTTCAAATATGATTTTGTTTATTGTATGGTATTTATCATTAAAGTGAGTTATGACTTCTTCAAATAAGGGGAGATTATTGGGAACAGTGCCCAACAATGTTCCTGATTTGAAGAAGTTCTCAGATCAATGATAAATGCACTATGTATTTGATGGTATATCTTATTCATGACTGCAGAGGATAAATTATATGTCCAGTAATTCTCTAATTTCTCTAAGTCCAAAATTGTCGAGAAGGACTGGACTTATCGTTGAGATGATACACATATCGTTGAAAAGCATCAAAACTCCATCACTAGTATCAAGACTATAAAAGTAATGAAAATTCACTAAGTAAACTATCGTCTCAAGACTTGACAGATAAATCGGTGAGAAAGGAAACATATCGTCGAGACAGTCTCGACGATATCGTCTTGAAGAAAGCTTATCGACTTGAAGATTAAGCTTAAGTCATGTAGAAGGAATCATCTAGACGATATCGTCTAGAAGAAGTCATATCGAGGAGAAGATTATGAAGAAAGGATCGTGTAGACAACATCGGCTTGAAGTTTTTTATCATCTAAAATATCAAAATGATATCGACTTGAAGAATATATATCGTTTACATTGATCAAGATGATATTGGCTTGAAGGAATTTTATTGCCTTGACAATTGCAGAGCTGTATTTAATGCACAGAGTTTCTTGGAAATTGGTATTCAGGGAATGTGCATGCCGCCTATCTTGCGCACCAATCAAGGAATAATTAATGATATATCTTCTGCAGAATATAGCTGTTTACACAACATTTAAGAAGAGTATTACTTATTTCCAAATATTGCAAGTTCCAAAAAGGGAAAGCAATTATAACGGTTTATTCTGCCGTTTCAGTATACATTCTCTGGTGGTCTAATTAAGTAAGAAATAAATGATTGACGATCTTTATGCAAAATTGCAGAGGAGTATAAAAGAAAGACTTTTTCGATTTCAGAAGTACTTGTATTTTCCTGTATTCTCTCTCTCGATAATTCTCCGACATACTAACAGAAAAGAGAGAAAAGTATTAAAAAGAAGAAGAAGACTTCATTGATGTACTGTGAAGGTCAAAGAAGAAGATGATTCTATAGAAAGGTTCAGTGATTCATAAGATTTCTGAGCTTATATTTGCAAGAAGAAGAAGAAATCTGATTAATCAAAGCTTATATCTTAAAGCCCTCTCTTCTACAACAAAAAACTCATTTGTCTTATTCTATAGGGTTCTTTGTGAGCCTGAGCTTGTAGGATCTTGGTATAGATCTGAGTTTGGTAGGATCTTGGTATAGATCTGAGTTTGGTAGGATCTTGGTATAGATCTGAGTTTGGTAGGATCTTAGTATAGATCTGAGTTTGGTAGGATCTTGGTGAAGATCTGAGTTGTTGTAAGATTTGTAAAGTCTAAGTTGTTGGTAGGGTTCTTTGTGAGCCTGAGTTGTAAGATCTGCTTATTGAGAAGAGATCTGAGAAGTTGCCTAGTTTAGCTCATTGCTAGATAGGTGGGAGGGACAGTGGACTACCTCTAGACACATTGTCTTGTAGGGAACCACTATAAATCCTGTGTGAATTTCTGTGATGTTTATGTGCTGTGATAACTAGATATTTAAAGTAGTAAATAACATCAACAACACCTAATTACCCCCTATAGATGTAATTTAATCAAACCCATATCTTTCAAGAATCTTTATTGAGTCATTGTTCATTATAGTACCTAAATTATAAAAATAAAACATCACACATAGTGGCCTTTATAGTGTTCTGAAGTGTCGGAGAGTGATGCATGTCGGAGAGTCCGACACCGACACGCTTGACATTTTGAAGTGTCGGTGCAACATAGACGCCAGCTGAAGCCTTCGAGAACCCTCCAGCCAAACACAAGGCAACACAGGTTATTTGGATGAGCTGGAAAACAGCTGTGTCAGGCCTTCCAAAGCCTATAATCTAAAAGGATTAACTATAAATATGTATTAAGACAGATGCATTGGATTATGAAGATTAATATAGATTTTTTGTTATCTCTTCCCTGATTTTCTTTCTCTCTCCTCCCTGGCGTCAGCCATTCCTCGCCGGATATCTCTGGTGATGTAACACATGAAGTTGAAGCACCATAAATTAAGGGTACAAACCTTTATGGGGTCTCGAAGGTCCTTCCTCAATTGGGGTGCATCATATTTGTAGAGACTAGGCAGTGAAAAATTCGCTACAATAAAATAGATTAAATTACACCAAATGAGGTTTAACCTCTCACACAACTCTCCTAAATTTGTAGGAATATGTATTATTAATGAAGAAAGGTGGGAGAGATGAACTTTTTTTCTTAACAACTCTATGCGAGCAACTTTGCCGAATATGGTCTCGCTGACCTACCTAATAGGGTCTCGCAGACCGTTGATTTCATAGATGCCTGTTGTGCCTCCAAATGAATTTATGTGGTCATCTCATGACAAATTGCGATGCGTGTTGGAGCAGTGTTCCCAACTTGCTATGGGTAGTGGACGGGGTAGCGAGTATAACCCAAATTGCTGGACTTGGCCGACTACTGAATGACGTATATGACCCCTACTGAGTTGTCAAGTCGACGAATATCCAGGTTGACGAACTCAACATGCCGAGCCTTACTGTATCGTTGTGTCAGGTGTCACCTTCATGCATGCTGAGGTAACATGGGGTGCATATGTGGGCTATGAGGATCATTTTGGAGTATATGTATAAACTTAGTTTCTTGACTAATGAAGGAGGTATTGCTTTATGGAACAACCATGTTGCTTGTTTGCATGTTTTATAATACTAGTGACATCGGCACGGTGTCCCCATGTCAATTGACCGAAATTCCCACTCTTAAGTGATATTTTTTGAATCAATAAAAAGGGCAGCTTGTTGCACAAAGCATCTCCACACAGCGATGGTCCAGGGAAGGGTTCCACCACAAGGGTGAAATGTAGGCAAATATTACCCTACATTTTTGCAATAGGCTGCTTCTAAGACTCAAACTCGCGAGCCTCAATATTAGGGCAAAATAGGAAAATAATGTGATACCACAATTATGTTTACTCTTTTTAATATATTTAAGAATACACTGAAGTACGACATATAAGCATACCCTGTTGGGTTTTCTTAATATCATTTCAGAAATGATAATACAACATATCAAATATGCGCAGCGGAAATAACTAGAACAACCCTAAACAGTTATATGGATCTTGCGATTTCATGGATTCAAGAAATTAAATAACAGCCACAACACTTGGCAGAAATTATACCTGAAGGAGGTTGAGTCTAAACTCAACCAAGATGCTCCAATGGCAGATCCAAAGAACACAAGTTGAGTTCCAAGCGCTGAAATAATTTCTGCACCTCTATGGGAAATCCACACGAGTGAGGAGAACCCCAAACTTCTTGTCCAACAAGAAGTGGGTCGGAGAAGAACTGCTCTCTACGTCTCCCACGGACTGCTAGGTCCGACGACAGGGAGAGGCGGCGGCGGTGGCGGGATCGACCAGTCGGAACACTTCCGTCAAAATCCTTGCGGAACTCTTTCGCCGCCCTCTCTCTCAAAACAGATCGCCGTAAAATTAGATCGCACCCCTAGGTTAAAGAGAATCGTATTCTTTTATACCCAGCGAGAAAGAGAGGCTATCCGCACACCCACGATATAACTAAAGTCGGAAACTTTGTCTGACGAATCGGCAAGTGATCGTCGAACGCACTAGCCGTTCGTCGAACTGGCTACAATAGCCGTTCGACTAACGCGCTGTTTGAGCCGTTCGACTAATACGGCCGTTCGACGAACGCGCTACAATAGCCGTTCGACGAACTGGCTACAATAGCCGTTCGACAAATTGGCTGCATTAGCCGTTCGACGAACTGGCTGCATTAGCCGTTCGACGAACTGGCTGCATTAGCCGTTCGACGATCTGGCTGCATTAGCCGTTCGACGAACTGGCTGCATTAGCCGTTCGACGAACTGGCTGCATTAGCCGTTCGACGAACTGGCTGCATTAGCCGTTCGACGAACTGGCTGCATTAGCCGTTCGACGAACTGGCTGCATTAGCCGTTCGACGAACTGGCTGCATTAGCCGTTCGACGAACTGGCTGCATTAGCCGTTCGACGAACTGGCTGCATTAGCCGTTCGACGAACTGGCTGCATTAGCCGTTCGACGAACTGGCTGCATTAGCCGTTCGACTAACAGGCTGCAAGAGTCGTTCGACTAACAGGGCCGTTCGACTAAAATAGTCGTTCGCGAATTGGCTTAGAATTAGTCGAACGCATTATTAATTCGTCGAACGAACTTTAATACTCTTCCTCCAATTTCTCCAAACACTCTTATGTGTGACCCCATAGGCTCATATCGCGTTGGCAGTGAGACTAGATATTTGACTACTTCCAGATCACCATGGAAACACCAACAGTCTCCCACTTGATCTTGAACGTATCAAATAAAAGTCTCACAAACAATGAGCGGCATCTAGCAATGCATCATTGCTACCCAAGCAATAAGAATTCTTAACTCAACAAGCCTGTCTTGACCAATGTATCAGTGTTGTCATGTCCCTTTGTCCTTTACATCCGGATAGAACTAGAGGCATGGACCGTGTCACCCTCGTAAATGTTCAATCCTAATTCCTTGATCTAGAATAGACTGTCTGAATTTGGTGAGCTCAATATCACATATTGTCTCATCCAAGCATGACCATGCATTTCTCAATCTCATTCCATCAAGGGGCCCACGGATGTAACTCCTGTCATATAGGAGGACAAATCCCATATCTGCCCACACACAAACACCCAAATGAATCTTAACATACCCAATAACCACCCTTATCATCAACCTTTCTTAAGGAAGACTTTAGATGGAATCAAAGTACGCTCTTCCTCACTTGATGAATGCTGTGACTTCAGGTCGAAGAACCACAAACACCATTGTCATATGAGACCTACTTGTGACACGTTCATATAACAATCCACACAGTAGTCTCATGATGGGTCTGTCCAGTACAACTTGTTCACAAACAAGTACCCATGTGATGACTTGATATCACAATATCATGACCTGTAAGAACCGATCATCAGTCAACGCACATGTTAGTCTTTATATATCATCATCGCCCTGGAATTCTAAGATGATACAACGACCAGGGACCATTTAAGAATGAAGCTTCTTATGAACATAAGCCCTATGAACATAAGCCCTCACATTCCAGTCACGTATTTGAATTCCTATGGAAGCAAACATTCTAAAGACATTTATTATGCTAATTAATCTATCAGTAGAAATATTTGACATAATAAAAGAACTAATCATAGATGTAAAATAAAACATAAAGTACTATATTCATCACATGAATAGTCAACAACCGACAAATACAATCCACAAGACTCCCACTAGAGACGATCATTCAGGTATCTAATACCCATTGATCTAGTATGACCATCATGTTTTCTCTGTGCAAGAGGCTTCGTCAGTGGATCCGCAATATTTTCTTCAGTCGGTACTCTGCAAATGCTCACATCTCCTCGATCGACAATCTCTCGAATAAGATGGAACCGCCGAAGTATGTGCTTGGAGCGCTGATGAGATCTAGGTTCCTTAGCTTGTGCAATAGCACCGTTGTTGTCACAGTAAAGAACTACGGGATCAACAATGCTAGGAACTACACCAAGCTCGCTGATGAATTTCCTAATCCACACAGCCTCCTTCGCCGCATTTGCAGCAACGATGTACTCGGCCTCAGTCGTAGAATCAGCAACTGTCTCTTGCTTGGAACTCTTCCAACTTACATCTCCTCCATTAAGGCAAAATACAAAGCCTGCTTGGGACTTTGAATCATCCCTATCAGTTTGGAAGCTTGCATCCGTGTAACCATTTACACTGAGCTCTTCTTCTCCACCATACACCAAAAATAAATCCTTAGTCCTTCTCAAGTACTTCAGGATATTCTTGACGGCTATCCAGTGACCATCACCAGGATCAGACTGATACCTGCTCATCATGCTCAAAGCATAAGAGACATCGGGTCGAGTACATAACATTGCATACATGATTGATCCAATTGCCGAAGCATATGGAATCAACTTCATGCGGTCCTTATCTTCCAAAGATTTTGGACACTGGTCCTTAGAGAGACTCACACCATGTGACATGGGTAAGAATCCTTTCTTGGACTCAAGCATGTTGAACCGTTTCAACACTTTCTCAATGTATGTACTCTGGGTCAAACCCAGCAACTTCTTCGATCTATCTCTATAGATCTTAATACCAAGTATATATGTTGCTTCACCCAAGTCCTTCATAGAAAAGCAGTCTCCTAGTCTGTTCTTAACAGCTTGCAGGGTTGGAATGTCATTTCCGATCAACAGTATGTCATCTACATACAATATCAGGAAAACGGCAATGCTCCCACTAGTCCTCTTGTAAACGTAAGGTTCATCCTCGTTTTTGATGAAACCAAACTCTTTGATTTTCTCATCAAAACAAAGATTCTAACTTCGAGAAGCTTGTTTCAATCCATAAATGGATCGATTCAACTTGCATATTTTAGTGGCTTCATTTGGAGATTCAAAACCCTCGGGTTGTGTCATATACACTTCCTCAAGGAGGTTTCCATTAAGGAAAGACGTTTTGACATCCATTTGCCAGATCTCGTAGTCATAATACGCAGCAATAGCAAGTAGAATTCTGATGGACTTGACCATGGCTACAGGGGAAAAGGTCTCATCATAGTCAACACCATGAATTTGCCTGAAACCTTTAGCCACCAGCTGGCCTTTGAATGTCTGTACATTCCCATCCATGTCGGTCTTCTTCTTGAAGACCCACTTGCACCCTATGGGTCGTACCCCTTCAGGTGGTTCCACCAAGGTCCAAACTTGGTTTGCATACATGGAGTCCATTTCAGATTTCATGGCCTCAAGCCACTTCTCGAAGTCAGGTCCACACATAGCCTCTTGATAGGTTGCAGGCTCATCATCATGATCCATAAACAACGCATTACCTATTTGAGACATGAGAAATCCATATCTCTCAGGCTCAAATCTTGGTCTATCAGATCTACACAGGACTTGTTTCTTGAGCAGGCTCTCTAGCTACAACATCTTGTAGTCCTTGCTCAGGTTCTAAAATCGGTTCATCTATTGTTTGTGGTTCTTGAACTTCCTCAAGTTCCACCTTTGCAGTCTTCCTGGATAAGAACTCTTTCTCTAAAAAGACGTCAGTCTTTGCGACAAACACTTTGCCCTCAGATGGTAGGTAGAAATAGTATCCTTTGGTTTCCCTGGGATACCCCACTAGATAACACTTATCTGACTTGGGTTCCATCTTGTCAGGCATTTGACCTCGTACGTATGCCAATCTTAATAAAAGACATACTAGGATGCTTCCCAGTCCATATCTCATATGGTGTCTTTAGAACCGTTTTGGTTGGAGCACGATTTAATGTGAAAGCAACAGTCTCTAAAGCAAATCCCCAAAAGGAAACGGGCAAATCTGCATGACTCATCATCGACCGTACCATGTCTAACAAAGTACGATTCTTTCTCTCAGACACACCATTATGTTGTGGTGTTCCGGGCGGAGTGAGCTGTGATACAATACCACACTCTCACAGATGATCACGAAACTCATGACTCAGGTATTCGCCACCTCGATCAGATTGGAGTGCTTTTATCCTCTTTCACAGTTGGTTCTCTACTTCATTTTTAAACTCTTTGAACTTTTTAAAAGTTTTGGATTTGTTCTTCATAAGAAACACCTCTAGCCATAGAACTCATGGGTCCGCATACATTATGATACCCAAAAGATCATTAGCCCTCTCACTACAACTAGTGAAAGGGGCCTTTGTCATCTTGCCTAATAAACATGACTCGCATCTCTCAAATGATTCATAATCAAATGAGTCCAATAGTCCATCTTTATGGAGCTTGAATATGCGTTTCTCATTTATATGGCCTAGACGACAGTGCCAGAGATATGTAGGATTAGAGCCATTAGTTTTTAGTCGTTTGGTATTTTCTATGTTATAGATTGGATGATTTATGTTCAAAACATACAAACCATTAAACATTTGAGCAACACCATAACAAACATCATTCTTAAAGATAGAACAACAATTGTTCTTAATAATAAAAGAAAAACCATTCATGTCCAAACATGAAATAGAGATGATGTTTCTAGTTATAGCAGGAACAAAATAACAATTATCAAGTTCAATAATAAGCCCAGTGGGCAAAGAAAGACGATACAATTCTACGGCAACGGCAGCAACTCTTGCTCCATTTCCAGTTCAAGACAAAATGCTCGTAACTGTCCGACAACGATTGCAGGATCAGATCAGTAGCCATCTCTTGGCTTAAAGGAAACCCCAGTCTCTGAAGGTTCTCAATGTACCCAATCATTTTGAGTACATGAATTCCCATTGGGTCCCTTGCTCCCATTTTACACTGAAATAAAGCCTTAGTGATGTCGAACCTCTCTTGCCAAGCCTGCCCTTGGAACATTTTCTTCAGGTGCTCGATAATCTCAAAGCCACACATGGTCTCATGTTGCTTCTGAAGCTCAGAGGTCATGGTAGCGAGCATGAGACATTCGACATCTAGGAATTCATCTTGATATTTCTTGTAAGCATCTTTGTCGGCACTGGTCGAGTTCCCGGTCGGCACAGGTGGGGGATCCTCTTCCAAGATATGGAGCTTACGCTCTTGCTTGAGAACAATTCTCAAGTTTCTGTTCCAGTCGAGGATGTTCGTCCCATTAAGCTTATCCTTCTCAAGGATAGCTCTCAGGGACAACGTGGAGTGCGATGTACTTGCCATGAATTTCTACAATGAATTTGCAAAAGCATTTTAGTACTATATTTCAAAATACAACTTTTATTTAATAAGGACTTTTATTAAACACTCCCACTATTTTATTCAAATTGATAACCCTTAATATCAATTCAGAGAGTTTATGCGAGCTTCTCTCTTAGTGGACAAGATCCGTATTTCACCAACACAATGAGTCTAGGCCAACCCAATGCTTCTAGACACTCAACTTTTGAGGTCACCTAGTTAAGTTGGACCCGATGTCGACAGTGTTATATCACAATTATCCGCTCGCACCCTTACCAAGATAGATTAATGCACCTTGCTTTGGCAAGCCCACATTTCATCGATCAAGGCAGGAAGAGTGTCATCCATCGGAAAGCATCTGTATACTTAATATTGGGTAAGAGATTTTATATAAAATTGATTAACAATTAATCAAAGTGCACATTCACATAATTACAACATTCACAAACCAAATACATCCCAGATGTGCACAAAATAAAATTATCAACGCTTTGATAGAAAAGGCTAAATCTGAGCATTTTAGAATATTTCTAAATCTCCAGATTTACATGCATTTGACACAGGCACAAACAACTTCACTTATGCAGTAGACAAGCTCGTCTCTCAATGTTAGTTTCAAAATCTATGACATTTGGTTTCACAAACCAATTAGAGGGACGGTTACTGCATATGAGAAACAATTTCTAAAACAATGAAATCGCAATTTCTGAAATAATTTCTGAAATAATTTCTAAAAAGTAAATCTGAAGTAATTTTCTGAAAACAACTTCAGAAATAATATCTGAAAACTACTTCATAAATAATTTTCTGAAAACTGTTTCAGAACAATTTCTGAAAACACATTTCAGAAAACCATAACCATTTCAGAAACCTAGCTCTGATACCACTGTTGGGTTTTCTTAATACCATTTCAGAAATGATAATACATCATTTCAAATATGCGCAGCGGAAATAACTAGAACAACCCTAAACAGTTATATGGATCTTGCGATTTCATGGATTCAAGAAATTAAATAACAGCCACAACACTTGGCAGAAATTATACCTGAAGGGGGTTGAGTCTAAACTCAACCAAGATGCTCCAATGGCAGATCCAAAGAACACAAGTTGAGTTCCAAGCGTTGAAATAATTTCTGCACCTCTATGGGAAATCCACACGAGTGAGGAGAACCCCAAACTTCTTGTCCAACAAGAAGTGGGTCGGAGAAGAACTGCTCTCTACGTCTCTCACGGACTGCTAGGTCCGGCGACAGGGAGAGGCGGCGGCGGTGGCGGGATCGACCAGTCGGAACACTTCCGTCAAAATCCTTGCGGAACTCTTTCGCCGCCCTCTCTCTCAAAACAGATCGCCGTAAAATTAGATCGCACCCCTAGGTTAAAGAGAATCGTATTCTTTTATACCCAGCGAGAAAGAGAGGCTATCCGCACACCCACGATATAACTAAAGTCGGAAACTTTGTCCGACGAATCGGCAAGTGATCGTCGAACGCACTAGCCGTTCGTCGAACTGGCTACAATAGCCGTTCGACTAACGCGCTGTTTGAGCCGTTCGACTAATACGGCCGTTCGACGAACGTGCTACAATAGCCGTTCGACGAACTGGCTACAATAGCCGTTCGACAAATTGGCTGCATTAACCCTAAACCCTAAGTATCCAGAAAGCTAACATGTGTTGCTGTGACTGTATTTGGGATAATTCCCCACTAGTGATGGGTTGATATTTTTCTTTCCCTTAATGTCATGTTATGACGCAAGACGAATGTATATGTGGGGGATGTGTGATGCCCTAGCCCTAGATGGAATGCAAGCGAGCACGCAATGATTGTAGTGGACTGAAGACAAACCCTAAAATGAAGATGCAGATGCGAGCAAGCAGACAACACACGATCAACAACAACAACAACAACAACATAACCCATATAGTCCCCAATCATTGGGGGTATGGGCGGGGGAAGATTGGAAACAGACCTAACCTTTGGCACTATGCACAAAGTGGCTTCTCTCAGAGGAGAAAGACCTAAGCTTTGACAATAAATGCACAAAGTGGCTGCTCACAGAGTACCACTGAAATAGTGGCCCCCTATACCGTCGCGTTTGCTGCGGAATCATGCCCTCAAATCAAAGCCAAAGACATCAGAGAGGGCAGACCCAAGAATCCATTTTGATTTATGTGCACATAACCATGCTTCCTTCATTCAGCATCCAGAGCATTGGTGAAGCACAATTGGCAGACAACACACGATCGATGAATGAAAAATACACAACATATACCCTAATGCAAATGTGACACCACTTATACAATCACTTCTGACGCATAATTAATTAAACAATATTAATTTTAAAATTCACGCTGATGTCACAATTAATTACAAATATCAAAATTAAATTAAACCCTAAGAAAACAGATAATAATTGCAACTAATTGAGAGTGCATTGAGAATTTGAATGCATGATGAATAAATATTGCACGTCTAAATAAATAAAATCCAGCCAACATTAATTAAGCCTAATATTACAAGAAATATGAAGGTGCTTCTATATAATATACTGAATTTATAATAAATGCTAACTCATTGGGTAATGGGGTTGAGGACGAAGGCGTGGAGGTTCACCGCTTGGGGGATCGACAAAGGCGTTCCAGAATGACAATGACGACTATATGATTGTTGACGGAAGGGGAAAACAACTGTTTGTGGACGAGTGGCGGGGTGGAAGTTCTGAATAGGCTGGAAAGGGTGTGAGGTGGCTCAGTTTCGGCTAGAATGGTTAGGAAAGGTTGGTGCAATGCCTGGAAGGGGTTTAAGAAGATGAATGGTGGCTATACAGAGGTTCTAGGCGGTTGGAAGAAGGAAACAGGACTGGGAGAGGGTTGTGGAGGTGGAGGGGGCTGCCGGAGGTCGGAGGTGGCTGGTAGGACTTCCGGGGTGGGTTGGTGGGAAGTCGCCGAAGGGAACAAGAGAAGGGGGAGTTGGCACATCTGGGACAGGAAAGGTGGCAGTCGGGGTCAAGGAGGACGGAGTAGATGGTGGCGTGATTAGACCTGGTCGCTGGAGGCAGGGGAGGCAATGGAAGGGGGAGTTGGCACATCTGGAGGCGGGATCCGGCAGGTTCGCACCACGTGGGAGGCTATATGTCGCATCGAGCCCACGATCGAGCAGTTCTCCTATTTGAAAACCGTAAATCCTCGATGATTTTTTGGGCGGCTGCTAGCACCATATGGTGGGGGGAGAAAAATTAAGTTAAATTAGTTGATGACCACGATCGCCCGATGAATAATTTAATCTAACTTTCAAAATTCAAGTTCAAAAAATAAAGTTAAATACATAAAAAAATATGAAAAATCATGTCGATCGCGATCACGCTCTCCGATCGTCCATCAGACGATCCAAAAATGTCATATCCACAATATCTGAACTAATGCGTAATCGATCTCCATCAATCTCCCTGGCTCAGAAACATTCATCTTCGGTGAATGGAGACTACATGCTCCCGATGCAAACCAAGCAAGTCTCTTTGTTGCTTTAAGCAAGAAGTGCCTTTGTAAAAGGTCATCATGCCGCTGAAGTCCCACAAGGTCTCAAGCACTAAGCAAGCCGCTGAAGTCCCAGAGGGTTTCAAGCATTAAGCAAGCCTCCGTAGGGGTAAAGGTTAAATTTACAATGATGGTGGGTAAAGCTGTAGTGGAAATTGGAGGTACAAGAGAAGTTGTAGTGATGGTGGAGAATGAAGTTAAAAGGGCAGTCTTAATGTCCAAACCTAAGTGACTCCACATCTAGAATCAAATTCCCTACATTGAGTACAAGATGAACACACGTATTTCTAGTAATATCAAGTTTGAAGAAATTTGACTCATATTCTCTCATGATAGTGTATGGACCTATTCGCCTAACACTCATACTTATAGACGTCCCCAATGGGAACCTCTCAAATAATGTGCAAATCATCACCCAATCACTTTCATGGAACACTTGTTGTCTCATGTGAATACTCACACAATTTAAAATGTTGATTATTTAATATAAATTTACGCCAGAGTATGACATGCAAATCATGCAGGAGATGAAAATGAAAAATGACGAACCCAACAAACTCTGTAAGATTAGAATTCACATAGTGATAAAAGTCTCTAAAAATGGGTGGTTTATCTGGAGGTTCTTCGGGTGGAGTGTAGAAATATTCGTCGAGTTTGTGAACACACAAGTGACTACCTAGGACATGAGCATTGAGCGGTAATGTTATGACATACCAAATAACTCCTTAGAGACTTAATTCATCAGGGGGCTCATTAGTCGGTCGATATAAAATTCGTCATGGAGGTAATCTCCCAAAGGAATGTCAAAAATAGTTATATACAAGATATAACTTCGAAAGTTCACCTAACGGTAAGTAATTAAATTCATGGTGGATGCGAAGATCATTTAAAGGGACGTGCGAGATATGCACACAAGGATAAAATGTCGGGGTGGGCTGAATGTCTCCTAAAAAGAAAAACTCGTCAGTTGTTTCTCCAGGAGGCTCAATGGGGGGCTCATCAAAGGATTCAGTTGTAAGAGAATGATCCATTGGGTGAGTGTCATCGACAAGAGTAGTACCCTCGAAGACAAAAGAGACGACCGCTACAAAAGTCAATACTATGCTCTCGCCTCACTCGGGATATGACTCGCCACGACAATATAGGGGAAATCAGATGAACAAGCACTCAAATCTTAGTCTATGATTGGAGCAATAACTAAGTCAACGCATCAGGTATGGGAGAGACACATCACTACATGATCACCGTGTTGCTCGTACTCATTCTCTTTCGAGGCCATAGGGTATGAGTAAGGCTCAACTGACAGAGAACTCATCGGACAATGTGCCTCATTAGGGTGAGAGGAATCAATATCAGGTATCACATCTAACATGTTTGACAAAACAAGAGTAGGCATAATGATGGCCTCAGGCTGGGGGGAACTCATGGCAGAATGATCAGGGTGCGAGTCTACTCAACTAAGTCTAGTGGATCTCAATGACTGCTCATAATGCAGGGCGAGCTAGTATGTCTGCTCGAGGGACTTTAAGTAGTGATATGACAACTCAGTATGTATCACGTATCAAAGTTCAGAACGAATTTGGGAGGTGGTCATAGCTGGTTCCTCTTGGATGTCGCTCCTCACTACTAACTCCTCAACACGACTCCTATACTCAGCGACGAACATGGATCCTTGCTGAAGGGTAAATAATTGCTCGAGCAGGTGACTCCGTTACAATGCTGGTAAATACATTTGACACAACCTCCGTCTCATCTCTACCTAACTAGTGATGCGGTGAAGACGATCTAGCTCGCGGGTCCTGTTAATACTAGATCAATATGCTTTCGTCTGATCTAGAAGTCTAAGTTTCGCAAATTTAACGCGTCGCTTATCGAATAACTCAAAATGATCGAGGTAATATTCCATGTCCACGAGCCAATAACTGAAAGACTCGGGACTCGATGACATGTCAAACAATGGGACAACACAAAACCTACACTCTAGATCTCTCTTGAAAGGATGGTCCTCGTAGAAGTCATCCTTAAGATAACAAGTTGTGTCGAAGGTTCAACACGGTCCGCTTATGCGCGTGGATTGGGATGACGATAATCATCATAGTGATCACCTCTAGCATGATTGAATCGTGTCGAGGGGGAGACACAATCTCTTGAAGTAGTATGCTGCGAGCGAGAATAGCTATCGTAATAACATGGGGATCTCTCCGAAGTGGCTATATGGGATCATATATAGATAGATTCAGGATCCTCAAATAGAGGAGAGGAATAATAACGATAATTAGTCATGAAGGAACCTATAGACTCAATGATTGCGTTTCAAAATGAACAAATCGGAAACTATCGAAAAACACCACTTACTTCTACACCTTGCAGGACAACCGAAAAAGCCTCGAAATGGTCTAAGCTAGCCCCCAAATGGACTTTCGTCCCCTCTAAAACGTTGTCCAACAAAGCATAGAAAAGTGATAAAGCTTCCCATCAAAACAGCGAAAATACAACACGAAAATCACCAAATGTCGCCCACAATTTCACTATTCAGTCAAGGAAAAAAAACCAAGCAAATAATAACTCCAGAAAAATTGGTAGTAGTAAGTAAACTAGCTCACAGTGCAGCGGCCAAGAGGGAGCAGTCCACTGCAGCAAACCAAAAGCCCAGCCCGTTCAGTCGGCGGCTCAGAACTAGCGGCACAGGCAGCGGCGGCACAGGCAGCGGCAGCAGCGGCTCAACACAGAGGCAGCAGCGGCACAAGAACCGCTTGGCAATAACACAAGGCAGCAACACAGAAGCAGCGACATGGGAGCAGGAGGCGCAGCACAACACAAAAGGTAGCAGCAGCTGCCAACAACAAGAGAGAAAGAGGGAGAAGAACAGTAGCCAGAGATTTGAAAGAGATGACTGATGGTACCCAAAATTAGAAAACAAACTCAACTCGTAAAAGGAAACGAAAATAAAACGCGAAAGAACTAAAATGCAAAATCGTACTGCTTTTTTGATCATCATAGTGAATTTAACAAAATATTTTAATGCGCGAAAAATTTGGTTCGTTAGAATTCATCCTCCCTACAAAGGAGTTTTCGTCCGCGAAAACTAAACAATTCGAAGTTTATTGATATACCATAATTTACATATATTTACTTTATACAATACTAAGATAACTCATTTCTTACGATATGGTCCTAAGTTAAATGCTCGCGGCATAATTAAACGTTCCTCTGGAACTTCAGGAGGAGGAGGAGCTGGAGTTGGAGTAGGAACAAGTGCAGCTAAAGGTGCAGGTGCTGATGCGAATGATTCAGCAAGCATTTGATATAGTTGCCGCTGTAGAGGAGGTTGAGAGTTAATTTCTTTGTTCCGAAGCTTTGGGCAATTCCGCTTTGTATGCCCGGGCTCACGGCAGTAGTAGCAAGCGCCAATCAAGCACTCTCCTCGATGATATCTGTCACATTTCACACACTTTGTCGAGGTTACTTGGGAAGCGGTACCGGTCGACGGCCCAGTCTGGAATGTTTTTGATTCTTTACCTTGCACTTCGCTTTGACTTGGGGTTTCCGTGAGTTTTCTTTTACCGCTATCTTGATTCCTTTGAGACTTTCCTTGATCGATCTCTACTAACCGCTCTCGCTCGACCAATTTTCCATATTCTAGAATATCCATAGGTACGAGCAGACTACGAATGTCGTCCTGCAGTCCTTGTTGGAACTGTCGACAACGATCTTCCTCGGTTGCCACGAGGGAATCGGCATAATATGCTAATTTGGAGAATTCCATTTCGTATTGTAATACTGATTTTGACCCCTGGACTAGTCGTAAGAATTGATCGTGTAAGACTCGTTTTTCCGACCGGGGTATGAACTAGCTAGTGAATTCTTGAAGAAAGTTCTCCCACGTCACAATTCCACCTCTGACAAACTTTGAAGCGACAATATTGTTCCACCAACGCTTCGCTGCGCCTTCCAGTAAGAATGATGCGAGTTCGACTTTTCGATCCGCTGGGCAGCGCATAACTTGGAATATAGTTTCGATGCGGAGTATCCAGTCCTCTGTTTCTAAGGGAGATAGACCTCCGACGAAAGTTGGCGGTTTTAAGTCCATAAATTGTTTGAGGTCGTAGTCCATCTGCCGATAATGATGTACCGGTGCTTCAACTACGGGAGGGAAATTTGGAATCGGGTTCACTGGATATTGTGGTAGTTGTTGTTGTGGGTTGGGACGCTCTTGGTGTTGTGTAGGTGCAGACATCGTTAGCGCTGGGAAGACTAACTTAAATGCGTCTGCTATTGCTTGTACTAATTCTGAAGGACGTTTTGGATGTTCGTGTCCGTTGTCACTTTCCTCAGATACATTTCCTCCATGGACTTCGGGTTCCTCTTGATTCCCTCGACGATGCTGACTATGTCGACTGGAGTAAACTCGAATGGGTTCCTATAAACGAGGTTTATTTAATTATGTTACATATTAAATTGTATTATGTCTTCGTACTGCCTACGACCACACATAATGAAAACCTAGCTTTTATACTAAATTGTGAAGACCCGATTCCCGGCCTTCCCAAAATGATCGCTTCGATTTCATTAGTGTACAACAACAACAACAACAGCAGAACCCATATAGTCCCCAATCATTGGGGGTATGGGCGGGGGAAGATTGGAAACAGACCTAACCTTTGGCACTATGCACAAAGTGGCTTCTCTCAGAGGAGAAAGACCTAACCTTTGACAATAAATGCACAAAGTGGCTGCTCACAGAGTACCACTAAAATAGTGGCCCCCTATACCGTCGCGTTTGCTGTGGAATCATGCCCTCAAATCAAAGCCAAAGACATCAGAGAGGCAGACCCAAGAATTCATTTTGATTTATGCGCACATAACCATGCTTCCTTCATTTCGATTTCATTAGTGTATCGTAGGAAAATTTAGTACAATCCATAACACAAATATTTTATTCATATGTCTTTTCATATTACATTTACAGGAGAAACTACTTTAAACAGAACATACACAATTTGTTGAGACAAAGGATTTGGTGCCACCCTTGAGCATCCTTGATTACCTTAGCTCGGTCCTCGACGGTGATTCTGTGCAGCATTCTGGGAGTTGTTCCTGTTTCTTAAAAATTTAGTTCAACTGAGGGTTAGTCATAAAATATAACTAGGTGAGACAATTATTTCGTGAAACAGTTATACATGCAGCAAGGAAGTGTAACAATATGCTTACAGTACAAAAATCAATATATTAATTCATGAAGTTCCTCCCGGTCTTCACAATTTGATCGCTTCGATTTCATTAGTGTATCGTAGGAAAATTTAGTACAATCCATAACACAGATATTTTATTCATATGTCTTTTCATATTACATTTACAGGAGAAACTACTTTAAACAGAACATACACAATTTGTTGAGACAAAGGATTTGGTGCCACCCTTGAGCATCCTTGATTACCTTAGCTCGGTCCTCGGCGGTGATTCTGTGCAGCATTCTGGGAGTTGTTCCTGTTTCCTAAAAATTTAGTTCAACTGAGGGTTAGTCATAAAATATAATTAGGTGAGACAATTATTTCGTGAAACAGTTATACATGCAGCAAGGAAGTGTAACAATATGCTTACAGTACAAAAATCAATATATTAATTCATGAAGTTCCCTTCCCTTTTTAGGTTACATATTACTGGGAAATACTAAGGTTATGCAAACTTGAATTGGCCGCACCCCCGAAGGGCGTAATTGTAGGCTCACCCCTACTGGTGAATCCTCCGTAGATGCCTCTACTTCATAGGATTCAAAGCCTTCGTATTTGCCCATGCCGGATTTTAAAATGATCTTTCGTTAGCGAAATTGTTATGAAAACTTGGAGTTTTTAATTTAAAATTTCCCTCAGAAATTTGTATCGCTATATATATTTCCCTCGCCTACATTTATTCTTTAGCGATCTTTCATTGAGTTTAAAACTCATATGCACAGGCAGTTTCGTAAAAGAAGTACAACAAGGGTTAAAAATACTTGAATATCCATAATTCCAAGAAATAAAATACTCACAGCGGCTTGACCTCTTTCCTTATCCTGACCCGCATTAGCGCCACGATTATCACGAGAAGCCATCTTCAAGATCTTCCAATTGGGTCTGGGTTGTGGAAACCACTGAAATAATACGCAATTTACTCAGGTTGCGTCTCATTTTAATCGTAGCATAATACGTAAAGGATTTATTTAGTACTGTTAAAGGTATTGTGTTTTAGTATTTTAGAGTGTCTAAGGTTTAGTCCCACACCGTGAGTGGAGTTTATGTGTCTTGATGTATTAGATATATTATGCCCCTTTGAGGATGAATATATTGCACTTTCCATTTCCCTTTCTCCTACTTTCTAACATGGTATCAGAGGTTACGATCTGAACGCCTAAATTATTATTTCCTGCTGCTCATCCCGCGACCTAGCCCGACCGACCGTTCGTCTTCCGCTTCCGGCTCGACTGCTGGGGCTTCGACAGCTCCCTCTCCCCCTCGCTCCCGTTAATGGGATCGTCTCTTGATTCCAAAGACGGGAGCGGGGCCATCTCTTCTCGACGACATCTGCTGCCCGGCCTTCCTCTTCTCCCGTCGACATCGGCGTCTGCTTTTCCCGTCGACATCGACGACGTCTTTCTCTCCCGTCTACATCGAAGACGACCCTGTCTGACACCTCCAGTGTCGAAATCGACGTCGTCTACGGCCTCTTCCGTCAAAATCGACGCAGGTTGCCGCTTCTACCGTCGAAAACGACCCCGTCTGCCGCGTCTTCCGTCGACATCGAGCCCGTCTGCCGCTTCTACGGTTGAAATCGACCCCGTCTGCTGCTTCTACTGTCGAAATCGACGCCGTCTCCTGCTTCTTCCGTCGAACTCGACGCCGGATGCTTCTCCCATCGATTCCTGCTGCAGATCCAGCTGTTGCTACTTCTCCAGCCTTCTTCTGGCTTCTCCTGCTGCTGATCTGCCGCTGGAGCTTCTCCTCCCTGCTCTTCCAGCCGCTGCTGCTTCTACTCCGGCTACTTCTCCGGCCTTGCCGCCCTGTGCCACTGCAGTCCAGCCCTCTTCTTGCCGCTGCCGCTGCTGCCACTCTCCTGCTGGACATCTGCGCCGCCCTGAGCCTCTGCTGTGCCGCTGCTGCTATGTCGTGCCCTCTTCAAGTTCTTAAAGTGTCGCTGTAGTTTGTGTTGTGTTGTTGTCGTCGTTATTGTGTTGGTAGTGTCTTCTAGTCGGTTTGTGGACGATGGTTTCCCGTGCTGCTGCTCTCTGGGTGCCGAGCTCTTCTCTTCCTCCCTTCTCACTCGCCGCTGCTTGAGCCTTTTCTTGCTCGCTGCTGCTTGAGCACTCTGCTCGCAGCCGCTTGAGCCTTCTGCTCGCAGCTGGCTTGTGCTTTGCTCGCTGCATCTCGGATCGTGGTCTTGTCGGCAACCATTATCCATAGTTGTTCTTTTATGTGTTGTTTTGATTATCTTCGTCTGTGTCTCCATGCGAGTCTAGGCCTTCATGCACGTGTTCCACGTGAGGGGGAGTGTTTGTGATAACGGCGACTCGGATGTCTCTTTTTCTCGACTCCTGCCTTAGTCACACATGACCCCCAGGTCGATTTCGTATGTTGTTTGTGTCTTTTTCTTCTATGTTAGGTAGGTGTGGTTTGGCGTCTTGGTTGACCTAGTTTCAGCTCCGGGAGCATCCAGCGTGATCATGGTCGGTTTGTGGACCAACGTCGTGTGACTTTTGCCCGGTTGTAGTATCCCCGGTGACACGCGGTTGGGCCTCGGTGGCTGCTGTCTTGTCCCTCGTTGCCAACTTTCTTTTACCTTCCGTTTTATGTTTTGTTTGTTCAAGCTGAAGGTTTCACCTCCAGCTTGAGAGGGAGTGTTAAAGGTATTGTGTTTTAGTATTTTAGAGTGTCTAAGGTTTAGTCCCACACCGTGAGTGGAGTTTATGTGTCTTGATGTATTAGCTATATTATGCCCCTTTGAGGATGAATATATTGCACTTTCCATTTCCCTTTCTCCTACTTTCTAACAAGTACAAACGGCGGAAATCCGAAATGAAGAAATCGGAAACTATCGAAAAACATCACTTACTTCTACACCTTGCCGGACAACCGATAAAGCCTCGAAATGGTCTAAGCTAGTCCCCAAATGGACTTTCGTCCCCTCTAAAACGTTGTCCAACAAAGCATAGAAAAGTGCTAAAGCTTCCCATCAAAACAGCGAGAAAACAGCGAAAATACAACACGAAAATCACCAAATGTCGCCCACAATTTCACTATTTAGTCAAGGAAAAAAAACCAAGCAAATAATAATTCCAGAAAAATTGGTAGTAGTAAGTAAACTAGCTCACAGTGCAGCGGCCAAGAGTGAGCAGTCCACTGCAGCAAACCAAAAGCCCAGCCCGTACAGTCGGCGGCTCAGAACTAGCGGCACAGGCAGCGGCGGCACAGGCAGCGGCAGCAGCGGCTCAACACAGAGGCAGCAGCGGCACAAGAACCGCTTGGCAATTACACAAGGCAGGAGCATAGAAGCAGCGGCAGGGGAGCAGGAGGGGCAGCACAACACAAAAGGTAGCAGCAGCAGTCAACAACAAGAGAGAAAGAGGGAGAAGAACAGTTGCCAGAGATTTGAAAGAGATGACTGAGGGAAAACACAAGGAGGACTATCTATTTATAGTGTTAAATAGGCGGTGGGGTTGGTGAGGAAGCAGCCAACAACATGCCAAGTGTCACCCAGCTAAAACACAAGCTGCCAAGTGTCCAGGCTCAACAATACAAGCTGCCAGCAGCAGGGTGAAGTCAAAAACAGCTGCCATATACATGGCTCTCAACATAAATTCAGCCACCAACTAAAATAGCTAGGTGTCCTAAGGTAAAGCCACCTCACCGACCAGAAATGGCAGCCTACGATACGCATGAAAACAGCAGTATGGCAGCCCACTTTAATAGGAGAACAGCTCAATAAAACAGCCCACTTAACTCATTCTTGCAGCCCAAATTTTTAAAGCAGCCCATCATTAATCAGCCCATATGGCTATTGGCAGCCCACATACTCATAATAAGTGCCAAAATGAGATAACTCATGGTACCCAAAATTAGAAAACAAACTCAACTCGTAAAAGGAAACGAAAATAAAACGCGAAAGAACTAAAATGCAAAATCGTACTGCCTTTTTATCATCATAGGGAATTTAACAAAATATTTTAATGCGCGAAAAATTTGGTTCGTTACATCGAGAACGAAGGCGTGGAGGTCCGTTGCTTAGGGAATCGACATAGGTGTTTTAGAATGACAGTGACGGCTGTATGGTGGTCGATGGAAGGAAAATATGTCTGTTTGTGGATTGGTGGCTGGGAGGAAGGGCTGACTAAGGCTAGAAAGAGTGTGAGGTGGTTCAATTTCAGCTAGGGTGGCTAGGGAAGGTTAGTGCAACGCCTGGAAGGGGCACTTGGGATGATGAATGGTGGCTGGACAGAGGTTCCAGGCGGTTGGAAGAAGGAAAACGGAACAGTGAGAGGGTTGTGAAGGTGGAGCGGGTTGCAGGAGGTTAGAGGGGGCTGGTAGGCCTTGGGTCGCCGGAGGGAACTTGAGAGGTGGAAGGCGTATGGAAGGATTTTCGTGGACAGGAAAGGCGGCGGTCGGCGTCAAGGAGGATGGGAAGGGCTGCGATCGTCGCCGAGGAGGACGGGGAAGATGGTAGCTTGTTTGGACCCTGTCGCTAGAGACAGGGGAGGTGGCGGAAGGGGGAGTCAGCACCCCCAGAGGCGGGATTCATGACTTCACACTGCGCAGGAGGCTCGACGTCGCCGAGCCCACGATCGAGCGGTTCTCCTCTCTGAAAGCCGTAAATCCTCGATGATTTCTTTGGGCAGTTGTTAGCAAAACATATAAGGGGGGGGGGGAGAGAAATTAGGTTAAGTTTTCCGATGTCCATGATCGCTCGTCGGATAATTTAAACTAACTCTCAAAATAAAAGTCCAAAAATAAAAAATAAAGTACATAAATATATGAAAAATCGAGCCAGTCGCGTTCACGGTCTCTGACCGTCCATCTGATGATCCAAAAATTTCAAACCCACAAATATCGGAACGGACATGTAATTGATCTCCATCATGTTACAACAAGTATCTGAAAAACAAACAGAGGTCCTTTTTAATATTTCTATACCCATTTTGATTTGATTTGATTTCATCATGCATAAATATGGTTAGATTGATTGGACACGCACAAGAAATGATAGAAAATGTACCAATTAGGAACAAATAGATTTAACGTTAAATGATTAGAGAGGAGAAATGAATATAGATGGAAGTTGTTCAAAGTGATTTGCTTTGATTAGATTTAACAACTCAGGTATCAATCAACATGAAATACTGAAAAATGAGGATTCATAATACCCATGCTGAATGGTTTGGATAAGGCTACCAATGGTGATGAATTCCATCTTGCGTGTATCTTTTATTTGAATTTGTGTCATGTTTTGCTCTTTCTTACTTTCTTTGCCTTATGTATTAATCCCTCTCTATTATTTTGGCACTTTTGGTCTCTGTTGTCAAGTAGAAGGGCACAAAAGCATGTTGAACTTGTCCTTCATGTCCCCTTTTTGTTAATTGCAGGATGACAATAATCAATCTAAGTTTTTATTAAAAAATGGAGTCCCTACAAGGATTCACGATCGAAAATACCAGCCAAACAGCGCCATTATTAGAAATGACCACCCACAAAATGCCGATTTCCCACGGTACTACTCTAGGAAGGAGAAGAAGCCATTTCCAATCCCCATAGTTGAGCTGCGGCGAGCTGCAAGGGAGAGGATAAAGAAGTCAAAGGGAATGCCCAAGGGCCCCACCCCTCCTCCAAGGAATGGTATGCTGGTCAAAAGCCTTGTTCCTGTTGCATATGAAGTGCTGAATGCAAGAATTTCACTCATCAACAATCTGAAGAAGTTAATGAAAGCAGTACCAGTACAGGCCTGCAAGTAACCATCTTCCTGCATTCCTCCTCCTTCAAACCATATCAATCATTTCTGATATTTCTTTGATGAACATCAGTCTTCCGCAGGCATTGCAACGAGATCCATGTTGGGCCGACAGGGCACCCCTTCCGATCATGCCGAGGTATCCGAGCTGAAAGCCGGCGGGGCCTTCATGACTGGACGAGTGCAAACTTGGACGATGTGTTCGTTCCCATCGAAGCCTATCACCTGTTCGACCGATTTGGAAGACGCATATCCCACGAGGAGCGATTCTCCGTCCCTCGCATCCCAGCTCTTATAGAACTCTGCATACAAGCCGGTGTTGACCTCCCTGACCTCGAGACCAAGCGGCGGAGAAAACCAATCATTCGTCGTGGGAAGAACGACATCATTGATGCCAACGAAGATGATCTTCCCGATGATTTTGACCCTTATGCCAAGTTTAGGAGACCAATTCTCACCGAGATCCCTGACTCTGAGGCAACTCCACCAGTCGGATCGGAGCAAGTGGCGCTGCTCGCATTGGAGACATTCGAGGCATGGGAGATGGTGAGGGAGGGGACTGGGAGGCTGATGAGAAAGTACGCCGTGCGTGTTTGTGGGTATTGCCCCGAGGTGCACATTGGATATAGTGGCCCCAAGACGCAGAACTGCGGCGCGTATAAGCACCAGCAGAGAAATGGGCAACATGGTTGGCAAAGGGCAGTCCTCGATGACCTGGTTCCGCCAAGGTATGTGTGGCATGTGCCGGATATCATGCTTGAGATGCAGCGGGAGCTGAGGAATTTCTATGGACAAGCTCCGGCGGTGGTCGAGCTTTGTGTGCAAGGGGGAATGGAGGCGCCTGAAAAGTACAAATCAACCATGAGGATGGACATCGGCATACCAACCAATTTGAGGGAAGCAGAAATGGTGGTGTGAGGGGAATTCAGAGCTTGAGGGAGGCAGAAATGGTGGTGCCAAGGGAATTTTGAGCTGGTGTTAGATTGAGTTGAGGAAGTTCTGATGGAGACTTTGAAGTCATGGATTAGCAGCAGGTTGACTACTGTGGTTGCTGTTTCTCCTGGGCTTGCTTCAATATGCTATTGAAGATGGAAGGGATCGTGCATAACGGTTCTTATAATTCAAGGTTGTAGTATGCCCCTATTCTTGATGCATTAAATTTTAATTATTTTCAAATCTAATTCTGGATAGTTAAAGTATTTGACCAATCTTGAACAATCAGGCTTTTTTTACTTGAAGATATGATTGTGGTAAAAGTATCTTCTCAAATGGTCTTGCTCTCATATGCTAATTTTAGTTTGGATGATGTTAAATTGTTGTTGTTTAGGTTGACTTTGGATTTAAGGTTTAGGTTGACATTACATGTGAACAACCACCACCCAAAGTACGAGATACCATGAGGGGTTATGTTGTAACCGGTTTCAAAGGGGTATGATGTACAAATGCTTTATTTTTCGTTTGTAAGTGTTAATTCACTTGTTCCATTGCTCCTCAAAATCTGTGGATTCCAAGCATACAATTTGTTATAGAATTGAGCAAAATAACAAACAAATAAACATAAAAGAAAAACGATTTACGTGGTTCAGCCCAAGATGACAATATCCACGGGCAGGAGCAGATTGCTTCATTGGATGGAAGAATTGATAGGTATAGGAGGAGAGACGCCATTTGTTTTTTTTTCACCCACTACCCTAGAATAAGAAAAGTGTTGAATGCCAATCTTTTGGGAATCTCAAAATGCATTAGAGTTCGAGGCATTTAAATAATACGATTAATGATTAACCGTTTCTCGCAATAAAACATTATGTCGTAACTGGTTTCCTGTATACTATATGATTGTAGCAAATGTTTGGTGTAGCGAACAAAGTTGGATCAATCACACAAAAGATTGTGGGTAGTGCAATGCCCTGAAAAGCCTCGTGGAACATCCATTGACATGTCTTGCACTTACCCTTGAAGGTATGAGGGTTTTCTGTGGAGAAACCAGTGTAACGAAGGTTTTTGAGCGTTAATGGGCTGCGCATGCCCAAACACACAACCACGCTGGACGCGCGGTCTCCTTCAGGGAATTCGTTTTGACCTGTTGAGAGAAAGGAGTGCGCACGGCCTAGCGCACGTCCATATGCTAAACACACGCCCGTATGGGGAAATCCACGACCTTCCTATAGGGTTTCAGGTGCTGTTTGGGGGAGAAGAGATAGAGGCATGCCTATGAGATGTGTGCACTCCCAGACGCACACTCAAACGCACGCTCGTGCATTTAGTGCACATTCGGCTTCAAGGATTTGGTTTTGTGGATTTCGAGGGAGCTCCGATCAATGATCTGTCGCCGTTAATGCGTAGAGAATCTCTCCATGCCACTTTTCCGTGATCTTCTCGAGGCTTTCATGAACGAGAAGAAATCTAAATTGGTAACGACCCATCTTCTCCCGGCTTTAGGATTTCACATAGATTTTCTTTGCATTGCATTGCATTGGAGGCTCTAGTCTCACTAATTAGTGGGCTATAAGATCTCGGTTCATGAAGAGCCAACGAGGCATTGGATTGTGCCCTCGTCATGATATAAATCCATCGCTTGATGAATGATTCCAATCTTAGGCGTTCTATATGAAGTCAGGTTAGTCGCAAGATCAAACCGCTGATGGTGTTATGATAGTCATCTAGGGTTTTGAGGCTTAGATGTGTTGGCGTGGTCATAGTACCACCAAATTGATATTCGGATCATGGAAATCGATAGAATAGGCTTTGGATTGATTAACCTTGCAATTTCTTAGGGTTTCGATGGGGTTTGCATGGAAAAACCCTTGATTATGATGTGTCTGTTAGCAATTATGAAAGCTCACGGAGTGAGATTGACGGGTGTGTAATTGCTTCTCATGGACACGGTGTAGGGTGGCATTGAGGGTCTATTGGTATAACCGGACACCTCTTCGTAGTTTGAGTACAGAACGGTTGAGGGCCTAGCTTATGAGTATAAACTGTTGAGATGAGTAATGCTGGAGTATTTCCAAGGAGAGAGTTAAGAAGCATTAATACAGAAGAGGAAGAGATCATACCTGATAAGAAGACCAAGAGGTTCATTGAATCAAACCTGAAGAACGTTGCTGAAGTCGAAGAATCAGATTGAAGGACTGTTGGATTTCTGCTCCGGCTCTATTTTCCTGAAATGCTTTTATTACTTAGAATCTATATATATTGCAATGTATGCAACTCTGTTTTGTATCAAAAACTATGAAGTAATATGAATGTTATCATTTCCTTTTCTACTCTCCTCCCGTGTTCTTCTTTCTTCATTCTTAATATGTGTGTGAGTGTGTTTCACTTCTTCCCAATATTGGTATCAAAGCAGGTTGTCGATTGTTGTGAAATGTGGGTGCCATCAGAGTAGGAAGAGATCACTCTTTCGATCCTTATTTGTATCAGTCTCATTCTCTTTTATTTCTCATCATATGGCCACCTCTAATGCTTCCCACATGTTTCAATTTACCCAAAATGGTGTTCCCATTTTTCATGGAGAATATTATGATTTCTGGAGTACCTACATGAGGCTTTTGTTCCAATCACAAGGGCTTTGGGACATGATCAAGCCAGCACCTGAGAAGACAACAACTTCTTCATCCAAAGACAAAGAAGTTGCTGATGAAGATCAGCGTCAGAAACTGGCTGAAGGAGTCAAGCTTGAAGCAAAGGCACTTCTTCTTCTACATCAAGGAGTAAGCAAAGAAATCTATCCGAGAATAATGAGGGCTGCTACTCCCAAAGAAGCATGGGACACTCTGTTCAATGAGTTTCAAGGCTCAGAAAAGGTAATAGCTATTAAACTTCAACAACAATGGAAACTTTGGGAAGCTATTGAAATGAATGAATCTGAATCCATCAGAGATTTTGTCTCAAGGATAATGGGCATTGTAAATCAGATTAGGAGTTTGGGAGACAAACTCAAAGATAAAAAAATTGCTCCTGGAATCTTACGTTGCCTTCCACCTAAATTTGACCCCATAGTCACGACCATTGAGGAAACAAAAGATCTAAAAACTCTCTCCATTACTGAACTCATGGGGTCACTCTTGGCCCATGAGGAGAGACTTAAGAGATCTCATGAACCTCTTGAGCAAGCTTTCCAAACTAAAACAAAAATTTCTCAACCTGAAGGTCAAAGTCAGGAGACTGGACCTCCCATGTGGGATAAAGGAAAAAGAAGACAAGGAGAAGGTAGAAATAACTCACAACTATTCTGTACTCTATGTAAGAGAGGAAATCATACAGCTTATGATTGCTTTTACAAATGCAAAAAATGCAAAAGATGCAAAAGGCCTACCCATATGGAGAAAGATTATTGGTCAAAAAATAGAGAAGTAGGAAAAGAGAAAGAAGAGGTTAAATTTCATGAAGAAAAATTATTCATGGCTGGGTATAACACACATGGTGCACTACAGGAAACTTGGTTTTTAGATAGTGGGTGCTCAAACCATATGACCCCATTTAAAGAAATGTTTGTTAAACTTGATGATCACATAAAAGCCCAGGTTTTTCTTGGAGATGGAAAAACCTTAACTATTGAAGGCACAGGAACTGTGGCTGTTCAGACCAAAGATGGTAAAACCAAGTACATTGATGAGGTTCATTTTGTTCCCTCCCTTACTCAGAATTTACTCAGCATTGGACAACTCATGAAGCATGGTTACTCTATCACATTTGAGAAAGATCACTGCCACATTCTCCACAAACAAACAAATGATCATATTGCATCTGTTAAAATGACCACTAACAAAATGTTTCCTTTGCTAATGGAACCTCCTAAACATCAAGCCTTAGTTTGTGGCTCAGCCTCTTCATTATGGCATCACAGATTTGCCCACCTCAACTACAAGGATCTCAAGAAACTTCAAAATATGGTTTTGGGGTTACCAGAACTCAAAAATGATGACTCCACCTGTGTTGATTGTATTATGGGCAAGAGCCACAGGTTGGTCTTTCCAAAAACTGCAAACTGGAGAGCCAAGCAGCCCCTTGAGCTGGTCCATGCTGATTTATGGGGCCCTGCTCCAACTCCTACCAAGTCTGGTATGAAGTATTACTTTTGCCTTATTGATGATTTTTCCAGGTATTCCTGCGTTTATTTTTTACAGCAAAAATCTGAAGCATTCACAAAATTCAAAGAATTCAAGGCCCTAGTTGAAAAAGAGAGTGGTCTCAATTTAAAGATGCTGAGAACTGATCGTGGAGGAGAGTTCATTGGAGATGAGTTTTCCACTTTCTGCAAAGATCAGGGGATCCACAGGGAACTCACAGCTCCTCGTTCTCCAGAACAGAATGGAGTTGTTGAAAGAAAAAATCGGACAATCATGGAAAGGGTGAGAGCTATGATGCATCATCATCACATCCCACAAGAATTCTGGGCAGAGACCGTGCATACTGCTGTGTATGTACTTAATAGATCTCCCACCAGGAGTCTTAATACAATGACTCCATATGAGGTCTGGTATGGAAGAAAGCCTAATGTTCAGCATTTCAGAACTTTTGGCTGTGTTGTGTACAGACATATTCCAAAAGAAAGCAGGAAGAAGTTAGATATGAAAGCTGAGAAAGGGGTCTTTTTTGGATATAGCCAGCACTCAAAAGCTTATCGTATTTACAACCCTGATACTCAACAGCTGCTCATCTCCCGGGACCTTGTGTTTCATGAGGGGACATCTTGGTGTTGGGATCAGACACTTTCTGCTACTCCTCCTGCTAATGGGGTTGATGAAACTATTGTTCCAACATCCATACCATCAACTGAAGAAACCACTTTGGATCCTCTAGCAGATTTTTCAGATCTTTCATATTCCAGCTCTGATGAAGAGTCATCATCTCTCAAAAGGTACAAATCCTTATCTGACATTTACCTTAAGACTAATAGAATTATGTTCATGAAGGAGAAACCAGAGAACTTCACTGCTGCTATGAATGATCCAAAGTGGATGGATGCAATGAAAGAAGAGATAGCTATGGTCGAAAAGAACAATACTTGGAGACTTGTTCCCAGGCCAAGGAACAAAAATGTTATTAAATTAAAATGGGTATACAAGATAAAGCATGATGAAGAAGGAAGGGTCCTGAAGTATAAAGCCAGGATAGTGGCCAAAGGTTACTTCCAGAAACAGGGCATTGATTTTCATGAAACCTTTGCTCCAGTCGTGCGTATGGAAAGTATTCGTGCCCTGATTGCTGTTGCTGCACAACTTGAACTACAAATCCACCAACTTGATGTTAAATCTGCCTTTCTCAACGGGCAGATTGAAGAAGAGGTCTATGTTCAGCAACCAGAAGGTTTTGAGAAGAAGGGAGAGGAAGAAAATTCTTCGTCTTCAAAAGGCCCTTTATGGCTTAAAGCAGGCTCCAAGAGCATGAAACCAAAAGATTGATAGCTATCTCACTGGAAATGGATACATAAGAAGCATGAATGAGCCATCCCTATACACAAGAAAGTTCACAGGAAATCACTTCCTTTTAATGTGCCTTTACGTTGATGATTTAATCTTCATAGGAAGTACCCCTGAAATTGTAAAACAATTCAAAGAAGTTATGAAGAATGAGTATGAAATGAGCAATCTTGGATTAATGAAGTATTTCCTTGGGCTGCAAATCAAGCAGCAGCCAGGAAATATCTTCATCAATCAAGAACGATACATTGAAAAGCTTCTTGATAAATTTGGCATGACAAAGTGCAATCCTGCACCAACTCCCATGGCAACCAATATCAACAGAGTGAAAAAGGATCAGGCCATTTTTTCTGCTGCCCCTGAAGAAGTGTACAGGAGTCTTGTTGGGTCTCTCATATACATCACCAATACAAGGCCTGATATAGAGAATGCTGTCAGCATTGCTTCCAGGTACATGTCTCAACCCAGCTCAGAACATTTCATCATAGCCAAGCGTATTCTACGATATTTAAAAGGCACAAAGCATCTGGGACTGTCCTATAAGAAAGAAGAAACTTCAGAACTTATTGGTTTCACCGATAGTGACGGGGGGGGGGGGGGGGGGGGGGGGGGGGGGGGGGGTGATACAGAAGATAGAAAAAGCACTAGTGGATATATCTTCTTATTTGGTAATAAAGTTATATCTTGGTCCTCTCGAAAACAGAAAATTGTAGCTCTATCTTCAGCAGAAGCTGAGTATGTTGCTGGCTGTGCTGCTGCCTGTGAAGCAGTTTGGCTTCAAGGCCCGTTCAAAGATCTGGTTCAGGAAGAAAGAACAAAGCCCACCACAATATGGTGTGATAATCTTGCTACCATCAGTATAACCAAGAATCCAGTGTTTCACAATCGTACAAAGCATATTGATCTCCGATTTCACTTTCTAAAGGATCTGGTAGAATCAAAGAAGGTCAAACTGCTGTTCTGTCCTACAAACAAACAGCTTGCCGACATCATGACTAAACCACTGCCAATCAGTTCTTTTGTCATCTTTCGAACTGCCTTTGTTTCAGAATTAGACTCAGCATTAAGAGGGGGTGTTGAGATGAGTAATGTTGGAGTATTTCCAAGGAGAGAGTTAAGAAGCATTAATACAGAAGAGGAAGAGATCATACCTGATAAGAAGACCAAGAGGTTCATTGAATCAAACCTGAAGAACGTTGCTGAAGTCGAAGAATCAGATTGAAGGACTGTTGGATTTCTGCTCCGGCTCTATTTTCCTGAAATGCTTTTATTACTTAGAATTTATATATATTGCAATGTATGCAACTCTGTTTTGTATCAGAAACTATGAAGTAATATGAATGTTATCATTTCCTTTTCTACTCTCCTCCCGTGTTCTTCTTTCTTCATTCTTAATATGTGTGTGAGTGTGTTTCACTTCTTCCCAATATAAACCGCCCATTTTTGTAGGTCTAAGAACGTCGATGTGCGTTAATTGACCGTGACAGAAAGTGGCACGAAGGCCTATTGATATAACCGGCCACTCCCGCAACATGTAGTTTGGCATGAGAAAGACATATTGGTATAACTTGCCATTTTCATAACTAAGAACACCTGTTATGGGCGTGACAACGCCAGTTATCTTGTTATCTTCAAATTTATGTTTCGTTAATTTTGTTGTGTTATTTTAACAATATTGTGCCCATTGTGGTAAGCCCAAATGGGGGGCATGTGTGAACTTAAATGCTAGCGGGCTAGGCTTTGTGAGGAAGCAAGAAATCAGAAATTAAGAATCTCTCTCTCTCTTATTTCCTTCCTATCCTCTCTCTCTTTCTCTCTAAAACCACGGATAAACCGCAGGTTTGCCCTAGCCGCTCCCTCGCGGTATCTCTCCCGATCGTCGCCGCCGCTCCCCCGCGCAGCTCCAGCTCTCGATCATTGCTCCTCCACCGCTCACAAGGTCCAAGGGAAAGGACTCTAACAACTTGGTATCAGAGGTGGCCGCCGGCTCTTCTTCCGGTTTTTCCTCCGCCCGCCCAAATCAACGACGCCGACCCTGCGCGCCCGCCGTTTTCCCTTCCGACAGTCAGTTCGTCCCCGCCAACCACCCCAGCCCCGCCGCTTCTACCCAGCAGCAACCGCAACCCCGGCTCCCAGCCCCGTGGCCCATGTGCGCCGCTCCTCCTAGCCCGACGACCCCTGCTTCAGAAGCTTCTGCGGCCACCATTTCCCTTCCCCACCCCGCAGCAACAACTCAGGGGCCCTTCCCCTCAGTCGGCCTACTTCCAACACCACCGGCTACTTGTCCCCCTCGATCACCGATGGCGGACGGTGCTCCCTCGCTCGCCGAGATCATGGCACTCTTCCAATCCATGTTTGCGACTCAGAACGCCAAAATGGACGCCCTCAACGCACGTTTGGATTCCCTACAAGGGACGGCTTCTCCTCCACCTATGAACCCGACCGATCACCCTTCGACAAGCCGCGCGGGATCCACCGCTCCTGCAAGCGGGGACTACCCCGCCAACGCTCGATCTCTTCGGATCGATTTTCCGATCTATGAGGGCCGCGATGACCCTCTTCCTTGGCTCACCCGCTGCGATATTTTCTTCGCCAACTACTGCACACCGGAGGAAGAACGCGTCGGCATCGCCGCCTTCCACTTACTTGGGCCAGCACAATTGTGGTTCACTCAACTTATGCGCGAACACCCCCACACTTCGTGGGTGGACTTCAGTGCCCCCTGCACCTTAAGGTTTGGTCCTCCTCTACAAGGAAACCCACTCGGCGATCTGGTGAACCTCAAACAGGACGGCTCCATTGACACTTATCTAGAACAATTTCAACTTCTACTGTTTAGGGCGACGTCAGTCCTACCGGAACAGCAAGTGCACCTCTTCACTGCCGGCCTTCACGAGCGTTTACGTTGGGATGTGGAATTTCTGCTGCCACGTGATCTCAACACAACTATGAGCCTCGCCAGGGCCTGTGAACGATGACTGCTATTAGATCGCCCACCTTTGGGACGTCGGGACTATCAGGGCGCTTACTCTCCAGCCAGTTTGCCTGCCAAGGCTCCACTCCGGGACGATCCACCGCGACCTCCTGTCCGCCGCCGTTTGTCCAGCTCCGAGATGACCGCGCGCCGTGAGAAAGGCTTGTGCTACAATTGTGATGAACACTTTACACTGGGACATGTGTGAACTTAAATACTAGCGGGCTAGGCTTTGTGAGGAAGCAAGAAATCAAAAATTAAGAATCTCTCTCTCTCTTATTTCCTTCCTATCCTCTCTCTCTCTCTATAAAACCACGGATAATCCGCAGGTTTGCCCTAGCCGCTCCCTCGCGGTATCTCTCCCGATCGTCGACGCCGCTCCCCCGCGCAACTCCAGCTCTCGATCATTGCTCCTCCACCGCTCACAAGGTCCAAGGGAAAGGACTCTAACAACACCCTTGTGCATTAATGAGTAAATCGGAAGATGGCATTGAGAGCCTATTGGTATAACTAGCTGCCTCTGCATGTTTGATTTCGCTATGGCTGTGATGATTGATGTGTTGTCTTGCTGATATGCAAGAGACACGCGATGTGAGGTGTCGGGGAGAATCTGTGCGGTCACCCGACTTGCATGTATACTGCATTGTAGACATCTTTCTTTACATGTTAAACACCTAGAGAACATGCTTGATGATTTTGACATCTCATTCTATTTAGAATATGATTGTTGTTTCATATTATTATTGCCGTCACAAAGTGCTAATCTACAAAGTGATGTGGTTCCCCGGGATCCATTTGGGGTCCCCGGGAGGGGGTGGTGTTGTTATGCGGTTGCGGTCGGCTTCATAACTGACCATCGTTTTTCTCTGATATGTATTTGACAAGGACAAAAAAGTTACAAAAAATTCGGTGGTGGAACGTTAAGATGGAAAAAACAAGTTGCTTTCAAGACAACAATTATGGAACAACTAATTGATGACTCTTATGTTGATCCTAGTGTCTCATGGGAAGTTATGTCTTCACATTTAAGGATAAGTGAAAAGAACGTACTTGGAGAGTCAAAAGGTCGTGCGCTCCCAAATAAAGAATCTCGGTGGTGGAAAGAGAAAGTGCAAGACAAAGTGAGTGCAAAAAAGGCCAGCTATAAAACAGTCTACGCTTGCAGGAATGATGAAAACTTGGCAAGGTATAAAGTCGTCAAAAAAGAAGTTAAATATGCAGTAAGTAAAACACGAAGTCAAGCTTATGAAGAATTTTATAAGCGACTGGATACCAAAAGATTGAGAGCGTGACATATATAAAATTGCTCGAGCTAGAGAGAAGAAAAGATTTAAGCCAAGTTAAATGCATAAATGATGAAATAGATTTGGTTTTGACGGATAATTCGACTATTAAAGAGCGATGGAAAAAATACTTTTATCAATTCTACAATGAAGCAAAAGACAATGAACTGAGCTTGGAAGAGTTAAGTAAATCAGAGGATTATATGAACATAGCGTTTTATCGTAAATTTCAAGCATTAGAGGCAAATGATGCTCTAAAGAAGATGAATAATGGAAAGACAGTTGAGCCAGACGATATACCTATCGAAGTATGGAAATGCCTAGGGAAAGAAAGAATTTTGTGGCTTACATGTTTCTTCAATAAGATATTGAAGACAGAGGATGTCAGACCAATGGAGAGAAAGTATCTTGGTACCTTTGTATAAGTACAAAAAATATATAAAATTGTGTTAATTACAAAGAAATTAAATTAATAAGTCATACCATGAAACTATGAGAACAAGTAATACAAAGAAGAGTAAGACGAGAGACTAGTATCTCGGAGAACCAATTTGGATTCATACCAGAGCGGTCGGCCATGGAAGCTATACATCTCTTGAGGAGACTCATTGACAACTATCGGGAAAGAAAACAAGATTTGCATATGCTGTTTATCGACCTTGAGAAAACTTATGATAGGGTTCTAAAAGAGGTTTTATGGAGAGTCTTAGAAAAGAAAGGTGTAAATGTATCATACATTGACATAATCAAAGATATGTATACAAATTCAGTGACGAGGGTGATGACATCTGGAAGATTAACACAGGAATTCCCTATCACTGTTGGCTTACATCAAGGGTCAGCTTTAAACCCCTATCTCTTTACCCTTATCTTAGATGAGCTCACCAGACATATCCAACAAGCAATACCTTGGTGTTTATTGTTCGCGGATGATATTGTTTTGGTCGATGAGACGCGCAAGGGTGTAAACGCGAAACTTGAATCTTGGCGAGACAGGGCATTATAGGTAGGAAAAGGAGAGTGGAGAGGCTTGCGGATAAGTTTCATATTGAATCTAGGTTGGTTTTCTAGAGTTTTTTTATTTCAATTAAATTCAAAGTGTACAATATACATGTATGTTTATATAGAAAAGGAGGGTCCCAAAACACTCTATAGGAGATGCGAGACAAATAAGAAAGAAGGGGAATAAAAACGTGGTCTCAAAGATGGGCTTTAACACTTCTCATCAAGCTGGAGCGAATATATCAAACATACATAACTTGTTATATAAGTATTGAGTTTTCCTTCCATTAAGAGCTTTAGTGAGATCGACTATTTGATATTCTGATTTAATTAATGGAGTATGATTTTTTTTTTTGAAAAAATCACTCTTACAAAATGACAAACTACTTTATATGCTTCGCACGTTTATGAAAAACTGGGTTGCTGGCAATGAAGGTAGCAACACGATTATCACAGTATAAAGGAACAACAAAGGGAGTAGAGTGCCCAAATTCTTCCAAAAGAGACTTGACCCAGAGTAGTTCACAAGTGCCTTGAGCCATTGCTCTATATTCTGCTTCAATACTGGACCTTGCAACTACATTTTTATTTTTTACTACACCATATGACAAGATTTTCTCCAACCAGAGTACAGCAGCCAGAAGTAGACTTTCTATCGAGTTAGCAGACAACATATTCAACATCAGAATATCCAACGATATCAATGTGACCATTTTTTTATAGAATAGTCTTATTCCCGGAGATCCTCTTAGAAACCGAAGAAGTTGGAGTATAGCACCCCAATGACATTTTCTAGGTTTGTTCATAAATTGACTGATTGCGTCACGACAAATGAGATGTCAGACCTATTAACTGTTAGGTATATTAACTAGCCTACTAATCTCTGGTACTGTTTGACGTCGATGAGTCCTTCTGAATCAGTTTCCCATATGGAGTTGGTTTGATACATAGGAGAGGTCACATGTTTTACCCCTTGTAGTTATGTTTTCTTAAGAAGGTCTAGGCATGTTTTTATTGACTCAAAGAAATACCAGATTTGTTATGTGGTCTAAATTTCCAAAAGTAGTGGAGTTTGCCTAGATCTTTACAAAGTGTTTTGTAAGGTGCTCCTTTGTAGCTTAAATTTCTATCAAGTCACTTCCTAAAAGCACAATATCATTCACATAAACGATCAAAATAACGATGCCAATTATATATATTTTTACAAACACAGAATGATCACAGTGTGAGCTTCGGAACCAAAGTTGTATTAAACATGAGAGAATTTGGCAAGCCAAGCTCATGGACTTTGTTTTAACCCGTAAATAGATTTGTTCAGCTTGCACACTTTTTTAGAAAACTCCTCTGAGAAACAAACCCCAGAATTTGCTCCATGTAGACAGTTTTAAGGAGATCCCCATAGAGAAAGACGTTTTTTATATCGAGCTGATATATGGGCCATCCTTTGTTAACCGCAGCAGAGATCAAAATACAGATGGAGTTTAATCGATCCACAAGAGAAAATCATTCAAAGAAGTTAACACCATATGTTTTCCTGAAGCCTTTAGTCACAAGGCGAGCCTTGAACCGTTCCACAAAGCCATCAGGTAGATATTCACGGTGTTGACTGTCTCTGAATACAGAGGTAGAGGTGCAAGATCCAAGTATGGCGAGCTTGCAACGTATTCATCTCTTCTTGTATTATTGCCTTATAGGTAGGATGCTTCATAGCCTCGACAGTAGTCTTGGTTATAGTGATTGAAGATAAAGCTATAGTAAAAGTCTTCTTAGACTTCATGACTTGAGTAACATGATCACTAGAGTCATAATGTGAAATAGAATATTTAGGACAATGGCGTTATAGTTTCTGTATGGTAATAAGTTAATCAAGGTTAAAGAAGGAGACCAGTAAAAGCGAGGGATTACCATTTTCGAAATCACCAGGCGAAGAAGAGACAATGACGGGGGGGGGGGTAAGTCAGCCAGAGACGATGGCCTATGTCGTCGTTCATATACATGCAGAAGAGGGTTAACGACAGTAGGATGCACAAGAAAGACAAGAATATGCAGAGAAGACTGAGTAGTTAAGGGAATTATATCTGCGTAAGAAAAGCTGTCTTCAAAAAGGGGACATTAACACTGACATTTTTTTTCAACAGGGTCATAACACCGATACTTTTTGTATAGTGCGAGAGTAACCAAAAAACACACAACAAATGGTCCGAGGAGATAATTTATCGATATTAGTGCGTAGGTCATGGACAAAGCAGAGACTTCTGAAGATTTTGAATGGAAGGGAGAAAGGTGGTTCATGTGGGAAGGGAAGCTGATATGAGATGTCATCCTTAAGAATAGAGGACGACATACAATTAATTAATAGTTAACCGTCAAAATCGCATCTGGCCAAAAGTTTTTGGCACATTCGTATGAAAAAGAAGAGTGCAAGCAATGTCCAGTAAATGACGATTTTTTCCTTTCGGTATACCATTTTGTTGTGGTGTATATGGACACGAGGTTTGATGAATGATTCCATGTGTATAGCGAAAGAATTGAAAATCATATTGCATATATTTATGAGCATTGTCAGTGCGCATCGCACGAAGAGAGCAAGAAAATTGAGTTTTAACTTTATTACACCAGGATTGAAAACTAAGGTTGCAGTACAATCTTATAAAAGATAAATACATACTACTTGTGACCAATCATCGATAAACGATACAAAATATTTTATCTCTAAATGCGATGAAATTTTACAAGGTCCCCAAACATCTGAATGAACTAAAGAAAAAGGACTTTGACTACGACTAGTACTTGGAGAAAAAACAGATATATGATGTTTACCAAGTTGACAGCTTTTACACTGAAAGGTTTTGCAAATAATAGATGAAAAGAAGATTTGGAGTTTATGGATGGATGGATAGCCGAGACTACATCAACAGAAGATTGTCCATTTTTTTCCAAATAGTAGAGACCATTTTTACCTTCATATCTCCTACCAATCGTCTTCGTCGTCCTGAGATCCCATATAGAACAAGAGTAAGGAGAGAAAGTTATGTTGTAGTGTAAACATTTTGTTGGTTGGCTTAAGAGGCAAGATTCAAGGGAAACTTAGGAGCATAAAGAACAGAGGTCAGTGACATTGTGGTATCAATCTCACCAACACCAATGACCACAGACATGTATCCATCAACGAGCATCACAGGAGAATACCCGGAAGAATTACACATGTTGAAGAGTGATTTGTCACCCGAGATATGAGCAGAAGCGCCAGAATCAAGGATCCACGCCGCATATTTTTTGAAGTAGAGAAGTCATCCTTACTACCTTTGCGACATGCAATGATAGCTTGAGGTTGAGGGATTTGGGCATAGTCCTGTGCACGGAGAAAACGTTCAAGTCTTTCCATGTCCAAGGCATTGAGAGAAAAAATGGTTTTAGAAGTACTCTCAGAGGCAGTCGGCTATGTGGGGACTTGGTTTATCCATTCAGTTTTCCATGTTTTTCCTAGCATTTTTCCTACAAGTGATTTATGCGACCACAATAGCCACACTTGCGGGAGGAATGTTGTAAGGCACCTCGACCACGAGTACTTCTCCCTTGTAATCGTTCATGATCGCGTCCTCCATAAGCATGACAAGAGCGGAAGCATCTCCAAGGGTAGTTGGTGTGGCAGACAAGCGGGAAAGTTTAGCATAAACTTCAGTCAAATTAGAAAGAGAGTCAGATGTGAGAATCTGATGTTTGACGGAGTCAAAGGATGATGACAACGCAGCCAAAAAAAGGAACAAGAGTCAATCATCTTGTTGTTGTTGTAGAATTGTCAAATCTGTGCCGAGGGGGTGATAAACACTGAGCTCATCACACAACCCTTTAAATACAGAATATTGATTTGACAATGAGGACATATCTTTGAGTTGCATGGTGCCCAATCACTGATGTAGATCAAATATACGAGAATGTTTTTTTTTAAATGAGTAAAGATCCGCAAGATTGTCCCAGATCGCCTTCGCAATTTCAAGGAAAATGAGAGTGTTGCTGATAGAAGACTCCACACTATTAAGAAACCAACCAATAACAACGACATCTTATACAACCAGTCTTCTTTTTTCTTTAAGTTTGGCTACATCCCTTAGTGGTGACGAAAATTTGAAAGAATTGTGAGCAGACAAGATATTTTGTCCCATCCAATCTAGTGGAAGTGACTTGCAATCGCGAGCTCAGTGCTCAACAAAGGATGAAGATTCGACGATCAAGGAATAATGCCAGAACACAAATTGTGATTACAAAAAGGAGGGACGGGAGTCACTCAGCGAGTGAGCAAAGTTACTCAGGCCGCTGGTTCTTCTCTAGTCGAGATGAAGTTCGCGAGTGAGCAGAAGGCGAGAGAGCCCTTCGGCGAATGCTCAACAAAGACAGAGAGCACACAAGGATTGAGGCGGATACACATGATGTTGGAGGCGTGACGATGGATGCAGGGAGCTCGCGAGACGCTTGCAAGCAGGTAATCACATCGATCTTCTGGAGGCGGAGAGTTCGCGAGCAATCGACTAGATTAGAAGGGGTTGGGAGACGCGTTCAGTCAGGATGCTTGCGATTGTAGAAGCTTGATCGTGAGGAAGCGAGGTAGAGCGCACAAACTCGTCCATGCATACAGTATTACAGAGGGATCTCGCGGAGGTAGCATAGTGAACTGAAAAGCGTTGGAGCTCATGAGGAGGCATGCAATCAGATGAACAAGGGCATGCTAGAGCAGTCATGCGAAAAATATTCGGCCTGCTCTGATACCATGCAGAATTTATTATGTCAATTAAATTCAGTGTACGATATACATGCATACTTGTACAAAAATGGAGGGTCCCAAAACACTTAATAGGAGATGAAGAAAGGAGGGGAATATAGAAAGATGGGCCAAAATATGGGCTTTACAATTTTGGGCTTTAACAGGTTAGATCTGGAAACTTGGCCAAGCAGCAAGATATGGCTGAAAACTAGAAAAAATATGGAAGATAAACAAAGAATGAGGAAACCAGGCGAATCATCAACAATAAAAAGAATATGAGTCAAGCTGGAAGTGTATAAGGGATGAAAGAACTATGCAACTTAGACTTTGAAATTTATGATACTGATTCGTCGTGAAGGAGATAGTTGCAGAACTCCATACACACTTAAAATTGTTATGCAAAGCTCAGGCATATCATACTTGAATGATATTTCATGCACTATTTGGAAGGATTCCTGCACAAAACGTGGATAAGGAAGATGGTTTTAGCGAATGTTTTGGTATCAAATAAACTTAAAATCACATTTGGCACGACGGTCGCGGTGGTGAACGCGGTGGGTTATAAACCACCATTCGTGAACGTTCAAGCACACATAAAGAACTCCATCTACTTTTATGTTCAAAATTAGTTTTTTTCTGGGTGGCGGTCATAACCTTTGCATGCCAAACACATATTTTATGACTGGAATTTTTGTCCAAACTCACCAGAGCCAAAACGCTGCTCCAAACAGACCCTGGGTGAATCCAGCTTTAGACATGTAGATGTAGCTGGCTATGCTACTTCTTTGATGTGTTTTGAGATTTTAAATAGACGATAGTTTTTGGGGCAAAAGCTTAAGATGGACGTTCATAGTAGGCTGATAGCTGGTGATGATGGTGGAGTTTGATGAAAAACAAGTCTCTTACCGTTGTTTCTTTACATTTTAAGTTATGAATTTAAATTTGTAACAACCCTAATATAGAAATGATAATAATAAAAATAATAACAAATTATTATTTCTTTTCCCTTTTTACCTAACCGAGCCAGCCCCCCCCCCCCCCCCCCCCCATTTATTTTCCCGCACCAAGCCGCAAGCCGCTCGGTTAGGGCTCCCTCCGCTCCCGTTCCCTCCGCTTCCGTCTCCCTGCTCGCCGACGCCTCTTGCCGCTCCCGTGCGCTGCCTTTTTGCTTGCCGCCGACGCCTCCTTCTATTCTGGTCGACGAATCCCCTCCTCTTGTGCCACCTGCTAGCCACCGCCGCTCGCCGCCTCTTGCTCCAGTAACTGTCGACTACTCCTGCCATGGCCGACGACGCCTCTCCTTCCAGTGGGCAGTAGCCCTTCTCCCCCTTTCTCTTGGTCGACAGGAGCTCTTCCTCTGTCCGATCTCCAGCAGCCGGCAGTCCTCCTTCCCCTCCCCCTCTGCTTCTTCCTCCTCCAAGGAACCAGCAGCCCCTCTCCTCCCTCCGGCAGCAAGGCTTCTCCTACAAAGGAGCCGCCTCCAGCAGTTTCTGCTCCCCTCCGGCTGCCGGCAGCTGCTCCCCCTCGTCGTTTGGCCGTTGATTTCGGGAGGGAAAATCTAGGGTTTTCTTCCCTCTCCTCATTGAGCTCGGATTTGGTGAATTTTGGTAAGAAATTCCTCCTTCCCCTCCTATTTCGGATTTTTGCTTGATTTATAACCGTCTAATTTTTTGGTTTTCGTCCTCCCCGGCGTCGTTCGTCGCCCTAATAGGCGGGATCTCTCCAAAAGTCCTCTCCGAATTAGGGTTTCCGTCACCCAAGCGCCGCCAAATCTCCGATTTGCTCGTAGTAGCCTCCGTCTCCGCGTGGAAGCTCTTCTCCCCTCACTTTTGAGGGAGGTAAATCTGCTAAAAACCCTCCTTGTTTTAATTCCGCGTCGTAGGATGCATGTGTTAGCATAGTGAATTTTGTTATCGCTTTCGTTGTTCTTAAGCAGGTTCAATAGAGCTTTTGTTTTTGCTTGCGCCGCTTCGCCGCCGCCGTCAGTTTCAGCCTCATTTAAGGCAAGTGGAGATCCCTCTCTCTTGCAAACATTGAATTTTATTTAGCATGTCCTGTTCTTATGATTTTATGTTTCACCCTTGAATACACGTTTCACCAAATAAGTTCAGTTTTTGATTGCTTGAATTGACTTGATAGTAGTTTGAGGTTTCACGCGTTTGGGATAACACGAATTTGAAATGTGAAATGTTGATTTTGATTGGAGGATTATTAGTTCTCTTGAGCATGAACATTAATTGGTATATTGACAAAGGTTATGATTTCTTACTAGCAAATATATGAATTGTGTTTGTTATGAAATGTTTGGGTCATACACATGTTTACTTAGAAGATATTCGTGTTTTGGGATGACTTAATCTAAAGGAATACGCGGTATACTAGAAAATGATGTATAGTAATCTAATTACTCGCGAATACTTGAATCCGCAAGTTTCAAAACTCTCTTTCGAGCTCTTTGAGTCATCGAATCATGTCTCTTATACCTGTTTGGTTGAAAGACTCGGAATAAAGTCTATTTCTTGATTTGATGCTTGTCTTCAGCGTGAGTCTGTTTCAATTAGAATCATCAATCTATGAATCTTTTAACTCAATTTTGATGTCATAAGCAAATCTTGGAAGCTACGGTTTAGATGCTGCATCGTCTTGATTGCATGGTCACGGTAAGCAGGAAATACTCCTTTCTAGTAAGCCTTACACTTGGACTTGTGTGTGAACCATGTGCACCCATTATAAATACCTACACATTTCATTGATTACAGCTTATGATAGTTCTTGATCAATTATATGTTTTTCTCCTGAATCTCCGACAAGTCTTGAATCTGAACTTGAATCTCCTCAATCATGAATTATTTCATTAATAACACAAGTAAATAATTGAACGGTAGGGTTTTAACTGACGCAACTCCTTGACTTGGGTTCCCTCTTGAATCCCTAATGGGAACAAAGGACCGGTCATAGGAAGCATAAATTTCTGAATCTCCTGAATCCGTACTTGAATCTGTCTGAATCATGAATCTTGCGCGTCAAACAAAAACACCTACATTTTCACTTGTTACTACTTTTGTTATTACATGATCACCGTTGTATGTTATATTTCGGAGTAGTCTAATAACTCTTGATATTTCTGCTTGTCTCACTTGCTTGCCTGTCTTGTTAGCTTTGCTTCATGAAAAATGGTACTCAAATATTTTGTTTTCTCCTGCTCGTACTTTTATTTTGCCTTGCTCCTGTTTATTTCAATGTTCTGAGGCTTTTCCTTCTTGTTTTGGATTTGCCTTAGTGTTTGTGCCTGCGCCGCCTGCTCTCTGAGGCCGATCTGCGTCAAGCTTCGAGTTTTGTGTTTATGTTTCATTTCTTTTAATGTCAGATATTTCTGTTGTGTAATAATTATAATCAGTCATTTTCTCTTGTTTCATGGACAACTGCTAGGCTAAATATTATATGTACTAGAATTTGACATGTTTGCATATTCATTCATCTGAGTTGATCATTGCATAAAAATCTGTTTCAAAGCTTGTATCATAAGTTTTCTTTGCAAAATACATGTGCATCAAATCCTTTTCACTGATAACTTGAAAGCTTCCGCATAAAAACAATTGTTTTCCTTCAAATTAACTATTTTTAAACTTAATTATCAGCTTCTCTGCTTCCGCCTTAGCAGACATGGTTTTCTTTCCGCTCATGCCTGTGGCATCACGGCCCGCCCGAAGCGCACTCTGACTCTTGTCGAGACGGGTCGTGACAGTTGGTATCAGAGCTAGGTTTGTTTCTTAAGATAAAATATTTTGCAATTATCAAATATTTTAAATCTTATTTTATAAATATATGTACATGCATCAATTCTTCACGCACCTTGTCATTATGTGTTGTTCGCGGCTGAAACACGCACACACTCAATCATAAGCATGAGTAGTATGCACACGAATGTTAAGGGAGTATGTGCAAACTTAACATTTTTATGCATATGAATTTTCACTAGGAATTACACCGCTTGCGAATATTAAATTGTATGGTCGGTTAATATTTTCAAGTGCGTTGGCATTAGAGGCTCAATATGCATGACATGTTAAGTGATATGGGCGCTTAACATGACATGTGTATCCATTCATTGCATTCATATCATAAATCATTGCACAAGTGTGAAGCTAAGAACAACAATAATGATTGTACACGCATGGTTTTTTCTATTTGCTTGACATCGCACACGATCTCATGGTTGCACTTGCATGATCATTACCTAGAGTTGTCCAATGAAAATGCTGTAATTATTACATGATTTATGTGTCTGACGGTATGAAATGTGCTAGAATTTCTAGATTTAAGTCTCTGATATTCGTAATCAGTGCTTCCTGTTCTGCTTGTTTAATCGATCTCATTTGATTCTCCAGTACCCCTTCTAGTTAGCTCTTAAGCGTCAACATCGCAAGTTGCCCCTTCGTGCAATGATTTTTCGCTCCCGACTTCCTGAGTGTTATCTCTTAATTTCGAGCTAAGTGAAGCAATTCATGTGTTCCCTGAATCCAATCCTTCGTATCTGTCCATACCCGCTAAGATCGTAAAGTATCAAGTATGCAAGTTTCGAAAGAAAAAAAATCATCCTTATGATAGTTGCGTTTTGAATGCATGAAAAGTCTGAATAATTCTCTCGAGAACTTGAATCTGATATGCGTAGCAAGTACCCGCAAATTTTCTCTTGATCTTGTTAAGTCTCCGCACTTGTCTCCCTTTCTGTTTCAGCATATTCATAGTTAGCTTCCATGTCTTGATCTACAAACCTTGTTGGAATGAATGACATCTGAATCTTCGCCATGAGAGGTCCCATTCAGGGAATCCTCGGAAAGTTTCGGGACGAAATTTCCTAAGTAGGGGAGAATGTAACAACCCTAATATAGAAATGATAATAATAAAAATAATAACAAATTATTATTTCTTTTCCTTTTTTACCTAACCGAGCCAGCCCCCCCCCCCCCCCCCCGATTTATTTTCCCGCACCAAGCCGCAAGCCGCTCGGTTAGGGCTCCCTCCGCTCCCGTTCCCTCCGCTTCCGTCTCCCTGCTCGACAACACCCCTTGCCGCTCCCGTGCGCTGCCTTTTTGCTTGCCGCCAACTCCTCCTTCTATTCTGGTCGACGAATCCCCTCCTCTTGTGCCACCTGCTAGCCGCCGCCGCTCCCCGCCTCTTGCTCCAGTAACTGTCGACTCCTGCCATGGCCGACGACGCCTCTCCTTCCAGTGGGCAGTAGCCCTTCTCCCCCTTTCTCTTGGTCGACAGGAGCTCTTCCTCTGTCCGATCTCCAGCAGCCGGCAGTCCTCCTTCCCCTCCCCCTCTGCTTCTTCCTCCTCCAAGGAACCAGCAGCCCCTCTCCTCCCTCCGGCAGCAAGGCTTCTCCTACAAAGGAGCCGCCTCCAGCAGTTTCTGCTCCCCTCCTGCAGCTGCTCCCCCTCGTCGTTTGGCCGTTGATTTCAGGAGGGAAAATCTAGGGTTTCCTTCCCTCTCCTTGAGCTCGGATTTGGTGAATTTTGGTAAGAAATTCCTTCTTCCCCTCCTATTTCGGATTTTTGCTTGATTTATAACCGTCTAATTTCTTGGTTTTCGTGCTCCCCGGCGTCGTTCGCCGCCCTAATTGGCGGGATCTCTCCAAAGGCCCTCTCCGAATTAGGGTTTCCGTCACCCAAGCGCCTCCAAATCTCCGATTTGCTCGTAGTAGCCTCCGTCTCCGCGTGGAAGCTCTTCTCCCCTCACTTTTGAGGGAGGTAAATCTGCTAAAAAACCTCCTTGTTTTAATTCCGCGTCGTAGGATGCATGTGTTAGCATCGTGAATTTTGCTATCGCTTTCGTTGTTCTTGAGCAGGTTCAATAGAGCTTTTTTTTTTGTTTGCGCCGCTTCGCCGCCGCCTTCAGTTTCAGACTCATTTAAGGCAAGTAGAGATCCCTCTCTCTTGCAAACATTGAATTTTATTTAGCATGTCCTGTTCTTATAATTTTATGTTTCACCCTTGAATACACGTTTCACCAAATAAGTTCAGTTTTTGATTGTTTGAATTGACTTGATAGTAGTTTGAGGTTTCACGCGTTTGAGATTACACGAATTTGAAATGTGAAATGTTGATTTTGATTGGAGGATTATTAGTTCTCTTGAGCATTAACATTAATTGGTATATTGACAAATGTTAAGATTTCTTGCTAGCAAATAGATGAATTGTGTTTGATATGAAATGTTTGGGTCATACACATGTTTACTTAGAAGATATTCGTGTTTTGGGATGGCTTAATCTAAAGGAATACGCGGTATACTAGAAAACGATGTATAATAATCTAATTACTCGCGAATACTTGAATCCGCAAGTTTCAAAACTCTCTTTCGAGCTCTTTGAGTCATCGAATCCTGTCTCTTATACCTATTTGGTTGAAAAACTCGGAATAAAGTCTATTTCTTGATTTGATGTTTGTCTTCAACGTGAGTCTGTTTCAATTAGAATCATCAATCTATGAATCTTTTAACTCAATTTTGATGTCATAAGCAAATCTTAGAAGCTAGGGTTTAGATGGTGCATCGTCTTGATTGCATGGCCACGGTAAGCAGGAAATACTCCTTTCTAGTAAGCCTTACACTTGGACTTGTGTGTGAACCATGTGCACCCATTATAAATACCTACACATTTCATTGATTACAGCTTATGATAGTTCTTGATCAATTATATGCTTTTCTCCTGAATCTCCGGCAAGTCTTGAATCTGAACTTGAATCTCCTCAATCATGAATTATTTCATTAATAACACAAGTAAACAATTGAACAGTAGGGTTTTAACTGACGCAACTCCTTGACTTGGGTTCCCTCTTGAATCCCTAATGGGAACAAAGGACCGGTCATAGGAAGCATAAATTTCTGAATCTCCTGAATCCGTACTTGAATCTGTCTGAATCATGAATCCTGCGCGTCAAACAAAAACACATACACTTTCACTTGTTACTACTTATGTTATTACATGATCACCGTTGTATGCTATATTTCGGAGTAGTCTAATAACTCTAGATATTTCTGCTTGTCTCACTTGCTTGCCTGTCTTGTTAGCTTTGCTTCATGAAAAACGGTACTCAAATATTCTGCTTTCTCCTGCTCGTACTTTTATTTTGCCTTGTTCCTGTTTATTTCAATGTTCTGAGGCTTTTCCTTCTTGTTTTGGATTTGCCTTAGTGTTTGTGCCTGCGCCGCCTGCTCTCTGAGGCCGATCCGCGTCAAGCTTCAGGTTTTGTGTTTATGTTTCATTTCTTTTACTGTCAGATATTTCTGTTGTGTAATAATTATAATCAGGCATTTTCTTTTGTTTCATGGACAACTGCTAGGCTAAATATTATATGTACTAGAATTTGACATGTTTGCATGTTCATTCATCTCAGTTGATCACTGCATAAAAATCTGTTTCAAAGCTTGTATCATAAGTTTTCTTTGCAAAATACATGTGCATTAAATCCTTTTCACTGATAACTTGAAAGCTTCCGCATAAAAACAATTGTTTTCCTTCAAATTAACTATTTTTAAACCTAATTATCAGCTTCTCTGCTTCCGCCTTAGCAGACATGGTTTTCTTTCCGCTCATGTCTGTGGCATCACGGCTCGCCCGAAGCGCACTCTGAGTCTTGTCGAGATGGGTCGTGACAAAATTGATGGAGGACCTTAACTTTCCCAAGGAGGTTGTAACCTGACAGAAAGTGTAGGCCGAAGGAGGTTGTAGGCCGAAGCGTCAACCTTACAGAAAGTGTTGAAGTGGAGGAGGTGGATGATCATATACTAATTGAAACAAGATTGTGATGGTAGAAGAGTGGTATGAAGAATTATACCAGTATTTCGCTCTTCCTATCCAACATGCTCATTTATGTTGCTGTTAAGAGGTGAAGTAGCATGTTGCTAAAATTATATGCGCGTTATTTAATATTTTATTACTTGTTTTTGGTCTCGCCGTTGTGTCCGGTTTGCTTGCTACATATAATACTTAAGATTAAGAGATCAACTTACATGCACCTCACTAGGATTGCATTTAGTCGCACACTCACATGTATATGCGTCCCTCGTCAAATGGTATCAGAGCCAGGTTCGAGCAATCTTTTGATACGCAGTCACTGAGTCTATATGTTTCTCCACGGCTAGTAATAGGGATCGTTCGACACGATTTTATAGTGGTAGGGCTGAGTATTGTTCGGGTCATCATCATTACACCTTGCGACTATTTGAGGAACCAGAGTCCGTATATGCTCGACCCTATAGAGCTCCTACGGAGAGATCCTCATCTTATTTTGTTGATCATCCTCGTCCGCCGCCGCACGTTCGTAGGGATCACGTCTACCCTCTGACATAATTTGAGCATGTCAAGAATGATCATTTAAATGAATACCAAGAGCCCTATAGAGGTCACCATCATCAGGATGATATCACGTGTACAAAATGCCCTAGTGTTTCAAAAACAGAGATGTCGGAAGACGAATTTTAGCGATTAGTTCTTGATCGATTTGTCGCATAAATACTCATTTTGATCGCATGAGGACTACCTTAAGAGGAATCAATTGGATAAAATTTAGGGGTTTAGGTCAAGCCACCGATGCGTCTAGTAGTGCTCCCACTGATATGAGAGACCCGACACTTGATTTTGATACATCACATCTTGATGAGACTTAATACCCACTTGATTTTGAAGTCGAGTTCGATCATGACCGTATGTTACAGGAGGAGAGCGACATTAGTATGACTAGTAACTATGGTCACGAGAGTGAGGACGAGCGGCCCAGGACACTGTGATGGCCTATCCATCATCTACACTCCATTTAGATCTAGTTACTCCTTCGGCTAGATACCGATTCCTCGACACTTTACATATTGATCCGCCTCTGAGTATGGGCTCTTTCCACTCTTCCTTTGTCATTGTCCCGAGCCACATCACGAACGAGAGACGATAGCCTAGTATTGATCTTGTAGTGACTACCTCACCCGCTTATGAGGACACTACCTCTATTGACGATACTCATCTGGAGGATCATCCCACTATTATTGACTTCATTATTTAACCTCCAGATGAGCCCCTTGACGAGCCACTACTCCCTTGTGAGGGTCAAGGGTCTAGCATTGACTTTGTTGTGGGTGTCCCATTTATTTTCGTGGACACTATTGTTGGTGATGGTTTTCTTTTCGAGGATCATGTTGTCATTATTGACCCCCTTGGGAACCCTTTGTTGAGTTCCCGAGAGACCCATTTGAATAGCCTCCCTTCCCGGGGAGTACTCACCTCCCAGAGGGCCATTTGAGAGGAACCCGATACCCCCCACACCCCTGCGTTGCGTTCTTTTGTTACCATCTGCGTCAATCCTTTGGGTGATGACATATATCATTCTAGATGAATTTTCTATCTACCACTGGGTGAGCCTCCCAATGGCTCACAACCCTTGGGAGGTATTTGACATCTCATAGTTCTGCAGCTCACTACCGATTTCTGAAGAAGTCATTTAGGTATTCATCGCACACTCGACGAATATTTGGACATTCCACCCAAAGTGCCTCTTGATATGCCACCTAATTTTAAAGACATTAAACACGTCATCAGACTTCCCTTAGAGAGCATGTCATGTTTGTTGCTCTTCATTTGCATCATTTCTATGAGTCTGTTGAGTCGCTTGTTTGTCATTTGCATGTGTCACATGAGTCGGTCTGACGGATGATCATTAATAATAATGAATATTATAAATCGCATGCAGATGTTCACTGACGAGAGCAGGTATTTCTGGAAGGAGAGCAAGTGTTGGTGTGAAACCGCACTGAGAGGCTCCCTCGAGGGCCTGCTAAAAATTTGAGCTCCAGGCAAATTGGTTCCTAGACAATCATGAAAAGGATCGAAGTAAATGCCTACGAGCTTGATATCCCTAAGGGCCCGTTCGTTTGTACGGAATTGAAAACTTGGAATTGGAATTCGACGCCGAATTCCAATTACGCCGTTCGGTTCTTAGGTAGCTTTATAATTGGAATTTGAGTTGAATATCATGGAATTGATTTTAGCCTAAGCACAAAATCTAGCTAGACATATCGGAATTGGGCGAGCAATGATTCCTTAACTGCGCCTCCCGTTCCTCCTCGACATTTTGACTTGCTAGGGCTCCTCCACTTTCTAGCAGCGACTCGCGATCTTCCGATGATCCAGCAGTGGCGCGCATATTTTCTCCCTAGCGCGTGCTTTTTCGCCCGACACGCATTTTTCGCCCGTGCGCGAGCCCGGGCTCGGGTTTTTTCGCCCGGGCGCTCGTTTTTCTCCCGGGCGCGTGTTTTTCGCCCGAGCACGCATTTTTTTGCCCGGGAGCGCGTTTTTTCGCCCGAGTGGGCGTTTTTTGCCCGAGCGCGCGTTTTTCGCCCGGGAGCGTATTTTTCGCCCGGGCGCGCATTTTTCGCCCGAGCGCACGTTTTTTCGCCCGGGCGCGCGTTTATCTCCCGGGCACGCGCTATTTCGCCCGGGAGCGCATTTTTCGCCCGGGCGCGCATTTTTCGCCCGAGCGCGCGTTTTTTCGCCCGGGCGCGCGTTTATCTCCCGGGCACGCGCTATTTCGCCCGGGTGGGACTTTTTCGCCCGGGAGCGCGTATTTTACCCGGGTCCCCCGTTTTTCGCCTGGGCGCGTGTTTTTCGCCGGATCGCGCATTTTTCTCTCGGGGCCGTTTTTCTCCCGAGAACGCATTTTTTCGCCCGGGAGCGCGTTTTTCGGCCGGGCGCGCGTTTTTTTCGCCCGGGCGCGCGTTTTTTTCGTTCGGGCGCGCATTTTTCGTCCGGGCGCGCGTTTTTTCGACCGGCCGCGCGTTTTTCACCAGGGCGCGCGTTTTTTTGCCCGGGCGCGCGTTTTTTCGCCTGGAAGCGCGTTATTTCGCCCGGGCGGGACTATTTCGCACGGGCGCGCGTATTCTACTTGGGTCCCCCGTTTTTTCGCCCGGGTGCGCGTTTTTCGCCCGGGCGCGCGTTTTTCGCCTGGGAGCACGTTTTTCTCCCGGGAGAGCGTTTTTTTGGCCCCGGAGCGCATTTTTCTCTCGGGAGTGCGTTTTTCTCCCGGGCACGCGTTTTTCGCCCGTGGGCGCGTTATTTCGCCCGGGCACGCATTTTTTCGCCTGGGCGCGCGTTTTTCGCCCGACCGCGTTTTTTTTTCGCCATGAAGCGTGTTTTTCGCCCGGGCGCGGGTTTTGTCTCCCTAGTGCCCGTTTTTTGCCCAGGCGCGCATATTGTCGCTCGAGCGCGTGTATTTTGCCCGGGCACGAGTATTTTGCCCTGACGCGCATTTTTGCCCATGCACGCATTTTTCACCCGGGCGTGAGTTTTTCGCCTGAAGCGCGTTTTTCGCCCTAGCGTGCATTTTTCGCTCGTACGCGTGTATTTTCGCCGGGCGCTTGTTTTTCGTCCGGGCGCACGTTTTGTCCCCCGGGTGCGCGTTTTTCACCCGAGCGTGCATATTGTCGCCTGGGCGCGCGTATTTTGCCCTGGCATGCGTTTTCCGCCATGGTGCGCATTTTTCGCCCGGACGCGCATATTGTCGCTGGGGTGTGCGTTTTGCGCCCGGGCGCGAGTTTTTTGCCCTGGCGCGCTTTTTGCGCTCGAGCACGTGTTTTTTGTCCGGGCACGCGTTTTGTTTCGGGGCGTGCATTTTTTTTTCAGCAGACGCATTTTTTATTATATATGTAAAAAAATATTAGTTTTTTCGTAATATTTTCCAATTCTTAGATTGAATTTTATTTAACAAACTAACAAAAAATTTGATCAATTCTACAATATTCACCAATATTGTTTATTAGGCGAACGCTGGAATTGGAATTAGACCAATTCCAATTCTGAATATCGAATCCCAATATCGAATTACAATATCAAATTTCAATTCCCTCCAAACGAACGGACCCTAAGAGTATGGATATTCATCTTGTATCTAATATCGAGGACCTAACGCCATGCTACGAGCCTCACGGGTATGTGGACCTGTATTGTGGAGACTTCCCAGAGCCTACACCACCACATACACAACCACACACCCTGTCCATTCCTGAGCCCCACCCACCTTTGGGTCAGTCGTTTATGGGTTCACCGTCCGCACCAACGATCGAACCGGGACCACCAACACATCACTGGACTCTTGAGAGCATTACTGGTATCGTGGCCCATGAGTGCATTGTCACGTCTGATTGACAGACACATGAGTGTCATTGGAGAGGATGCCCCATCATCGATGATACTTGGACGACCTCCGATGGACCAAATTGATTTTACCCAACATACACCGAGAGGATTTCGATCTTCATTCATCATGAGATGAATTCTTTCAAGTTAGGGAGAATGATGGGGATCGACGATACGGACGCATAGTGGAGCACGAGTTTTGTCTCGTTCAGGTCCGATTCTAGCCCACAAACCCCCTCCTTCCTTCACGAACAACCCAAACTGCTGCCTTTTTTCCTCCAGAAATCCCACACAGTAACTCGTCCAAACCGATTCCTTTATTCCAGCCTCCAATCCACTCCAGCCATTCATACAGCCAGGCCTACCCTGTTCCCCTAAACCCCCCTCCCTCCATATAAGCCCTATTCACCATTCCGCCGTCATCGCCACCTCCGGACAGCAGTTGCCACCAGCCGGATCACTGGATCTCCACACCACGTTCCACTTGCTCGGTGAGTGTTTTATCATTTTATGTATCTTTAATTCCCTTTATTAATATATGGTGTTGTGATTTTCATGCTTGCTTGAATATCTTGAATTGTGGGGTTTGCTTTGTATTACTCTCATGATTTGCAGAATCTTTTTAGTTGCACTCTTGTTTACGTGGAGGAAAGCCTAAACCTGCTCGCTTAAAGAAATAATTTTGCTTTGCTAAAATTATAGGCGTGTGTTTTAATATTTTATTACTTATTTTTGGTCTCTGTTGTGTCCCATTTGCATGCTACATATAATACCTAGGATTAGGAGAGCAACTTACATGCACCTCACTAGGATTGTATTTAGCTGCACACCCACGTATAGATTCGTCCTGCGTCAGAGAATATTGTGCCCTTAAGTATGTCAGAGGATCATCATCATCCTCTGACTCTAGTGCCTCAAAATCGTAAAAAATGTGATCATCCTCACCAAGGAGCATACAAATTTCTATAGGGCAATCATGTGTAGGAGAATATTGTGGTTTTCAAGGAATGCATCTGCCCTTGTTGCGAAGCTCCATGTACTCCTGATGGTAGAGTTGTCGTCGATTTTTGGCTAGGAGGTGGTAGTTTGTGATTAAGGCGGTTTGGCGGAGCTTGAGAATATGTGAGAGGACGAAGACTTGTAGTTGGGGTTTTCTTTGGGATGGATAGGAATAATGTGTGGAAGACTGATATGGAGAGCATCCTCCACAAACGAGCTTGCTCCATGGCCCAAACAAAAATTGTGGGATTGCGCACGTGGAGGCGAGCTCAGGATAAAGTAACCCGAGTAATTTTCGAGTGAGTGTCCTATAAAGTCATCGATGCACGAGGTGATCAACTTCAATTGGCGGCCCACACCAAGTCACTCAAAAGCGCTGCCTGCTTGATGACTACCATAGCGACGAATTTGTTCTTACTTCAACAGAGTCCATGATAATGAGGGATTGGTTTGTCGTGTTTAGCAGATCCAGTGAAGGGTGGATCCCTCCATGTTGATGGTGGCGACCGGCTAGTGGAACCTTCTAAATTTTCAGCGTCCTTTGAGGCGTATTGCAATCCAACCCAAGGGGTCGGTCTGGTCACACACTGGTATGTCAAGATGTCGAAGATGTGCAAGACGAGTATCGAATGTGTGTTGGGGGTCGGTCAGAAGAGGGCCTCAGAGTATGTCTGCCCATTTCTCTCATTTGAGCTCATTTCTATCATTAATCTTATCCCAAGGTTGGTATAAGTAATATTTTCTTATTTTAATACAAATTATGAAGTCATAAATCTTATTTTGCCGCAATACACAACAAACCATTTCAAATGTAAATCTGCTTGTAAGGTGTAGTATTACTCTTCGTTAGAGTTATCACGATTCCAATTTGGTTTCATTTCTATTAAAATTAAGAATCGAACCGTTAAGGTAATAGTTCTTCAAATTAGAATCAAAAATTTATTTGGTTTGATTAGTTCTCTATGAATCTAATTACCGAGTTAGGCATTTAGCATTTAGCTTTGTATGACTAAATCTAATTTATGCATTTAACATTTTAGTTTCATTTTTTTTTTGCATTTTCAACAAGTTTATAATTTCAATTAATCCATGTGAATTGGGGGATTCACCAATTATTTTTTATTTTTTAATCATAATATGTGCCCGGGTTGAGTGAAAATCTTAGTTCCGCCCTTGCTTCAAGCTGTCTTTTCTTATTTTGTATCACTTCATATACTATTTTTTTTAATATAAATTACTAATAATGACCATCATTAATCTTTCATAATATTTTCTTATTTTAATACAGAATTATAAAATCATAAATCTAATTTGCCAAATTTATATAAAAAAAACCAAGTCATTTTAAAATTTAAATGTGTAAATCTACTAATCTAGTACTTTCCTCCTCATATAATTCATTCCTCCGCATTCGGCAACAGCTTGTAGAAGAACCCCGCGAAGCTCTCCATCTCCTCTCCCGGCAGCCCCACCAGCGCATTCACGCCGGCGTTCTCTCCGGCGATGGCGGGGAGCAGCACTATGTCCCGACAACGGTGCACCGCCGGACACGTGTACAATCCCTTTCCCCACGGGTACTCCACGTCGTTGAACCCCAGCCTCCACCATGACGTCACCAGCACGTCACCTTTGGGATACCCCCTGTGCAGGCTGCCCCAGTCGATCATGGACCTCGCGTACTCATCCCCCATCCTCGCCGACCCCTCCGCCACCGCCTCCACCAGCCGCCCAAACGGTCCTGCCGTCACGTCGGCCGCCTCCGCCTCCCCGTACGCCACCAGCACCGCGTTCCCCGCATACTCCGCCGGAAGCGGCGGCCGGAGCCTCCCCCTTATATCCATCGCGTAAAGGACCCTCGAATTCGTCTCCGGCTCGACGCCGGCGGCGGCGGCTAGTGATTTGCAGCGCCATATGTGGGCCACGACGACGTTGAAGCTGGTGGGGCGGGGGGATTGGGGCTGCGCGAGGAGCTTGAGGGCGGCGACGTTGGCGGCGGAAAGACGGAAGAGGCTGAAGCGGAGGTCTGCGGAGGAGGGCTCGAGCGTGGAGGCGGAGGCCTCCGCGAGCTCCGGATGGGGGAAGGTGACGCGCGGAGGGGAGCGGGCGGAGAGGAGGCGGCGGTCGGTGAAGGGAACGGAGGCGAGGGTGCCCCCCCCTGCGACGGCGGCAAGATTCTGCAGGAAAGCTTTGAAGCTTATGCCGTCGAAGGCGGCGTGGCTGATGGAAATGCCGAAGGCAAAACCCCCGCATTTGAAGGATGTCACCTGCAATTTCAATTTAACTGCCGAGTTTTATACTTTGGAAGGAAATAAAAAATACAAATTAAATTTATTTTACCAGGAAAATGAATTTATGAATTATGATTGTATTTATTTTTGGCAAATATTTGGTCTGTACATATCAGTTGTTGGTCATGCTGAGGGGCGGATTTAGGGGATCGGGGATCCTCTCCATTTGTGATTATAAATAGAGGTTTATTTTATGACGATTATTGATTCTCATTTTATCTAAACGTGGATAATTTTTTGATTAAAGAAAAAAATATAAAAGGATGAGATTAGCCATGTTGAAATTCCTAGATCCGCACGTGGTCATGTTATATTTGTTTGTTGACCAATTTTCTCTTATCTTATACGAGTGACAAGCACGGGGCTCCTCCCCTATGACCAACCGCGACGGTACCCAAACAGTACAGGGGGACCAGTGCTCCGCGCGACAATACCCCGATCACAGCATTGTCCCGGCGCAAAGGCACTCCTGCCGCTCGCAAACCCCTCGTCACTCATTTTTGCCGTGTGCACAGGAGTTTGCGAGCGACGGAGAGATCACATTTTTTGTTGTAGTTAGAAGACTTTGTCTATGTGATATTACATTTTAAAAAAAATACAAATTAAAAAATTGAAAATTTTGTAATAAAGTCGTAAAATTAGAAAATGAATATTTCACCAAAAAAATGTGTATAACTTTTAATATAGTATATATATTATATACAGTAAAAATACTTAACAAATTTCACTTATCTTTATATATTTAACAATTTTCTCTTATCTTCTATATATTTTCTATTTTTTTAATCTAACGGCCTATTTTTTCACTTATTATATAATTTATACCTTAATAATAATTATTATTATTTTATTTGTCTTATATTTTTAGTTTTGTTTATTTTATTTGTTTTATCTCAAAATGTGCATTTAGGTCCTCCTAGTCTATTATATTAGTAACCGCAACTCAGAAATTGGCTCTCCGCATCCCAAAAAAAAACCTAAAAATCATTTCTATTTTTTTTTTCTTTAATCTCAACCCAAAAGATGTCTTTTTTCGATGCTATTCATTTTATGGTGGACAGGGGCGGATCCAGGAATTTTGATTAGGGGGGGCCCAATCAAAAGATGAAGCAAAATTTTTTTAATATATTGTATTAAATATAAAATCAAAGCGGGTTGGTTGAAGTGGAGAGGCGCGTCAGGGATCTTATGTGATCGCAAAGTATCATTAAAACTTAAAGGCAAGTTTTATCGTACTGCAATTAGACCAGCGATGCTCTATGGTTCTGAGTGTTGGGCAGTGAATTGTGTAAATGAGCAAAAAATGGGAGTTGCGGAGATGAGAATGCATAGGAGTATGTGTGGGCACACGAGACTGGTTAAAATTTTGAATGAATGTATCAGGGATATGACAGGAGTAGCACCAATTGCAGAGAAGATGCGAGAAGCTCGACTAAGATGGTAGAAGTTCGACAAAGGATCCATATAGCCGACCCCACTATAGTGGGATAAAGACTTGAGTGTTGTTGTTGTTTGTAATATATTAAATATAAAAATGCATTTTTGATAAAAAAAACCCTCTATTTTTAATAAAAAAAAACGAGACAAACAATCATATTGATGTTATTTCAATATACAAATTACAATTACATTTTTGATAAAAAAGCCCTCTATTTTTGATAATATGTTGTTACTTTCCCTTGACAAATGTGTCGTTTACCAAATGGATGTTTTCGTCGACGACGATAAGGATCGTGGAGGCACAGGAGATGGCAGATGCAGGGAACGGACACGTCGGCTATATATGCTGGGAGGCGTCGACGTTCTTGCTGTAGACGATGCAAATATTTTTGTGCTCATCTACTGGCGTAGAGGCCGCTGCACGCTTGCGGGAATCGAAGCAGGGCGGATCAAAATGGCAGCGACTTCGTAGAAGGGGGGTCAAGCATCGTTTTTCTCTTGTAAAAAAAAAATGAAAATCTTAATCTTCTCGGAGGCATTTCTCCCTCATTCGGACACCGTTTTTGACGTGTAAGTAGTCAAAATTCATTAGCTCGACGAGAGGAATCCAAATCTCCTAATATTTTTGCAAAATTCTTGAGGGGGCCCGGGCCCCCGCCGGCCCCCCCTTGGATCCGCCCCTGATGGTGGAGATGGATTCATCCTAAATCCACGGCCAGGATTGTTTATTCCCCTATTAATAGACATATTTCACTACCCAAAAAATCCTTCTAATAACTCTCATATTTCACTCCCGCGAACCATCCTAGCCGTGGATTTAGGATGAATCCATCTCCACCATAAAATGACGGATATGTATACATTTCATGTGCAATGGAGAGGATCCTGATCCGTCTCCCGGCGCTCTCTCTATTCCTGTCTCATTCTTGTCTCCTCCTTTATGAGTAAAACAAAGGAATGAAAACTGCGATTTTTACTTGTGAGGGAAAGCCATTAATGATTGAGAAGTTGTAGGAGGGGAAGAAAAAGTAGTCGGTGTCAAGGTGGACGAAGATGGAGCAATGAAGGAGTGCGTCGTGGAGCATGACCTCTGCCGCGAAGAGGTGGGAGGCACAACGGGGGTTCGAGAGGCTTGCTCAGTTGAACTCCGGCGGGAGGTCATAGAGATATGTTCGAGAAGATTAGGGGCTTCAAGAGGTGCCGGCAGAGGGAAACGATCAGAGAGATGGGGTGCGATTTTAAAATTTTGGGTTGTGGCTAACAATGGGGTGCAGAGAGCTAATTCCGGGTTGCGGTTAACAATCGCCTCTTTTTTTATCTCAAAATCATCGTTTGTTAATGTAATATTATATTAAAAACTATGGATCATACATGAGCTCCTTGCTCGGCGGTTGCTCGAAATCCATCGTAATTGTGTAATCATCGCTAATTGCCACCAAAGACCCGAACAATGATGCTAGTACTAACAAATATATTCATTTGGCACGGCGGTGGCGGACGCAAACGCAGTGGGAATGAATTGTCGTTCGTGAATGACCGACCTAACCAAAGTAACTCCATACATGTTTACATTCTTATTAGCTTTTTTCTCGGTAACGATGATAACTGTTGTCATGTTAAACATATATTTTATGGTGCTGGTGTTTCTGTCCTGAGTCAACGGAGCAAAGACGCCGACCCAAAGAGATCCTAATTCTAAAATTGGTACCTGAATGGAAGAAATAGGTCGGTCCTCCGTCTTCAACCATAACCCTTCCTCCTTTTCCGTCTCCGCAGCCGTGACAAGCTGCCTAAAAGCCGGGTTCGGGTGCTCTAGCTCTCCCAATTCATCAACCCCCAATTCGCTTTCCGCCACCACGAACCCCACCCCAGCACGGTTACAGTCGATGACCAGCCGCCCGTCCTCCTCGGACACCCTCAACCTCCCCGCAAGAAAGTCATATGCCACCAACAACCGCTCCAGCGCCGACCTCAGGATCTCCTCCACCGTCTCAAACCCAAACCCCGGTTTGCCGGCGGCGAAGAAGTGGATTGTCTCGACGCTGTGGTTGAGGGCTTGATCGATGTTCGAGAGGAACATCGACCGCTCCTCCGTCGGCTCCGATGGGTAGAGCGAGGAGGAGCTGAGGACACGGAGTTTGAGGTCATCTAGAAGTGCCGGCGCCGGCTCTTGCCGGTGAAGTGAACCCATTGTGTTTTTGAGGCCTCTTAGTTCAAAGTTTTATAGATATTTGGCCATGTGTTAGATGGAGGGCAAAATTATACACCAAAAAATACAAATGGAATGAGACGGAGGAAAAAATAGTCATGTATAGAAGAAAAATAATAATTGCCGGAAACTTTCAGCCCTGGCAGATAGTTTGTTGAAGTTTTTATAGGAACTATTCAAGCACGCGGAATCCCCGCATCATTAACGGGCGAAATTTTTCGGTCTGGGACTCGGACGGTCAGCGGCCACATATAAGCTGCGCCTGTAAATCGTTTTTTGGGTGAATAGGCTTGATTTCGCTGTCGCTAATCCCAATAAATTTCAATGGCCTCCATGTATCCCGATTAGAAAAATCTCTTGACTGAGTGCGATGGGAAAAAATTTTCCATGTAGCATGCTTGGTGCGACGAGTGTATTTTCCCCCTAAAATTATATTTTGAAGCATAAATTTATATTTTTTAACAAAATAATTGATGAAATATAAATTATGACATTTTTAGTTTTTATAGTTATTTTAAGTACTCGTATGTATATATTTTGAAATAAAAAAATCGGTAAAAATATAGTCGTAAAAAAAATTATAACTGTAATTTACGGACCGTCATTTACAATAACTGTAATTTTAGGGGAAAAAAGGGTCACCGCATCATGCTCATGGTGCGATGAGTGTATAGAAAATTTTCCCGTGCAATCGATGTGTATAGTGACATACTGACATGCGCTAACATGAGTAAGGTAACGTTTGGGAAAGTTGATGGACTCCGGTGCGGCGGCTCCAAGACGGCGTTTAAACCAAACGCGGTGTATGTATATTTAGGGCAATTAACAACCACTCTCGTATTGCCCGGATTGACGCATTCGCCTCATCTACGTCTTTACGCTTCAACAGCTTCGTGTCGCCCGTTTCCGCCCAAGCCAAAGGCGTACGACACTTCCTACCATATAGGGTCTCGAAGGGCGATATTTTAATACTCGCTTGGTAGCTGTTGTTGTAGGCGAACTCAATCATGTAAATGTGGTCCTCTCATCTCTTTCGGAAGTCTAAGACACATCTGGAGCATATCCTCCATAGTCATATTGGTTCTCTCGGTCTGCCCATCCATTTGCGGGTGGAAGGTCGTGCTAAGTTTTAGCTTGGTACTCAATAGCTGGTGGATTTGCCTCTAGTCGTTCGATGTGAAACGCCCACCACGACCGCTCACAATGCTACTGGGAACTCCATGCAATCGTACGATGTTATCCACGTATAGCTTTGCTAACATTTCCACGGAATCATCCTTCCGGTTCGGAATGAAGTGCGTTACCTTTGTCAAACAATCAACGATCATCCAAATATCATCGTTCCATGTTGCGATCTCGACAATCCGTGCACGAAATCCATTGATATATCGTCGAACTTCCATTCCCGAATCAACAAAGACTTTAGAAACCCAAGTATGACACTTGACCACGTAGAAGGCAATATCTTTCTTCAAACCCGGCCACCAAAAGAGTTTCTTCATATCCATGTACATTTTTGTGCTCCATGAGTAGATCAAGTACTTGGTAAAGTGAGTCTCGTACATCAATTCCTCCCATAGTTTGCCAACAGTGGGGACGCACAATCTAGCATTCTTCCATAGAAGACCATCTTCAAAGGATAATTCGGCATTAGACACATCCACAGTCTACGCCATATAACGTTTCATGCTTTCCTCAAACTCCAAAGCTCGTCGAACTCGGTCTGCAAGGTCATATTGAACCTCCGTCCAGTTCAAGCATGCTGAAACAGACACTCTCCTATCAACACAAGAGATCTCCAGGGACTCTAGATCATGGATTAGACACTCATCATGCATTAGGATCCAATTTGCTTGCGCGAGAGCCCGCCGGCTCAAAACATCAACAACAACATTACCCTTCCCAGGAGTGTAATGAATATCGAAGGTGTAGTCCCTGAGGAACTTCATCCACCTCTTTTGTCGCATATTCAACTCTTTCTGATTTAACAGATACTTTAGGCTCTTATGATCCGTAAAAATGTCAATCTTTACGGCATACAAGTAATGTCGTCATAGCTTAAGAGCGAACACCACGACTGCAAATTCCAAGTCGTGGACTAGGTAGTTCTTCTCATGCACTTTCAACTGGCGCGAGCCATCAGCAATCACTTTCCCAAATTGGACAAGAACGAAGCATAAGCCGCTCCTTGAGGCGTCACTATATATCTCGTAGCCTTTCGTACCACATGGCAAACATAAAATGGGCCGGCCACGTGGTCAGACGGTTTTTTAGATCCTCAAAATCTCGTGCACACTCCGGCGATCAAACGAACTTCTGATCTTTCCTAGTTAATGTAGTGAGAGGAAGTGCGATCCTCGAGAAGTTCTTCATGAAGCGCCTATAATAGCCGGCAAGTCTCAAGAAACTTCAGATTTCCGCCATATTTTTCAGCACATGCCACTCTCAGATTGCCACAATCTTCTACGGATCCACCACAATGCCCTCTCCACTAACCATATGACCAAGGAATGTCATAAACGATAACCAAAACTCGCATTTGGAGAACTTAGCATACAATTGACTCCTCAAGGTGCTCAAAACTGCGCGTAGATGGTCTGCATGCTCCTCTTTGGAGTTTGGACTGAGAGTACACCAATATGTCGTTGATGAAGACGATCACAAATCAGTCCAAATACTCTCAGAACGTCATGTTCATTAAGTCCATGAATATCGACAGTGCATTCGAGAGACCGAACGACGTCACTGTGAACTCGTAGTGCCCGTAACAGGTACTGAACGTCATTTTCGGAATGTCACATTCCCGTATTCTCAGCTAGTAGTAACCAGACCCTAAGTCTAGTTTAGAATACACTATCGACCCAACCAGTTGGTTTAACAAATCATCGATTCTCGGAATTGGATATCGGTTCTTCTCTGTCAGCTTACTAAGTTTGCGGTAGTCGATGCATAGACGCAAGCTTCCGTCCTTCTTTTTCACAAAGAGGACTGATGCACTCCAAGAGGATGAACTTGGACGTACATAACCTTGCTCTAGCAGTTCTTATAGCTGAACTTTTAGTTTCACCAATTCCTTTGGTGTTATACTGTACGGTGATCGTGACACAGGTCTGGCACCCGACACTAGCTCAATATAGAAATCAATCTCTCGTTGAGGCGAAGTCCTATGGAGTTCGTTTGGAAACACGTTTGCATACTCCGTTATTATTGGAACATCACTTAGACGGGGTTTGGGCTCTGAAGCCTCCAACAAAATGAAGAACAACTATGTGCCTAGCTTTTCACACCGCCTTGACCACTTGGAGAGCAGACATCAATGTCTTGCTCGCTCCTCGTATACCAACAAATATGGTCTCGCCTCCGGTGTTCTTTCCCAGTGTAATATCCTTGAGATTGCAATCTATGCATGCTAGTTGCTCTGAGAGCCAGTCCATGTCAAAGATCATGTCAAATTCAGATAACGATAGTAACGACGCTTCCAAGTCGAAATCATGATTCCCTATCCGCACCTTTGCACTGCTTCTCTTATTCGCGCTCATTCGAGACCCATTGGGAAGCATTATCTCCAATATATCCTTTACTAAGGTAGGCGACACTCCGATTCGCACCACGAAGTCCTCAGACAAAAGGGAGTGCAATGCTCCAGTATCTAAAAGGGCTCTCGCCGTATAGTTGAAAATAAGATGAAGCCTAATTGTACACGCAAGTAAAACATATAGTCACACATGAAGTACAAATCACATTAAGTTATAAAAGCTAACTTATAATTCATACCTATGATGACATCATTCTGTCGAATTATGGCTTCTTACTGACCAAGTGAATAGACTCTCAGCTGGGTCGGAGGATGTTGGGAAGCAGATGCACCGCAACTTTCCCTTTCTCCGCATAAGTTGAACCCGCCACACGAGCGTAGTCCACTGCTCAGTTCTCCGCCTTCGGGGGGCCACTCCGACATGCCCGGGCCTTGTGTCCCACCTTTCCGCAAGTGAAACATGTTAAAGGACCCAGTGTAGTCGTAGCTCCCGACACATTAGAGGGAGCTAGTTTCGTGGACCTAGACTTCCTCTTGTTCTTCCTGAACTCAGGTCTTGTCTGAGAGGCGGTCAGCTCGCTGAGCTCTGACTTCTTAGTATTAAAGCCCTTTATGCGCTGAACTCTCTACATGTCCATCTCCAAATATCCGGCAGTCTGGACCAAAACATGAAAGCCAAATGTCATGGGACCTGCCAGTAGCAGTCTTAAGTCATCTCGAAGTCCTTCGTAGAACTTATTTGTCTTTGTTTCTTCATCCTCTATCAAAGATCCTGCATAACATCCAAGTCTGGTGAACTCGTGCAAGTAATCGTCTACCGAACGATCACCCTGAGTTAAACACAGAAATTGGTTTTGCAACGTGATACGCTGGGCAGAAGGAATAAATCTATAGAGGAACAACTCCGAAAACTCTCCCATAAAGATGTCAGCAATTTCTCTTCCACCAAACTTGTGCACTTCTATTTCTTCCCACCAGAACATTGCCTCACCGTTCAGTAGGAATGTGGCTAAAGTGACTTTCATAGCTTCTTCCATTGTTATCGTCGTCAAGGTTCTCTTTATTCTAGACAGCCAGTCATCTACTTCCGTTGGGGATTTGGTCCACGAGAAGGTTGGAGGGTGGAAGCTTAGAAAATTCTTAAGTTGTTGGCTTTACAATTTTGGGCTTTAACAGGTTAGATCTGGAAACTTGGCCAAGCAGCAAGATATGGCTGAAAACTAGAAAAAATATGGAAGATAAACAAAGAATGAGGAAACCAGGCGAATCATCAACAATAAAAAGAATATGAGTCAAGCTGGAAGTGTATAAGGGATGAAAGAACTATGCAACTTAGACTTTGAAATTTATGATACTGATTCGTCGTGAAGGAGATAGTTGCAGAACTCCATACACACTTAAAATTGTTATGCAAAGCTCAGGCATATCATACTTGAATGATATTTCATGCACTATTTGGAAGGATTCCTGCACAAAACGTGGATAAGGAAGATGGTTTTAGCGAATGTTTTGGTATCAAATAAACTTAAAATCACATTTGGCACGACGGTCGCGGTGGTGAACGCGGTGGGTTATAAACCACCATTCGTGAACGTTCAAGCACACATAAAGAACTCCATCTACTTTTATGTTCAAAATTAGTTTTTTTCTGGGTGGCGGTCATAACCTTTGCATGCCAAACACATATTTTATGACTGGAATTTTTGTCCAAACTCACCAGAGCCAAAACGCTGCTCCAAACAGACCCTGGGTGAATCCAGCTTTAGACATGTAGATGTAGCTGGCTATGCTACTTCTTTGATGTGTTTTGAGATTTTAAATAGACGATAGTTTTTGGGGCAAAAGCTTAAGATGGACGTTCATAGTAGGCTGATAGCTGGTGATGATGGTGGAGTTTGATGAAAAACAAGTCTCTTACCGTTGTTTCTTTACATTTTAAGTTATGAATTTAAATTTGTAACAACCCTAATATAGAAATGATAATAATAAAAATAATAACAAATTATTATTTCTTTTCCCTTTTTACCTAACCGAGCCAGCCCCCCCCCCCCCCCCCCCCCCATTTATTTTCCCGCACCAAGCCGCAAGCCGCTCGGTTAGGGCTCCCTCCGCTCCCGTTCCCTCCGCTTCCGTCTCCCTGCTCGCCGACGCCTCTTGCCGCTCCCGTGCGCTGCCTTTTTGCTTGCCGCCGACGCCTCCTTCTATTCTGGTCGACGAATCCCCTCCTCTTGTGCCACCTGCTAGCCACCGCCGCTCGCCGCCTCTTGCTCCAGTAACTGTCGACTACTCCTGCCATGGCCGACGACGCCTCTCCTTCCAGTGGGCAGTAGCCCTTCTCCCCCTTTCTCTTGGTCGACAGGAGCTCTTCCTCTGTCCGATCTCCAGCAGCCGGCAGTCCTCCTTCCCCTCCCCCTCTGCTTCTTCCTCCTCCAAGGAACCAGCAGCCCCTCTCCTCCCTCCGGCAGCAAGGCTTCTCCTACAAAGGAGCCGCCTCCAGCAGTTTCTGCTCCCCTCCGGCTGCCGGCAGCTGCTCCCCCTCGTCGTTTGGCCGTTGATTTCGGGAGGGAAAATCTAGGGTTTTCTTCCCTCTCCTCATTGAGCTCGGATTTGGTGAATTTTGGTAAGAAATTCCTCCTTCCCCTCCTATTTCGGATTTTTGCTTGATTTATAACCGTCTAATTTTTTGGTTTTCGTCCTCCCCGGCGTCGTTCGTCGCCCTAATAGGCGGGATCTCTCCAAAAGTCCTCTCCGAATTAGGGTTTCCGTCACCCAAGCGCCGCCAAATCTCCGATTTGCTCGTAGTAGCCTCCGTCTCCGCGTGGAAGCTCTTCTCCCCTCACTTTTGAGGGAGGTAAATCTGCTAAAAACCCTCCTTGTTTTAATTCCGCGTCGTAGGATGCATGTGTTAGCATAGTGAATTTTGTTATCGCTTTCGTTGTTCTTAAGCAGGTTCAATAGAGCTTTTGTTTTTGCTTGCGCCGCTTCGCCGCCGCCGTCAGTTTCAGCCTCATTTAAGGCAAGTGGAGATCCCTCTCTCTTGCAAACATTGAATTTTATTTAGCATGTCCTGTTCTTATGATTTTATGTTTCACCCTTGAATACACGTTTCACCAAATAAGTTCAGTTTTTGATTGCTTGAATTGACTTGATAGTAGTTTGAGGTTTCACGCGTTTGGGATAACACGAATTTGAAATGTGAAATGTTGATTTTGATTGGAGGATTATTAGTTCTCTTGAGCATGAACATTAATTGGTATATTGACAAAGGTTATGATTTCTTACTAGCAAATATATGAATTGTGTTTGTTATGAAATGTTTGGGTCATACACATGTTTACTTAGAAGATATTCGTGTTTTGGGATGACTTAATCTAAAGGAATACGCGGTATACTAGAAAATGATGTATAGTAATCTAATTACTCGCGAATACTTGAATCCGCAAGTTTCAAAACTCTCTTTCGAGCTCTTTGAGTCATCGAATCATGTCTCTTATACCTGTTTGGTTGAAAGACTCGGAATAAAGTCTATTTCTTGATTTGATGCTTGTCTTCAGCGTGAGTCTGTTTCAATTAGAATCATCAATCTATGAATCTTTTAACTCAATTTTGATGTCATAAGCAAATCTTGGAAGCTACGGTTTAGATGCTGCATCGTCTTGATTGCATGGTCACGGTAAGCAGGAAATACTCCTTTCTAGTAAGCCTTACACTTGGACTTGTGTGTGAACCATGTGCACCCATTATAAATACCTACACATTTCATTGATTACAGCTTATGATAGTTCTTGATCAATTATATGTTTTTCTCCTGAATCTCCGACAAGTCTTGAATCTGAACTTGAATCTCCTCAATCATGAATTATTTCATTAATAACACAAGTAAATAATTGAACGGTAGGGTTTTAACTGACGCAACTCCTTGACTTGGGTTCCCTCTTGAATCCCTAATGGGAACAAAGGACCGGTCATAGGAAGCATAAATTTCTGAATCTCCTGAATCCGTACTTGAATCTGTCTGAATCATGAATCTTGCGCGTCAAACAAAAACACCTACATTTTCACTTGTTACTACTTTTGTTATTACATGATCACCGTTGTATGTTATATTTCGGAGTAGTCTAATAACTCTTGATATTTCTGCTTGTCTCACTTGCTTGCCTGTCTTGTTAGCTTTGCTTCATGAAAAATGGTACTCAAATATTTTGTTTTCTCCTGCTCGTACTTTTATTTTGCCTTGCTCCTGTTTATTTCAATGTTCTGAGGCTTTTCCTTCTTGTTTTGGATTTGCCTTAGTGTTTGTGCCTGCGCCGCCTGCTCTCTGAGGCCGATCTGCGTCAAGCTTCGAGTTTTGTGTTTATGTTTCATTTCTTTTAATGTCAGATATTTCTGTTGTGTAATAATTATAATCAGTCATTTTCTCTTGTTTCATGGACAACTGCTAGGCTAAATATTATATGTACTAGAATTTGACATGTTTGCATATTCATTCATCTGAGTTGATCATTGCATAAAAATCTGTTTCAAAGCTTGTATCATAAGTTTTCTTTGCAAAATACATGTGCATCAAATCCTTTTCACTGATAACTTGAAAGCTTCCGCATAAAAACAATTGTTTTCCTTCAAATTAACTATTTTTAAACTTAATTATCAGCTTCTCTGCTTCCGCCTTAGCAGACATGGTTTTCTTTCCGCTCATGCCTGTGGCATCACGGCCCGCCCGAAGCGCACTCTGACTCTTGTCGAGACGGGTCGTGACAGTTGGTATCAGAGCTAGGTTTGTTTCTTAAGATAAAATATTTTGCAATTATCAAATATTTTAAATCTTATTTTATAAATATATGTACATGCATCAATTCTTCACGCACCTTGTCATTATGTGTTGTTCGCGGCTGAAACACGCACACACTCAATCATAAGCATGAGTAGTATGCACACGAATGTTAAGGGAGTATGTGCAAACTTAACATTTTTATGCATATGAATTTTCACTAGGAATTACACCGCTTGCGAATATTAAATTGTATGGTCGGTTAATATTTTCAAGTGCGTTGGCATTAGAGGCTCAATATGCATGACATGTTAAGTGATATGGGCGCTTAACATGACATGTGTATCCATTCATTGCATTCATATCATAAATCATTGCACAAGTGTGAAGCTAAGAACAACAATAATGATTGTACACGCATGGTTTTTTCTATTTGCTTGACATCGCACACGATCTCATGGTTGCACTTGCATGATCATTACCTAGAGTTGTCCAATGAAAATGCTGTAATTATTACATGATTTATGTGTCTGACGGTATGAAATGTGCTAGAATTTCTAGATTTAAGTCTCTGATATTCGTAATCAGTGCTTCCTGTTCTGCTTGTTTAATCGATCTCATTTGATTCTCCAGTACCCCTTCTAGTTAGCTCTTAAGCGTCAACATCGCAAGTTGCCCCTTCGTGCAATGATTTTTCGCTCCCGACTTCCTGAGTGTTATCTCTTAATTTCGAGCTAAGTGAAGCAATTCATGTGTTCCCTGAATCCAATCCTTCGTATCTGTCCATACCCGCTAAGATCGTAAAGTATCAAGTATGCAAGTTTCGAAAGAAAAAAAATCATCCTTATGATAGTTGCGTTTTGAATGCATGAAAAGTCTGAATAATTCTCTCGAGAACTTGAATCTGATATGCGTAGCAAGTACCCGCAAATTTTCTCTTGATCTTGTTAAGTCTCCGCACTTGTCTCCCTTTCTGTTTCAGCATATTCATAGTTAGCTTCCATGTCTTGATCTACAAACCTTGTTGGAATGAATGACATCTGAATCTTCGCCATGAGAGGTCCCATTCAGGGAATCCTCGGAAAGTTTCGGGACGAAATTTCCTAAGTAGGGGAGAATGTAACAACCCTAATATAGAAATGATAATAATAAAAATAATAACAAATTATTATTTCTTTTCCTTTTTTACCTAACCGAGCCAGCCCCCCCCCCCCCCCCGATTTATTTTCCCGCACCAAGCCGCAAGCCGCTCGGTTAGGGCTCCCTCCGCTCCCGTTCCCTCCGCTTCCGTCTCCCTGCTCGACAACACCCCTTGCCGCTCCCGTGCGCTGCCTTTTTGCTTGCCGCCAACTCCTCCTTCTATTCTGGTCGACGAATCCCCTCCTCTTGTGCCACCTGCTAGCCGCCGCCGCTCCCCGCCTCTTGCTCCAGTAACTGTCGACTCCTGCCATGGCCGACGACGCCTCTCCTTCCAGTGGGCAGTAGCCCTTCTCCCCCTTTCTCTTGGTCGACAGGAGCTCTTCCTCTGTCCGATCTCCAGCAGCCGGCAGTCCTCCTTCCCCTCCCCCTCTGCTTCTTCCTCCTCCAAGGAACCAGCAGCCCCTCTCCTCCCTCCGGCAGCAAGGCTTCTCCTACAAAGGAGCCGCCTCCAGCAGTTTCTGCTCCCCTCCTGCAGCTGCTCCCCCTCGTCGTTTGGCCGTTGATTTCAGGAGGGAAAATCTAGGGTTTCCTTCCCTCTCCTTGAGCTCGGATTTGGTGAATTTTGGTAAGAAATTCCTTCTTCCCCTCCTATTTCGGATTTTTGCTTGATTTATAACCGTCTAATTTCTTGGTTTTCGTGCTCCCCGGCGTCGTTCGCCGCCCTAATTGGCGGGATCTCTCCAAAGGCCCTCTCCAAATTAGGGTTTCCGTCACCCAAGCGCCTCCAAATCTCCGATTTGCTCGTAGTAGCCTCCGTCTCCGCGTGGAAGCTCTTCTCCCCTCACTTTTGAGGGAGGTAAATCTGCTAAAAACCCTCCTTGTTTTAATTCCGCGTCGTAGGATGCATGTGTTAGCATCGTGAATTTTGCTATCGCTTTCGTTGTTCTTGAGCAGGTTCAATAGAGCTTTTTTTTTTGTTTGCGCCGCTTCGCCGCCGCCTTCAGTTTCAGACTCATTTAAGGCAAGTAGAGATCCCTCTCTCTTGCAAACATTGAATTTTATTTAGCATGTCCTGTTCTTATAATTTTATGTTTCACCCTTGAATACACGTTTCACCAAATAAGTTCAGTTTTTGATTGTTTGAATTGACTTGATAGTAGTTTGAGGTTTCACGCGTTTGAGATTACACGAATTTGAAATGTGAAATGTTGATTTTGATTGGAGGATTATTAGTTCTCTTGAGCATTAACATTAATTGGTATATTGACAAATGTTAAGATTTCTTGCTAGCAAATAGATGAATTGTGTTTGATATGAAATGTTTGGGTCATACACATGTTTACTTAGAAGATATTCGTGTTTTGGGATGGCTTAATCTAAAGGAATACGCGGTATACTAGAAAACGATGTATAATAATCTAATTACTCGCGAATACTTGAATCCGCAAGTTTCAAAACTCTCTTTCGAGCTCTTTGAGTCATCGAATCCTGTCTCTTATACCTATTTGGTTGAAAAACTCGGAATAAAGTCTATTTCTTGATTTGATGTTTGTCTTCAACGTGAGTCTGTTTCAATTAGAATCATCAATCTATGAATCTTTTAACTCAATTTTGATGTCATAAGCAAATCTTAGAAGCTAGGGTTTAGATGGTGCATCGTCTTGATTGCATGGCCACGGTAAGCAGGAAATACTCCTTTCTAGTAAGCCTTACACTTGGACTTGTGTGTGAACCATGTGCACCCATTATAAATACCTACACATTTCATTGATTACAGCTTATGATAGTTCTTGATCAATTATATGCTTTTCTCCTGAATCTCCGGCAAGTCTTGAATCTGAACTTGAATCTCCTCAATCATGAATTATTTCATTAATAACACAAGTAAACAATTGAACAGTAGGGTTTTAACTGACGCAACTCCTTGACTTGGGTTCCCTCTTGAATCCCTAATGGGAACAAAGGACCGGTCATAGGAAGCATAAATTTCTGAATCTCCTGAATCCGTACTTGAATCTGTCTGAATCATGAATCCTGCGCGTCAAACAAAAACACATACACTTTCACTTGTTACTACTTATGTTATTACATGATCACCGTTGTATGCTATATTTCGGAGTAGTCTAATAACTCTAGATATTTCTGCTTGTCTCACTTGCTTGCCTGTCTTGTTAGCTTTGCTTCATGAAAAACGGTACTCAAATATTCTGCTTTCTCCTGCTCGTACTTTTATTTTGCCTTGTTCCTGTTTATTTCAATGTTCTGAGGCTTTTCCTTCTTGTTTTGGATTTGCCTTAGTGTTTGTGCCTGCGCCGCCTGCTCTCTGAGGCCGATCCGCGTCAAGCTTCAGGTTTTGTGTTTATGTTTCATTTCTTTTACTGTCAGATATTTCTGTTGTGTAATAATTATAATCAGGCATTTTCTTTTGTTTCATGGACAACTGCTAGGCTAAATATTATATGTACTAGAATTTGACATGTTTGCATGTTCATTCATCTCAGTTGATCACTGCATAAAAATCTGTTTCAAAGCTTGTATCATAAGTTTTCTTTGCAAAATACATGTGCATTAAATCCTTTTCACTGATAACTTGAAAGCTTCCGCATAAAAACAATTGTTTTCCTTCAAATTAACTATTTTTAAACCTAATTATCAGCTTCTCTGCTTCCGCCTTAGCAGACATGGTTTTCTTTCCGCTCATGTCTGTGGCATCACGGCTCGCCCGAAGCGCACTCTGAGTCTTGTCGAGATGGGTCGTGACAAAATTGATGGAGGACCTTAACTTTCCCAAGGAGGTTGTAACCTGACAGAAAGTGTAGGCCGAAGGAGGTTGTAGGCCGAAGCGTCAACCTTACAGAAAGTGTTGAAGTGGAGGAGGTGGATGATCATATACTAATTGAAACAAGATTGTGATGGTAGAAGAGTGGTATGAAGAATTATACCAGTATTTCGCTCTTCCTATCCAACATGCTCATTTATGTTGCTGTTAAGAGGTGAAGTAGCATGTTGCTAAAATTATATGCGCGTTATTTAATATTTTATTACTTGTTTTTGGTCTCGCCGTTGTGTCCGGTTTGCTTGCTACATATAATACTTAAGATTAAGAGATCAACTTACATGCACCTCACTAGGATTGCATTTAGTCGCACACTCACATGTATATGCGTCCCTCGTCAAATGGTATCAGAGCCAGGTTCGAGCAATCTTTTGATACGCAGTCACTGAGTCTATATGTTTCTCCACGGCTAGTAATAGGGATCGTTCGACACGATTTTATAGTGGTAGGGCTGAGTATTGTTCGGGTCATCATCATTACACCTTGCGACTATTTGAGGAACCAGAGTCCGTATATGCTCGACCCTATAGAGCTCCTACGGAGAGATCCTCATCTTATTTTGTTGATCATCCTCGTCCGCCGCCGCACGTTCGTAGGGATCACGTCTACCCTCTGACATAATTTGAGCATGTCAAGAATGATCATTTAAATGAATACCAAGAGCCCTATAGAGGTCACCATCATCAGGATGATATCACGTGTACAAAATGCCCTAGTGTTTCAAAAACAGAGATGTCGGAAGACGAATTTTAGCGATTAGTTCTTGATCGATTTGTCGCATAAATACTCATTTTGATCGCATGAGGACTACCTTAAGAGGAATCAATTGGATAAAATTTAGGGGTTTAGGTCAAGCCACCGATGCGTCTAGTAGTGCTCCCACTGATATGAGAGACCCGACACTTGATTTTGATACATCACATCTTGATGAGACTTAATACCCACTTGATTTTGAAGTCGAGTTCGATCATGACCGTATGTTACAGGAGGAGAGCGACATTAGTATGACTAGTAACTATGGTCACGAGAGTGAGGACGAGCGGCCCAGGACACTGTGATGGCCTATCCATCATCTACACTCCATTTAGATCTAGTTACTCCTTCGGCTAGATACCGATTCCTCGACACTTTACATATTGATCCGCCTCTGAGTATGGGCTCTTTCCACTCTTCCTTTGTCATTGTCCCGAGCCACATCACGAACGAGAGACGATAGCCTAGTATTGATCTTGTAGTGACTACCTCACCCGCTTATGAGGACACTACCTCTATTGACGATACTCATCTGGAGGATCATCCCACTATTATTGACTTCATTATTTAACCTCCAGATGAGCCCCTTGACGAGCCACTACTCCCTTGTGAGGGTCAAGGGTCTAGCATTGACTTTGTTGTGGGTGTCCCATTTATTTTCGTGGACACTATTGTTGGTGATGGTTTTCTTTTCGAGGATCATGTTGTCATTATTGACCCCCTTGGGAACCCTTTGTTGAGTTCCCGAGAGACCCATTTGAATAGCCTCCCTTCCCGGGGAGTACTCACCTCCCAGAGGGCCATTTGAGAGGAACCCGATACCCCCCACACCCCTGCGTTGCGTTCTTTTGTTACCATCTGCGTCAATCCTTTGGGTGATGACATATATCATTCTAGATGAATTTTCTATCTACCACTGGGTGAGCCTCCCAATGGCTCACAACCCTTGGGAGGTATTTGACATCTCATAGTTCTGCAGCTCACTACCGATTTCTGAAGAAGTCATTTAGGTATTCATCGCACACTCGACGAATATTTGGACATTCCACCCAAAGTGCCTCTTGATATGCCACCTAATTTTAAAGACATTAAACACGTCATCAGACTTCCCTTAGAGAGCATGTCATGTTTGTTGCTCTTCATTTGCATCATTTCTATGAGTCTGTTGAGTCGCTTGTTTGTCATTTGCATGTGTCACATGAGTCGGTCTGACGGATGATCATTAATAATAATGAATATTATAAATCGCATGCAGATGTTCACTGACGAGAGCAGGTATTTCTGGAAGGAGAGCAAGTGTTGGTGTGAAACCGCACTGAGAGGCTCCCTCGAGGGCCTGCTAAAAATTTGAGCTCCAGGCAAATTGGTTCCTAGACAATCATGAAAAGGATCGAAGTAAATGCCTACGAGCTTGATATCCCTAAGGGCCCGTTCGTTTGTACGGAATTGAAAACTTGGAATTGGAATTCGACGCCGAATTCCAATTACGCCGTTCGGTTCTTAGGTAGCTTTATAATTGGAATTTGAGTTGAATATCATGGAATTGATTTTAGCCTAAGCACAAAATCTAGCTAGACATATCGGAATTGGGCGAGCAATGATTCCTTAACTGCGCCTCCCGTTCCTCCTCGACATTTTGACTTGCTAGGGCTCCTCCACTTTCTAGCAGCGACTCGCGATCTTCCGATGATCCAGCAGTGGCGCGCATATTTTCTCCCTAGCGCGTGCTTTTTCGCCCGACACGCATTTTTCGCCCGTGCGCGAGCCCGGGCTCGGGTTTTTTCGCCCGGGCGCTCGTTTTTCTCCCGGGCGCGTGTTTTTCGCCCGAGCACGCATTTTTTTGCCCGGGAGCGCGTTTTTCGCCCGAGTGGGCGTTTTTTGCCCGAGCGCGCGTTTTTCGCCCGGGAGCGTATTTTTCGCCCGGGCGCGCATTTTTCGCCCGAGCGCACGTTTTTTCGCCCGGGCGCGCGTTTATCTCCCGGGCACGCGCTATTTCGCCCGGGAGCGCATTTTTCGCCCGGGCGCGCATTTTTCGCCCGAGCGCGCGTTTTTCGCCCGGGCGCGCGTTTATCTCCCGGGCACGCGCTATTTCGCCCGGGTGGGACTTTTTCGCCCGGGAGCGCGTATTTTACCCGGGTCCCCCGTTTTTCGCCTGGGCGCGTGTTTTTCGCCGGATCGCGCATTTTTCTCTCGGGGCCGTTTTTCTCCCGAGAACGCATTTTTTCGCCCGGGAGCGCGTTTTTCGGCCGGGCGCGCGTTTTTTTCGCCCGGGCGCGCGTTTTTTCGTTCGGGCGCGCATTTTTCGTCCGGGCGCGCGTTTTTTCGACCGGCCGCGCGTTTTTCACCAGGGCGCGCGTTTTTTGCCCGGGCGCGCGTTTTTTCGCCTGGAAGCGCGTTATTTCGCCCGGGCGGGACTATTTCGCACGGGCGCGCGTATTCTACTTGGGTCCCCCGTTTTTTCGCCCGGGTGCGCGTTTTTCGCCCGGGCGCGCGTTTTTCGCCTGGGAGCACGTTTTTCTCCCGGGAGAGCGTTTTTTTGGCCCCGGAGCGCATTTTTCTCTCGGGAGTGCGTTTTTCTCCCGGGCACGCGTTTTTCGCCCGTGGGCGCGTTATTTCGCCCGGGCACGCATTTTTTCGCCTGGGCGCGCGTTTTTTCGCCCGACCGCGTTTTTTTTTCGCCATGAAGCGTGTTTTTCGCCCGGGCGCGGGTTTTGTCTCCCTAGTGCCCGTTTTTTGCCCAGGCGCGCATATTGTCGCTCGAGCGCGTGTATTTTGCCCGGGCGCGAGTATTTTGCCCTGACGCGCATTTTTGCCCATGCACGCATTTTTCACCCGGGCGTGAGTTTTTCGCCTGAAGCGCGTTTTTCGCCCTAGCGTGCATTTTTCGCTCGTACGCGTGTATTTTCGCCGGGCGCTTGTTTTTCGTCCGGGCGCACGTTTTGTCCCCCGGGTGCGCGTTTTTCACCCGAGCGTGCATATTGTCGCCTGGGCGCGCGTATTTTGCCCTGGCATGCGTTTTCCGCCATGGTGCGCATTTTTCGCCCGGACGCGCATATTGTCGCTGGGGTGTGCGTTTTGCGCCCGGGCGCGAGTTTTTTGCCCTGGCGCGCTTTTTGCGCTCGAGCACGTGTTTTTTGTCCGGGCACGCGTTTTGTTTCGGGGCGTGCATTTTTTTTTCAGCAGACGCATTTTTTATTATATATGTAAAAAAATATTAGTTTTTTCGTAATATTTTCCAATTCTTAGATTGAATTTTATTTAACAAACTAACAAAAAATTTGATCAATTCTACAATATTCACCAATATTGTTTATTAGGCGAACGCTGGAATTGGAATTAGACCAATTCCAATTCTGAATATCGAATCCCAATATCGAATTACAATATCAAATTTCAATTCCCTCCAAACGAACGGACCCTAAGAGTATGGATATTCATCTTGTATCTAATATCGAGGACCTAACGCCATGCTACGAGCCTCACGGGTATGTGGACCTGTATTGTGGAGACTTCCCAGAGCCTACACCACCACATACACAACCACACACCCTGTCCATTCCTGAGCCCCACCCACCTTTGGGTCAGTCGTTTATGGGTTCACCGTCCGCACCAACGATCGAACCGGGACCACCAACACATCACTGGACTCTTGAGAGCATTACTGGTATCGTGGCCCATGAGTGCATTGTCACGTCTGATTGACAGACACATGAGTGTCATTGGAGAGGATGCCCCATCATCGATGATACTTGGACGACCTCCGATGGACCAAATTGATTTTACCCAACATACACCGAGAGGATTTCGATCTTCATTCATCATGAGATGAATTCTTTCAAGTTAGGGAGAATGATGGGGATCGACGATACGGACGCATAGTGGAGCACGAGTTTTGTCTCGTTCAGGTCCGATTCTAGCCCACAAACCCCCTCCTTCCTTCACGAACAACCCAAACTGCTGCCTTTTTTCCTCCAGAAATCCCACACAGTAACTCGTCCAAACCGATTCCTTTATTCCAGCCTCCAATCCACTCCAGCCATTCATACAGCCAGGCCTACCCTGTTCCCCTAAACCCCCCTCCCTCCATATAAGCCCTATTCACCATTCCGCCGTCATCGCCACCTCCGGACAGCAGTTGCCACCAGCCGGATCACTGGATCTCCACACCACGTTCCACTTGCTCGGTGAGTGTTTTATCATTTTATGTATCTTTAATTCCCTTTATTAATATATGGTGTTGTGATTTTCATGCTTGCTTGAATATCTTGAATTGTGGGGTTTGCTTTGTATTACTCTCATGATTTGCAGAATCTTTTTAGTTGCACTCTTGTTTACGTGGAGGAAAGCCTAAACCTGCTCGCTTAAAGAAATAATTTTGCTTTGCTAAAATTATAGGCGTGTGTTTTAATATTTTATTACTTATTTTTGGTCTCTGTTGTGTCCCATTTGCATGCTACATATAATACCTAGGATTAGGAGAGCAACTTACATGCACCTCACTAGGATTGTATTTAGCTGCACACCCACGTATAGATTCGTCCTGCGTCAGAGAATATTGTGCCCTTAAGTATGTCAGAGGATCATCATCATCCTCTGACTCTAGTGCCTCAAAATCGTAAAAAATGTGATCATCCTCACCAAGGAGCATACAAATTTCTATAGGGCAATCATGTGTAGGAGAATATTGTGGTTTTCAAGGAATGCATCTGCCCTTGTTGCGAAGCTCCATGTACTCCTGATGGTAGAGTTGTCGTCGATTTTTGGCTAGGAGGTGGTAGTTTGTGATTAAGGCGGTTTGGCGGAGCTTGAGAATATGTGAGAGGACGAAGACTTGTAGTTGGGGTTTTCTTTGGGATGGATAGGAATAATGTGTGGAAGACTGATATGGAGAGCATCCTCCACAAACGAGCTTGCTCCATGGCCCAAACAAAAATTGTGGGATTGCGCACGTGGAGGCGAGCTCAGGATAAAGTAACCCGAGTAATTTTCGAGTGAGTGTCCTATAAAGTCATCGATGCACGAGGTGATCAACTTCAATTGGCGGCCCACACCAAGTCACTCAAAAGCGCTGCCTGCTTGATGACTACCATAGCGACGAATTTGTTCTTACTTCAACAGAGTCCATGATAATGAGGGATTGGTTTGTCGTGTTTAGCAGATCCAGTGAAGGGTGGATCCCTCCATGTTGATGGTGGCGACCGGCTAGTGGAACCTTCTAAATTTTCAGCGTCCTTTGAGGCGTATTGCAATCCAACCCAAGGGGTCGGTCTGGTCACACACTGGTATGTCAAGATGTCGAAGATGTGCAAGACGAGTATCGAATGTGTGTTGGGGGTCGGTCAGAAGAGGGCCTCAGAGTATGTCTGCCCATTTCTCTCATTTGAGCTCATTTCTATCATTAATCTTATCCCAAGGTTGGTATAAGTAATATTTTCTTATTTTAATACAAATTATGAAGTCATAAATCTTATTTTGCCGCAATACACAACAAACCATTTCAAATGTAAATCTGCTTGTAAGGTGTAGTATTACTCTTCGTTAGAGTTATCACGATTCCAATTTGGTTTCATTTCTATTAAAATTAAGAATCGAACCGTTAAGGTAATAGTTCTTCAAATTAGAATCAAAAATTTATTTGGTTTGATTAGTTCTCTATGAATCTAATTACCGAGTTAGGCATTTAGCATTTAGCTTTGTATGACTAAATCTAATTTATGCATTTAACATTTTAGTTTCATTTTTTTTTTGCATTTTCAACAAGTTTATAATTTCAATTAATCCATGTGAATTGGGGGATTCACCAATTATTTTTTATTTTTTAATCATAATATGTGCCCGGGTTGAGTGAAAATCTTAGTTCCGCCCTTGCTTCAAGCTGTCTTTTCTTATTTTGTATCACTTCATATACTATTTTTTTTAATATAAATTACTAATAATGACCATCATTAATCTTTCATAATATTTTCTTATTTTAATACAGAATTATAAAATCATAAATCTAATTTGCCAAATTTATATAAAAAAAACCAAGTCATTTTAAAATTTAAATGTGTAAATCTACTAATCTAGTACTTTCCTCCTCATATAATTCATTCCTCCGCATTCGGCAACAGCTTGTAGAAGAACCCCGCGAAGCTCTCCATCTCCTCTCCCGGCAGCCCCACCAGCGCATTCACGCCGGCGTTCTCTCCGGCGATGGCGGGGAGCAGCACTATGTCCCGACAACGGTGCACCGCCGGACACGTGTACAATCCCTTTCCCCACGGGTACTCCACGTCGTTGAACCCCAGCCTCCACCATGACGTCACCAGCACGTCACCTTTGGGATACCCCCTGTGCAGGCTGCCCCAGTCGATCATGGACCTCGCGTACTCATCCCCCATCCTCGCCGACCCCTCCGCCACCGCCTCCACCAGCCGCCCAAACGGTCCTGCCGTCACGTCGGCCGCCTCCGCCTCCCCGTACGCCACCAGCACCGCGTTCCCCGCATACTCCGCCGGAAGCGGCGGCCGGAGCCTCCCCCTTATATCCATCGCGTAAAGGACCCTCGAATTCGTCTCCGGCTCGACGCCGGCGGCGGCGGCTAGTGATTTGCAGCGCCATATGTGGGCCACGACGACGTTGAAGCTGGTGGGGCGGGGGGATTGGGGCTGCGCGAGGAGCTTGAGGGCGGCGACGTTGGCGGCGGAAAGACGGAAGAGGCTGAAGCGGAGGTCTGCGGAGGAGGGCTCGAGCGTGGAGGCGGAGGCCTCCGCGAGCTCCGGATGGGGGAAGGTGACGCGCGGAGGGGAGCGGGCGGAGAGGAGGCGGCGGTCGGTGAAGGGAACGGAGGCGAGGGTGCCCCCCCCTGCGACGGCGGCAAGATTCTGCAGGAAAGCTTTGAAGCTTATGCCGTCGAAGGCGGCGTGGCTGATGGAAATGCCGAAGGCAAAACCCCCGCATTTGAAGGATGTCACCTGCAATTTCAATTTAACTGCCGAGTTTTATACTTTGGAAGGAAATAAAAAATACAAATTAAATTTATTTTACCAGGAAAATGAATTTATGAATTATGATTGTATTTATTTTTGGCAAATATTTGGTCTGTACATATCAGTTGTTGGTCATGCTGAGGGGCGGATTTAGGGGATCGGGGATCCTCTCCATTTGTGATTATAAATAGAGGTTTATTTTATGACGATTATTGATTCTCATTTTATCTAAACGTGGATAATTTTTTGATTAAAGAAAAAAATATAAAAGGATGAGATTAGCCATGTTGAAATTCCTAGATCCGCACGTGGTCATGTTATATTTGTTTGTTGACCAATTTTCTCTTATCTTATACGAGTGACAAGCACGGGGCTCCTCCCCTATGACCAACCGCGACGGTACCCAAACAGTACAGGGGGACCAGTGCTCCGCGCGACAATACCCCGATCACAGCATTGTCCCGGCGCAAAGGCACTCCTGCCGCTCGCAAACCCCTCGTCACTCATTTTTGCCGTGTGCACAGGAGTTTGCGAGCGACGGAGAGATCACATTTTTTGTTGTAGTTAGAAGACTTTGTCTATGTGATATTACATTTTAAAAAAAATACAAATTAAAAAATTGAAAATTTTGTAATAAAGTCGTAAAATTAGAAAATGAATATTTCACCAAAAAAATGTGTATAACTTTTAATATAGTATATATATTATATACAGTAAAAATACTTAACAAATTTCACTTATCTTTATATATTTAACAATTTTCTCTTATCTTCTATATATTTTCTATTTTTTTAATCTAACGGCCTATTTTTTCACTTATTATATAATTTATACCTTAATAATAATTATTATTATTTTATTTGTCTTATATTTTTAGTTTTGTTTATTTTATTTGTTTTATCTCAAAATGTGCATTTAGGTCCTCCTAGTCTATTATATTAGTAACCGCAACTCAGAAATTGGCTCTCCGCATCCCAAAAAAAAACCTAAAAATCATTTCTATTTTTTTTTTCTTTAATCTCAACCCAAAAGATGTCTTTTTTCGATGCTATTCATTTTATGGTGGACAGGGGCGGATCCAGGAATTTTGATTAGGGGGGGCCCAATCAAAAGATGAAGCAAAATTTTTTTAATATATTGTATTAAATATAAAATCAAAGCGGGTTGGTTGAAGTGGAGAGGCGCGTCAGGGATCTTATGTGATCGCAAAGTATCATTAAAACTTAAAGGCAAGTTTTATCGTACTGCAATTAGACCAGCGATGCTCTATGGTTCTGAGTGTTGGGCAGTGAATTGTGTAAATGAGCAAAAAATGGGAGTTGCGGAGATGAGAATGCATAGGAGTATGTGTGGGCACACGAGACTGGTTAAAATTTTGAATGAATGTATCAGGGATATGACAGGAGTAGCACCAATTGCAGAGAAGATGCGAGAAGCTCGACTAAGATGGTAGAAGTTCGACAAAGGATCCATATAGCCGACCCCACTATAGTGGGATAAAGACTTGAGTGTTGTTGTTGTTTGTAATATATTAAATATAAAAATGCATTTTTGATAAAAAAAACCCTCTATTTTTAATAAAAAAAAACGAGACAAACAATCATATTGATGTTATTTCAATATACAAATTACAATTACATTTTTGATAAAAAAGCCCTCTATTTTTGATAATATGTTGTTACTTTCCCTTGACAAATGTGTCGTTTACCAAATGGATGTTTTCGTCGACGACGATAAGGATCGTGGAGGCACAGGAGATGGCAGATGCAGGGAACGGACACGTCGGCTATATATGCTGGGAGGCGTCGACGTTCTTGCTGTAGACGATGCAAATATTTTTGTGCTCATCTACTGGCGTAGAGGCCGCTGCACGCTTGCGGGAATCGAAGCAGGGCGGATCAAAATGGCAGCGACTTCGTAGAAGGGGGGTCAAGCATCGTTTTTCTCTTGTAAAAAAAAAATGAAAATCTTAATCTTCTCGGAGGCATTTCTCCCTCATTCGGACACCGTTTTTGACGTGTAAGTAGTCAAAATTCATTAGCTCGACGAGAGGAATCCAAATCTCCTAATATTTTTGCAAAATTCTTGAGGGGGCCCGGGCCCCCGCCGGCCCCCCCTTGGATCCGCCCCTGATGGTGGAGATGGATTCATCCTAAATCCACGGCCAGGATTGTTTATTCCCCTATTAATAGACATATTTCACTACCCAAAAAATCCTTCTAATAACTCTCATATTTCACTCCCGCGAACCATCCTAGCCGTGGATTTAGGATGAATCCATCTCCACCATAAAATGACGGATATGTATACATTTCATGTGCAATGGAGAGGATCCTGATCCGTCTCCCGGCGCTCTCTCTATTCCTGTCTCATTCTTGTCTCCTCCTTTATGAGTAAAACAAAGGAATGAAAACTGCGATTTTTACTTGTGAGGGAAAGCCATTAATGATTGAGAAGTTGTAGGAGGGGAAGAAAAAGTAGTCGGTGTCAAGGTGGACGAAGATGGAGCAATGAAGGAGTGCGTCGTGGAGCATGACCTCTGCCGCGAAGAGGTGGGAGGCACAACGGGGGTTCGAGAGGCTTGCTCAGTTGAACTCCGGCGGGAGGTCATAGAGATATGTTCGAGAAGATTAGGGGCTTCAAGAGGTGCCGGCAGAGGGAAACGATCAGAGAGATGGGGTGCGATTTTAAAATTTTGGGTTGTGGCTAACAATGGGGTGCAGAGAGCTAATTCCGGGTTGCGGTTAACAATCGCCTCTTTTTTTATCTCAAAATCATCGTTTGTTAATGTAATATTATATTAAAAACTATGGATCATACATGAGCTCCTTGCTCGGCGGTTGCTCGAAATCCATCGTAATTGTGTAATCATCGCTAATTGCCACCAAAGACCCGAACAATGATGCTAGTACTAACAAATATATTCATTTGGCACGGCGGTGGCGGACGCAAACGCAGTGGGAATGAATTGTCGCTCGTGAATGACCGACCTAACCAAAGTAACTCCATACATGTTTACATTCTTATTAGCTTTTTTCTCGGTAACGATGATAACTGTTGTCATGTTAAACATATATTTTATGGTGCTGGTGTTTCTGTCCTGAGTCAACGGAGCAAAGACGCCGACCCAAAGAGATCCTAATTCTAAAATTGGTACCTGAATGGAAGAAATAGGTCGGTCCTCCGTCTTCAACCATAACCCTTCCTCCTTTTCCGTCTCCGCAGCCGTGACAAGCTGCCTAAAAGCCGGGTTCGGGTGCTCTAGCTCTCCCAATTCATCAACCCCCAATTCGCTTTCCGCCACCACGAACCCCACCCCAGCACGGTTACAGTCGATGACCAGCCGCCCGTCCTCCTCGGACACCCTCAACCTCCCCGCAAGAAAGTCATATGCCACCAACAACCGCTCCAGCGCCGACCTCAGGATCTCCTCCACCGTCTCAAACCCAAACCCCGGTTTGCCGGCGGCGAAGAAGTGGATTGTCTCGACGCTGTGGTTGAGGGCTTGATCGATGTTCGAGAGGAACATCGACCGCTCCTCCGTCGGCTCCGATGGGTAGAGCGAGGAGGAGCTGAGGACACGGAGTTTGAGGTCATCTAGAAGTGCCGGCGCCGGCTCTTGCCGGTGAAGTGAACCCATTGTGTTTTTGAGGCCTCTTAGTTCAAAGTTTTATAGATATTTGGCCATGTGTTAGATGGAGGGCAAAATTATACACCAAAAAATACAAATGGAATGAGACGGAGGAAAAAATAGTCATGTATAGAAGAAAAATAATAATTGCCGGAAACTTTCAGCCCTGGCAGATAGTTTGTTGAAGTTTTTATAGGAACTATTCAAGCACGCGGAATCCCCGCATCATTAACGGGCGAAATTTTTCGGTCTGGGACTCGGACGGTCAGCGGCCACATATAAGCTGCGCCTGTAAATCGTTTTTTGGGTGAATAGGCTTGATTTCGCTGTCGCTAATCCCAATAAATTTCAATGGCCTCCATGTATCCCGATTAGAAAAATCTCTTGACTGAGTGCGATGGGAAAAAATTTTCCATGTAGCATGCTTGGTGCGACGAGTGTATTTTCCCCCTAAAATTATATTTTGAAGCATAAATTTATATTTTTTAACAAAATAATTGATGAAATATAAATTATGACATTTTTAGTTTTTATAGTTATTTTAAGTACTCGTATGTATATATTTTGAAATAAAAAAATCGGTAAAAATATAGTCGTAAAAAAAATTATAACTGTAATTTACGGACCGTCATTTACAATAACTGTAATTTTAGGGGAAAAAAGGGTCACCGCATCATGCTCATGGTGCGATGAGTGTATAGAAAATTTTCCCGTGCAATCGATGTGTATAGTGACATACTGACATGCGCTAACATGAGTAAGGTAACGTTTGGGAAAGTTGATGGACTCCGGTGCGGCGGCTCCAAGACGGCGTTTAAACCAAACGCGGTGTATGTATATTTAGGGCAATTAACAACCACTCTCGTATTGCCCGGATTGACGCATTCGCCTCATCTACGTCTTTACGCTTCAACAGCTTCGTGTCGCCCGTTTCCGCCCAAGCCAAAGGCGTACGACACTTCCTACCATATAGGGTCTCGAAGGGCGATATTTTAATACTCGCTTGGTAGCTGTTGTTGTAGGCGAACTCAATCATGTAAATGTGGTCCTCTCATCTCTTTCGGAAGTCTAAGACACATCTGGAGCATATCCTCCATAGTCATATTGGTTCTCTCGGTCTGCCCATCCATTTGCGGGTGGAAGGTCGTGCTAAGTTTTAGCTTGGTACTCAATAGCTGGTGGATTTGCCTCTAGTCGTTCGATGTGAAACGCCCACCACGACCGCTCACAATGCTACTGGGAACTCCATGCAATCGTACGATGTTATCCACGTATAGCTTTGCTAACATTTCCACGGAATCATCCTTCCGGTTCGGAATGAAGTGCGTTACCTTTGTCAAACAATCAACGATCATCCAAATATCATCGTTCCATGTTGCGATCTCGACAATCCGTGCACGAAATCCATTGATATATCGTCGAACTTCCATTCCCGAATCAACAAAGACTTTAGAAACCCAAGTATGACACTTGACCACGTAGAAGGCAATATCTTTCTTCAAACCCGGCCACCAAAAGAGTTTCTTCATATCCATGTACATTTTTGTGCTCCATGAGTAGATCAAGTACTTGGTAAAGTGAGTCTCGTACATCAATTCCTCCCATAGTTTGCCAACAGTGGGGACGCACAATCTAGCATTCTTCCATAGAAGACCATCTTCAAAGGATAATTCGGCATTAGACACATCCACAGTCTACGCCATATAACGTTTCATGCTTTCCTCAAACTCCAAAGCTCGTCGAACTCGGTCTGCAAGGTCATATTGAACCTCCGTCCAGTTCAAGCATGCTGAAACAGACACTCTCCTATCAACACAAGAGATCTCCAGGGACTCTAGATCATGGATTAGACACTCATCATGCATTAGGATCCAATTTGCTTGCGCGAGAGCCCGCCGGCTCAAAACATCAACAACAACATTACCCTTCCCAGGAGTGTAATGAATATCGAAGGTGTAGTCCCTGAGGAACTTCATCCACCTCTTTTGTCGCATATTCAACTCTTTCTGATTTAACAGATACTTTAGGCTCTTATGATCCGTAAAAATGTCAATCTTTACGGCATACAAGTAATGTCGTCATAGCTTAAGAGCGAACACCACGACTGCAAATTCCAAGTCGTGGACTAGGTAGTTCTTCTCATGCACTTTCAACTGGCGCGAGCCATCAGCAATCACTTTCCCAAATTGGACAAGAACGAAGCATAAGCCGCTCCTTGAGGCGTCACTATATATCTCGTAGCCTTTCGTACCACATGGCAAACATAAAATGGGCCGGCCACGTGGTCAGACGGTTTTTTAGATCCTCAAAATCTCGTGCACACTCCGGCGATCAAACGAACTTCTGATCTTTCCTAGTTAATGTAGTGAGAGGAAGTGCGATCCTCGAGAAGTTCTTCATGAAGCGCCTATAATAGCCGGCAAGTCTCAAGAAACTTCAGATTTCCGCCATATTTTTCAGCACATGCCACTCTCAGATTGCCACAATCTTCTACGGATCCACCACAATGCCCTCTCCACTAACCATATGACCAAGGAATGTCATAAACGATAACCAAAACTCGCATTTGGAGAACTTAGCATACAATTGACTCCTCAAGGTGCTCAAAACTGCGCGTAGATGGTCTGCATGCTCCTCTTTGGAGTTTGGACTGAGAGTACACCAATATGTCGTTGATGAAGACGATCACAAATCAGTCCAAATACTCTCAGAACGTCATGTTCATTAAGTCCATGAATATCGACAGTGCATTCGAGAGACCGAACGACGTCACTGTGAACTCGTAGTGCCCGTAACAAGTACTGAACGTCATTTTCGGAATGTCACATTCCCGTATTCTCAGCTAGTAGTAACCAGACCCTAAGTCTAGTTTAGAATACACTATCGACCCAACCAGTTGGTTTAACAAATCATCGATTCTCGGAATTGGATATCGGTTCTTCTCTGTCAGCTTACTAAGTTTGCGGTAGTCGATGCATAGACGCAAGCTTCCGTCCTTCTTTTTCACAAAGAGGACTGATGCACTCCAAGAGGATGAACTTGGACGTACATAACCTTGCTCTAGCAGTTCTTATAGCTGAACTTTTAGTTTCACCAATTCCTTTGGTGTTATACTGTACGGTGATCGTGACACAGGTCTGGCACCCGACACTAGCTCAATATAGAAATCAATCTCTCGTTGAGGCGAAGTCCTATGGAGTTCGTTTGGAAACACGTTTGCATACTCCGTTATTATTGGAACATCACTTAGACGGGGTTTGGGCTCTGAAGCCTCCAACAAAATGAAGAACAACTATGTGCCTAGCTTTTCACACCGCCTTGACCACTTGGAGAGCAGACATCAATGTCTTGCTCGCTCCTCGTATACCAACAAATATGGTCTCGCCTCCGGTGTTCTTTCCCAGTGTAATATCCTTGAGATTGCAATCTATGCATGCTAGTTGCTCTGAGAGCCAGTCCATGTCAAAGATCATGTCAAATTCAGATAACGATAGTAACGACGCTTCCAAGTCGAAATCATGATTCCCTATCCGCACCTTTGCACTGCTTCTCTTATTCGCGCTCATTCGAGACCCATTGGGAAGCATTATCTCCAATATATCCTTTACTAAGGTAGGCGACACTCCGATTCGCACCACGAAGTCCTCAGACAAAAGGGAGTGCAATGCTCCAGTATCTAAAAGGGCTCTCGCCGTATAGTTGAAAATAAGATGAAGCCTAATTGTACACGCAAGTAAAACATATAGTCACACATGAAGTACAAATCACATTAAGTTATAAAAGCTAACTTATAATTCATACCTATGATGACATCATTCTGTCGAATTATGGCTTCTTACTGACCAAGTGAATAGACTCTCAGCTGGGTCGGAGGATGTTGGGAAGCAGATGCACCGCAACTTTCCCTTTCTCCGCATAAGTTGAACCCGCCACACGAGCGTAGTCCACTGCTCAGTTCTCCGCCTTCGGGGGGCCACTCCGACATGCCCGGGCCTTGTGTCCCACCTTTCCGCAAGTGAAACATGTTAAAGGACCCAGTGTAGTCGTAGCTCCCGACACATTAGAGGGAGCTAGTTTCGTGGACCTAGACTTCCTCTTGTTCTTCCTGAACTCAGGTCTTGTCTGAGAGGCGGTCAGCTCGCTGAGCTCTGACTTCTTAGTATTAAAGCCCTTTATGCGCTGAACTCTCTACATGTCCATCTCCAAATATCCGGCAGTCTGGACCAAAACATGAAAGCCAAATGTCATGGGACCTGCCAGTAGCAGTCTTAAGTCATCTCGAAGTCCTTCGTAGAACTTATTTGTCTTTGTTTCCTCATCCTCTATCAAAGATCCTGCATAACATCCAAGTCTGGTGAACTCGTGCAAGTAATCGTCTACCGAACGATCACCCTGAGTTAAACACAGAAATTGGTTTTGCAACGTGATACGCTGGGCAGAAGGAATAAATCTATAGAGGAACAACTCCGAAAACTCTCCCATAAAGATGTCAGCAATTTCTCTTCCACCAAACTTGTGCACTTCTATTTCTTCCCACCAGAACATTGCCTCACCGTTCAGTAGGAATGTGGCTAAAGTGACTTTCATAGCTTCTTCCATTGTTATCGTCGTCAAGGTTCTCTTTATTCTAGACAGCCAGTCATCTACTTCCGTTGGGGATTTGGTCCACGAGAAGGTTGGAGGGTGGAAGCTTAGAAAATTCTTAAGTTGTTGGTCACGTGCTCGCCCCACAGCTACAGGCTCAACTCTATGCTAAACTCTATGCTCCACTGCAGGTTTCACTTTAGGCTCCACTGCAGCAACTAACATCGGGGGCACATTAGGAGTAGGAGCAACAAATTGTATAAGCCTTGCTAGTTGTGCATTTATCATAGCGAAGACCGCTTCGACGACCAATCTAACTGATGAAATCACCAAACATATTATTTTTATAGTAGTTTATGTTATATTTTATGATGCTTTTCACGGTAATTATTGTTTGTGTAGTTGCGGGTTATTAAATAAAAATTACCGAGATAACAATGCGGAAACAATAGAAAAATGCAGCAAATGAGTCTAAAAGATTAATGTCGGATGATCGGTGGAGTTGCGCAACACATCTATCCATACGAGTGCATCAACTTTCATCGAGTCCGCGTAAACCATCGCCCATGTGACACATTTTTATGACTGGGTGGACACTACTAGTTCAAGAGAGCGTTGACTTGTCAACACAACAGAAGAGTTGACTTATCAACGCTATAGTTGTTTGCTGGAATAATTCTAACGCCTCAAATGGCAAGAGTATTCAATGTTATAATGGCTGCCCAAAGCTATTAAGAGAAATAAACGCCAACATTAAAAATTGGCGTTATAAAGTCAATGTCTAAATTGGCTGCCCAATGCCAGTAAGAGAAAAGAAAACACCAACATTAAAATTGGCGTTATATATTTTTGTGCCCATTTTCTTGGATTAAAATTTTTGTATGAAGAGTTGTTGGCCTATAAATTCTCCTCATTTGGGAGGAAGAGATATCAAAACTCTTTGGGAGCTGAAATTATATTCTACTAGCATAGTATTTGTGAGTTTATGAGAGACATTGTCGAAGAGGAGGAAATTTATGTATCACTTTACGCAAGTTTGTAAGTCTTTATTTTTGAATCAATAAAGTTTTTAATTTTCTTCTTTGTTCTTTCATGATGATCTCTCTCATAATATTTGTAAGACAAATCATGCGTGATGAGTTTGTTTTTGTTTCGGGTGCATTGTAATTACTTTTTTAATTATATGATTGTTATAATTCTTTATCGCTCAGGCATATTTATATCCGAAAATTGTAATGATTAGAAGCTAGCTTTGATATATTGTGTAGCCTAATGCGCATATTGCATTTCTACGAAAGTTCGATGCTATATAGCGTAAGCGCATACAAAATATTCTTAGTGATTTAAGCAAACTTTCGGACTCGTTCTTGAAGCTCTCAATCATATTTTATCACTTAAGTTTTTGTCTTAGTTCGCTCGCATATATCACATGCTTAAGAAATTTTAATATAATACGTGGAAAGCGGTTAATATAAAAATATTTTTGCGAATTATAAAATAACATGATCTTTTTGCGCACCCCAACTTCTATATATCTTTATTATATCACGATAAGTTCTTATTCATTAAATCATATATTAAATAGTTCGATAATATTGCACCCGAGGCATATTTATCAAAGATTATTTTCTCAAATTATGATCTTTTTTTTAAACAAATCAATCCAACATTTTATTTATAATTCGCCTGAATTAAAGTAGAATTTTGACCTTCTCTGTGGATCGACTCGTACTTATATCGGTATTACAATCGTACATCGTGCACTTGCAATTTTTATTACTTGAAATTTTATTGCACTATATAAACTCCAACTATCACTGCTTATCCTATTGTATTGTTATTTTAGTGCTTTGAAATTTTTCAACACTAACCATTTCAACATTGGGAGTGGTTGCTGACACTTCAGCATACACATTACTTTTTGCAATGTTACAGGGTTAAGACTGCCCCACACTGTAAGACCCCTCCTCCCAAATCGGCGGTCCGACCGGGGGATCTTTGTTGGATCTGATGGCGCCCTTAGAGCGGGGGGGGGGGGGGGGAGGGGGGATAAGAGGTTAACTGTTTTTGGAATAAACTTACAGATTTTAATTAACAGAAAGATTTTCACAAAAATATTCAAAATAATTTTCTTTATGACTACAAACCGCATCAAAAATTCTTTCATTTTGAAATTTATGTGTCATTTGGAGCTAAATCTCGCATTACCACTGGTACAGGAGAATCGGGCAGGCGGTGACGGGATACAGAAAGGAGAAAAGAAAGAAGCCGCGCGGCTTGGCGGCTTGCGCTTGCAGTCTGTCGCGTAGAGGGGTTGGAGATGCTGCGACCAAGGCGATGATGCCACCCGGGCGGTCTCCGACTTGAGACTGCGGATTGTCTTTTTGGATGGTCCTTGCTGGTCTTCATGGCACAACCCAGGCGGTCTCCAACTTGAGACCGCAGCTTGCCCTTGAGAACGTGGCCTGTTGCCTGGACTTGAGCCTTGTCAGCCTTCGAGGCACAACCCGGGCGGTCTCCGACTTGAGACCGCGTGTTGTCGTTGGGACTTGGGACTTGGTGATCTTCAATCTTTGGGGGCGACCTGAATGTTTAAACCGCCCGGTCTGTGTGGGTTGGTGCTGATGGGCCTCGTAAAACCTGAACTGGGCGACTAGTATCAGCAAACCGCCTGGTCTGTGAGTAACGCTATTCGGAAGCGGTCTTCTGGGTAAACATAATCCCCGCATATTTTCAAATTCTGAGGAAATTTCGAAAATATTAGTTCTAACCGGAGACCGCGCCGATCTGGCCTGGTGGGCTATAAATGTTCTGGAAGCTTCTATCTCTGCATAATTGTAGTGTTATCATGAGTCATTACTCGCCCCTTGTGTAAGACCCCATTTTTTTCTTTTTCAAATGCCTGGTCTTAGGCCCAGAACCGCCGCTTTACGGTGAAACCTTCGCTCGGGAAGTTCGCCACTACAAAACGCCGATCCTGCCGGCCAATTCGATCACGAAGAAGAAAGTGCATTAAAGAAGACAAGTCCACATAATCAACATGAAATATAAACATCCATATGATATAACTGAATAAAAGATAACAAAGGTACAATAATAAAGAGGGCTCATGCCCTGTACATCATTTCCTCACTACAAGATCACTCGCGGAGGCTAACTCCTAGGTAAAACTAAAGCTAATCGCTACCGACACTGAAACAGGAGTACCCAGACTAGTCTGACCCATCCCTGCAGACTCTGTGCTCCACTGGTGTTGCAACACTGAATGCTTCTTCTCCTTTGGCCTGCGGTCGCTGCCTTGCAAACCACGTCTACGTCTTCGCCTTCGGCCTCCTGGTCGCTGAGCTGGTGGGGTTCCACTCATCATGGGACATATGACCCGAGTATGTCCCGGCTGGTGACAATGGTAGCATGGCCATGGGGCCCACCCTGTCGGATCCTGCTGCACCTGTTTCTCTCCCATTCGGTACGCCTAAAATATGGTGGTCAAACGACTGTCAGTCAAACTAGACTCAGTCAACAATCCCCCACCCCTAAACCCGTGGCTCCTAGGCACCGGGCGGAGAGGAGTGAAGAGGAGGACCAAGGGCAGAGTGGAAAAAAGCAGGTGACAACTATCCTAAAGAAAGTACAGTAAAAGATTCGCAAGGTTTATAAATTTAACTAACAAGAGTAGTAGAGTGTAACACGATTATAGCTAAAGTAAGCATGAGTACATGGTGTAACAAGGTAAGAAGTAACGTGTATAAAGTAAGCACAACAGTAAGTAAGTAATAGAAACCATTGATTTATAGGGATTACCCCTATAGACCAAGGGGTCGTTTTGCAGGGCTACCGTATAAGAAGTCCCATAACCGACTTATACGTTAGGGGTAGGTTGAATGCAATGTTTATGCTATGACATGCAAAGTATGCTGTTATGCTATGTTCATACAAGTGCAACTCACTCACTACGACTCTATGCGCATAGACCTTTAGTTCCCCCTTTTTGGAGCGAGCTAGACTCCCAGGATACTCCCGTAGTGGCAAACGGAAGCGGTTGGTTGGGCCTCGCCCACCTCTAGGTTGGTATTCACACTACCTAACCTAGACTTATCGTACGCCTCAACGCAAACCCGCGGAGCATCTGCGTACTCTTACTGACTGGACCGCCAGACTTTGAAGGCTAAGTGTAAATACCACACTTGTCGAGCCAACGTATTGACGTCGGTGTGAACGATCGTCCAATATCGAAGTCCCACCACCTTCAGTGCACATGCAGCATGTTCTACTTCCTATCTCTGAGCCATAAGCTCCCCGGGCTAACCTGCCCGCCATCAATAACCTTCTGAGCCATCGGCTCGCCGAACCAACCCGTCCGTACCTACAAACACTACTGAGTCACAAGCTCTCCTGACTCAGCAATCCACACCTTCAACCACCGAGCCTATTGCTCGTAAGACCAAACCAACTAACTTCTCGAAACCATGGGTTGTGGATGAGTGTGTTATTAGTTAATCTTATACATCGTCTTACTCCTATAAGTTAGGGTTAGTCCTGGACTTCCTGAGGGTTACCCCGTAAGGGGCTCGCTACGGTACTAGGAACTACGATGGGATGACACCCCAAGGTTCCCTTTCTCAAGACACTTAGTGTTGTTGATATCTACCCATAAGAACCCCCTCCTTGTTATTACAATTGAATTAACCCTAGGTGGCTTACGACTTTCCAAGACGATCCTTCGTCAATCCCGAGCACCACTTTACCCTCAACTCACCAAGCACACTTTACCATCTATAATCCTCCTTGTTGACCATCATACCTTCTCAACTAAATTAGGTAAACCATATACCTCCCATCCCTCCTAAGGATCCACTTGATTTTCAAATCTCACGATTTTACTATATGCAGACCAAACTAATTATATGAAGCTCACAACTATAGGTGCTCCAAATATTCATCCAACTGACCCAAGCTATTTACTGGAGGTCTATCATGATGTTATAAGATTAATTCCAGAGAATCGTATTTTTCCCAACATTATTAATATTTAAAGCAATTTTCCAAAAATACAACCTCCTAAGGTTTGAACTACAAGTGCACTTTTCTGACTTCCATTGCCTACCAAACTTTTTACATAAATCAAGGGTACCTAATAATCAGTACGTATGAATTTGTAGGAAGTTCCAGCAAGGTTTACTATTATTACAAATTCCAAAACCCATTAACTTTCAATTATTTCCAAAGGAGGTACCCTCATATGAACTCCAAACCTTATGCAACTTTATACAGAGGTGTTTCATACTAAAATATTCAGCGCCACAAAATTTGACCATATTCCATAGAGGTTACATTTGTAATTTCCACCAAGGACATATTTGCAATTAATTCCAAATTGAACTAAGAGTACCAAAAATATCAATCCAAAAATTATGAGAAAATTATTGTGGGTTCATAATGGTATGGAATGACATCCAGCAAAGTTTCATGAAATTACAGAAAACTATCACCCTACAATTAATCATCCCAATAATTGCCAACAATATGAATAATTACAATTTGGACCTCCAAAATTCTTCCAATGGTTTTAATAGAATCTCTAGGGATTAATAACATCAAAACTAAGTTGGTGACAGAAGATGGTTAATCACTAAGTATTATTTCTTCCTAAATCCCCAAAACCTAAATATTTACAAATCTAGCCAAGGATTTATTACCTAGGGTTGGCAACTCTAAATCCCACCAATTTCTCATAGGAGGGCTCTCTGGTCACCAAGACCATCTCCCCAAAATTCTAGGCCAAACCATAAAGGTTTGATCCCTCTTCCTTCATTGACCTCTAAATGCACCCCTTAGGGTTTAGCCTAGGGTTTGGGTCCATACTTCCCCAAATCCACCCAAACTTCTTGTGAGGGTGTTTAAACACTCATATAACTCAGAGGAGTCCATTACACACCTCTCCAAGGATAAACACTCCTATGTCCTTCTTAACCCCAATTTCCACTTCATAGGGATCAACCATATGGCCTTGGGCAAATCAACTCCAAAGCTCACCAATTTCCTCCTGGTGCCTCAAAATGACCCCACTGACCTCCCCAAGAAGACTCAAGTCTCTATGGGCCCATTTGGCCATTGGATCTCTACTTAGCTAAATGCACACCAAGGGGCTCCAACTCCATGTCTTAAGGCAATCCAACTCCCCATGACCCCAAGACTCACATGGAGGTGATTTGGGTGGTGTAGGGGCAGCGGCCAAAATTCCACTCCAATTGGAGGTGTTTTGACCATGGAAAACCCCAATTAACCCATAACCATAATTTTTCCTTTATTGGACAAATTTTTGGCCCAATGGCTACCTAGTCAAATGAACCCCAAATGAGTTGAAATTTTAACCAGGGGCTTATCATGACCCTAATAACACCCCACCAAAATTTGGTGGAGATTGGAGGTCATTTGGCCCTCCAAATAATTTACACAAGGATTATTAAATGTTTACAAAAACTTTAGGAAAAAGTTCTCCAAAAATTCTCATTTTTGGATATGTTGTAGTCTTAGGCATCACTCACTCCTAGTCCAAATTTCAAGTCATTTGGACTAGTGGTTTGGTGTGGGCATCCATTCAAAGTTTAGTCAAACTTTGTACTAAAATGGGTGCTGAGGTCAAACCAGGACTCCAAATTGGGTGAACTCAATTTTGTATGACCCTAGGGGTCAAGGCCTACAACTTTCATGTTAGGCACTTTTTCAGTAGGGGTTTCTATATATTTTTAAAATTTAAAACCATTCACTACATAATAATAAGAATAAAATAATTAAATAAAGCATTAATATAAACTAGAAGTGTTGTTCATCTTCTCCAACTTGCCCGAAATCAGCCAACAAAACGCCATTTCCTGTAGCTACTCCAGGGCCATTTCCCGGCCACCCGGCCACCTCCCTGGCTAGCCACCACCGCCACCACCTCCGTTGAGGTGGGGGCTATCGCCGGGCGGCGGCACAGCCGCCGGAGGGGCGGTTTCCGGCGAACTCAAGAGGGCGATTTTCCATAGAAAATCTGGAGTTTCAACTCTCCGATCAGACTCTATTTCTCACCTAATTCGATCTAAGATGCTAGCACAAGTAAGGAGGAGGAGGATCGGACCTTGTTTGGGGGTTTTGGTGGCTCCAATCGTCGGCCACCATTTTTCCTTCTCCAAGATTTGGGTTCCATGGCTTCTTGTGCATAGGGGGCTCTAAACTTTCGGGAAAATGAGGGGTTTCACTCCTCTGATGGTTGTGAAGACGAAGGGAGGTTCAATTGAGGGGGAGGGAGGCTTTAACCAAGAGAGCCATTAATGGCCTCTTGGTCTCCCTCCCTTGGCTGACCCTATTCACTCTCCCACCCCCCAATAACTCATGGAAACTACTGGAAACTCCTCAAATTCATCAGATAAGATGAATGGAAGAGTAAAGGAGGGATACCAAGGGGTGTATCACCTTAATGGCCAAGAATGACCTCTTTCTCTCTCCTTAAAATTGGGGAAAACCCTCATTTTCTCTCTCCTAATCACCATGGACGATTTTTCTCTCTCTCTCTTATGTTAATTATCAGCCTACTAGGCTGGTTGACCACCCACATGAGCTAGCCCAAAGGGATTGGGCTAGGTTTAAGAGATTTGACCTAATTTGGGCAAGTTTGACTTTTGGTCAAATTGACCAATTGGGTGACCCTAGGATGGGGCTTTTGGGTCCATTGGACTCCAAATTAAATTTAGAAACTACTGGTGGGGTCAATTTGGTCACATGAGCCTTAGTTAACCCAATATAAGTTGATTTGACCAAAATAGGCTAAGTTGACTTTGGTCAAATTGAGCCCTAGGGTTGACCCAGTCATGGGGCTTTTTGATCCACTGAGTCCCCTATGATATTGTAACACTATGGGTAGGGTCAATTTAATATGGTGGTGGTCAATTAGGGCACCTAGTGAAGAATTGCCATTTTGACCTAAAAGGGCATTTTGGTCAATTTGCACCACTGGGGGTCCCATGATGGAGATTTTAGGTCTACTAGGTTTCTTATGATATTTTAGGCCTAGATGTGTGGTCAATTTGGCATGGTGGTGGTCAATTGACTCTAAATAGGCTACTTTGACCAATTTGGGGTTATGGTTGACTTTGGTCAATTTGGCCTCTTTGGTTGACTCCAATGAGCCCTTGGTGCCCTAAGGGGGCCCCTAATGGGTTAGGGATACTATGGTGGTGTCAAATGGTCAAGATGAGGCCCTAAAGTCCAACCCTAAGCTTGGTCACTGGAAATTGCTATTTGTAGTCCAAGGCACTTTCAACCCTAATCTTGCCTAAGTTAAAGGGATTTCTACACTACCAAGGCCTTGTCATGACCTTGTCAAGACAGATTCACCTGGGGGTCTAGCTGTCTGGGGGATGTTACACCTTGCGGTTAGGACTTTCCGGCTAAACTGTCCAATTAAGATGGTAGACCTTATGGCGCGGTTCGAAGACCATCAGAAGTCAGGAAAAGACCGCGAAGGAGATCGCCCGAAGGTTAAGAAGAAAAAGAAAAAGAGGACACAGCCCGAAAATACAGTGACTATTGCCTCCACGGGTAAGTCAGCCGACCTGCCTCCCGCGCTGACAGTCGATTTGTCGACTAGAAACGAAGCGGGTTGTTCGAACCCACCCCCAGTTAATCCTCCTGCTGTTTCTGATAAGGGAACCAACCTGCCCCCTCCTCTAGACAAGGCGAACTTGGAAGCCATTGTTCCGAAGGGAGATGGAGACGATTCTTCTTTTAAAGTGGAGGTCACTCCTTCGGGCGTATTCCACCTGAAGATAAGAGATGAAGGGGGAGAAGCGGTTGACTCCCCCAAGCTGAGCGACCAGCAGGACATGATAGTGAACATTGAGGATAGTCCGGTTTCCCCAAAACAAGCCGGCCTGAAGCCGACCAAGAAGAGGAAAAAAGATGAGTCCACGGCGGACAGGGTTCTGAAAAAGGTGAAGAGCCTAAAGGCTAAAAACAAAGCGGCTTCCAGGAAGCCGGGAGCGGGCAATCTTCAAGGCAAGTCGCGCGAGAAAGAGGTTTCGGAGGGCGTGACTACTCCTTCACCCAAGCCGAACGAACAGATTCAAACCGATGCGCACAACATCTCTGTAAGTGACATCATCAGAGACTTGGATTCCCTCCAGAAATAAGACGACCTACTGAGATCTTCTTCCGACCTGCAGGCCGCTAACCCGCCTGGAGAGAAAGAGGCCACCCTGGCTGAGGATGCGACCAGCATTAAGGAGGCAGTCCTACCTGAGTTTGCGACTACAATCGAGAAAACCGCACCGGACCCTGAAGATTCTGTGATGGCCGGGCTTCGGCTTATGCAGGTGAAGGCAGAGAATGTAAGGGATCAGCTCTCCAGACCGCCACCGTCGCCACCGAATCTTCTGTTGCAAGGTAAAGGTGTCGCGGATTACCGCCCTGTTCGTTTTTTCAAGACGAGGTCTCGAAACAAGTCGCACGACTTGTTGTTGAACCCGTCACCAAGCTTCTTTCCCTCCGCCGCTCAATTTTCTGCTGCCAAGCGGAGGCAAAGCGAGAGATCGTGGAGAGAACAGCGCCGAAAGATCGATACCGAGCAAGCAAAGCGATCTATCCGTATGAATTTTACTCGAACTACAGCGGCTTGTAAGCGAGGAGAATTTGGAAAGAGCGGTCTTCTTTTGATAATTCCCCTATTATATGAAGTTATATGCGGCCGACCTTCTTGACTGTCTTTCTTATTTGCAGATGATTGTGATTCCATTCCCAAACCGGGCGAACTGGTGACTTACCTCCCTCCACTTGATCCACCTTTGCCGAGTTCCTCGGTTATACCGGATACCCGAATGGAGGATGAGATGACCCGTCTTCAAAGGAACTTCGAAGCCCTTACGAAGCAGCTGAAGGCTCTTGAGGAACGGGAGAAAGCCGCTCAGGAGGAAAAGATTGCACTGCGGGCTGAAATGGAAGATGAGAGGAGAGAGAGTCGAGCAGCGCTAGAGGCCGGGCGAAAAGAGCGCCGGGAGATGGAGAAGGCGCAGCAAGACCAGATGGCTGCACTGACCGCCCGGCTTGACCGCGGAAAGAAAGAGATCCAGAAACTCAAAGGAGACTGTGCCTACTATAGGGACACATACTTCCATTTGACAAGGGGGGTCGATGGAAACTGGCATCCTCTTGGTGCGGCTGATGAAGGTCAGCGTGGGTCACGCCGCCCGGATGCTGGGACGAGCACGTCTCTTCCAGTAGTCGGGACCATCCACCCTGTTGCTAGTGCAAATGAGCCCGCAGCGGCCTTACCTACTCGCGTGATCCCAAAGACGCGAGTAGAGAGGGATGTCGCGCGGCTTCATAGCATGATCAACCACCTCAATCACAGCATTAATCAGATGCAAGGGACTGTTCTCCAGATAGGTGATCATGTCGCGCGACTTCATAGGGAAAATGTGCCGAGTGATGCCCGCTAGTGATAAGCGGCTTTAAGACAATTATTTGTAATATTCTATTCGGTCCTTTGGACAACTGAACTGCTTGAGCTTGATTTAATATCATTCGGTCTGTCTTTCAGACCACTCGGTCTATGTATTTGAATGTGCTTTATATTCTTCTTTTGTATGTTAGTTGACGCCTGCGAATTGCTTTATAAGCCGAGCGGCTTGTTTTTGTTGCTTTTTTAACCCGCTTGCTTGGATTTTACTTGTGGTTTAATGATTTAGCCCTGCATAGAAATGTGGCCACGCGATTTGATTAGTCTAGCCGCGATTTGACCTTTGTTAAATGCAGATCACCCGTCCTTATAAGTAGCGCCCTTCCGAAGACCTTTTACCAGAATTTAAAGATGGGAGCAAAGCGCCAGCCGAAGCGACCTGCAAAGACCTCTGCTACCCGCTCTGAAGCCGCTCTAGCATTTCATTCGGCTGATCTCGAGGAATGTCGTTTGACCAAAGCTGAATTGGATGAGTTCGTTGAGAAACATATGGTTGATAGTCCGCTGCTCGCACGACTTCCGCTTCGAGATGAGCGGATGAACTCTTCCGGACCGAACCAAATTGCCATCCCAATCGATCATTTCGATTGCGGTTTCAAGTTCCCCATATCCATCGAGCTTGTCATGGTCTTCGACCACTATGGAGTTGTCCCCGGCCAAATCTCCCCTAACTCGATGGTCGGGATTTGCAGCTTCATTTCATACCTGCGGTCTGAGAGAGTCCGCTTCTCTATGGACCTTTTTAGAAAGATATTCTCGGTGCGGGCTATCCCGGATTCTGAGTCGAATGTGTTCAAAGGCCATCTCTACTTCGGCTGCCGGGGGTTGAAGATGGTCAACCTCGCGAACAAGGTTACGGCCTGGTTGGAGAGGTATTTGATTTTCGAAGGCCAACTCGGCCTACTGAACCCGAACCCGCAAGTGCGGCCGGAGGAGGCCTTTCAACAGGTCGCTATAAGCGAGGTCGAGAAGAAAACCTGCAAGCTTCTCGAGGATGAGCGGCTTAATGAAAGCTACTACCTCCCGCTGCTCGCCGAGTTAGAGAATGTTCGGCCTGAAGACAGTAAGTTTTCCTTCAACCCGCTTCCGACTTCAATGTTGACCGCACGATCTCTTGTGCTGACTCTTCTCTTTTGTAGCCGAAGCCATTGTCCCTGCTAACAAGCCGGTCAGCCCGGCCGGTTTGATCTTAACTCAGACGGAGAAGAGAAAGAGACAGGTCAGGAACAAGCCGCTGTTATCCGATGGGGAGGATTCGACCTCCTCGGGCGACTTCTCTGGCCTCCGTTCCTTCAGCAAGGTGAAGGATTTAAAAGGCCGCACGGTCTTGACCTGGCATCCGGACGGTGATAGCGTCCAGGTTTCTACTGCGCTTCCCCACTGGGCGAATGAGAAGTCGGGTTGGCATGCTGAGGCCGCCAGTATTGCCATGTTTGGCCGACGAAATTTCAGGCGATTGAGGAAGATTCCTGAGGAGGAGCTTGCCCGGGAGGCCGCGCGGGTTGGAGCTGAGAGCCTCATCACCAACGTCTTCATGGGGATGACCTTTAAAAGATTGATCAGAGCAAATGATCATCTAGAGAAGGAAATTGCCGAATTGAAGAAGGAAAACGCGCGGCTAAAGGAGGCCGAGTTGGTAAGTCATCACCTGGCTAGCCATCTTTTTGTTTTTTCCAAACCGTGCGGTTTCTTACCTTTACTCTTTCTTCGCAGGCAAAGTATGATGAGACCGATCCGGTCTATCAAGAAGAACTTTTCCCTCATGTGCACGTGGGGCGGCGGGGCTGATTTCAAAAATACCCAGGGAGGAGTTCTGGAGGAGGTCCCCCTCTGAAGTAGGGTTGAGGCTTGTTTTATAGCCAACCCGAAACCCACCCCTCCCTCTCCTCTTTCTACCCGAGGGTGGTTGGGTTTGGTCTGCTGGTAACCCTGGTTTGGGTGGGGGTGGAGCTGGCAGCCATCCGTTGGAGGGGAGGTGTACCTGCTGGGGTTAGGGATAGGGTTAGGGAGACCCATGGTTGAGGGTGGGTTTAAAAATATCTAAATCCACTACCTTAACTTTAGGCAAGGAGAGGGGAGCTTTGGGTTAGCCTAGGTTTAGTTGGAGGTTGGAGTTTGGGCTAGCAAGACTTGCCTTGAGGTGGATGCCCATAGGTGTGGTTTGCCTTAATGCTTTTAAAATTCAACTTTGAGGGAGGGTTTGACCAAAGTCAACCCTAAGTGGTCCCCCATATGGGTCAAGGTCAATATGGGTCTGAGTCGTCGAGTGTTGAGTCATTCTTGGTGTGACGGGGTTGAAATCCAGCATTCACGTATCTTGAGGTTTCGTATAATTTTACGAGCGTTTATTTTATTTACTTGACCAAACGATGTTGGAATTGAGCGAAACAGATTCTGTTGTACTTATATTGTCTATACGAGCCCATCGCAACTGACAGAACTCAATTCAGAGTACGTTAGCTTGACATTTGAAAATGGCGTTGTTGCGACGCTCGATGTTATTCAAAATAGTCGTTTTCTCCAAACGACCTCGGATTGGAACGAAACCAGTTCCGTTGCACTCGTACCGACCATACGAGTTTAATGCAACCGACGGAAGTTGATTCAGAGCATGTATACTTATTATACCAAAATAGCGTCGTTGTGACGCGCTACGAGTACTCAAAACGGTGACTTTCACCAAATGACCTCGGATTGGAACGAAACGTGTTCTGTTGCACTCGTATCGACCATACGAGTCTAACGCAATTGACAGAAGTTGATACGGAGCATGTATGCTCACTAAACTAGCATAGTGTCGTCGTGACGCGCAACGATACTCAAAACGGTCACTTTCACCAAATGACCTCGGATTGAAACGAAACGAGTTTCGTTGCACTCGTATCGACCATACGAATCTAACGCAACTGACGGAAGTTAATTCGGAGCACGTATGCTCACTATACTACCATAGTGTCATCGTGACGCGTTACGATACTCAAAACGGTCACTTTCACCAAATGACCTCGGATTGAAACGAAACGAGCTTCGTTGCACTCGTATTGACCATACTAGTATAACGCATCTAACGGAAGTCGATTCGGAGCATGCACGCTCACTATACTAACATAGTGTCGTCGTGACGCGCTACGATACTCAAAACGGTCACTTTCACCAAATGACCTCAGATTGGAATGAAACGAGTTCCGTTGCACTCGTATCGACCATACGAGTCTAACGCAACTTGCGGAAGTCGATTCGGAGCATGTATGCTAAAAAAAATAACTTTGACGTTGTGGCGAAGCACCAACGTACCGGCTAGACCCTATTTTAAAGTTGGGATGTTACACGCACCACTCCTAATCATCTATAATCATGTAATACACCATTTAGTGACCAAAACATATCAAAACATCAATCAAGGAACGCTCAGGTTCCGCAAACAATTTGACAAACATACTTTTTTACATCCATAAGTGGATATTCTTATTAATTTTTATCATTTTAGGTGAACACACATCGCATGCACTCCACACCTTAAAAAGAATTCGGCCTCGAATTCGAAAAACTATGGATCGACTCTTAAAGTGTGATACCAAATTGTAACACCCTCCCAGCACAAATAATATAACAATAGGTCCGTCCAGGATCACCGCCACATTGAGCACACTAGATAGACATTAATAAGATGATAAACAAAAACATAAGTCTACAGGAGAGTATAACTAGCAAAAGCAGAAGCTTTCATTAAAAAATTTCATAAGAATGTCCACCAACTCAGGAATGTCATTAATAGAGTTATAACTTTAAGACCTTACATTAAACCAATGTATCAAAACTCTAAAACAAATATCGTCACGTAGGCCAACAATAACATGAAAAGCGGTAAAAAATCTCACTACAAGAAAAACTTTAATTAGCAAGTAGTTAAATCCCTTGCTAAATAGCTAAATTCCTTGCTAATTTTAATTAGCAAGGAATTTAGAAACAAAAAATTTCCTAGCTAATATGATCATAGCTAATTTTAGCAAGGAAATTATTACTTTCTATTTTGCAATGATTTTTTACAAAAGGAATTTTATCTTTTGTAAATTAGTAAGGAATTATAATTTTGTTGCTAATATTTAATACTTTATTTAATTATTCGATTGAATTAAAAGAATAGATATATATAATAAAAAATGTTTTCATTTAATGGGAACTGCTAGGATTCCAACACGTCAACTGTGACGTGCTATATACAAACAATCATCCTTATATTTATATATATATATATATATATATATATATATATATTTATATATATATATATATCTATACTATATATACAAAGAAAAACTTGGTGTAATGGTGCAACCGAAGGATCATATTCGAGCCGTTCGATCAACCCCAAAAAACCCGGCCGTCCGATACTTCTCCCGTCCAAATAAAATCCATCCCCGCCCCACCCGACGCTCTACTCCATCGTCATTTTAGGGCATCTCGCTCCTCCGTGCCTTCTCATCCACCACCACGCCGCACATCGTCGTCTACGTCCTCCCGCCTCTCCAGACGACGGCAACTGCGGACGACCGTTCCTTCTCATCCATCGACACGGCGCACATTGCCATCCAGCGTCGAACGGCCAGGGCAGTTCGTGGAACTGGCCTGGCCGTTCGTGGAACTGGCCTGGCCGTTCGTCGAACTGGCCTGGCCGTTCGTCGAACTGGCCTGGCCGTTCGTCGAACTGGCCTGGCCGTTCCACGAACTGCCCTGGCCGTTCCACGAACTGCCCTGGCCGTTCGACGAACTGCCCTGGCCGTTCGACGAACTGCCCTGGCCGTTCGACGAACGGCCAGGCCGTTCGACGAACTGCCCAGGTCGTTCGACGCTGGATATATATTATATATACTGTAATATATATATATATATTATTATATATATAATGTATATATATTATTATATATATTATAGATTATATAATATATAATGTTTTTTTTTTAATTTCTAAAAAAAGAAAAGCAAAAATATATATATAACTGCGTGCATGCCGGGGGTGGGCGAAGCCTGCAGGAGGCGTGCATGGTACTATCGCGCGGGGCACGGGGGACGGGCGAAGCCCGCCGGGGGCGGGCGAGACCCGCAGGGGGCGGACAGGATATTGTCGCGCGGGGCACGGGGGGCCCCCGTGCACTGTAAATTTTGTAAATATTACAAAATAAATATTGTAATATGGATGTAAATTTTCTTACGGTCATTTCGAGTACTCTTATGTATATGTTGCGGGCGCAGCCTGCAGACGCATCGAGCACGGGCGAAGCCCGTGCTGAGGCGGGTGAAGCCCGTGTTGAGGCAGGCGAAGCCTGCCTAGATGCGGCTGAAGGCCGCCCGACAGCATCGCGCCGAGGGTGGGCGAAGCACATCGTTGTCGGCCGGGTACTATCGCGCTTGGCCGTAGGAGCGGAGCCCCGTGTCGAGCACTCGTCACATTCCGTCAAAATTTATAGACCCAATGTCACATTCAGTCAAAATTTATGATACATGCATAGGGTGTACCCAATGTGTTCGAGCTTGTCCAAGAGATGTATTGGAAATGATACCTTGGGATGGATGTAAAGCTAAGCAAATTGCTTCTGCGCCAAGAACCGAGGATTGTGTAGGTGGTAAGAGATGTGAATCCGCTTGTCCAACGGATTTTTTGAGTGTTCGTGTCGGGCACTCGTGTGTGTGTGTGTGTGTGTGCGCGTGTGTATATATATATATTTCCATATATAATATACGGACATCTTCTCACGGGCTACGCCCGTGCTCGATGCTCTCGGGCAGTCTTCAACCGCATCAAGGCGGGCTTCGCCCGCATAAAGCCTGTGTTGTGCCCACCTTCGCTGCTCTTGATTGCACAGACTTCGCCCGTGAACGTCACAAATGCCTCGCCGCTCGCAACCCAACGTATTGAAGCATGCATTGATGCGCCGAAGGCCGCCCGAGAGCATCGAGCACGGGCGTGGCCCGTGCAAAGATGCTCGTATATAAATAATTTTTTTAATATATATACTAAATATTTAATTTAGTATATATTTATATAAATTGTTGTCCGCACTACAGTTTTGGCTATCCGCACTCTTTTTGAACGAGTTATTACGCACCTTTTGAAAATACGCCTTGTACATGCATTTTTAGGAAAAGTGTTCCACACGAAAGTTGTAGATCTCGAGATCTACAACTTTTGAGATCTACAACGTTCGTGTTGATCACTTTTCCTAAAAATGCATCATGTACAAGACGTAATTTCAAAAGGCGCGTAATAACTCGTACAAAAAAGTGTGAATAGCCAAAACTGTAGTGCGGATAACAATCACCTATAAATAACCTTTCTCCTCCTCTCTCTCTCTAACTTTCTCACCGCCATTCTCTCCCCTCCCTCTCTCCTCTCTCTCTCTCCCTCTCTCCCTCTCTCTTTCATCCCCTCTCTCCTCTCTCTCCGCCACGCCCCTCTCTCCCTGTCTGTCATCCGCCTCTCTCTCCCCTCCCTCTCTCTCTTCTCCCCTCTCTTTCATATCTTAGTTTTTTTACGGACATAAGTGTAGCAGCGATTATATATATATACTATATTATAAAGAAATATCATTTTTGGGTTCATGACAAGGAAAATAGGTAGACTATGGCAAAGAAATTGAGACAACAAAAGATCACAGCCGTTTGATCTTAAATCAAATCAGGAAAAAGGCCTGCGAATATCCAAATCAGAAAAAAAAACTCTCCCTCCCTCCCAGCCTTTTCCCGTGCCCCCCCCCTCCGTCCCATCCTTCCTGCCCCCTTTTGGGCTGCCGCCGGCGTGAGGCCACCGGCAGGTTCGCCGATCTCTGGCGAACCTGCCGGTGGTACTCCGACGGGGCTCCTGCGGGGCCACCGCCGGCGGTGGCCCTGCCCGTGAGGCCCAGATCTGCCGGTTGCCTCACGCCGGTGGCCTCACGCCGATGGCCTCACGCTGGTGGCCTCACACCGGTTGCCTCACGCCGGTGGCCTCACGCCGGTGGCCTCGCGCCGGCGGCACTCCTGCGTTCGACGAACGACGAATCACTCCTGCGTTCGACGAACGACGAATCACTCCTGCGTTCGAAGCACCGCGAATCACTCCTGCGTTCGATGAACGACGCATCACTCATGTGTTCGACGAACGGCGGCACTCCTACGTTCGACGAACGGCGGCACACCTGCGTTCGACGAACGGCGGCACTAAAATCTTAGTTAGAGATCTGTCGGTGGCCTCACGCCGGCCAGTCGGCGGCTCTGCCGGCGGCGGCAACCCAAAAGGTAGCGGGAAGGAGGGGACGGAAGGGGGGCATGGGAATTTGCATAATTTTTTTTTTATATTTATATAATAAAATAAATATATATATATATTAGATTTAAAATATATATATCTAATATTTAAAATAAAATGAATATATATAATTTCATTTAATTTTTAAATCATAAAATAATTATATATACATATATAATTAGTTAATATATATATATACTTAGTAAATTAAAAGGGGCGGCTGCGGGGCGGGCGAAGCCAGCCGGGGGGCAAAGCCCGCCGAGGGGGGGGGGGGGGGGGGGGAGAGGGAGCGGGCGAAGCCCGCCGATTGCCCTCACGTAGGGCCGGAGGCCCGTGCCGTTCGACTCGTATATATATATATATATATATATATATATATATACACACACACGAGTGACAGGCACGGGCCTCCGGCCCGATCTAAGGCGACATTTGTCGTGGGGGCGACATTTGTCGTAGGGTGACATTTTTCATGGGGGGCGATATTTGTCGTGGGAGGAGACAATTGTCGTAGGGGCGACATTTGTCGTGGGTGCCACAATTATCGTTGGGGCGACAATTGTCGTGGGGGCCGGCATTTGCTGTGCGGGGCGACATTGGTCGTGGGGGCGACACTTGTTGTGGGGGCGGCATTTTCCGTGGGTGCAACATTTGTCGTGCAAGGCGACATTTGTCATTGGTGCGACATTTGTCGTGGTGGCACGATTTGTCGTGGCGGTGGCATTTATTGTGGGTGTGGTATTTCTCGTGGAAGGCGACATTTGTCGTTGGGGCTACGTTTATCGTGAGGGGTGTGCGACATTTGTCTTAGGCGGCAACATTTGTCGTGAGGGTGACATAATTGATGTCATTGTTTTTTAACTCGATCATAGAAGAAAATCAACAGAGGAGATCTAAATATAATCATTAATGATAAAAGAGCACTTAATCTGAAACAAAAAAAAATGTAGGAAAACTAAAATTAGATCTGAACCAAATTGAAACAAAAACTAAAATTCTTGAAACGAAAAATTATATGTATAATCACCTTAATCAGAGACAAATTCTAATCAAGTTGTAGCATCTTCTAATAAATTTTCTTAAACATTACTACCTAAAATTAGATGGGGGAGATGTTGCAATTCTAAAAACTTAAAAACAACAGAGGAGATCCAAGGCATAAAATTCATTAATGATAAAAGAGCACTTAATCAAAAATTTCATGGCATCCATTCAAAATATAATGATTGGCATAAACCTATATTATATTGGAGAATCCAAGGCATAAAATTTTTTTTATTGGCACCCAAAAAAAAAGGTGCAGCAATATCTTTGAACAAAAATCTGATTTTGGCATAGTGAGCTCGATGTGCATTTATTCATTTGATTTTTTTCTATAATTTTTCAGGTATTAGAATTTTGAATGATAATTTACCCTCATGAATATACTTTAAATTATAAATTTTATAAGGTTAGCAAGCCCCTCAATATTTCTTACAATATTGTTGGGAAGGATTACTACATGGGAGAGGTTTTTATTGAAGATTTTCACGCAACCCCAATACAAAAACTTGCTTATATTTGTACAGATTTCAAGTTTATAGCTCAATTTAGTAGCAGATATTTTGTTTTGTGTGATATTGAAGTCATGTTAAACTTCTGGTGGGAGATAATCTTGCTAAGGCATATTATGCAATCATGCTAGATAAGGATGGCTTTGTGTCTGGAACTAATGCTATAAATATTATGAGTTTGTAGTTATAAATCGCATGGTAAATTAAACAGAGAGTGCAGAAATATGAGATTGTAGTTCACCGAAATAGACAGAAAAGTCTGACCTGGTCAATAGTTTTTGTAAGCCGCACGTTTGCAATTTTTAACTTTAAGCCTCGTGTTTGTATTTTTTAAGTCGGCATTGGCTCAGCCAACCTGAATATACAAACGAAACCATCAGCATTTATAAATTCGCCTACCTTTCAATCAAGCATCCAGACAAAAAGGAAAAGATGGATTTTTTACCTTATTATCAATCTCATCAATTAACGACACTTGCATGTCCAATTCCAAATAATGAAAACAAATAAATTAGTTAGCATTTTTAGAAAAGGCAAACAGGAATTCGACAACAATAACAACACTGAAGAAATTGGAATTCCTTTGTACTTGTTAATACACGTTTAAGATTTTGAAAGCATACTGTGTGTCAAGACGTGAGGAGTGGGTCGTGCGTTGACTGTGAGAAGATCTAGCGTTACAATCGGATCGGTGGAGAGAATAAAAATAAAGCCCAAAAAACAAAAAACAAAAACATATAATATCATAAATAAGTTTTTCTTACATAAAGCATTCAAAGGTTATTTTAGATTTTAGCCCCACCATAATTAAAAAGAGGGAAAAATTACTCCTTTATATGCTCTATTTTAAATATTACTAACTTAAATATGGGATCAAAAGGAATGGTAAATTAAGAACAATAATTTGGTTGAAGACATTGCTGCTGTTAATGTGAATGTAAGAAAAATAACAGGGACTTTCAACTCAAACAAATCCCTAAATCTAATAAGAAGCATGAGGAGAAAGATTTATCGGATTTTTTAGAAGATAAACAGAGAGGTAGATGTGAGAAAGTGAGAGAAAAATGAAAAATTGAACAGTGCGACATAGAGGCAGCCATGGTTTTCACCTTGGGATTGTCTACATTCACCCTTTGCTGCCATAGCCCGAGACCATCATCTGAAGATTGCTGCAATCCCTTTGTTGTCATAGCCCTACACCAACATCTACAAAATATTGATAGTTGCATGAGTTGTCTGAGAAGCCTTCACCCAAGGCCATCCTCCATGCCCTAAACATTGCAAAGAAAAACTCATATTGTTAGTCCATTTCAGGTCCATGATGTGGTGAATGTTTAACTTCTACTAATTCAGGAAATAAGTAACAAAATGAATCACGGCTCTCATTGTTCTCACCTCCAGTCTACTTTGAAGTTGATTAACTTCATTTTTTTATTGAATTAAGAGCCGTAAGCATATCATTAACCATTAGAAATAAAATCTGCAAAAGAAAATGAAAATGCATAGACTGAAGAGGAACAAAGAACTGCAGTCCAAAAGTCGTTGAAGAAAAAAAATCGAAAGGAGTGTGCGAGCAGCAAGGAGGGAACGCATTTCTGTGATTTTTTTAGGAAGGATGATATGAAGAACATTATATGATAGAGGAAATCAGTAAAGAGATCATAGTATGCCCTAAACTGGAACCGAAATCACCGTGCCCTAATTGAGAAATCGACATTACCTGGAACTCTAGAAGAGTTCGACGGTGGAGTGGAAGTGTTCGACGCCTTAGACGACGACGATGGAGGCCAAAACGTTGAAGCAGAAGGCGGCGGGAAATGGGGGTTTGCGTTGAAACCTAGTGCAGAGGCGTGAGGGGGAGCTTGATGCGGTAGAGTGTCGGAGATTCTGCGGCTGAATCGCGATGCAGAGTAGATGGGAGGGAGCGAAGGAGAGGGAGTGAAGGAGAAGGAAACGCGTAGCTGTTGAAGGCGCGAGAGGGAGCGGGGCTTCTTTCATGCGGCTTGTGTTTGAGTTAGGGCAGAGGGAGAGCGAGTGCATGGAATTGAAGGCTCATATATAAAGATCCACCTTTAATCGGACGATTGCTAATAACCGAATCATACTTGAGGGTGCAGATTTTTTGTATGAATTTTTATTTCACGCTAACCGCAGACCGCACTATTTCTTTTTAAAATAGTATAGATATATATACACACGAGTGATAGTGCACTGTCCCCTGTGCCCCGCGCGATAGTACTTTGCCCGCCCCCAGCGGGCTTCGCCTGCAATCGGCACGCACCCGAGTGACAGTGCACGGGAGACCCCCCTTGCCTCGCTCGAGAGTACTCGCCCCGCGACGTTCTTCGCCCAATCCTGACCGGCTTGCTTCGCTCACCCCCGAACGGCGAGCTTATTTTAATTTTTTATTTAATTTATTATTTTAATATTTAATTTTTTTAAAATTATTTCAGTTTTTTTATATTTTGTTATAATTTTTCAATAATTACAAAAAAACTCTATACGGGTGGTCTGCGAATAGCCAACCGGCGCAAAGCTGTTTGGATATTTGCAGACTTCGGTGGTCTGCGAATAGCCAACCAGCGCAAAACTGACAGGCTATTCACAAACCACCAGCGAATGTATATGATCGTTTAGATCTTGATCGGATGGTTCAAATTCGCCTGATGGGCCTCAATGTTACACCAAAAAAGGCTTTCATACAGCTTTGTATATATAGTATAGATATAATATATATATAATTATTTGGTTGTATACTAATAATTTACGCTATTTTAATAATATATATACTTATTTAAATAATTTATATAATTATATAAATAATTAAATATATTATTAATTGTTTAGTTAGATATAAATAATCAATGATAATTTATAAATATATATAAACAAGATTTTTATTTTACGAGAGGGAAATAAAGAAATCAAAAAATTTTGTTTTTTTTTAAAGAGAGAAATTTTATCGAAAGGAAATAATTTTCCCTCGATAAATATTTTGCAACAAAAAATTTCGTCGCTATTTTGCAACAAAAAATTCGTTGCTATTTTAGCAACAAATATTTTGCAACAAAAAAATTTGATGCTATGTTTGCAACAATAAAATTCCTTGTTATTTTCGTTGGTAAAATAAAAATTCATTTACCTAGCTAAATTTGATGTTAATTAGCAAACAATTATGTAGCATTCCTAATTTTTCTTGCTAAATGAAGTTTTTATTGTAGTGGCTGACCTTCGAGGGCCAACTCAGCACTGAGCTTCTGCCTGCTATTTTCCGCTCGGCTCATCAGTACCTGCACCAACCACAAATAAGAGGTAAGCGAGGGTTAGCTATGAGCTGACCACAACCCGCATAACAATCCCCCCCCCCCTCGCGACCATTCTAACCATCTCTGAGGCGGGGCACCACTCACCTGCAAGCAAGTCATACATACAACATGTAATATAATAAAGAAAATGTATTTACTCTACACAAGGTGAGGTTTCAAGCATAATCAATTTTCTAAGTTGAGCATCAAAGAAAAGGGAACCTAGGAATGCAAATTATGTTAGTTGGGTTCACCCGGAGGATCCCCACAACCGCCTAAGTAACCGCATGAGACTAACATAACATCAATTCATCACATCACAAACATGGGTACTTAAAACCACACGCTTCATGCACTCACGACATGATTTACTCACTCAAGAGCACCGTCACCACCCTAAGTTATGCAAATTTAGTTGGGATGAAGATCTTTTGTCAATCTAGGTTAACATACCTTCCACAGCCTACACATGATCACACGACATTTCGGAGGTTAAGACCTCACACCGATCTGCATGGAATGGGTTCGGTTCAGCTTTGCCCGTGCTCAAGTCATCGCGATCAATCTGAATGATGCGGGTACGGCTTCGCCTCGGGCCGTAAGTGTTTAACAAATACAAGTGTTACCAAAATAACAGGCTAAGCACCTGATCCATACACGTAGACTTAGGCTTCGCAATCATAAACGACGTAGGAGGTCCAAGTCAATTCCACAACGAATTTGTGATAAAAGTTTGCTTTCAACCACATAAAAATCATGGGGCTTCCGTTAAGTACTCCAAAAGACACCTTAAACTCAAGTCCCGTAACACGATAACATATTTCACGGGGTCATTCTCCGGCATGCATTTTAGGCTTAACCTAAATGCAACGTCACAAATCAAGCATCACCGATCCGGGCTAACGACCACGGGTAGGCTTCACATAAAATGCCTAAATCTGTACGTCTACTGGATTTATACATGCAATATATGCCGGGGACGGACACCATCTACCCGGAGTTCCGAAGAACTAATGAGAGTCATAAACTTCACTAGTTAGTGAAAGAGTCAACCCTATGCAAGCATAGAAAAAGGAATGAGAGGACCAAACACATCCTAAGACCAGGAGGAAGGATCGTTACCCTTGCCGATTTCTTTGGTGCCATGAATCTAAGATTTGATTCAGATGGAAACGATCACTGCGGGTTCCTCTCTGTGGATCTGGAAACGGTTCGCGATTCAGAGCTCTGAAACTCCAACAATGGTTGAATTAGTCTTCTTCTTCCTCCTTGACTTTCCTCTTTCCTAAGCTTGGAGAGAGAAAAGACTAGGGTAAATAAGGGTAAACATCCTCTGTTGTCGACCTTATGAGTTCTGGAACAAGTCCCAAACGTTAGATCATAAGCCCAAGTGAAATAGATGGCTACGCTCGATGATTCGCTGATCTATTTCAGTCAGCTACCGCTCGTGGTAGAGATACCGCCCGCAGTATCTCTCGACGATACAGGTAACACTGATATAGATCACGCCGATACAGCTAACAATGATACAATTCACGACGATATGCAGTAAGTAAGGTTATCGCCAGTGGTAGGACCTACCGCTCCACGCTAGCTCTCGACGATATACTTATCGACGACTCTTCTCGCCGACAAAATGACTCTTCTAGTCGACATGGCTACCGCCGATGGTACCAATAACGCCTGGCGTTATCTCTCGATGATACGCAAGACTTCTCGCCCACCAGGCGACGCTGTCTAGCCGATAGCGGCTTATCTCAATGGCAAGCTGCCGCCAGCGGTACCCATACCGCGCGGCGTTAGCTATCAGCTACAGGTTTCTAACAATTCCTTACCATTGGGAAATAGGGTGTTACACGCACTCCCTCTCTCTCTCTCTCTCTCTCTCTCTCTCTCTCTCTCTCTCTCTCTCTCTCTCTCTCTCTCTCTCTCTCTTGCGGAAGGGAGGACGTTGCTCTCCACAGTGCCTGCTCAACTGTCTGCTCCAAAAGCCACTCTTACGAGCGCGGAGAGAGCCTTTGCATCTTTTTCACCTCTAAGTACTTGTACTCGGAGTTGTGACCTGTCACCCTATCGAATATTCAAACACTTGTAACCTCAAGCAAACTAGTGGCATTGGTCTACACCGAACTAACCCCATGGTTTTTTCCCTTTCCGAGTTTTTCCACGTAGAAAGTCGTGTCGTCTCTGTTGTTGGTTCTCTTTTAACTATTTGTGTACTTGACTCACTCTCGAGCTAAGGCAGTTCGATTCTCCAGACCGGGAGAGCACTAAGTGACCTGTAATTGTTTGACACCGTCTGTGGGAAGGTGTTCTCAAGCTCTCAAAAGAATTTCTGGAAGTGATGTTTGCTCCGCGCAAGTATTTCAACCAACGACAATGACAATGAGTACTCGCACTGCAAGTGGGGGGGGGGGGGTCCAGAGGAACGCGCTGATCTGGCCCCAACCAACTCGCCTGCAAGCAATGCTCCGCTTCCCGAAGGAGCCACCGCCATGTCAGCAACTTCTGTGGAGGAGCATCTGCGTCGGATGGAGGAGCGCCAGGTTGAGGTGTTCACACTTCTGCGAGACTTGGGGGCCTCCAATCCTCCCAACCCTGTCATCACCCAAAATGGATGATCGTTGCTATCCCCGAACCGCATCGTGTTAGAGGGCGCTGCCCATCTAGATGATCCCACTATTGATGAACTATCTGATGTAACAAGTTCAATGCACACCATCCAGTAGAGCTCCCCGGGCACGCGCGCCTCAACCCCCTCCAAGCGGAGGTGGACGTCGGCCAGACCGACCAAAGACTCACTCGCGAAGAAGTAAGAAATATGATCAAGGAGGAATACGACGGGTGCCTTGTTGCGAGCGTGCAACGCCCATTCCATCAAGGATCCACATTGGCACCGCGCGTTCTGACACACCCCGTCCCAAATAGGTTTAAGATGCCGAACATTGAAACTTTTGACGGGACCGACGATCCGCACGAGCATGTCAACCACTTCGCCACCATTATGCGCATCTACAACGCCCCTGATCAGCTCTTGGGTCAAGTATTCCTGACAACTTTAAACGGACAAGCGTGCACCTGGTACCAGTCCCTGAAGGAAGGGGAGATTGTCAACTTCGCAGATCTAACACAACTCTCCACCGACTAGTTCATAACGAACCTCCGGATTATCATGGACCCCTCTCACCTCTCTAGGATTCGCCAAAGTGAGGGTGATACTCTCAAAGACTTCTTCCATCGCTTTACCACCGAAGGGCAGCAAATTCCGAGAGTGGACCCCGAGCTTCTGCGTGGAGTCTTTCTTGGAGGGCTCCACCCTAGTGGATTCTAATCCGCACTGATACGGGAGGCAGTGTCGAGTTACAAAACCTTGTACACTGGGTTGAGGCATAGATCACGGAAGACGAGGCGATCGAGGCGCACCGTCGGCGGTTTGAGGGGAGCTCGAAAAGAAAGAGGGGCAGGAACCTCCGTCGCCGGCTCCTGGAGGAACGACGAGCACCACGACAATCCCCCGCAGAGACCAAGGCCCTCGCCATCACCCGAGCTGCATTCCCCTAAACACCACCCGTGTGAACGTACTCATGTCCATTCAGGACTCCGACGTGCTCCGCATGCCCAAGCCGCTCATCCTAAACAAGGGAAATCAGACATAGTATTCTGACTACCATTGCGGGCACGCGCACAACACTGAGGAATGCACCCGGATGAAGGTGGGGATTGAGCGTCTTATCAAGCAAGGGCACCTCTCCCGGTGAGGGAACGATCATTCTTCCAATCACCCTGGGCGAGTTCCCAAAGCAAGTGGCGTGCAGTGTCCAGTTAGTAGTTGTCGACTCTAACTCAGCATACAATGCAATCTTTAGTCGCCCGCTCCAGACCCTGTTCGAGGCAATCCCGTGCATCTCGCATCTGTCGATGAAGTTCATCACTGCCAGAGGGGTAGGCATTGTGTCGGGGGATCAAGAAGCAACCCAACTCTACTACCTACAACAATCGCACCCTGGGCAAGGCGCGACTGTCAGAGGTATGACAGAAGTTTGACGAAGGAAGACCAATGGGTGCAGTGCAAAGAGTCCCTCCCGCTTATCTACCATTTCATTTTTGTTGTTTTTTCCAAGTCATTCTGGTATACAATAAGCCCCAAGACTAAACTTGCACGGACCTGTATGCTTTGCTTTTATATTGCAACTATTTTTTGGTTCAATGCATGGCCCCAGTCCCCGAGGATAAAAACCGGTATGGGTGGACTTTGGCCCCCCTATGCCCACTGGTAAGAGCGAACTCTGGTCCCTCTACGCCTATTGGTAAGAGCGGACTCTGATCCCTCTATGCCCATTGGTAAGAGCAGACTCTGGTCCCTCTACGCCCCATGGTAAGAGCAGAATCTGGTCTCTCTGCACCCTCTGGTAAGAGCGGACTTCGGTCTCTCTATGCCCTCCGATAAGAGCAGACTTTGGTCACTCTACGCCCACTACTAAGAGCGAACAAAGACTCCTCTACTCCCTAACTGAGTGAAGATCTTCGACTCCCCCCTCACGTCGAGCAGGAAGCTCACCCGATCCACGACCCTTTGGTGCCGACACCAAGTGAGCTCACAACTAGTAAGAGCGAACAAATGTTCCTCTACGCCCTAACTGAGTGAAGATCTTCGACGACCCCTCGCGTCGAGTAGGAAGCTCACCTGAGCCACGACCCTCTAGTGCCAAAATAAATTGAAAAGCTCACAACCGGTAAGAGCGGAATCTGGTCCCTTTACGCCCTCTTGTAAGAGTGGACTCAGGTCCCTCTACGCCCTCTGGTAAGAGCGAATGAAGGTTCCTCCGCGCACTCTGGAAAGAGCATATTTTGATCCCTCTACGCCCTCGGGTAAGAGCGGACTCTGGTCCCTCTACTCCCTCTCGTAAGAGCGAACAAAGGTTCCTCTACAACCTTTGGTAAGAGCAGATTTTGATCCCTCTATGCCATCTGGTAAGAGCAGATTCTGATCCTTCTACGCCCTCTGGTAAGAGCAAATTTTGATCCCTCTATGCCATCTGGAAAGAGCGTGAAAGATTATATAGGTATATGATCTAATTCACCTAGAGGGGGGTGAATAGGTCTTTTGATTTTTACTTGTTTTATTTAGATGGTTCAGATTATTCTAAACAAGTAATCAAGCACAATCAGAAAACACGCAAGTGTTTATAGTGGTTCCCCAAGACAGGGTGTCTATGGGTAGTCCACTTTCCCCCTTCACCCTTCTAACAGTGTGTTAGACAGGGCCAACTCCCCCAAACTCGGCTCCAAGAGCTTACAACATAGATCCCTCAGGATCTCTCACGTTTTCTCAAACCCTACCTCAGGCTCTGCAGCCCTACCTCAGATCAGCCACTGATCCTACAACTCAGACCACAGCAGGTCCTACAATCTCAGGCCTAAACAGCCCTACCTCAGAGGAATCCACCTCTTATAACTCAGACCCCTTCCAGGTCCTACCTCAGAGGAATCCTCCTCCTATAACTCAGAACTCTTCCAGGTCCTACCTCAGAGGAATCCTCCTCCTACAGCTCAGGCAATAATGCCCTACAACTCAGATCAACAGATCCTACAAACTCAGGCATTCAGCCCTACAACTCAGGCTATAAAGCCCTACAACTCAGAACCCAAAGGTTCCTACAATCTCAGACCAAATGGTCCTACAAGCTCAGGCAAGTTGTCCTACAGAAAAGTGAGTTTAAATCTTACTACAGCAGACAGCAGTTGAAGGAAGTCTCCTGTAGTTCCTGCACAGCTTGTGCTTCCTTGTAGCTGGAGATATTGATGGCAGCTACTATCTGATCTTCCTCTTCAGATGAAGGATGGAAGATCACCTTGCGCCTTCTTGTAAAGGAGCTAACTTTCTCTCTCAGTTTCTTCTTCCTTGTTCAGTGAGCAGGAGGAGAAAAACGAGAGCTTCGGCCGTCAATGGAATAGTTGATTTCTTTTGGCACGCAACTGAGAGGATTCATAAGTGCCCTAATTTCTTCTTTTATACATCTCTGATCTTCAACGGCTCTTAGCCGTCCTTCTGAGAAGTATGGGAGAGACTGGTGGACCCCACACGGACATTCTGCAGCTTGCGCCACGGGCAGAACTCGCAATCTGCGTTCGACGAACTCGCCATACTGGGTTCGACGAACTTGCTCCAATCTGTGTTCGACGAACATGCCAAGCTCTGTGTTCGACGAACTCACCATACTCTGCACTCAACGAACTCGTCATGCTCTGTGTTTGACGAACTCCATTCTGAGTTCGACGAACATGCCAAATCTCAGCGCTTGCTTCTATCTGTCTCTGCGTTCGACGAACTGTGTTCTGCGATCGACGATCACGCCAAGTCTCAGCGGTTTCTTATGTCTCGTCTCAGCGTTCGACGAACTGTGTTCTGCGTTCGACGAACACGCCAGATCTCAGCTGTTTTTAGCTACTTTCTTGTCTCAGCGGATCCGCTGAGACAGTGAGCTCGTCTCAGGGGTTTCGACCCTTCGTCTCAGCGGTTCTGCTGAGACAATTCTTCATCTCTCAGGAGTTGATTTCTCTTAAACTAAGGACATGATTGGCCCTTTCTCTTGAGTTACCTGAGCTTGTATTTCTTGCACAAATATAGCTTTATCAAATATAACTTTGTACTTAACATTGTGAGTGATTCATCTTCAAATCAAAGGAATATTGAGGGCAATATTCCCAACAATCTTCCCCTATTTGAAGAAGGCAGAACATTCCCAATGCTAAGGTACATACCCAAATAAAACATATCATGAAAATGATCTATATAGCATTCATGATAACATTGCTTAATATAAGATTGTTTAAACATTTAGAACTCATGATTGATTATATTAAGCTTTGACTAGCTCATAGGATATCTCCCCCTTTCTAACTCAGATTATATAGCATATTCATAATAACTAACTCTGATAACTTTATCAGAGGGCTAACTCTAATTTGGTCATAGCATTGGCCATCTCCCCCTTTCTGGTTTCTTCAACTATTTGACCCTCTAGGAATTGGGAGGGAACATCTACAGCATTTGCCAACTCCCCTCAATCTGAGCAGGAACTTGCTTCCCCTCAATTTGAGAACTATTATATTTAATAGCTAATCTTGTTCATTTTGAACAACCCTTTCTAGCTCCCTCTTATTTGGAGCATATCTACTGATCTTATGATTGAAGGGTGAATAAAATTATATTCTATGCCTGAGTTCGTCGAACTCAGACTGGAGTTCGTCGAACACAAACTCGACGTTCGTCGAACTCAGGAAAGAGTTTGTTGAACCCAGAATTTTCTCAGCTGATTAAAACCTGAAGCTCAGCTGATCCAGATTTTTCTGATTCAGCTGATCATACTACATAATACTGTTCTACATTTAACATTTTAGGGAGATTATCTACCCTATCATGTGGACTATGCCTACTGTAAAGTTGATCAATTCAGATTTCAGTTTATCATAACAGTACATAATGTGAGAATTGTACAAATGAGAACATAAGCATTTTAACAATGGATATTGATTCATAACTGAACTTATTCTAAATTCAACATTCCTAATTCAATTTTGAAAGAATTGAACTTGGCCTCATCCAGTGGCTTGGTGAAGATATCAGCTACTTGATTGTCAGTTGGGACATATTCAAGTTTGATATCTTCACACTCTACATGCTCTCTAATAAAATGATACCTTATTTCTATGTGCTTGGTCCTGCTATGGGAGACAGGATTTTTGGCAATAGAAATAGCACTGGATGAGTCACACAGCAGGGGAGATTGTCTAACCTTTATGTTGTAATCCTCCAATTGATGTTGGATCCACAGAAGTTGAGCACAACAACTTCCTGCAGCAATGTACTCTGACTCAGCTGTGGATATGGCCACACTGATTTGCTTTTTGCTGCTCCAAGAGATCAGCCTCCTCCCTAGGAATTGACAAGTGCCACTTGTGCTTTTCCTGTCTTCTTTGCACCCTGCAAAATCTGCATCTGAATAGCCTATTAGTTCAAAGTCATTGTTCATAGGGTACCAAAGGCTAAGATTTAGGCTGCCCTTGAGGTATCTTAAAATCCTCTTGACAGAGGTGTGGTGAGATTCCTTAGGACAAGCCTGATACCTAGCATAAACACATGTAGAATACATAATGTCTGGCCTACTAGCAGTCAAGTACAACAGGGATCCAATGATACACCTGTACATGGATTCATCAAAGGCCTTCCCCTTTTCATCCTTGTCTAATGATACATTAGATCCCATGGGTGTTCTCATGGTGGAGGCATATTCCATCCCAAATTTCTTGATGAGCTCCTTGGTGTACTTAGTCTGGGAAATAAAAATTCTATCATCAGACTGTTTCACTTGGAGCCCAAGGAAATATTTAAGTTCACTCTTACTGCTCATCTCAAACTCCCCCTGCATTAGATTGGCAAATCTCTTGCAGAGGTTGTCATCAGTAGACCCAAATATTATGTCATCAACATAGATTTGGACTAAGAGACTCTTGCCCCTTGTTTCCCTAAGAAACAATGTGATATCTATCTTTCCCCTCAAGAACTTATTCTTGATGAGAAAGCTAGTCAATGTCTCATACCAAGCCCTGAGGGCTTGCTTAAAACCATATAGAGCTTTCCTAAGTAAATAAACATGAGATGAGAGAGTATGATGGACAAAACCTGATGGCTGCTCTACATAAACTTCCTCTTTCAGATTTCCATTCAAGAATGCTGATTTGACATCCATCTGATACACCTTGAAGCCTTTGTGGGCTGCATATGCAAGGAATAGCCTTATGGCCTCCAACCTTGCAACTGGGGCAAAGGTTTGGTCAAAGTCTATTCCTTCCTCTTGCTTATACCCCTTTGCAACAAGCCTTACCTTGTTCTTGATGATTGTCCCATTCTCATCCATCTTATTTCTGAAGATCCATTTGGTGCCAATTATGTTGTGTCCATGTGGTCTTGACACCAACTTCCATACTTTGCATCTCTTAAATTGCAACAGTTCTTCCTGCATTGCCTGAATCCAGAAAGGATCCATGTTAGCCTCTTCAAACTTCTTAGGTTCTACCTGTGACAGAAAACTGAGGAACAAGGCCTCATTGTGAGCCCTGCTCCTAGTTGTCACACCTTGTTAAATATTTCCAATAATCTGCTCCAAGGGATGATTCCTTAGATGTCTTGTAGCTACAGGCAGTCTCTCCTCTACATGCTGAATTTCTCCCACTGGGTCAGCAGCTTCTTCAGCATCATGCTCCTCTACTTCTTCTGGAATTGCTGCATCAGTATGAGCTTTACTGCTGCTTGGTGTGTCTTGTATAGACATCATTTCCAAATCTTGTTCATTTCCTGTCAAGACAGAAGATTTAGACCAACCATCATATATTAGGCGGGTCTCATCAAATACTATATGCATAGACTCCTCTACAACATTAGTTTTCTTGTTGAATACTCTATAAGCTCTACTATGAGAGCTATAGCCAACAAGAACACCTACATTGCATTTCTCTGCAAACTTTGTTAATTGAGATTTTCCATTGTTTAAAATGTAGCATTTTGAACCAAAGATTCTAAAATATGAAATTGTAGGTTGTTTGCCTTTCAGAATCTCATAGGGAGTTATTCCATGAACCTTATTGATGGAAGCTCTATTGAGAACATGACAAGCAGTGTTGACTGCCTCAGCCCAGAAGTATTCTGGAAGTGAGGAGTCACTTAGCAGTGTTCTCCCAACTTCTTTCAAGGTCCTATTCCTCCTCTCAGCCACACCATTTTGTTGTGGAGTCCTTGGGGAGGAGAACTCTTGGGTGATACCAAATTCTTGGAAAAACCTTGTCATTGCATCAGATTGAAATTTTGTGCCATGGTCAGTTCTAGTTCTGACCACAACACATTGCAAGTCATTCTGAATTGCTTTGACATGAGTTATAAAGATATTTAGAGTATCAGACTTCTTCTTTAGGAAGAATACACATGTATATTTTGAGTGATCATCAACAATCACCAAAGTATACAACTTCCCACCTAAGCTCTGAATTGGCATGGGACCAAACAAGTCCATATGCAAGAGATAAAGACATCTTTCAGTGTTTTTGGTGCCAATACTTTTAAAGGTGGCCCTTGTTTGCTTACCCATTTGGCAAGCATGACAGAGACCATCTTTAATACATTTTAAATTAGGACTATTCCTAACAAGGTTTTTAGAGAAAAGTCTATGCATTGTCTTGTAGTTAATATGAGCAAGTCTCTTGTGCCATTGAACACAGAGAGACTCATTCTCATTAGCTACAAGACAAACAGATGTAAGAGAATTACTGCAAATAAAATCTAAGCAATAAACATTCCCACTCCTAGTGCCTGAGAGAATAGTCTCTAAGTCCTTAGACTTTTTAATTAAGCACTTGTCATTGTGGAATTCAATGACATAGCCTAGGTCACACAGTTGACTTATGCTTACAAGGTTGTGTTGCAACCCTTCAACATAAGCTACCCTTGAGATGGAGACTATGTCATTGGATATCATGCCATATCCCTTGGTGATTCCTTTTTCAGATCCCCCAAATATAACTTTGGGTCCATTCTTCACAGGCTTGTAGTCCTGTAGAAGACTCCTTGTTCCTGTCATGTGCCTTGAGCACCCACTGTCCAAGTACCAAATTTGGTTTAGGCTGGTACTTGAACTAACCTGCAAGAAGAAGTTTAGTTATCCTTAGGAGCCCCCAAAACTTTGGGTCCTAGGTGCCTGTTAGTCTGATGAGAAAATCTCACAATAGATGCACTCCTAGCAGGAAGGCTCTTCTTTGCATTAGGTACATTGGGATTGTACCAACAATCTATGGCAAAGTGTCCCACTTTACCACAGCACCAACATTCATGAATATTGTATCTCCTCTTTTGAACATTTCTTGAGGGGAGTGCAGCACTATGCACATGTTCAGGAGGAGAGACAGCTGCATTCTTCCTATTTCTCTCAGCAATGATTTGACTGAAAGTCAATCTATGTGCTGTCTTGATGCTCTTTATCCTGATTTCATCAGCTTGCTTTGGCTTGGCAGCCATACAAGATTTGATGCCATCTGACACTGAGCAACAAGCCTTGTCAACAGATTTGACATCAGTTATGCTCTTTGCTGAAGCAGATTTGAAAGAGCTTGCATCCTTATTCTTGAATGGAGGGGCTAAAGTACCAAATACAAAAGGTCCAGGTTGGACCATTTGAATTTCCTTATGGGGAGCCTTCATGGCACTCAATCTCATTCCCTTTCTTCCACTATGGGAAGGAAGAAATAAGGACTTAGCCTTCCCCTTGCTCTTCTCTTCACTCCCTTCTTCTACTTCCATTTTATTGAATCCTAGTCCTCTCCTATTGGTTTGAGAGGAGAAGGTGTCAATAATAGGAAGCACATATTTGGGCTTGGAGAATTGAGCCACCAGGCTCTTCTCCTTCACAAGCTTCTCCTCAAGGTCCTTGATGACCTTGTTCTTCAGGGAAATAGTGTTTAATTGCACACTTGTTAACCCTTGTAAATGGCTAATCTGTCTACTCATCTGAGCTACCAGGGTGGTAGGTTCAGTGTAGTCATTTTTAGTCATCTTAAGGGAAACAATTTCCTGGGTTTGCCTCTTGGCAAGCTTCTTGCTCTTCTTCAGAGCTTCCAAAAGAGCATCATACTTGTCAATCAATTGATTGACATCTTCCTCAGTTTCTGAACCACTTCCACCACTTGATGAAGGTGCTTCAGATTCTGGACCAGTCTCATAATCAGAAAAGGATATGAAATGAATTAATACCTGTTCATGTTCTGAATTGTTGTGACTGTCCTCCTCATCAGTGATGGCCATTAGGCTTAGCTGAACATTGTTTCATCCTCCTCTATATCACTATCTGAGTGTGATAGAGGGGCCCTGATTCCAACCTTGGTAGTTGAGTAATCTTCATCTTCTTCTGCAACAAATTCTTCAACAGCAACCAACCCAATAAGGGCTTCTTCCTTTTCAGATTCAGATGAACTGGAGTCTGATTCACTCCAGCTCCTTTCATTCTTAGCTAGAAAGGATTTTTCTCCTTTCTTGCCTCTTGGCTGATGATTATTCTTCTCATCCTTCTCTTTTCTCTTGACTGGGCAGTCAGCAATGACATGCCCTGGCTTGCTGCAGCAATAGCAGACAACTTTAGAGGAATTAAATTTAGAGTTAGAGCCATACTTGTCATTCCCGGAGTGATGCTTTGACTCCTTGTTGTCCTCCTTGTAGTGTGATGATGAGGAGGGCATGTTCTTCCATTGCTTCCTCTTCATCATTTTCTTGAACTACCTTGAAAAGGAATCAAACTCTTCATCAGAGGAAGAGCTTCTTGAGGTGCTGACTTCAAGTTCAGCACTTCTCCTTGGAGGAGACACCATCCTGCTCTTGTTTCTCTTGGAGCTGTCAGCTTTGAGAGCTACAGATTTCTCCCTTGGCTGAGCCCTTGTAGAGGTGTCCTCTTCCTTCCTTGCAGACAGCTGCATCTCATAGGAGAGCAGCTTTCCAAACAATGTGTGAGTTGGGGTCTCACCAAGCTTGGCCACTTCCCTGATGACACAGATTTTTGTGTCTCAGTCCCTTGTTAGAGATCTAAGGAACTTATCATTCAGCTCATAGTTGGTGAATGCTCTCTCATTGGTTCTCAGCTCATTAACTATTCTGAAGAACCTCTCATAGCACATGAAGATGCTTTCCTGGCTCTGCTGCCTGAAGGCTTCATACTCTTGATTAAGGAGTGACTTCCTATCATCTCCCACTTCTGCAATCCCTTTCATATAAACTACTAATGTGTCTCACATTTCCTTGGCAGTATCACAATGCACTAAGTTTTGGAAAGTAGAATCATCAATAGCATTGACAATGATATTTTGAGCCCTTTTATCCATTGTAGCCAATGCTATCTCGTCCCTTGTCATTTCAGTGTAAGGCTTGCCTACCATCCTAGTAGGATCAATGGTGGAGGGCTTTGTGATAATAAAGGGGCCATCCTGAACAGTGATAAAGATTCTGGGGTCAGATGCTTCCATGAACAATCTAACCCTCTGCTTCCATATGCCAAAGTTGGCTTTGTTGTATATGGGCAATTTCATGGAGCCCATCTCCTTCTGCATTCCACTAGAGACCATCTGATTCAGAATAATCAATACCTATTTAGGATCTGGTCAGACTGTTAAGTCTTTCTTGACCAACCTAGCTTTGATACCACTTGAAAGATTATATAGGTATATGATCTAATTCACCTAGAGGGGGGGGGGGGGGAGGTGAATAGGTCTTTTGATTTTTACTTATTTTATTTAGATGGTTCAGATTATTCTAAACAAGTAATCAAGCACAACCAAAAAACACACAAGTGTTTATAGTGGTTCCCCAAGACAGGGTGTCTATGGGTAGTCCACTTTCCCCCATTCACCCTTCTAATGGTGTGTTAGACAGGGCCAACTCCTCCAAACTCAACTCCAAGAGCTTACAACATAGATCCCTCAGGATCTCTCAGGTTTTCCCAAACCCTACCTCAGGCTCTGCAGCCCTAACTCAGATCAGCCACTGATCCTACAACTCAGACCACAGCAGGTCCTACAATCTCAGGCTTAAACAGCCCTACCTCAGAGGAATCCACCTCCTACAACTCAGACCCCTTCCAGGTCCTACCTCAGAGGAATCCTCCTCCTACAACTCAGACCTCTTCCAGGTTCTACCTCAGAGGAATCCTCCTCCTACAGCTCAGGCAATAATGCCCTACAACTCAGATCAACAGATCCTACAAACTCAGGCCTTCATCCCTACAACTCAGGCTATAAAGCCCTACAACTCAGAACCCAAAGGTTCCTACAATCTCAGACCAAATGGTCCTACAAGCTCAGGCAAGTTGCCCTACAGAAAAGTGAGTTTAAATCTTACTACAGCAGACAGCAGTTGAAGGAAGTCTCCTGTAGTTCCTGCACAGCTTGTGCTTCCTTGTAGCTAGAGATGTTGATGGCAGCTACTATCTGATCTTCCTCTTCAGATGAAGGATGGAAGATTACCTTGCTCCTTCTTGTAAAGGAGCTAACTTTCTCTCTCAGTTTCTTCTTCCCTGTTCAGTGAGCAGGAGGAGAAAAACGAGAGCTTCGGCCGTCAATGGAATAGTTGATTTCTTTTGGCACGCAACCGAGAGGATTCATAAGTGCCATAATTTCTTCTTTTATACATCTCTGATCTTCAACGGCTCTTAGCCGTCCTTCTGAGAAGTATGGGAGAGACTGGTGGACCCCACACTGACATTCTGCAGCTTGCGCCATGGGCAGAACTCGCAATCTGCGTTCGAAGAACTCGCCATACTGGGTTCGACGAACTTTCTCCACTCTGTGTTCGATGAACACGCCAAGCTCTGTGTTCGATGAACTCACCATACTCTACGCTCAACGAACTCGTCATGCTCTGTGTTCGACGAACTCCATTCTGAGTTCGACGAACACGCCAAATCTCAGTGCTTGCTTCTATCTGTCTCTGCGTTCGACGAACTGTGTTCTGCGGTCGACGATCACGCCAAGTCTCAGCGGTTTCTTCTATCTCGTCTCAGCGTTCGGCGAACTGTGTTCTGCGTTCGACGAACACGCCAGATCTCAGCTGTTTTCAGCTCCTTTCCCGTCTCAGCGGATCTGCTGAGACGGTGAGCTCTTCACAGCGGTTTCGACCCTTCGTCTCAGCGGTTCTGCTGAGACAATTCTTCATCTCTCAGGAGTTGATTTCTCCTGAACTAAGAGCATGATTGGCCTTTTCTCTTGAGTTACCTGAGCCTGTATTTCTTGCACAAATATAGTTTTATCAAATACAACTTTGTACTTAGCATTGTGAGTGATGCCTCTTCAAATCAAAAGAATATTGAGGGCAATATTCCCAACAGAGCGGATTTCGATCCCTTTACACCCTCTGGTAAGAGCGGATTCTGATCCCTCTGCGCCCTCCAGTAAAGGCAGACGATATTCCCTCTGCACCACATACAAGCGGCAAACCCGTGCAATCAAACTTGCAATAAAGTGAGAACAACTTATAGGACTCAAATGAAAGAGCATCTCTATGATCTCAAAAATGCCATCAAGACTACATAACAAATAAAAGCATACAATAATACAACATCCATGCTCGAAGGCAGCACAACGAGTAAAAAACAATACAAGGTTCAAAGGTAGTGCATACGTAGTCATGCTCGAGAGTCACCATTCGATGTCCATGTCGGGGTCATCCTCCTCCGAAGCATCGTCTACTCCTAGATCTGTCACATCGCGCTCTGGCAACCTCTGCGCCAAGCGGAGGACCTTGCCAAACCTCAATGGAATGGAGTCTCACACTCATCCTCCGGGAGATGGTCCACCTCGGTAGCCATCATAGCTGTCAGAGCCTCCTCCAAAATCTGGGTACACTCCACCATAAAGTCAATAGACTCCTTGTACCTGGCAACCACATCAACTCTAATTGCCTCGATGTACGACAGTGCGAAAACAAATCGAGCCATCTCATCCTTCATCTGTGATACCTCAGTCTCCAGGGAGGACATCTCTGGCTGAACTGCCGCAAACAGACTAAAGGCCTCCTCGCATGCCGTCATGGCTTTCTTGGCCTCCCCTTGCAGCATCTCGATCTCAACCCTGAAAGCAGCAAGCTCAGACTCTGACCTATCCAAGCGGGAGACGACCTTATCCCTCCTCTTCCTAGCAGTAGCCAAGGAGGCTTCCGCCTGATTGAGTTTCCTCTGGAGTGACTCGAAATTGTCCTTCATGCCCACATAATAATCATTCCACGTATGAATAATGGAACACATCTCACTTATCTAGAAAATACAAAACATGAAATTAGGATAACCATAGAGGAAAGTCACAACTATAAGGTGATCAAAACTGACGTATTTACCCTCAACATAATGTCCTGAAGAGAGGAGGATGCGCGTTTATTGCTCTTGGTAGTCATCGGCACTAGCTCCTGCCTCCGAATAGTGAGCAGCTCGGAAGTAGGCGCCTTAAGGATCTACGCTGCGTTAGAGTCGGGAAGCCCCCCTCTCGATCACCAAAGTCGGCATCCTCTATCTCAATGACGGCCTCCAGAGGCGAGGAGGACGGCCTTGCTCTCCCGCGGCTCATAGTAAAAACCAGCTTCCGCTTCCTGCCCCGCTTCAAGGGCATGACACAGCTCCGCTCGATGTCGGTAGAAAGGCCCTCCAGAAGCAAACTCTTATCATCAACAAACACGCTGATACGATATTGCACCTTCTCCACATCTCGCGCATCTTCAAAGCCTAACACAAGAGAGTAGTCGCCTTCCCGCCCCGTCATTCGACGACAGCGTCCGGTAAGGGGCCACCACACCTTAGCAAGACCCCATGGGTTTCTAATGAAGCCAAAGAGTTTGCCTCCGTGCAGTAATCAGTCTTCTCTTCAAATACAAGCCACTTCTTGTTGCTCCTAACCTCAATCTGATCCCCTATGCCAGGGTATACCTCGCACCAATCCAGGAAAAGCTCGACAGAAAGATAAGAGCCATGCTCTCGAAAGAAGCAGACAAGCCCATGATCCTTATCATTCCCACAGAAGAGAACTGTGTGATCAGCATGCCACAAAACCTAAATATCTCCACCACCTCCTCTGTAGGAGGGATTCAAAACCCCGTCCCTCCGAGATCGTTACAGCCTCAAGAGAGGATTGAACACTCTCTCCAGGAAGGGGAATCTTCACCTCTAAACCCGACATGACGCCAAACGTTTCTTCCATGCTACAATTCGATCCTCGGTTAAAGTTGAGGGAAAGCACAAGAACTTTGCCGGGACGGCTCGCTTCAGGGCCTAAAACAAAAAAATGAAAGCTAGAATAAAGATAAGATAGTAAAAACAGTTGGAAATAAACCTGCACCCCAAGCGCAAGCACAACACGAACCTCCCACGCAAGTCGTGCGCACAAAAGGCGCCCCGCACACGGTAGCCTGAGTCACATGTACCGCGCGCACGCATGACAACCTGCGCTCAACACGAGCGACATTGCGCGGCGACGCAAACTACACGCAATGCGCGCGGGACAGCTAGCGCACACCGCGCACGATGACACAACTTGCTACCATCGTGCGCGCACGTTAGCGCATTCCCCCCACACACGCACTCAGCAGCCCCGTTCGAGCGCACGCTCTCGCCCACGCGTAACCGTGCCGCCTGCTCTCGGTCGCCATCATCCTCCGCGTAAACTCCTCGAATCCGCTCGGATTTTCTCCCCTTTATCATTTGCCCCCTCTCTCACGCAAAGTAATTAAAAAAATCTTACCTTCCTCACCGGAGACATCGTGCTAGAGTTTCTCCTCAAGCGTTGAGCGGGTTCTCTCCAAAATCCTACATAAAACAATGATAAGAATAAGAAAAGCGCCTCCCGAATTTATAAGTCTTGCCCAAAACTCGCAATGGAAGGCTCGCTTAAAGTGAAAAAAAATATACCGCCATAAATTTCCCTCTTAAAAGAGGCAAGATTGTCAATCCTAATTTAAGACGAATATCTTGCAAAGGTAGCAGAGAATATAAAATAAATTTGCAGTAAATTTTCGGATTTTAGGAAATAATATTTATAGTTTCATGCCATAAACCGATAATAATCTGTCTAGCGTGTGCATTAGTTTACTCAAAAATCTACCAGCTCAAGATTAACGCATCTATAGCAAAATTTTCGGGCTTGTATTTTCGCAATTCACGACCCATGAAAATTGGGAGGCATTTGATGGGGTTCCCCGAAAATGATTCAGGTTGAGCTGGTTTGGACTTCGACCAAAACACTAATGCGGGCCAAACCAACCAAGCAAGATGTACTCGCAAGTCGGACGCGTCTGAGGCCCCCTAGTCGCCACACGATACACGTGCCCGCACAAAATGCGCCCACACAACACGTGCAAGCGACCAGCCCCCGCGCGCGTGCACGGCCAACGCATGCACGACCAACTCGCACACGCGGTCAGCGCACTCGCACAACCCGCGCCCTCCCTCGCGCCTATCGCCGTCACTGCAGCATCGTCTTGCCGCCATCCGCCGTTGCCTCCTCCGACGAGCCTACCTAGGCCGCTCGGATTGCCGGGACTGCCCGGGGGGCATCAACGTCTTTTCTGAAAATTGGTGCTCCAAGTGACCAAAACCGCGGCCTCATTCGCCGGTTCAAAATCTAAGATGATGTAATTACCAATGCGCCCCTCAGAAAAACTATAAAAAAACGCATAAACCATCATTTAAAGGCATACAACCAAGAAGAGAGAAAATAGCTCTGAAGGTTTTCCGGCGAGGACTTGGAACTCTGAGGGTTTTTCGGCGAAGACTTGGAGTTCTCTTGCTCTCTGACTCAAGCGCTCACTTTGCTCAAGTTTCCACTCCGCGCACTCCCTCGCTCTCTTGCGGAAGGGAGAACTTTGCTCTCCACAGTGCCTGCTCAAGTGTCAACAGTAGAAGCCACTCTTACGAGCGTGAAGAGAGCCTTTGCGTCTTTTTCACCTTCAAGTACTTGTAATCGGAGCGGTGACATGCCAGCCTCTCAAGTATTCTAACACGTGTAACCTAAAAGTAGAAAGTCTTGCCGTCTCTGCTATTAGTTCTCTTTTAACGGTTTGCACGCTTGCTCACTCTCGAGCTAAGACGGTTCGATTCTCCAAACCGAGAGAGCGCTAAGCGACCCACAACAATAACTATTTTAATGCATGCTTACTCAGATGACAATACATTTATTTGTATTGGCCTCATACACTTATAGTTATTTATAGTGGTCCAAATAAAAGCCCAGGCCCGGTTATCTCCGGGCTAAGTTAAGCCCGGGCCAGACCCATGTCGGGCCTATGGGGACCTTACAATGCCCTTTAGCTGCAGAGGCCGGGCACTAGGCAGCCCTAGGCAAGGGACTAGGCCCGCGTTAAAGGCCTGGCTCTGAGTTAGTGGTCATTTGGCCTTATCATTCAATTAAAGGCTAACATGTAAGCCTTTAATTAAAATTATTTTTTTATTAAAATAATACCAAATGTCCTTAAGGCTGTTTGGCCTTATTATTTTGAGGCCAAACGGTTGTAAGTCGTTTGACCTCAAATAATTAAGATGATTAACTCTTCTCTCTCTCCTCAGTCTATATAAGAGTGTGGAAATGAATAAGGGTGTTTACAATTCCCTTTTCATATGTTGGTACGAAGACTTTTTTATTCACTCATCTCGCCTTTTGCGTCGATGGTCTCTCACAATGACAGTAAGATCAAAATTGTGGATCATGAGCATCATGAATTCGTGTGCAAGTATGAGAGCACTTCGATAGGATTTGTGTCAATGAATAGTTAAAAGCAAAATATCAACATTGTACAGAATTACTCACAACCAAAGGCAACACAACGTTGATATGACATTTAAATTCTTGTTTGGACAAAAAACTGTCAGACTCGAGTCAAGTGCAATTATCCTCAGCTTGACAAATTTGGTCATACTATCAAGCAAGACAACGAGAGGCAAATGTGATGAATGTAATAATACGTAAAGTAACATTCAACCATTACGATAACGAGAACAAAACGACATACATACACAATGACCTACAACCAAAATACCATCAAATCGAATGACAATTCGAGTCGGTGCATTTAAAGCTTATATTAAAATGAATTTTTTTTAATAGAATATTGCGAAAGCTTTGAAGTAAGGGTTAGCTTAGCGAGCGATATTTGGTCATTCGAACATGTAGAACTATCATATATTTGCATAACTTCTCATTTGATTGATCTCATTTAATGAGAATTATCAAAACATATAAATTTATTTGAAAGTATTGAATCGCAGCATACTTGAAATATGATTTATCAAGTTATAATGAAATGCTCCTGAAAATTTAAAATAAAAGAATAAAGTAATAAGCATTTCTTTTGATAATGCCCCGGATAATATTGAGGTAATAGAATTATTAAATTGAGATTTAAAACTTTTCTAATGTATGTTTTCTTTCGTACTCTGTATGTGACGTACAAAATTTAGTTTTGTAAGATAATTTATCTCGGTTTTTTGGCACTTTGCACCCTCGAATTGCAGGGTTTTGGCACTTTGCACCCCTCAAAGTTTAAAATTAACAGTTTGCACCCGCGAAATTCTAATTTCTGGCACTTTGCACCCTGTGAGGGGGTATTTTTGTCCTTCGGCACTATTAAAGTTAGGTTTAGAACCTGGGTATCTTCTTCCGGTTTGTTGTCTCATGCATCCGCTTAAGCCATACTCCCGCGCACCCCAGTCGACCTAGAAGCCCCCTCTCTGCCGTCGAGCTTCACGCCGCCCATCAACCTGGAAGCTTGCCCGTCTCCATCCCATCTTCTGTTTAAGTTGTTAGCTGTTGCTGGAAATCTTCTGCAGATCGGAAACAGTGGCGAGAGGGGCAGAACATTGCAGACGAGTGAAGCAGGACCTGAAGACCGTATCCTACAGCAAGTTACGACTGATGGGACTGGAATTCTTCCCTGGAATTACCGTCCAAGGCTGCTGGATACGGAGAAATCTCTATTTGGTGATAATATATGTTTATGTTAACATGGACTTGATTTAGAGTTTATTACGAAGGTAAACAATGATATGAGTGCGCAAACATATCTTCTTTTTAAAATTGTTTGGGGTGTAAATAGTAAATTTATAGATTTGACATAATTTAGTGCGGTGTGCAAATGAAAATTTCACAGAATTCGGTTTGCCAATAAAAATTTCACACAATTCGGGGGTGCAAATAATAATTTGACATATTTCGGTGTGCAAATAGCCAAATAAGGTAGTTTGGGGTGCAAAGTGTCAAAATGGGCATTTTGGAGGGGGGGGAGGCGAAATACCCATGAATTATCAGCCCTGGGGTGCAAAGCGCCAGAAATTAGAATTTTGGTGCTGCAAACTGCCAATTTTAAACTTTGGGGGTGCAAAGTGCCAAAACCCTGTAATTTGGGGATGCAAAGTGTCAAAAATCCATTTCTCTCTTTTAAAAGTGTATGTTGATAAAATTAGAGATGAATAGAATTATTTAAAGCAGCGCGACAAAAAACGTTATAGAATTTTATTTGAATACTAAATTGCACTATTTAAGTGAATAGGATTGATAAATAGAACTACAGTACTAAATACAGTATTATAGTTAATCATATATAAAGTTATTGAAATATTTTTATAGAACTACAGTTGTTTTATCACCTTTATACTACCCTACTAGTTGTTTAATTATTAAATTTTTTGTATTAATTACAAAATTTTACATATGCAAATTTTGATTGACGATAGTTAATTGATGTAATTTAAGCAAAAAAATTAAATATTGTCAAGATTTGCCTTCTATTTATCATAGCGGTATTAAATAAAACAATTAATGTATGAGGTGTTGATAATTTAATAGAATGTATTAACAGTTGTTACTATAAAGATTCATCTGATGAGATTAATACATATTTATCTATTACACATTTCAATAATAGTTTTATGTAATGTTATAATTATTACGATTGATGTGCACCCGTAGATTTATAGGTGCTCTGGGGATGCATTTAGAGGAGGCTCTACTAAGGAGTAGTGGAGTTACTGGGGGTCAAAGTGAAGCCCATGATCGTAGGGGTGGAGGAACCAGCCGGCGCACGATTCGAGCTTCGGCAACGCCAGACGAAGTCAAGCCCGCACCCCCTTTCAGGGTGCGGCCGCACCACCCATGGTGGGGAGCGGCCAAGCCGCACCCCTCATCATGGGGGGTGCGGCCTAAACCGCACCTCCCCCCCCAAGGGGGGGGGGGGGGGGGGGGGCGCACCCCACATGGTGGGTCGCAACCAAGCCACCCCCCTGGTGGGGTGCGGCCAAACCGCACCCCACATGGGGTGTGTGGCCAAGCCCTCCCTCCCGTGGTGGGGTGCGGTGCAAGCCGCACCCCCCATGTTGGAGTGCGGCCAAGCACCCCCCTCCCCGCGCCTTGCGGGGGATGCGACCGAAACTGTGCCCTCCTCGGCGGGTGCGGTCGGAGCTCGTTTTTCCTCGGGGGCGCATGTTCCCATTTCCCAAATAACGCGACCTTCGGAGGATGCGTCCTCGATTCATAACGACTGCTCTCCGACGACGCTCGCATGTTCCCTCGGTTCTTCGTTCTCTCAGATTGCTTTCATGTTCGTTGCGCGCTCAGGACGCTCTCGTGTTCGTTGCGCGCTCAGAACGCTCTCTTGTTCGTTGTGCGCTCATAACGCATTCACGTTCCCGACGCGCGCGGAAGTTAACTTTTCTTAATTTCTCATATTGCAGATCTCGGTTGCTGCCTTCATCGCCGTCAACGAAGCTGCCCAAACCGCCCAACCTGCCCAAATTGCCCGAAGGGAGAAACTGTCATTTACGAAAAATGGTGATTCGTGTGCTTCAAATCGACAAACGTGATTCGCCCTTCAGATGGTTATGGTGGTTACAACGACAAAATTATCAGGCTACCCCTGCCCAAGGCTATAAAAGGAGCTTAGGGCCTTCATTTCAAGACACCTGACCATCTACGTCCGAGAGAGCACTGTTGAAGATTTCCTCTGAGTTCTCCTTCGGCGCTTGAAGATCTCCTTCGGCCCTCGAAGATCTTCTTCGAGGCTTCGAAGATCCTCTTCGAGTCCTTGAAGATTTCCTCCACTTCGAAAGACAATCTTCCTAAGCAATTTGGGAATCCTCCAGATCCAGAAAGGCGACTCAGTCATCTCACTAGCTTTTGTTCCAAGAAGAAGTATATTTAGTTCTCCGAGAGGTGGCATGTCACCCTCGGGACTCTCACTCTCCTAGGCAAAACTTTCTTTTAGGAGGGGTGGCTGTAACGACGGCGCACCGTTAACTCTGCGTTAACGTAACACCCTTACGCCATTAATACGTCGATACGAAGATTTAAAATAAATTATTGGAAAATCAGGGGCGTTACAGCCACCCTCCTAAAAGATAGTTTCGCCCCGAAACTTCGCCACACAAATCGAAAGGAGGCAAGAAAGGAATAAAATTAGAATTCACAAGGGAGGAACACTCACCGAAGAGAATCAGACGAACAGATGAGGATAAGATTCCTTCATCACAGATTCCAGCTCCCAGGTTGCGCTTTTGACATCTTGTTACAGCCACCCTCCTAAAAGAAAGTTTCGCTGAGGAGAGAGAGAGAGAGTCTCGAGAGTGACATGCCACCTCTCAGAGAACTAAATACTTCTTCTTCTTGGAACAAAAGCTAGTGAGATGACTGAGTCGCCTTTCTGGATCTGGAGGATTTTCAAATTGCTTAGGAAGATTGCTTTCGAAGTGGAGGAAATCTTCAAGGACTCGAAATGGATCTTCGAAGCCTCGAAGAAGATCTTCGAAGGCTGAAGGAGATCTTCATGCGCCGAAGGAGAACTCAGAAGAAATCTTCAACAGAGCTCTCTCGGGCGTAGATGACAAGGTGTCTTGAAATGAAGGCCCTAAGCTCCTTTTATATCCTTGGGCAGGGATAGCCTGATAATTTCGTCGTTCAAACAAGATTTCTTTGATGCGGTGAGCATCCCCTTTTTTGAGGAGGTTGATCCCTCCTTCATTGAGGCAGCTCTACATGTTTCTTTCTCCCCATGTATTGTCCCTGAGGACGATGACACCTTGCTAGACAAGGATATATATTTTGATGAGATGAGTGAGGAGCAGACCTCGTCCTCCTCTTATTTTCTATTTCCCTTACCTGTGAAGTTTAGGTATTACTATTCAGGAGAGGGAGTAACTGTGTTATCTCCATATCGGTACCCGTTACCGCAACGGATATTAAGGCAGTTACCTATTCACTTTATCTTTCACAGGCCAATAATCTAGAATATTTTTATGGCCTGAATAAGTCATGCTGGGGAGACAATAAACCCAGTAGTTATCTTATTTTTCCTGCATTTTTATTTTTCTATTTGTCTATTTTCCTTGTTTGTTGGAGCTCACCACTGCAGGTACACTTCATTTGGACTTAGCAGCAGAATTTTTGATCTTATTTCGCCTCCTGAGTATGTAAAGCGAAGATATGTGAAGAAGCTTGGGATTACTGATTACAGGGGAGTACTTACATTCACATTTTCTTTTGCTTGATTAAATATTCCTTTGCTCAAATATGACATATCATATGCATACTTTAAGTGATATCTTTGCTAGAAACTAGCAAAGTATCAAGTGTGGGGGTACACCTTATACTAATTGGGTGAAGATTCAACTAGACTCAATACTACTTTGATTGCCCTTGATCTTAAATACATGAATGTGTTATTCAAGATATTTAACTGCAATTGATGAGTAGTCAAACCTAAGATTTCTAATTTTAAAACTAAAACTTATTTTGATATTCTAAACTTCCATTAAATATTTCACTTATGCACTTTATACTTCTTTTCAAAAGAATTTACTTCTATGCAAACTTTTTTTTATTAACTTCTATACTCTATGATGGAAGGTTAAGCAAGAATTGAATCAATGATATAAGTTAAAACATGGGTAACGTAGTTGATTGGTAAGAGATATTAAGGACATTGATTTTGGAGCAATTTTATTTTGATACAAACTAGCTCATTATCCTTCTTAATGTATCGAAATGAATGTCTATTTATGGGTGTCTAAACTATTATAACACAATTTTAAAAAAGAAAGAAAAATGTCATAGTGATATGTGGCCTAAGTATGTGTATACATGTTTGGTATGATCCCAACTATGGGTAAAAAAATGTCATAGTGATATGTGGCCTAAGTATGTGCACACATGCTTGGAATGATCCCAACTATGAGTAAAAAAAGAAGAAGAAAATGTCATAGTGATATGTGGCCTAAGTATGTCTACACATGCTTGGAATGATCCCAACTATGATTTTAAGAAAAATATATGATGTTTGATAGTTAAACCCCATATTCTAGACTTTCGTTAAGATTATTAAGGAAGGTGTTTTTATCTTATTATAAAAAAACTTATTTATGATGCTATAGCTAAGAAAGTCTTATGTCTATATTATTCCTTTTCAATCAGACTATAAAACTTATATAGAGGCTAAGTCATTATTCAATCTATTCTTGTTCACCCTCATTAGTATGGAAGTTCATAATGATAACTTGTGTAGAAGTAATGAACTTTAAGAATGCACACACAACACTTGAAATCTTAGTGGAATGCTAGTATTGATCAAACTAAGACTTTTCTTTTATGATTGTTAAAATCTTAATGATTGACAAATCTTAATGATTGACAAATCTTTCAATTGCTCAAATAAATTATTGTGATAACTATATCTATATTGGTGATAAAGGTTAATTGAAGTTGTATCATATTACCTTGGTTGACATCCAATTTGCTACATTTGATTATCTTTGCTAGTGATGCAGGCTACGCTCTCCGACACGATCGTTACGATCAAACACGCGTTCCCTCTTAACGCTCCCAAATTTACGTTCGCACAAAAATACTCGCAACGCAATAATTATCAATTAGATGCTAACTTACGGGTAGTCACGCTGTTAGAGGTTGAATAGATGGCTATAGGCCAATATTTTTCCCGACTAAAAGGACTCACCCGGTCCGAACGAGCTTGAGTTATACCAAAAGAGATCTACCAAAAATTACGATTCAAAAAAAGGTAGATCTCTCCAACAAAAAGTCGAGGTTCGTCAATCCTCTTCGAAAATTAAAAGAAATAAGAAGATCGCACAAATCAATCGAAGAAAACCACGATTATTCAAGTGATTCGAAGATCACGCCAAAATTTACCACCACAAGAAATTAACAAGAGGGAAATTCCCACGAGTAGAAATTTTGTTACCCCGCTTGAGATGAGATTATCCTCAAGCATGCACTCGCCCGAATCATTCTTCTACGGATCCACCAGAACCGCGTCGAATGGAGAGAAACTCGTCCGCCTAGATTGCTTCACGCCGGATCTTGATTTCCCGGAACCACGGGCCGTTCTTCTTCTTCTTCTTCTTCGCCTTTGGCCGAAACTTCCAAGAGGAGGAAGTATGAAGGGGCGGCTATGAGAGGGGGCTGAAGTTTAAGGGAGGAAGAGAATAGGGGGAAGGAGAGGTGGTGGTCGGCGGCCAAGATGAAGGAGACAAGAGGGAGAGGGGCGGCCAAGAGAGGGGCCGAATTTCCTAGAAGGAAATAGAGAGAGGGGGCGGCTAGGAGAGAGGGAAAACCAAGAGGAGTTTAGGTTTGAAATTTTCTTATCATTCAATAATAAAAATCTGTACAAGATGGTCTTTTATAGGCTAGCCAACAAACATGGCTAAACGCAGTCCGAAATTAAAATAACATGAGCATGGCTAAACGCAGTCCAAAATTAAAATAAACATGGACATAAACAAGTCCAAAAAAAAGACAAAACTAGATAAAATTTTAATTAATAATTATAATAAAATAATTATAATTATTAATTAATAATCTTGCGCTGCGGACGAAGGATGTAACGGCGATGGCGTTCGTCGTGATGGTGCGGCGATGGCGTTCTTCAAAATGGTTGTCGCGGCGATGGCGTACACCATGATTGTTGTTGCGGCATCGTCCATCTGAGTCTTCAAATATAGTGTTGCGGCAGCGATCAAAATAGTGCGTCGAGTGGGCGTCGTCAAGGAACTGGTCACGAACATATGGTGGGGCATCGTCGCCATTAGCTAGGGACTAGCAAAGTGCTAAGTGTGGGGGTGTGATAACTCCTTGAAAAGGGGTTATCTTTATATATTGAATTGATTAAATACCCATTTATTTCTTAAAAATATGTTAAAATGTATTAAATAGTTTAAAATACTTTGTTAATGATTTTGGAATGGATATATGTGTCATTTTGTTATATTTTCACTGTAGAAATGCCAACGAATTGAGGAGAAGAAGTTCAGAAAAACCAGTTTTTGTCTAAGTAAAAGTTGTTGCAACAACTTTTTCAGTTGTTGCAACAAATCTGCAGTCCGAAAATTCTGCAATTTGATTCCGAATTTAAAAGATGGCGACGGTTATTTTACATGGGAAGGTGCGACTTTTCAGATGATTTTCGAAAATTAGAAGGGGAGAACATGGGGTAACTGCCATCATGCGAAAAAGGGGAGAGAAGGAGAGGGTTTTGGAGAAGAGATTAGGGCACACCGTCAAGAGAAAGAAGAAGACAATTTTTTACATCATTCGGAGAAGAAATTCTGCATTTCTTCATCTTCTCTAACTATGGTACCGTTTGGCGCAGCTTATGGGCTCCGGTGCGGCAGGTTAAAAACGGGGTTTTGATCATAAGCTGCGTTTGGCAACCAAAAGCTGGGAAACGGCTTTTTTAAATAAAGCAGTTTTATATGTAAGGATCAACCACGCTCTCCTTCTCCAGTTCGACCGCGCCGCCTTCGCGTTCCCAGCCCTAGAAATCGCGAAGCGTCTTCTTCCTCCGCTCCCGATCTCACAGGCGGTCCCAGCCACGAAGCCTCTTCTTCTTCCGGCAGCAACGGCCCCGCCTCCCCCGCCGATTCTGCTTCCCTCCTGATCTCAGACGGCCACGCCTCCGCCTGTTTGATCTCCGACGGCCACGCCGCCGATTCTGCTTCCCTCTGCTGCTTCCAAATCCAAAGTGAGGTAATGATTTTTTGCTCCAGATCCAACCCTCTTCCAGTTGCTTTGTTCGTTTCTTTGTTTGAAGCACCTTGCTTGTTCGATTGGTATGTTGGGGGTATAAAAAATTTCCATATTTTGAAGGTTGGGGCTTTCAGTTTTTGGTCTAATGTTGGGGCTTTCAGCATTAAAAATTCCAGGTTTTGTTATAAATTCCAGGTTGGGGCTTTCAGTTTTGTGTGTGCTTATATATATATGAATGTGTGTGTGTGCTGTGTATATATATGTGACTGTATGTGTGTGTGCTTATATATGATGACTGTGTGTGTGCATCAGAATGTGTGTGTGCTTGTATATATATATATATGAATGTGTGTGTGTGTGTGCTTGTATATATATATATATATATGAATGTGTGTGTGTGTGCTTGTATATATATGTATGTGTGTGTGTATATATATATATGTGTAGGTGTGTGTGTGTGTTTTATGGTTATTTTTTGATTTTGTGGTTTTATTTGTATGTGTAGTTGTATGTGTAGGTGGTTTTGTAGTTGTATGTGTGATGTTGTGTAGGTGGTTTTGTAGTTGTATGTGTGATGTTGTGTAGGTGATTTTGGGTTGTTGTATGTGTGTTTTGTAGTTTTCTGGATGCTTTGTTTTGTGTGTAATGGCTAGGTGTTTATGTGTGTGTGTGCTGTATATATATGTGATTGTGTGTGTGTGAATATATATATGTATGTGTGTGTGTGTGCTGTGTATATATATATATATATGTAGGTGTGTGTGTGCTTGTATATATATATGTAGTTGTATGTGTGATTTTTTTTTTAGGTGTATACTCACCCAATTTTTGTTTGAATGAAATTTTTATTGTGTTTGTGCTTGATTGTGTGTGTGTGTGTGTGTGATGTATATATGTATGTGTGTGTGAGATGGCTGCTCTCTATATATGTATGTGTGTGTGTGTGCAGCTCTATATATGTATGTGTGTGTGTGTATTTAGGTTTGTGTGTGTGTGCTGCTCCATATATGTGTGTGTGTGTCATGTGTATATATATGTAGGTTTGTGTTTGTGTGGCTGTGTATGTATATATGTGTATTTGTGTGTGTGCCGTGTATATATATGTAGGTGTGTGTGTGTGTGTGTGTATATGAATGTGTGTTTGTGTGGGTGTGGATATATATATGTATTTGTGTGTGTGTGTGCTGTGTATATATATGTAGGTGTGTGTGTGTGTGTATTTAGGTTTGTGTGTGTGTGCTGCTCCATATATGTGTGTGTGTGTCATGTGTATATATATGTAGGTTTGTGTTTGTGTGGCTGTGTATGTATATATATGTGTATTTGTGTGTGTGCCGTGTATATATATGTAGGTGTGTGTGTGTGTGTATATGAATGTGTGTTTGTGTGGGTGTGGATATATATATGTATTTGTGTGTGTGTGTGTGTGCTGTGTATATATATGTAGGTGTGTGTGTGTATGAATGTATGTTTGGGTGGGTATGTATATATATGTATTTGTGTGTGTGTGTGCTGTGTATATATATGCTGTGTATATATATGTATTTCATGTAATTTTAAAAATGTGTAGATGGGGAAACCTAAGGATGGAGGGGTTTCAGCTATATGGGATCAAAATGATACCCTTGTCTTCTGTGACTTATGCATAACTGAAATTGAGCTCGGAAATCGCCCGACTACACATTTCAACAAAGAGGGATGGAGCAATCTAGTTGTCAAATTTGAACAGAAATCCGGAAAGAAGTACGACCGAATTCAAATGAAAAATAAATGGGACCACCTAAAAAAAGAGTGGAAGTTGTGGGTTGAGCTCAAAAGAGGGGAAACAGGTCTAGGTTGGAATTCCTCCAGAGGTACCATCGATGCCTCAGACGAATGGTGGGATGAGAGGTTGAAGGTAAACTAAAATATTTGCATTATATTTAATTAATTTCTTGCATTATGTTGTCTCTTATAATTAATTAATTTCTTGTATCAGGTTGTTCCTACCGCGAAGAAGTTTAGGTATGGAGGCATAGCCCCGGAGCTTGAGGAAAAATTGAACATGATGTTCAGTGCAGTTGTCGCCACTGGAGTTCATGCTTGTACCCCTAACACTATGTCCCAAGAACGTGAGTCTATTGATGAGCGTGGTATGTCTGAGGATGACAATGTTCCGGTTGAGATCAGTGGGCATGCAGAGAATACAGAACCATCCGTTGCTTCTGGGTCTTGTAAACGACAAAAGAAAGGGAAAAAGAAGGCAGCCAGCTCAGTTCTAGTTGATTTGGTGGAATCTACTAAGGATATCGGTTTATCTCTCCGGGAGCCGCCAAGGACGACTTGCCCATTCACAATTGCCCAAGCTTTGGAGAAACTTGAATCCTACCCAGAGATATGCCAGGAGTATGATTTCTTTGATTTTGCTACAATGTTGCTGATGGATAAGAACCATAGGGAGACCTTTATGTGTCTCAGGGAGGAGATCAGGGTTAGATGGCTGCGTACACGCTACGTAAAAGGGTCTGAGTAGGAGATGCTTTGTAGTTGATATGTTGCATTATGTTGCATTATGTTGACATGTTGATGATACATTAACTATGTTAAATTTGCTTTTAGATGCTATCTACCTGAAATATTTTATCTATGTAATTTTGTTATGTTGCTATAATTATGTTTATAATTTTCTTTATTTTTGTGAATCAGAGAATGTCCAGTGAGGACTCAGATTCTTCTAGTGATGAGTATGAAAGGGTTAAAAGGCGTCATGTGACTGCTTATCATCAAGTTCTAACTTCGACGATATATGTGTTAGCTGAACACACCAGTTTATTCAATTCGAGCACACCATGCATGACATCAAAACAAACTGGTGATAAATGGCTGGGTGAATTAGTTGGAGGGCATCCAGGTAGATTTCATAATGCTTTCAGAATGCCAAAAGAAATATTTTTTGATCTACTACAGACGTTAGAACAAAACTACGGATTACAAGGTTCACGAAGGACCGCAAGTAGAGAGGTCCTTGCTATTACATTATATGTTCTATCACATAACGAGACCATCAGGAAAGCAAGTGAGCGGTTTCAACATTCAACCGAGACTGCTAGCAGATATTTTAGCGAGGGTCTTCGTGCATTACTGCGCCTTGCAGAAGATGTTATAGTGCCCCAAGACAGAGATTTTGTTAATACTCCACAAGAAATAATGGGAGATGCGCGGTATATGCCATTTTTCAAAAATTGTATTGGTGCAATAGACGGAACACATGTTGATGCAAGTATTCCAGTTAGAAATCAAGTACCGTACATTGGGCGACATTGAACTACTACACAAAATGTTATGGCTGTATGCGACTTCAACATGTGTTTTACTTTCGCAATGGCAGGCTGGGAGGGGTCTGCGCATGATAGTCGCATTTTTAATTTTGCTATAAGCAATCCCAAGTATAACTTCCCGCACCCCCCCAGAGGTAATGATGTTATAATTGTTCTTCATACATTACTTATTTCCTATTTTTTTCATTAAAAATTGTGCGTTAATCACGCAGGAAAGTATTATTTGGTAGACGCTGGATATCCACTGCAAAGAGGGTATATAAAACCATATCCAGATACACGATACCATCTTCCTGATTTTGCTCGTGGTAATCGTCCAGTGGAGGGACTTCGAGAGATTTTCAATCAAGCACACTCTTCTCTTAGGAGTGTGATTGAACGCACTTTTGGGGTATGGAAGAAAAAATGGGCAATACTCCGTGATATGCCTACATATAGTATTAAGAAACAAACACATATCGTCCTAGCGACAATGGCTTTGCATAATTTTATACGGAGACATCCATCACGTATGGATCCTGATTTTAGAGAAAGTGAGAGCCAGAGTACGGGAGATGGAGTAGACTCACAGAGACGACATGATACATGCACTGATACATCAAGTGGTGTAGACGAGATGTTAGCACTGCGCGAGTCTATAGCGCAACAACTCTATGATGCAAGAAGGTAAGATTCTTTCCTCATTTTTTATATTTTAATTTAATATAAGTTTCTAATATAAAGTATTTTCAATTGTGTAGGTGATACATCGAAATATTTGCAAGAAGCTGATGGATATATGCGTCGAGAGTTAAAAATGTTTTTGTTATGTTGTTTTGTAATATCTGAAAAACATTGATATTTTATTTGGTATGTAGTGTGACGATGATTTTAAATGTTGAAAATGATTTCAGGTATTAAACATAGAATTTAAATTAATTACAAAAAAATTAACCTACAAAAACTCCATTTCTGCCAAACAGTTTGTACAAAACAGCTTATCAAAAGCTCTGCAAACTCCATTTCACACAAACAGTTTTTTAACAAAACTCTGTTTTCCAGAAACAGCACTTTTCCTATCAGCAACAGCTCATCAGCAGCTTTTCATCAGCAACAGCTCACCCAAACTGGCCCTATGTCTAGTAAGAACTTCCAATTTGCGTGTGATCTCTCTTTCGTCATGAACTAATTTCTTTTGTCTTGTATGTTGAAAGTACTTTGTTTGTTGTGATGTTTTGATTTTAATTTTCTTGTGGATGTTTGAAATACTATCTTTATTGAATTTATGATTTTGTTCTTGGAAATTTTGGCTTAAGTATCATCTTTAAATTTACTTGGCAAGATTCGAGAGAGGAGTCAGGCTAGATGGTTGTTTTATATTGCGCGATAAGATTCGAGAGAGGAGTGGCGTAATTGTATCATAAATTTAATATATTGTAGAAGAGAGAAAGAGATTTCATCTTCTCGGTAGCAACACTGATTTGTGTACTTAATGTTATACTTTATTGTTGCCTAAAGTTAGAGATAACTAGGAGAATAAGGGATAAACGGATTCTGGATATCGAGAGATAACGTGATCCACTTTCAAATCGTTGCAAGATAGTTATTTTAGCATTCATATCGAATCATTTCAAGAAATCATCACATTAAGCAAAGGAAAGCAATGTACGAGACTATTTTCCTCAACTGATTTAAAAGTTCTTCTAAAGTAGTTATTATTGAAACTAGATTTGATTTTTCGTTGTTAACATAAATCACCTTAATTAATCCACTTGGATTTAAAGAAAAAAGTTAAGCTAGTAATTGCGAGTGTTAGATTCAACACTTCCTCGTGGGAACGGTACTTTACTTATACTTTATTACTTGAACCGACACGTGCACTTGCGTATACATCTGCTTTTCACGTATCAGTAACTACCATAACCACCTGAAGGGCAAATCACGTTTGTCGATTTGAAGCACATGGATCGCCATTTTTCGTAAATGATTGTCTCTCCCTTCGGGCAATTTGGGCAGGTTGGGCGGTTTGGGCAGCTTCGTTGATGGAGATAAAGACAGCAAACGAGATCTGCAATATGAGAAATTAAGAAAAGTTAACTTCCGTGTGCGTCGAGAATGTGAATGCGTTATGAACGCACAACGAACACGAGAGCGTTCTGAGCGCGCAACGAACATGAAAGCATTCTAAGTGAACGGAGAACCGAGAGAACAGACGAGCATCGTCGGAGAGCAGTCGTTATGAAATTGAGGACGCATCCTCCGAAGATCGCGTTATTCGGGAAATGGGAACATGCGCCCCCAAAGGGAAAACGGGCTCCGACCGCACCCGCCGAGAAGGGCACGGTTTCGGTCGCATCCCCCGCAAGGCACGAGGAGGGGGAGGGGGGGGGGGGGGGGGGGGGGCTTGGCCGCAACCTATCATGGGGGGGTGCGCCGTCGCTACTGCGTTTTCTTGTCCGTTTGGTCAAGTCGACCAAATTTCGTTCAAATCGATGTACGTTTAGCCCTTTGTAATAATATGACAATATTTATATTATTATTATATTATTAACATTATTATAAAATCTTTATATAATAATATATTTAGTTTTAATTTTATTCCATTAAATCAATCCAGCAATCAGTTTATAAAATAATAAAGAACCTTCTTGAAAATCTAACGCACCATCTTAAAAAGATTTAAGTGGCCAGCCATAATCATCTTCTTCCAAGCCTGTATCTCTTTTTTCCAAGAAGCCCCATCCAGGGAGTTGAGAGAGAAGGAGAACTATTCTCCGTGATCCTTCCGGCCGCCATCTCGAGAGCTCAGGTGCTCTTTTTTCTTCGTCGGAGCTTAGTTTTGGAAAGCTCTCGTCGAGCTCTTCGTGTTCGCGTGCTTCTTGCCGCACCTCCGTTTGGAGTCTGGAGGAATTAAGGCAAGTGGTAGTTTGCTTCCCCTTTGATCTCTCTTGATCGTCTTAAATTACTGTTTCTTTGATTTTCCTTCATTTTCATTGTTTTTGTTAGACAATTAACCCACTGATTTAGCTATATATATAATGCCTAAATCCTAAGTTAGAAGCTTACCCCTAATGAATTCATGCTGAGTAGCTAAAAGTCCCTTAATTTATGACACATAGCTAAAAGCCCTTGTCTAAGTTCTATCAAATTTCTTGTTATTATGCAATTATCTTCTTTCCTAACATTAGTTTAGATTTTATTCCTCCTAAATTGTCTAAACGTTGGTTCTGGAGTTTAATTTAAGTTCTGGTAGAAATGTTCTGATAGTTTAAGAGAATTATGTGTGGATTTACCTTGAGTTAAGTAAGATATATCAGAAAATCGACTGGACAGTAAGCCGATCTGTTGAAGCCAGGAAAATCCTAGGCTCCAAAATTCGGATCAATGCAACCAGAGGCTACTCGCTCGGCAATCCGACAAGAAGACTTGGTTAGCCACGACGAACGAACTAGCGGGATAACAAACACAACCCCAGGTGCTACGGCAGGGAGGTCCCACCACGTACCCAGAAGCTCAAAGGAGACTTCCCCTCCAAAACCACGAATGGCCGAGCTTGGTACTAGGAAGGCACTGACTAGGGAGGATTCTCTCCTGTAAGCGGGGTGAAGTTCTGATTTTGGATCAGTGTCATTCCTGGTACCCCTGGGGGTCTATTTATAGACAAATCTTGAGGGAGGGGAAGCAGGCGACTATCCCTGATCCCATTGGAGATGGTTTGAGCAAAGGCCTAGGCGGGCGAGTAGGTATGACCTTCTATCTCGGCCGGCTGGCTAACTCGGACATGCCTTCCTTCTCGCTCGGCCGGCTGTCCAACTCATCATTGGGGGCGAGCAAATCCCTACTCGCACTCCCGAGTCTCCTGATCCTGTTGCGCTGTCTGATATTAATGCTGACCGTTGACTTGGACTTCTGCCTACGTGGCTTTTAGACGGACCCACCCTCAGAGAATGAGGGTTGTACACAATCCCCGCTCTTTGCGAGCAACGTAGTTGATTGGAAAGAATCATCCAACCCGCGTTCGACGAGCTGCTTCTGGCGAGATACTAACTTATTCGGTAGCCAGGGGGGTCCCTGGAGATCTATAAATAGAGGGGGATGGTCCTTCCCTGGCACGCCACTTTTTCATATTTCGACGAGATGCTGTCTGCCGAGGAGATGTTTGCGAAGGCCGAGTTGCTGAGGAAGCTAATGAAGAAGACGAAAAGCATGGATACTCGCAAGAGGAAGAGGGGGCCCTCCAATCATCGCCCTAACCCTCCGGGCGAGGAGGCGCCTCACGTTAATCCTGCGTCCTCTGTACCTGAACCTCCCCTAACGCGGCCGAACGACGAGAGGCTGGGGGCGAAGCTCCTTGGACAACCGTCAAGGATGAACCGCTGAGCGCCCGCCCAGATCTTCTTCGAGAAGGTAATTATTACTTCAAAGTGTTAGAATCTTGGCGCAATCTTTTCGTTGATGCCGACATTTTTTTGTAGGTGGACTTCCCGCTGGATCGGATGTTCAGGTGTCTCCGGTGGAAGAGCACGTAAGTGCCGAACACTTACCGCCTCCACCGGTCCTTCCCGCAGGGGTCGTCCTCGAGCAGGGACCTCTTCGCCCGTTGTCCCCTGTACCCAAGCACGCGACAGGCGGAACCCGAATGACGATAAAGAACTCCAGGGTTTCCCTCTCGCGGTCGTCTTCATCGTCCGGGGCCCCTCGTACTAACGCCCAAGAAGCGCCGGGTGTCCAAATTTCCGGGGGAAGGGGAGGGGGAGGATCTTCTTCGGCAGTACCCATGTCTCAGCTTCCTCGGCGAGGCAATGCGGCGCCGTCGTCGCACAATGGACGGGGCAGTCGTTCAGGGGGCCGGCATAACTCTCCTCGGCGCTCGCCTTCACCACATCGATCCCCTCCTCGGCGGAGGCTCGGTCCTCGGCGATCCCTGTCTCCTCGCCGAATTGATTCTCCTCCTCGCCGGGATGTTCCTCGGCGATCCTCTTCTCCTCGCCACCAACCGAGGGCGGCGCCTGTGCGGGCAGGTATGAATACTGTATCGTGCTGTCTTTACGTGGCTCTTTTCCTAATCCGCTGCCTTTTTTAGCTCGTGTGATGTCTCCGGGGTCGGCCTTTATCGAGGCACTAGGCCTTCCTACTCGCAAATACAGGTTGAAGATGTCCTCGGCCTACCTTGATCTTGAGATAAAGGTCGAAAGACTGATGGCCTATGAGGTTCATCGACGAATGTCTCTGATTGAAGGGCGCGTGTCGAACATCGAGGGCTTCGAGCATCAGTTGGAGATGGCGAAAGGGAATCACTATCTTGTCCACGAGTTGGAGCGGCGGATGATGGACTTGGAGCACCGGTACGAGTTGTTGAAGACGGACCTCCGCGGTATGCGGGCGAGTATGGGTTCTCTCGGGACCCTTACTCGTATGGAAGAACATATTCGGCTTAGCGAGGAGCTCATGGCGAGGGATAATGAACAGATGGGTTTTGCTCGTCAACTAGGCTTCAACGGGCGGCATGGCGCCACCTCTGACAGGCGCGGCGACCCTTCTGTGAACTAGCATCGTTTATCTTCGTGTATTTTTAAGGGCATTATTCGGACTGTATTTGTAATAATCTTGAACTGCTCGTTGTAATTTCGAACTATGCTGGTTAGTCGTGCTTGTGTTGCTTCTATTTTTTGCAGGGATTTCTTATGCTTACCGTGGCTCGTCGCCTAAGTGCGAGGAGGATATTATTCAAATCGCGCATCTCGCTAGCATGCGGAATCTGAGTTGGAGAGTAGGTAAACAACTCGCGCGCGGTTAGGTCGCGACCCCCCCCCCCCCCCCCCCAATTTCTATAAATAGGGGGTAGGGGCCCAAAATCGGCGTGCTTTTCCCGAACCCTTACGAGCATATTACTAACTCGTCTTGTTGCTTTCCTGCTTCTCGATGACACCTTCAGTGGATGCTGAAGCTCGGCGCTTGAATTATGCCGAGAACTTCATCACGAAGAAGTTTAAAAAATCTGCCACGCGTCCGGACGACTTAGAGAGGTTCGTCCACCATTATCTGGTTCGAGGATTTCGGGCTTGCCTTCCCTCCCCCGGTGAGCGGATCAACACCTTCGCGGAGGGGAAACTCGCCTTCCCCCTCTCGTATTTCGAGGTCGGCCTGCGCCTTCCTATCTGGCCGGAATTCTGCCAGATCTTAAGATACTACGTCTGGGTTCCCGCCCAGATCAACTCGAACGGGGTAGCGAGCATTGTGGGCTACCTATGCTTTCTGCGCAGCGAGAAAATCGCTTTCGATCTCGACGTCTTCCGGAAGGTATTCTATATGGGCGCGACCAAAGAGGGGGTAATCTTCTTCGGCAGGCATCATTGCAAAATATCGGGGACGTCGAACAAGGTCCATCGATGGAACGAGAAGTTCATTTTCGTGTCCAGCGACTTCTCTGAGATACCCACTCGCCCTCAACAGAGACCGATCGCGGCGCTCGCCACCCCCTCGCTCTGAGGTAATTGCGAGGACCTCTTCCTTGCGTTGAAAGATAAGAAGTTCGACATCGTGTTCTGGCGCAGGAACGTTGACCAGCTTGAATATGTGCAGCCTGGCGAGGGTAACGTTTCTTGATCGCCGCTTAATTTGGTTCGATCTTCGCCTTTTGCCTAACGTCTTTCTTCTAGGATGTCGGCATCTACCTTCGGCGCCTCTCCCGTGGGAGGCCAGACTCCACCTCCTCTATCTCCTTCGGCGGCCTCGGCGACGATGCAGCAAGGCGAGGAGGAGTCCCCCCTTCGGGAATTCCTGCTGAGCTTGGCGACCCCGCCGAGATCCTTCGTACGGCGGGATGGCCGGATGTGAACGAACCACCTGAGACAAAGAAGAGAAAGAGAAAGGAGATCGCTCGGCGTGTGGCGATGGAGCGGGAGCGCGACGAGGAAGATAGCGTCCCCGAGAACCACCCAAATTTCGGGCAGGATTCGCGGAATAAGGGCCTGGACGGCGAGCCGCTAATCTATTGGAGCAGGGAACGCATCGAGGTTTCCCTGAGTACTCGCCTGCCTTCGTGGAGCGAAGATGAGGTCCCCAACAACGATGCTCTTAGCGTCTTGTTTGGGATGTACGGCCGCGATGATGCGAAGGTATTGAGGGAGGCTTCCCCTCGCTTCCTCGTCGATCAGGGGTCGCGAGCGATGTTGCGTGTCGTGGAGCTCTTTCACTAGACCGCACGAAACCTCCTCGGCGCTGAAGAGGAACTCGCCCTTTATCGAAAGCTAATAATAGATGCTGAGAAGAGCGAGGCAGAGGCCTTGAAGCGCGCCAAAGCTGGCGAGAATAAGGCCGAGTCCAGTAGAGGCTTCGAGGTGATACTGGTATTTCGCGCGAGATCGCACTGAGACTCTATCGTTTCCTTCCATACTTTGTAACCCCATCCCTCTCGCCTTTGCAGGAAGAGCAATTGGTCGCAACCGAGATGATTTTCAAGCTCGAGAGTGACCTGCGGGCCAGCCAGGTCTTGCTGGAGGTGACGCAGGTTCGTAATGCCGATCTAGAGTCGAGGATGGTCGCCCATACCTCCTCGAAAGCTGGACCTTCACGCCGGGCTGAAGGATCTTTCCTGACTTTGCAGGAACTTTTGCCGTTCCGGCGGGAGATCGCCCTTGCCGCCGGCGACTTAGTCTTTGCGAAGCTTTCGGTTGCGGGCCTGCTGGTTCCGGGAGCCGATAATCTGACGACGGAGGGGCTTCTATCCGACATCTTGAAGGCGAGCGAAGAGGAAGATCAAGACGGCGAGGAGGGAAATGAGTCGGACTCATCTGATTATGCTTCGTCGCCTAAGTGAACATTTATATTTCTGAACAGTTTTGATGCTTCTCGCGGCTCTGCAAGTATAATTTTTTGGTAGATAATATTCTTTTCTTTTGATAGTGATATTTATCTTTTTGATGGATGACAACCCCTGTTTTTCTTGTGTTGTCGTGATGTCGCTAGGCTCATAGGCTCGCTTGTATATGCTAACCTGTCATTCTGATCAAGGCGACTTTGGAAGATGTCTGCCGACTATCTTACCTTACTCGCCTCTTAGCTTTTCGCAGTCGCGTAGTAGATACTCGCCTTTATGGTTGCTCGCGGTTACCCTTGTGAAAGAGACAATTGATATCCTCTGATGAGGGTGATTGATAAAATCAACCTGCTTTGATACCAATTGAAAGGAGAGTTTAGTTCTTATTTATGTTATTAAAATTCTTGTTTAAGTTTGCTTTCAAAGTAAGTGATATATATAAATATATATGATGTTTGCTGATTGCTGATTGAGAGATAAAATCAAACAGTATAAGCATATAAAAAATATCACAACAATAATAAGAAATAAAACAACAAGCAAACCAAGCAATCCAGATGACACAAGATATATAGTAGTTTCCCTCAACTGGGTACATCTACTCTTCTACCCACTTGTAGGAATCCACTAGGAGGTTATTGATAAGGTGCCCTCACACCAAGGTGATTTTGATAAGGTGTCCACACACCAATGAGAGTTTTGATTAGGTGCCCAATTCACCTATAAGCTTTTGATAAGGTGCTTATAAACCAAGCTGCAGGTTTTTGCTAAGGTGCCCTGTCACCGGGAGTAAACTTTTGAAGGGAGTTTTAACCCTTTACAAGATGGGAGAAATAAAGGAAAACAAAAACAGATGTTGTTCTTCTTTTTCTAAGAAGACACTTGATGAATATGTTGAAGAGAGCTCCCCCTGTCTGATGCATTTTGATGACAGCTTGTGGAGGCTCCTTCTCTTGGTTGTAAATCCTCTGTTCTTCTTCTTGCAGTGTTGGATCCCTGAGCAAATGATAGTGTTTGATGTCTCAGGTTGTATATGATCTGCAAGAAAGGGATTAGGGAAAAAGAAGATAATATATTTGGATATGTTCTTCTTTTTGCTCTGTTCTTCTTCTTCTCTTTTTCCTGTACAGCAAGATGTAATATATTCTATCTATAATCTTCCTACTATATTGTACAGCAATATAAACTATATATATAATCTGTCTGATTTGAATTCTTGCCGATAGAAGAGGAAAGAATATATTATCTCTTTCATTTAGCAGATCCTTGAGCTATCCTCTTTCCTTCTTTTGCTTGCTGCAACGGCTATAGCATTTAATGTTTCTGCCAACTGCTATATTAATTAATGCTTGCACGTTGTAATGTCAGAATAGCAATATATAAAATAGAATAAATAAATATTGCTTTGATAAAGTCTGACAGTATATTAGAATAAGAAATATAATATTTAGTCGAGCAAATATATATAAAATAAATGCTGCAGAAATTTGTCGACCCCAGCTCGTCATTCGTCGGGCTGAGCTCGCCAAATGATATTCTGAGCATTGATTAACTGCAGAGAACTTTCGTCGAACGTTGTTCGTCATTCGTTGACCGCTGTTTGGATTTCGTCGACCGCTGCTTCCCTGCTGAAATGTCGAGCGCTGCTATAATACAATCTTTTCGCCGATCGCCGTCCGACGAATGCCGAGCGTCGTTCGACGTTTGTCGAACGCAACTAATATATGAAATATATTCATTCTCTTATATTATCTTATATTAATTTATCTTATAATATTTTCTCTTATATTAATTAGCCTATTATTATATATATATTTTTCTTAGTATATTATTTATATATATATTATTTTCAGCCTTTTATTTATATGTCGATTTGCAGCCTTCTTTCTTAATGATAATTAATCTAAGTTATAATATGAGTTATGATATAAACTTAGATACTAAAGGTGGATCCTAACTCAAATCAAAACTAAGGTTCCAACACCTTGCGAGTTGGCATCCTGCTCGCAACCTGGTCGGTGAGAGAGATGCTGGGCAGGGAAGGACGGTCGGGAGGTCTAGAGGGACACACGATCCCGATAGTCTCCCTCCTGCTTTGTCGCCGGATGTCGGGGAAGTGGCTAGGTAGGGAAGGATGGTCGGGGGTCCAAGGGAGCACACAATCCCGATAGTCTCCATCCTACCTTCCTCATTCCTGAATCTTGACGGATCTTCGCACTGTTTACTCACAATCAGAGGGAAATTAAAACATATCAACTCAAATGATTGGATAGAGTTTATCAGAAACTCAATGCTAGGGCACGAGCCTTTCGTTCTCAAGGGTTTACGACGCTTTTATTCAAGGGTCCCCTGAGAGGTTAAGTCGATCATCCTATCGCCGAGTTGGGAGGTAGGTGTCACGACTTCTTCCTGATAATCTCTCCAGTCGGGTGAGAGGTGCAGTCGGAGGGAACCGCGGCCAACGTGCAAGGGGGAGCTGATCTCGACCGTCAATGCAGAGGCTTGGTGTAACATCCCGACTTTTATTGGGCCACTAGACCCTAGTGAGCCCAATAAAAGTAGGCCCGAGCAGTAGAAAATTACCATTTTAAGTAATGTTGCGCGCCGCAACTAAGTCATTAGGGTACAGTGACCAAATGAACCCCGAATTGACTTCCGTCAGTTCCGTTAGTCTCGTATGAACAATGCGAGCGCAACGGAATTCGTTGCACTTCAATCCGAGGTCGTTTGGAGAAAACGACCATTTCGGGTATCGTAGCACGCCACTACCTCATTATTATGAATAGTGACCGTACGAACCCCGAATTGACTTCCTTCAGTTCCGTTAGACTCGTATGAATAATACGAGCGGAACGGAATTCTTTGCACTTCAATCCGAGGTCGTTTGGAGAAAACGACCATTTCGGGTATCGTAGCGCGCCACTACCTCATTATTATGAATAGTGACCGTACGAACCCCGAATTGACTTCCGTCAGTTCCGTTAGACTCGTATGAACAATAAGAGCGCAACAGAATTCGTTGCACTTCGATCCGAGGTCGTTTGGAGAAAACGACCATTTTCGGGTATCGTAGCGCGCCACTACCTCATTATTATGAATAGTGACCGTACGAACCCCGAATTGACTTCTGTCAGTTCCGTTAGACTCGTATGAACAATACGAGCGCAACGGAATTCATTGCACTTCAATCCGAGGTCGTTTGGAGAAAACGACCATTTCGGGTATCGTAGCGCGCCACTACCTCATTATTATGAATAGTGACCGTACGAACCCCGAATTGACTTCCGTCAGTTCCGTTAGACTCGTATGAACAATACGAGCGCAACGGAATTCGTTGCACTTCGATCTGAGGTCGTTTGGAGAAAACGACCATTTTGGGTGTCGTAGCGCGCCACTACCTCATTATTATGAATAGTGGTCGTACGAACCCCGAATTGACTTCCGTCAGTTCCGTTAGACTCGTATGAACAATACGAGCGCAACGGAATTCGTTGCACTTCGATCCGAGTTCGTTTGGAGAAAACGACCATTTCGGGTGTCGTAGCGCGTCACTACCTCATTATCATGAATAGTGACCGTACGAACCCCGAATTGACTTCTGTCAGTTCCGTTAGACTCGTATGAACAATACAAGCGCAACAGAATTCGTTGCACCTCGATTCAAGGTCGTATGGAGAGTATGCCATTTTAGGGCTATGCAGACCACATCAGTGCAATGCACGAAATATAAAGCGCACGAACCCGGTATCAGCCCCGGCAGATCATAGTGGACCCCGGGACCCTGGAAGACCCCGTCCTAGGTTGACCTCGGTCAACCCCCCCCCCCCCCCCCGGCTGGAAATTTATTGGTGAATGAAAAGAAAAGGGGGGAGGAGGGAGAAAGCCCCCCCCCCCCAAAGGAAGGGGGCTGCCCATGAATAGGCAGCCCCTATTTGGGCAAAGGGGGCAGGGGAGAGGAAGGGAGGGGAGCGGGGGGAGAAAATATCTCCCCCCACTCACCCTCCCTTAACCCCACGTGGGGAAAGGAGCAGAGAGGGGGAGACCTCCCCCTTCCTATAAAAGGAAGGGCCAGCCCTCCTCTCAAGCCCACACACCCCCCTCAGACACAACCTCCTCCTCCTTCCACCCTGCCGGAGCCAGCCCAGCCACCTCCTCGCCGGAACCCTACCCAACCAAGCCGCCGCCACCTCCCTCATGGCCGGCCACCGCCCCTCAAGCTCTCGAGGCCCACCTCCTCCACAGGTAGAACCACCTCCCCTCCTCCTTCTTATCTCCTGGAGGCAAGCCGCCCCCTCCCCGTCGCCGGAGCGCCACCCCGATCTTGCTCAGGTGGCGGCGCTGGCCGTGGAAGCCAAACCCCCAGCGCCGGTGGTGGCGTTGGGGGAGCAGGTCCCCACTCGGGGACCTAGGCGCCGACGAAGGGGAGGCGGTCGGGCCGCCGGAGGACGCAGCCCCGGCGGCGCCCGAGTTCTCCTCCCCCTGCTCTTTTCCTGTAAGGCAAATCCCGCCAACCCCGGCGGCCGCCGGCGGCTCCAGGCCGCCGGACCACCGTCGGAGGTCTGCCCCCTCCCCGGCGCCCCGACCAGGGGTGGCTGGGAGAGCCCTCCCCGAGGAGGCGGCGGCGCAGCCAGCTTGCATGGCCCATGCAAGCTGTGTCGCGCCTCCCCGCCGCCTCCTGCCCTAACTTCCGGTGGGGTCCGGCGGCGCCAGGCCGCCGGACCACCACCAGAGTGGTTGCCGACCCCCGGCGCACCGACCGGGGGCGGCACCAGCCCCTCTCCCCACGGGGGCGACGGCGCGGCGGCATGCATGGTGCATGCAGGCCTCCGCCTCCCGCCCCCCCCCCCCTTTCTGCTCTAATTCCGGCGGTGGCCGGCGGCGCCAGGCCGCCGGACCACCACCGGAGGATTCGCCGGCCCCCGGCGCGCCGACTGGGGGCGGCGCCAGCCCCAGCCGGCCGCTGCCCGGCGGCAGCAGCGGCCGCCTCCCGATTTTAAATCGGGAGCCGCACGATTTCCTCCCAGGAAATCGTGTGGCTCCCGCCACCTTAATTCCCGCCTCCCCCCCCCCCCCCCCCCCCCCCGCCTCAGCATATGTGCCCCCACAGCGGATCCGCCGCAGATCCGTTGCGGGGGCCGCGGGAAGGCGCAGGGTGCAAGACCCCTGCGCCTCCTCCCTTTCTCTATTTGCACCCCAAAAATACCCCTTCCCCTAATTTATTTTTCTAAGGGCAAATGAGGCATTTTCAGGAAAAATTTCCTAAATAGAAAATATGTCCCACGCTAAGGGGCACCTCCAGAAATTTTTGGGGAAGTTTAGGGAAAGATTTAATATTTTTAAAACCCTTTATAAAGTTGATTTTGAGAAAATAAACGCCCAAATAAGTTCGCAAAAATCACCAAAAATTAAGGGCTCTAATTAAAGGTATTTTACAACTACTATTTAAGTTGGGAGGTGTGACCTCTTATTTTGGTCCCCCAAAAGTATTTTTCAAGCAAAACAAACGCCCAAAAAGGAGCGAAATTCATCAAAATAGATCGACGTCCTCTCGACGTATACTTTTTAAACGCATAATAAAGATTACGCGTATCGATCTAAGGAATCGACTAAGTCAAAAATATCGACGCAAAACTCGGGACGAAATCGCGGTGCGACGCCGCGATCCAATAATTCCGGGATAATTATAAAAGAACGAACCCACGTCAAAGTGGAATTATTAAAAATATCGTGAAAAGTAGATAAACTCTCGAAACGGAGTAGAACCCCTATGAACGGGGAGAAAGCAGAACTCCCTCCTATGAACGGAGTCGACGTTGAAGCCTCCTCTTATGGAGTGATTGGACTACTAACCCTTTACTTATTTACTGCTTTCTGCACGTTTCTTTAAATCCAGTCTCGCACTGGTCCCCCGCATTTACTTTCTGCACGTTTCTTTAAATCCAGTCTCGCACTAGTCCCCCGCATTTACTTTCTGCACGTTTCTTTAAATCCAGTCTCGCACTGGTCCCCCGCATTTACATTCTGCACTTTCATTTAAATCCAGTCTCGCACTGGTCCTGTCATTATGGCCTCCGCTTTCGGTCTACTTTTCTGATTATCACTATGGCCTCTGCTTTCGGCCTACTTTTCTGCTTATCACTATGTCCTCTGCTTTCAGCCTACTTTTCTGCTTATCACTATGGCCTCTGCTTTCGGCCTACTTTTCTGCTTATCCCTATGGCCTCTACTTTCGACCTACTTTTCTGCTTATCATTATGGCATCTGCTTTCGGCCTACTTCTCTGCTTAGTATTATGGCCCCCTGCTTCCGGCCTAATTTACTTGCTAAATGCAGCGCTGACGTGGCTATAATGCGGTGCTTATCCTCCCTTCTGTGAGGCCTTAGTTGGGGAGAACCCGGATTCGAGTCCCTCCTCCCAGGTTAGCCCCAAGCAAGGAGCCCTCATACCGCTAAGCCTCCCGGTCAGAGGTTGTGGGACCGGTCGAGTAATCTGCCACGTACTTTAAGCGCTTGTTTTATTATTAAGCGGGTGAAGATTGATTTGAAGTGGCGGGTTGGTCACGCTCGCAGACCGTTCGTACCGGTGCGGGTGGGTTGACGACTCATGGCGATAGGGAGATGTGCACAGCAGGCTATCACCACTCCGAACCTGCAGTTTTACCTCCGCTGGTCGGCCTATAAATCGGTTCGCCGGATGTCGCTCACATCCAATTGGTACACCAAGTTGTACAGGAGGGCCTGAGTGATACGGTACGACTACATTCAGAAGTGGCAAAACTGGCCACTGTCACCGACGGCCACATCGGTGAGGCCCGCGGGATTAACTCCCCTGCTTGAAGAAAAGCGGTCTAAACTGTGTCGACACAGGGTCTTTTGTGTGCGTACAGGTTTGAATACCTGGGTGTGCGTATGCGTGAAATAGTATTGCGTATTTACCATACGGCGCGATTACGGATATGAGGGCGGAAGGCCCTATCTATATATATAGATATATATATGTGTGTACCTGCTGCTAACCCTCTTCCTTGCTTCGGCTATTTTATTTCTGTCCTTTAGCCGCCCCTGGATATGGATCCGGGGAGGGGATGTATTTTCTTTTTAGCTCTGTGACTAACGGTTATTTCTTATAACCAATCACAGGAGATGGGACAGCAGGGAGCCCCGCACCACAGGATGATATACTAGCCTTGGAGATGGCCCGTTCGATTACCCCAGCCTCGCCCCCTATCTTCCGCGACGTGAGTCCTAGATTATAGGACTAGGCTAGGAACTTTTGTTTCGTCGTTTTAGCCCCCGAGGCAGTAATTGTAAACATTAGGCTTCGGCCCTGTTCCAATATGTGAATATAAGCAGCGTGCTTGTTTTTATGTCTTTCGATTGCTTCCGCTATGCGTTCTGATGTGATGTTATGATTCTTGTGCCTGACAAGGAGACCGCTCGGTGCTTGAAAAGGGTGGGACGTTGCCGCCCGGAAAGCGCTAAGTGGTCATCCTTGGGCAGTAAGACCCCCCCTCCCTGAACCAGGTTCAGTTTGGGGAGGGGGGGTCTTACACTTGGTCTTAGGGGAACGCACTGCCGAGGCACCGTCCCATCATCCGTTCTGGATCTTATGAGAATCAAGTCGGAGGCCTGTTTCCCAACCTGACATGGAGGTCGGCTTTACCTGCTCTTCTTCGTTTTTAAAGATTTACTGCTGCGATAGGAATAAGAAACTCTCGCCGTCCCATGTTTCAGGGAGGTGAGGAATTTATTTATAAATAATCAATTTACAGGAGAGGGATATATACGTTCCTGCTTAGGGATAAAACCTTTTCAGGTCATCGCTGCTCCAGGTATTCCCCAATAGCTCCCCCTCGTGATTCTGCAGACGATATCCTCCTGTTGCAAGTGATTCGTGGACGATGAAAGGTCCCTCCCAATTTGGGTTGAGCTTTCCGACGGCTACCGATCTTCCTGCCGCGTCCACCTTCTTTAAAACTAGATCACCTGCTTGGAAGTGCTTGAGGCGAACATGTTTGTCGAAGTGCCTCGCCATTCGATGTTTGATCTCCTCTTGTCGAGCTGAGGCTAGATCTCGGAGTTCTTCAATGTAGTCGAGAGACAGTTTCTGAGCTTCCTCATTCTCCAGACGCCACTCTTCGTCTCCGTCTTCAGCTGCGATCACCCTAGGACTTCTGACCTCGAACTCTACTGGAATGAGAGCTTCGGACCCGTGAGAGAGTTTGAACCGGGTTTCCCCTGTGGCTGAGCTAGGAGTGGTTCTCAGAGCCCACAACACCGAGGGGAGCTGCTCCGCCCAATTACCTCTTAGGTTCTCGACTTTCTTTTTTAGCAGGTTGATGATTAGGTTGTTGGCGGCTTCCACTTGTTCATTGCTCCTTGGATGATGTACTGATGCAAACCGAAGATCAGTTCTGAGTTGCCTGCAAAAATCTTCCAGCTCCAAGCTGGCGAACTGAGGACCGTTGTCAGTGATGATGGCGAGGGGGATCCTGAATCTACAGACGATCTCACCCCAGATGAAGTTCTTCACGACTTGGGAAGTGGTCTTCGCTAGAGCTTTGGCCTCGATCCACTTGGAGAAATAGTCGATCATGACGAGAACGAACTTCCTCTGCCCACTAGCTGAAAGGAAAGGGCCTATCAAATCCATTCCCCAGATAGCGAACGGCCACGGGGCGGTGATCGAACGAAGTTGCTGGGCAGGCTGCAATTGAAGGGGGCGAATAGTTGACACTTCTGGCACTTTTTTGAGAAGGCCTCCGCATCCTTGCGGATAGTAGGCCAGAAGTAACCATGCCTCGGGATTCTCTACTCTAAAGTGCGAGTCCCAGAATGACTTCCGCACTCTCCCGAGTGGATCTCTTCCATCATTCGAGGTACTTCGCCTTCATAGACACATCTAGCCAGAGGGCCCGAGATGGTCTTGCGATATAGCTCCCCGTCTTGCAACAAATAATACGCTGCCTTGTACCAGAACTTCCTTTGATCCCCATCCACTGCAGGAAGCTGTCCGGTATTCAGGAATGCCACGAACGGATCTACCCAGGAGGGGCGTTGTTCGATCTCCATCATTTCTCCTTCTTTGATGGATGGTCGGAACAATTCGGTGATAGTCCCTCCGACTCTCGGTCCGTACTTGGCCAGACGATCTGCCGCCGAATTCTCTTCTCTTGGCACGTGCTCGACGAAGAAGGATTGAAAGCCTCCAATCAATCCTTTCACTTTGACGAGGTACTTTTGCAGGATGGTGTCGCGTACTTCGAACTCTCCCCGAATCTGCGACGCGACCACCATTGAATCAGTGAAAGCCATGACATCTTGGATGTCGAGCTCCTTTGCGAGGCGTAGGCCCGCTATTATGGCCTCGTACTCTGCCTGATTATTCGTGACGGGGAAGAGGATTTCGACTGCCTGCTCGATCCTAGTTCCTTGTGGGCTGACAAGAACAATGCCCACTCCCACAGAGCTCTTGCCCGAGGCTCCGTCCACGAACATTTTCCAAGGTATGGGAGTAGAAGCCTCCTCTCCCGGCTCTGCCTCTACTGAGAAGTCGGCTAAGAAATCTGCTACCGCCTGCACCTTGATCGCCACACGGGGTGAGAAGGAAATGTCGAACTCACTGAGTTCTACCGACCATTTCTCCAGTCTTCCTGAATGCTCCACCCCTTCCAAGATATTTCCGAGGGGATGGTCAGTCACGACCCGGATAGAGTGAGCTTGAAAATAAGGTCGGAGCTTCCGCGCCGACACCACCAAGTCGAAGGCAAGCTTCTCCAAGATGGGATATCTTAACTCTGCCTTCTTGAGCACCTGGCTAACATAATAAATAGGGAGCTGCTTCTTTCCTTCTTCTCGGACCAACACCGAGCTTACTGCTTCCACTCCTACTCCCAAGTAGATGAGTAGGTCTTCGCCTTCTTCTGCAGGAGAGGTGTCTGAGTCAACTGCTCCTTCAGTCTACCGAACGCCTTCTCGCATTCGTTGGACCATGCGAAGTCCTCGCTCTTCCGGAGCGTCTTGAAAAATGGAGAGCACTCCTCTCCTGCCTTGGACAGGAAGCGGCTAAGACCTGCCAACCTTCCTGTCTGCCTTTGGACTTCTTTCACCGTCTTCGGCGAGGTCATCTCCAGGATCGCCTTAACCTTGTCAGGGTTCGGCTCCACTCCCTCTGGGGTGATGAGATGTCCCAAAAACTTTCCTCTTCCAGCCCCGAACACGCACTTCGCCGGATTGAGCCTCATCTTGAACTTCCTTAGCGTCGCGAATGTCTCTACCAGATCGACGACATGCTCCCGGACGCTCTTGCTTTTTACCAAGAGATCGTCCACATATACCTCTAGGTTCCTCCCCTTCTGCTCTCCAAAGACGCGATCCATCATCCGCTGGTAGGTCGCTCCTGCATTCTTTAGCCCAAAGGGCATCATCTTGTAGTTATAGCAGCCATCACCCGTGATGAAGGAAACATCGCGACAATCGGGAGGATACATCCGGATCTGATGATATCCTGAAAACGCATCAAGGAAGCTCATTACAGAAAAACCGACGGCTGAATCAACCAGCGCGTCGATTGAGTCAAGGGATAACAATCCTTTGGGCAGCTTTTATTCATCAAAGAGAAATCAACACACATCCTCCAGCTACCCCCAACTTTCTTGACCATTACAACATTCGAGACCCAGCCTGAGTACTGGATCTCTGACACAAAGCCTGCATCCAACAGCTTCTTCACTTCTTCACGGATAGGTCCGGCCAACATGGTGGAACTTGATATCTTCTTCTGGCGGACGGGCTTGACCGCGGGGTCAAGGTTGAGATGGTGGCAGGCCACCTCAGGATCAATTCCGGACATCTCGGCAGCATTCCAAGCAAAGATGTCGACGTTCTCTTGCAGACACGTCGCCATCTCCATCTTCTCGCTGACCTTCAGCGATCCTCCAATCTTCAGCAACCCAGGTACTCCTGCTGCGGAGAGTACCTCGATTTCTTTAACCTCCTCGGACGCTTCCAGCTGGGTCGTGCCTCCTGTCACCCTCTCGAACTCTTCTACGTCAGCCATCCAGCTGATAGTGCTGACCGAGCTAAGGTAGCACTCACAGGCGGCTCTTGGATTGCTCCTGATCCTCACCTGAACATCCCCTTGGCAGTATTTGAGGCACTGATGGTAGGAGGATGGAACGGCCTTGAAGGTATTGAGAAGAGGTCTTCCAAAGATGGCTTTGTAGCAACTTGGGGCGTCGACAATGACGAAACGGCAGTGGAGAGGGGTGCCACCGAGAGTTACAAGGAGATCTACTCCTCCTTCCACCTCTTTCTTCTCTCCGGAGAAGCCGAAGAGAGGACCATCCGGCACCCGGACTCTTGCTGCTCTGACGCCCAACCCGTCGAACATCTCCTTGAAGACGACGTTCACGGAACTACCGTTATCGATCAGAATCCGATCAACGGTGAAGTCCTCCATTGCAGCTTGGATCACGAGGGCATCATGGAAGGGATTCTCATTCCCCAGCATGTCCTCCTCTGAGAAGGTGATCTCCTCCAACGGGGGCGGTGCCTGCGAAGTCGAAGCGACACTCCTTTGATAAATTTGATGGAGACTCCCCTTGCGGGAAGCTCCCAGTCCTGCTCCCCCATGGATCACTCCAACTCCTCTGCCTCCCTGGATGTGGTCTCCTCGACCTCCATGGTCGACTCGGTCTTCATTCCTCCTTCGACTGATGGCTTGGACTGCCGACGGCTCGACAGGGGCTTCAATCCTCCGCTGCTCTCCTGCTTTCCCTGCTGCCAACCTTCTACGAGCCTCCCAAAAATCTGGGCAAGCCATCATCACATGCCCCTCCACCTGATGGAGGTCACAATAAAGGGGGATCTCCTCCGCCTACGGCCTCCTCTGCTGCTGGTTCTTCCGACCTTGCCGATTGCCGCGCCGGGAAACCGTCATTGCTTCCTCCCTTCTCCTTTCCTGACGCCTCGCTGGCTGATCGCGACGTCTTCTTTCTGGGGATCTCCTTCCCCGATCCTGACGCTGAGGTCCTCTGGCCGGACTCCAAGGTGGCCGGTTAACGGGGACTTGGTATCGCCTCTCCTCTTCCTGACGCTCTGGGGCTACAATGAGCCTCCTCTCATCGTTTCTTCTAGGCTCCTTCTCCCTGGACTCCTCTCTCCTTCTTTCATCTCTGCTCCTTTCCGGCTTCCGCTTCTCTGCACTTCTGGGCTCTTCCTTCTTCTTCCTTTCAGGGGTCTTTTCTTCTTCCTCCTCATCCTCCTCCTTGGTCACCCGGGTGATCCTGGCAAGGAAGCCACTATTGGAAGCCTCACCCTGGACGAACCTGTTGACCCTCTCGATGAGGTTGTCGTAGGAAAAAGGAGGATTCCTGCCAAGCTCTAACTTGAAGAGACCTTCGTGAAGGCCAAACGTTAGGGCCAGCAGTAAGGTGGAACCATCCACCTCCTGGATGTCCAACACCTCTTCCTGGAAACGATCAATTTAATGTCCCAACGTTTCCTTCGCTCCTTGCACCAAATGGAAGAGGGTCGTAGCCTCCTTCATCTTCTTGGCTGTGGCGAACCGCATCGTCAGCCCCCGGCACAAGTCCTCAAAGCAGTAGATAGAACCTGCTGGCAACTGGTGGAACCAGTCCCTGGCCTTCCCCCGGAAGGTGATCGCGAATAGCCTACACTTGAAGGCATCAGACATGGTTCGGATGGAGGCTAGATCCTCGAACCACTGGATGTGTCGGATAGGGTCATCCCTCCCCGAGTAGTAATTCATCGCGGGATCTCTGAACCCCTCCGGCACTGGCGCGGCAACGATCTCCTCACAGAATGGGCTCCTCCCACCAAACTGGCGACGATCCTCTGCTTGGCGAGTACACTACAAGATATAGTCTCTACGACGACGTTTTTTTTTTTGCGACGTTTTTGAAAGCGTCGCTGTTAGTTTTATATTCAACGGCGATTTTTTTCATAAACGTCGCTATTGCAAAAAAAGAGTATTTGCTACGTTTTTTAGGAAAACCATCACCATACGTGTTTAGCTCTTGTGACGATTATTTTTAAAACGTCACTAAAATAATATTTTTATTGTGACGTTTTTGAAAACGTCGTCGTTAGTTTACATTTAGCGACTGTTTTTTTTTAAAACGTCGCAAATATAAAAATTTAACATTAGCCACGATTTGCATGAAAACACGTCAGCATACATGTTTATCTTTCATGGCGATTTTTTTTAAAAACGTCATCAAAACACATGATCTTATGTCAAAATTTGTTATCAAACATTTCAGAAGATCTTTTATTAAAAGGGATATGAGTGATATAGTTATCATTTATCAAATGATTGAACATGAATCATGTCATGTACTTAGTGAGCATGATGCATGAAATACATGAAGTACGTACGACGCACATTTTGCATGTTTAAGTTGATGATATATATCAACCTTATCTATATGCACACACCCATAACCATACACTTGGTTATGCGTACTCCAATGATATGGGGTAGTTTGCTATGCACACATGCACCCATAATCATGTGCTTGGGGCTATGCGCACCCCATGATGGCCGGATATTTTGTTATGCGCACACTCATAACTATGTGCACACACCCATGCATGTATGATGGGGTATTTTGCTATGCGCACACCCATAACCATATGCTTGGCTATGCACACCCCCATGATGGGGTATTTTGTTATGAGCACCACCCATAACTACGCTTGGCTATGCGCACCCTCATGATGGGGGTGTTTTGCTATGCGCATACATATAATCATACACGCTTGGCTATGCACATCGCCATCATAGGGTATTTTGTTGTGCGCACACCCATCACCATACGCCTGACTATCCGCACTCCCATGGTCGGGAGACGGCTGCGGCAGACGGTGAGCGCGACGTCATCAAAACATACGATCTTCTGTTAAAGTTTTAATTATGATATTTTTGATGGTGGTGAAGTTATATTGATGATAGCGACGATCTCGGTCGTAAGCTTGATACAGGTAATTAAATATATATAATATAAATGTGTTCACTGTGGATATTATATGTCTCCACAAACGTACATAACTGTTAGGGTCGGCATACATACGTACATCATGTAGCCATGTATTCTTCGGCCTGTAGCTCCATGATCTTGTCAAATGTTACTAGTTATGGAATACCCTGCAATCATACCAAGATATTTCTGTCTGTATGAAGAATATGTTTACATTGATCGATGAGGCGTTAGGTGAATGTTCCAATATTGTAAGTATCATGAGTTGCACTAACGATGAAGATGACTGTATCGATCAATGACGAGTCGATTAAACAAAGTCTAAGATGAGAGATCATAACCTCATATCAAATGCTCTTACGTATATGAATTTTGAGTTTATCTTAAAAAATATCAACTATTTTTGTTGGCGCAAAAATAACAATGAATTATTTTGTTACAAAATATATGTTTTTAAATAAAAATGAAATATATATTTCCATACTAGTATTTTAATATAAAATTATTTATGGAGGGAAAAATTCGTTTCCCTCCAAAACTTTACACTTTTAGATATTTTTTTTTTATTTTTAATTTCTTTATCCTAACTAAATATATATAGCAAATAATTAGCCCTAGGTTTCATTTCCTCCCCTAACCCGTAATCAGCTCCCGCCCCACTCGCGCCACTCCCGCGATCGAGTCCTCCACACCGGCGATCCATTTGGACCACTCCTCCACTCCGGCGGCTTCTTCTCCACTCCTCCACGGACGTTCCTTCGACGATGGCTCTGGTTCGTGGTTTCGACGCCGCCGCCTCCTTTCCGAGCCCGACGCCCCCTCCTCCTTTCAGATCCCGACGCCGCCTCTCCTCTTTTCCGAGCCTGACGCCGACGCCGACGCTGCCTCCATTCCGAGCCCGACGCTGCCTCCATTCCGAGCCCGACGCTGCCTCCATTCCGAGCCTGACGCCGCCGCCACTCTTTCTTCCTCAGACGCCGCCACTCTTGGCTCCCACGCCTGATGCCGCTGCTTCCTTCCCGAGCCCCACACCGCCTTGCTTCTCTAGATTGATGTTAAGCATGCGAAGAGATATCTTCAGAAAGATTATTTCCTCCAATTTCTTAAAGATCCGTAGAACACTTAAATCAGTGTTCATATTATAAGTAACTCAATTTTTAAACCTACATGTAGTAATTTTCACTGTTGTTTGTGTTTATCTCCATTTGTAATCCCCCGCATTTTCCTTCAGCCAGATGATTTGAAGATTATCCTGTTTATCACTCGATTCACTCCATGTACAATGAATTCATATGGATGCAATTAGGGGATCTGCTATTTCACGGGCCTGTTGTATGTACTTTGGGTTTTGTTCCTTTAAAGTTGGCTGATGAAGAATTCCTGCCTTTTGATTACAAGTCCTATGCAGATGAGTTCCGGGTAAATTTTCTATAAATTGCATCTATATTTATCTTTTTTGTTCACTAATATAATTTAGTCATTATGAGTTAAGAATAATTACGAAAATCGCCTCCAACTTTGCATGATTTTGAAAGATACATGTATTGGTCGAGGAATTCATCGTGTATATAAGCTATTTGTGTTTGTTCTATTTTTTATGTGTGTTTTGAGGCAAAAAGGTAGCATAATCTTAAGTCCTGCTTCATTTGAAGGAAGGAGCTCAGCCTTCAAAAGAAGGTTTATTTGTATAGATAATAAACTTATTTTGCCATCGCTATGATGTTTTGATTAAGAAGTTGAATGGTTAATTATACTACAAATTTCTAGGCATGCGATCGCAGCCCTCAATAGAGCACCGAGCACGGCAGAGCAAGGTTTTTACAATAGAGCAAGGCACATCTCCTAATAGAGCAAGGTTCTTCCGTCTAATTGTGACTACAACCAGATCAAGGCACATCTCTCAATAGAGCAAGGTTCTTCCTTCTAACCGCGAATACAACCAGAGTTTGCCAATATAATCCTTTCTTGATCAAAATTTTGCCATTAAATCAATTTATAATTTAACCAAATAGAACTTAGTCTGTAAATGCTTTGCTTTGTTTTGCTTCTTCCTTCAACTATTTTGAACTCGCAAATATTTGGATCTGATCCATATTGTGCAAGCTTTCTCCTGAGCTTAATAGCAATACTTTTCAGTCATACGACAAAGCTTCTTTCGACAATTCAGGTGAAACCATATTATCATAGTGCATTCCTCACTGCAATCTCTCAACACACACAAACACACGTGCTACGCACATTTTACAGCTTCTCCCTCTTCTAACCTTTTTTTGAATGCAATATTTCACTGCTAGACCCGACAAATTAAAGCTGATGATTGCTATATATTGGCATCAAGATGCATTTGATCATATCCTGATTTATTTATTCCTTCCTCTGTTTTTCCTTCATTAGTTGACTGCGCGTTGATTGGAATTACCATTCAGCTCTGGTAAACTTGTTTCCTTGAAATGCCTGCCATAGGTTTGCATGTCTACATTTTTGGTATTCTTTGATGTGTTCCCTTTTGATTTTGTTTTCCATCGACAGAGGTGTGTGCAGATCGATATTGTTAGGGTTGCTCGAAACATCCGGAGGAAAGTCTAAGTGGAACTAATCTCTCTGTTGCCTTCAGCTAGGTATACATAGCAGAATACCTAGGGTTTCCATACGCAAAGCCCCCGAGCCCGTTATTCGTCCGAATATACCTTTACAATCTCCTCCTATATTCGTGACAAATAACGGTAACGTTTCAGGGTGCTGGAGAGTAGACAAAATAATAATTCAAACTAAACAAAGCATTCAGGACAGATCATACTAATTAACACATAAAAAGGTTTTTGCTTAAACGGCAAACCATAAAACACAGATTCTATCCCAAACATAGTCTGAATAGTTATTACAAAACAACATGAATTAAAACGTTTGATGATTCTACTCATCTAGTAGATCATCGTCATCCATGTCCAAGTCTACTTCTCCTCCATAATCTCCAATGTAGCCTGCAAGGAATTTCATGAGTCAGACTCTATGAATTCATAAACATATGCAGTGACGTTTAAAGTAAACTAGCTCTTACTAAATGAGCTTAGCACTTCTAGCACCAGTGAAGTAACTCTGTCAGCATCTCATCCAGTCTAACTAGGACTAGTCACGCTTACTCATTACTGATCACTATGTGCCTCACCAACACATGTGGGCACACATCACGTGCAACATTATCAAATGTGGAATAATGTGTTGTGACCAATAATGTTTAGATTAATATTTACAACGACTTTCAATTTCCAGTTGAATAACTCTTAAATCAACTTACAATGAGAGAGGTGCTTGGTTATCAAATGTGGAATAACCGGCATCAAACCATCTTGGGTTTTCATCAAGAAATTATTTGGGTTTTCAGTCTGTTATTAGATGCTTGAATGTTGCGACTATAGGTTCTCACTGTCAAAACATAAAACTGCGGAGGAAAGTTTCATACATCTATGAACTTTAATCTCATTTCCTACGATGTTTTTATTATGAGAGCTCTATTCAATCCTTTGGTCAAGGGGTCTGCAACATTGTCTTTCAATCTCACATCAATTAGGGTCATAATCCCTTGACTTGTGAGAGAGGTCAACCAGGATTGTTTCAGCCTGAGATGCCTTCTTTTGCCATTGAACAAAGAGTTCGTAGCAATCGTTTTAGTAGCCTGATTGTCGCAGTAAACTGCAACAGAACTCATTTTCAGGCTCGACAAAGGAATGTCCATCACCAAATCTCTCAGCCATTCGGCTTCTTCTCCTGCTGACGCAAGAGCGTAGAGTTCGGATTCCATAGAAGAGAGTACAATACAAGATTGCCTCTTGGACTTCCAGGCTACAGCTGCTCCTCCTAGTGTGAACACAAAACCACTAGTGGACTTGCTGTCGTTTAATTCTGAGCACCATGATGCATCAGAATAACCTTCAACAACTGAAGGATGACCAGTGTAAACTAAATCATACTGTTGGGTGTGCTTTAAGTATCTCATTAGCCTGTCTAAGGCGTTCCAGTGGTCATTACCAGGATTACTAGTGAATCTGCACAACATGCCGACCGTAAAGGCTATGTCAGGTCTAGTGCAGACCATGTCATACATGAGGCTACCAAGCAGTTTAGAATAATCTAACTGTCTAACCATAGCTCCTTCATTGGGCTTTAGGAGGTTAGTGTAGTCGTATGGTGTCTCAGATGCTCTACTGGCACTGTATCCCCACGTGTCCAACATGGACTTTATGTAGTGGCTTTGACTTAGGGAGATACCATTCTTTCCAAAGCTCACTTGCATGTCTAGTATAGTGTTAGCTACACCTAGGTCTTTTATGCTAAATTCTTTTATTAGATCTGACTTAACGTCATCCACTTCGGATTGATCAGACCCTAGAATGAGCATATCATCTACGTACAAGCATATCATGGCGACTTTATCCGATCTATTACGTATGTAAAGACATTTATCCGAGAGACTCGACATGAATCCCATGTTCTTTACACTATAATCGAACTTCTCATGCCATAATTTCGGTGCTTGCTTTAGTCCGTATAAAGACTTAAGTAATTTACAGACTTTCGTTTCGTGACCGTCTACAATGAAACCTTCAGGTTGACTCATGTAGATCTCTTCGGTAAGATCTCCGTTCAAGAACGCAGTCTTAACATCCATTTGATGAACAATAAAGTTCTCAATATATGCAATAGCAAGGAGAACCCGAATGGTTGCCAAGTGACACACGGGTGAGTAGACATCAAAGTAGTCTACTCCGCTGACTTGTGTGAAACCTTTAGCCACCAGGCGTGCTTTATACTTAGCTACGCTACCATCAGGATTCAATTTCTTTTTCAGAACTCACTTACACCCTACAGTTTTAGCCCCTTTTGGCTTATCAACCAACGTACAGGTGTTATTCTGAAGAAGAGAATTCATCTCTTCATCTATAGCTTCTTTCCAGAGTAGTGAATCCATGGATCTCATCGCTTCCTTATAGGTGGATGGATCGACCTCAACGTGGTAAGTCACAAAGTCACTACCGAAGGTTCTGGGAATTCGCTCTCTTAGAGAAGTCCTTCTAGACTCTAGGCCAGAGTTATCTACCGGAACGGAATAGGAGGTGCTCGGTACTGATTCAGGATCTTCCTCAGTAATAGTTGTTTGCATACATGGGATTGTTAAGTTCTTATCTTTGAGGAATTTATCCTCAAAGAACACCGCATCCCTAGATTCTATTATGATATTATTAGAAATATCAAGGAACCTATCTGCAGCACTATCCTCAGCACAACCTAGGTAGACACAAGTATTGGTCCTAGGTCCAACTTTAGGCCTTCTAGGGTCAGGAACCCTGACATAGGCTATACAACCCCAAGTCTTAAGTCGAGTAAATGACGGGGGTCTCTTAAACCAAAGCTCGTAGGGAGTAACCTCTAACTTAGCATGAGGAACTTTATTCAGAATGTGATTCGCAGTCAAAACTGCTTCGCCCCAATAAGCGGAAGGCATGCCTGCAGTGAGCAGCATAGAGTTCAACATCTCTGTTAACATTCTATTCTTGCGCTCGGCTATGTCGTTAGATTGGGGGGAGTAAGGAGCAGTGGTTTCTGCTATGATGCCCTATGAAGCAAGGAAGCATATGAACTCACTGGACATATATTCTCCTCCTCTATCACTCCTAAAACGTTTTATTTTCATGCTTAGTTGGTTTTCTACCCTGGTTTTGAAAAGACAAAACTTTTCAAACGCTTCATCTTTAGTTTTAAGCAATGAGATATGACAAAATCTCATGCAGTCATCTATAAACGTGATCATATACTTCCTCCCACCTCTAGTGACAAAACTCTTAAAGTCACATATATCAGAATGTATAAGCTCAAGAGGTGTTGTGCTCCTAGTAACCGTCCCAAAAGGTTTCCTAGTGATCTTAGTCTGAGCGCACACTTCGCATTTTTCAAGTGGAGACTTAGTGTCTAATGTGATCTTGTGAGTTCTAGCTACTTGGAACATTTTCATGTAGTTTACGTGTCCTAGTCTCTCGTGTAGATTCCTAGGGCTAACTAAGTTCAATTGAACTTGTTGGACTACCTCACTTGCTAGACTCAGACGGTACATCCTATTTTGGAAATAAGCACATCCAAAATAGTGCGAGTTAACTGACAAAGTTACCCTGCCGCTACAGAAGCTAAGCGACATACCCACATCACATAATAGACTGATAGACACTAAGTTAGCAGCTATTGAAGGAATAAATTTAACATTCTTTAAAATTAAAGACTTACCTGAGGAGAGCAGCAGAGTTGCGTTCCCCACCTTCATCACGTCAGCTGTGTCTCCATTTGCCACAGTTACTGATTCTTTTGCATCCTTCAGCTCTGTCAGAAGATTAGTATTGTTGCAAACGTGGCACGTTGCCCCAGAATCCAGGTACCACTTCGTGCTGGCCGGCGCGGGTCCGACCATGGCAACAAAGTCGGATGGCTCAGCTTGGCTAACCAGATGGGCTTGGTTGCCTTCTTGTGGTGTCCGGGTTCTTTCTTTCCTCGGTAGCTTGCAGTCAGATGCGCAGTGTCCCCACTTATTGCAGTTATAACATTTACCCTTAAATTTCTTAGAGGGTTTACTCGGGCCTGCAACCTGGGGGCTACTACGAGGCGTTTTGGTCCTATGAGGGGGAGGAGGCCGCTTGGAGCTTGAAATCATGTTGGCAGCAACCTTATGCTTACCAACAGCTTCCAAAGCGTGCTTCGTCCTGTTCTCGTCCTCAATGCGTATGAAACGCTTGAGGTCGTTCAGACCAACCTGCATCTTCTTACGGTACAATTCCATTTTGAAATTATACCACGAGGAGGGCAACTTATACACAATCGTGCCCGCAACAAAACTATCGGGCAGACTAATAGACTCACTATGCAAGGAATCAATTAAATTTTCAAATTTGGATACCTGAGGGAGAATGGCTTTCTCCTCGTCGAAGCTGAAAGAGTGGAACTTGTCCACTAGGTGCGTCTTGGACAGGTACTCCTCCTGCCTGAAGTGCTCCTGCAGCGCATCCCAGATCTCCTTTGCAGTGCTCATCTTCATGTAGGTCTGGGCCAGGCTGGAAGACAAACAGTTGAGCAGGTAGTCCCTGCATAAGTCTTCATCTGAAAACCACTGTGCCTCATCAGCAGTCCCAACGACCTCAGCACCATCAGACTGAACTGTGTAGAACACGTTCAGAAACTTCATCAGGAACTGAGTGTTCAACTTCCAGGCGTTGAACTCAGTCGCCGTGAACTTCTCCAGCTTTATCATCGGAATGGGGGACGCCATGGAGTTCCCCTTCATCATTGTGCTTGGAGACGGCGGCGGAGGGAAGAGGCGGAAGACGGCTGAGGGGGATCTGGAGGCACGGGAGAACAGTGGCGCACGGGCACTGTTGCTGAAGAGCGCACGAGCAGTGACCGTGCGTGAACTGCTGAGCGCACGATCAGTGGTCGTGCGGGAACTGGCTGCTGAAGAGCGCACGATCAGCGGTCGTGCGCGAGGAGTCGAGCGCACGATCAGCGGTCGTGCGCGAACACCTTTTCTGAGAGCAGCGGCTTCGTCTTCTTCGCACGAGCGGCGGTCCTAGGGCACGGCTTCGACTCCAATAGCGGCAGATCTGGACAACGGAGGCGACGCAGCAGCAGCCCTGGATCTGCGGGCTAGGGCGACGGCGGCAGCAGACCAAGACCAGCAGCGATGAGGGACGGGGAAGACTAGCAGATCCGCGACCTCTAGATCTTGCTCACGGCGACGGCTCTGCGGCAAGGGGCAGCGAACGACTTGCGGACGGCTGGCTTGTCTTCTTCGCAAGAACGGCAGCAGCGACAGGAGGCGCGATTCCTTCGCGTGAACAGCGACGGCACTGCGGACGAGCGCGATCGAGAGCTTCTCCTTCGGACGGGAGCGAGCGAACCTTAGGGCTGTTTCGAGATTGTTAGGGTTGCTCGAAACATCCGGATGAAAGTCTAAGTGGAACTAATCTCTCCGCTGCCTCCAGCTAGGTATATATAGCAGAATACCTAGGATTCCCACACGCAAAGCCCCCGAGCCCGTTATTCGTCCAAATATACCTTTACAGATATTGACATTCTTAACGGATGTTTTGGATCTTGGAAATGGTTCAAATGGGGACAAGTACCAGTACCTTTTTTGCATTGATTTTAATTTTTGCTGATATTTGCTAACTAGAGTCACTTACAGGGAAGATTCTTATTTTACAAGAGTGGTCATTTCCATTATAGAATCATGGTGTCAGCGTGAAGAATGCTTAAGATCAATGGTTGATTTGATAGAGAAGGAAATTTCAAAGTTTTCTAAACCTGAAGAGGTAATCTGATTCTCTTAATGCTAGTTTCTCATTGTATTAGAAATACTCTCTTTGTTCATGTTGTTGGTAGAATTCGAGAGTAGACTGGTCATGCTATAGTTGTTTGATCAACATCTCCACTCTGTTTTTTGTTGATGAAACGATTTTTTTTAATATTTGTTATGATCCTGTGAATATTCATGAAATTAAACTATAATAAGACGCTGTTGTCAGTAAATTTGAAAATGAATGAGATTTTCATAAGGCGTGGAAGAATTATTTTGAACACCTACTTTTTTCAATGGGAAAGGGAAACCTCCCTCTATAAACTGTCCTCATACATGGGGTTTTCCAGTGCTTTAGCATCCTTAGATTTACTTAATTAATGGTGATGCAATGAGTCTAATCCTTAGTTATTGATTTGTATTTTTAGTATTATTTGAGTTGGATGGTCATCCTTGTTTCCATGTTGTTTTGCATATCATCACAATCGACTGCATTGCCTGATGCAACTCAAGTTGTTGCTTCCCTCAATCTGTACGTCATATGCATGTCTAATGTTTTTTGCAATAATTTCTTAGTCAGATTAATGTTGTGAAAAATGCTAGGCAGTTGGCACCATCAAGGCACCTAGGTCAGCATCGAGGTGATATAGCTTCTCAGCTAATAGATATGTTTTAATTATGAGAGAGACTTTTGAAGAATATAAACTGATAATCATTGCATTAAACTGTATTGAGGAATCTAACCAAATTTAAAGTTTCATAATCTTATTAATAAAAAATTTGTGTACCCAAATGATAAGTTTAACTATCTTAATTTGTTAAACTAGTTAAGCTCATAATGTCCACCTAGGGAGAAGTATTCACACTGTTTATTCAAGTTGTTATCTATGCTCATGCCATCTCCAAATTAAAGTGTTAGCAATTATCTATTAGATTAATATACGACACTAATTCACTTCCTCAACAACTTAAATATTGTGCTTGCTCCTTAATATAACGAATCTTTTCTTTTACCAAATTCTTGGTGCTGAGATACTACTATACAAGTAATGCTTTTTAACATATTATTTGCATTTTTGGATGCAGGTAGTAGCTTGATTTTCATGTTAGTGGATATTATCTAAAGAAGAGAGGAGAAGACATCAGTTGACTATCAAATATGTACAAGAATGCGCATTTATAGATTTTTTTTCTTTGTAGATACTTTTTTTCATATATTTAGTTTAATTAGAGATGAAAGTACTATTAGTCTGTATTGAGGGGTTTGGGCTATCTCCCGCCCTTTTTATTAATAAAATAATGAATATTTAACACACTTCTCTTTGCTATTTAACATTTTATTTATTTGTGTTTGAATGTCTAAAATTGAAATAAAATAAAAAGTAAATATTTAGTGGAGTTTTGATTAATATTTAGATTATTTGAGAAGTATTATCACAAATTGTTTTCATTTTTTTAATATATTTGTTGCGGGTCGCTTAGGGCTCTTAGTAGACCGGTTCAACTGAACCGCCTTAGCTCGGGAGCAATCTAAGCGCGCAAACAGTCAATTTGAGATTGTTGAGTACACTGGGACATTTTTAGCGTGGAAAACCCGGAAAGGGTGAAAAACCACGTGGTCGGAGCTGTCCAAATTTCACTATCTCTTGAGAGGTTACAACTGGATGCTAAGAGATCGAGTGCGACAGGCCGCTACTCGTTACAATAGTAGAGAGAAAGAGGGAGAGCACTCCGAGGGTGACAGGCCACCTCTCGGAAAAACTAAGTACTTTTCCTACGAGTACAGCAGTGAACCAAAGTGAGAAGGCCGTGCCTGCTTTCCAGAGGACAGAAGTGAGACTGTCCTGCCCGCTTTCCTGAGAACGAAAGCGAGAGCCTTGTCCGCTTTCGAGAACGAAAGCGGGAGCCTTGTCCGCTTTCTTGGGAACGAAAGCGAGAACCTTGTCCGATTTCGCGAGCGAAAGCGGGAGCCTTGTCCGCTTTCTTGGGAACGAAAGCGAGAACCTTGTCCGCTTTCGCGAGTAAGGATTTCTCTAAGTCCTCGAAGATGATCTTCAAGCGCCGAAGGAGAAATCCATAGAAATCTTCAAGGAGCTCTCTCTCGTCTCAAAGTCCGGATCCTTTAAATGAAGCCTTGGAGGCCTTTTTATAGCTTTTGTCGGGGGTAGCCCGGTAATTTCGCCGTCGTAACCACCATAACCACCTTGGCTGACGAATCATATTTCTCGATTTGGGGCACTCGGATCACCATTTTTCATAAATGACTGTCTTGCCCTTTGAGGAAAGACGACAAACTGTTCCTGAAAAGTGAGAAACTGAAAAGACAAAAAGTGAGCGAGGCGAGGCGTAAAAGTGAGCGGGGCTGAAAAGCGAGTGAGGTGAGGCGAAAAAGTGAGAATGCTCAGAGCGCGCTCAGAAGCGTTCTGAGCGCGCAACGAACATGGAAGCGCTTTGAATACGCTTGGGGGCGTTCTGAGCGCTCTCAGAAGCGTTCTGAGCGCGTAACGAACGTGAAAGCACCTTGGACGTGCTTAGAGACGTTTCGAGTGTGCGCGAACATGGAGACGTTCAGGATGATACGCATAAATCGAGAAGTTGATCCCCAAAGGGAAATCAGGGTCTGGCGCTTTTGGCGAGAGTGCGAATACGGGAGGACCATTTGCAAGCCCCCCGGTGAGGAACATCTGCGGAAGAGGAAGGCCAACCGCCCCTCGCGCTGAGTGAGGGTGGCCCGGCCGCACCTGGAAAAGTGCGGCTTGGCCGCACCCCAAGGGGGGCGGCCGAGCGGCCGCACCCAAGGGGGGTGCGGCCCGGCCGCACCCCATGGGGGAGGGTGCGGCTTGGCCGCACCCCATGGGGGGTGCGGCCTGGCCGCACCCCAAGTGGGGTGCGGCTTGGCCGTACCCCATGGAGGGGTGCGGCTTGGCCGCACCCCATGAGGGGTGCGGCTTGGCCGCACCCCTCTCGGGTGCGGCTTGCCCGGCGGAGGCCGCACCCCGTGTGGGGTGCGGTCCGGCGCGCTCCGCTCGCCGGCGGGAGCGGGTGGTGTTGGTGTTTACGCGGTGGTTGGCGCGCTTAATGCGCGGTTTTGAATGGAGGGAATGGCGGTTCCGCTTTAAACTCCCCACTAGAGTAGTGGATGAAGTGGTTGGTTAGAGTAACCGCCGCCCAGTTCTCCATAAGAAGAGAGCCCATGATGAATCCTCATCATAAGCCCCCCAAACCTTCGGAGTCCGTTCTTTTATTTGAAGGAGTGCGAAGGTTTTCTCTTGAATCTTACTCCGGTCATCTTCGTCGTGGGCGGCGCGTTTGTCATGGTGGAGGTAAGTTTTTGTTTTTACCGTGAAAAAAAAAGGGGGGGGGGGGGGGGGGGCGACGGCGGAGCGCGCCCGTAAGGGTGGTTTCGACCGAGGGGAGGCGACGCCGGAGGCCGGCGGCCGCGCGTGCGGTGGTTGGCCGCGCGCGCGCGGCCCGGGCGCGGCGGTGGCCAGTCGCGCGCACGCGGTGGGCGGTCGTGCGCGCGCGGCCCGGGCGCAGCGGTGGCCGGTCGCGCGCACGCGGTGGCCGGCCGTGCGCGCGCGGCCTGGGCGCAGCGGTGGCCGGTCGTGCGCGCGTGGCCCGGGCGCGGTGGTGGCCGGCCATGCGCATGCGGTGGCCGGCCGCGTGCGTGCGGCCCGCGCGCGCGCGTGCGGCAGTTGGCCGCACGCGGGCGCGGTAGTTGGCCGCGCGAGTGCGCGGCCTCCGCGCGAGCGCGCGGCCTCCGCGCGAGCGCGGGGCTGGTTGCGTGCACGGGGCTGTTGCTTACGCGCCTTTTCGTACGTGCGGGCACCGTCCTTGGTCGTGTGCGTCCGCTCATTGGTTTGTTGGCGCTAGCGTGCCCCATTGGGCTTGAATTTGCTTGGTGCGCTTATTTGGAAATATTTGTTTTGCTATGTACACACGCTTATGTGTGCGAATTTTTCTTGCAGGCTTCGAGACGAGGCGGCCAATCAAGGCCGATGCGTATGCGCTCCACTCTCGACGGGGCTCGCGTCGACTCGTGGCGCAAACGGTTCGGGCTGCCCCCAAGTGTTGAGGTGAAGATTCCAGGAGCGGAGGATCGCGCCCAAAATCCACCGACCGGCTTCATGGCTCTTTCGGAGAGCTGTTTGAAGTCCGAGTTTCGCATTCCTCCGCCCGAGGAGGTTGTTGAGATCTTTCGATTTTGTGGCGTCCCGATTACCCAGTTTACACCGGCTGGGATGGCGAATATCATGTGCCTAGTGGTATTTTTTCGGGAGCATAGCAAGCGCTTTTCACTTGAGATTTTCAAGGACTGGTGTGAGGTGTCCACCGACCCGGGCGGTCGTATAGAGATCCGGAGCAACAAGAGCTGGTTCCATTTCGGCGCGAAAGCCGATTACCGTCATGGGAATACCCTTTACGGGTACGTTCAGAATCGATGGGAGCTACCGGAGTTATGGAGATCGCTCCCTGGACGTTGTCGCCGTCAGACTGGTCGGGAGGATGAGTTTGTTCCCATCCCAGGTTTTCCTGGCCGAGAGGGGTTGTCAAAGGCCTTGCTCTCTATTTCTAGTTGCGTGGATGAACGCCGGCTGCACTCTGTGGGACTTTCCTGGGATCCGGAGCGGGAGGCTGCCGTTCCATTAGACCGTGGGAGGAAGCGGAAGATCGTCTTCAAGAACTGTCCTTCTGACCCGCGTCCCACTCCGCCGGCACCTACGAGTTATGACGACGAGGCCGGCCCGAGCCGTCCTAGAGGAGAGCCGACTTTGCCTGATCCGGAGGTGGAGATCTTGGCGCCTCCTCCTGCCGTTCAGGTCCCATAGGAGGATTTGCCGCCACCACCTCCTCTTATGCCGGCGAAGCGCGTTTCCTCTTCTCTTCAGGCGATGGCCTTTGCGGTAAATGAAGTTCTCCTTTCATTATTTAGCCTTTCTTCTTCGTTGTTATTTGCTTTTGCTAACCACTTAGCTTTTGCAGGCGGAGGCTTTGACCAATGTTGCCTTTACGTGGAACGACCATTATGTGAGTCTCAAGGACAATTATTTCGCCCTTCAGGAGGAGTTACGCGTGGCGAGATGCGAGATGTCCGCCTTGCAGGAGAGAAGAGTCCGAGATTCAGTCCGCGTTCAGCAGCTGGAGGCTGATATTGGGAAGCTGCGCGCAGAGTGCGGTGGTGACAAGGCGCTCGCGGAGGATACCCTTCGTCAGTTGTCGGATGCACAGGGGGAGATGTTCAGTCTGGAGGGAGAGTTGGGCTTCCTACGGAGCGAGGTGGACCGGCTGTTGTCGATCGAGCAGGGGCTCGAGGGGGCCAAGGCGACCGGGGTGGCCGAGTACAAGGACTCCCTCGCTTTTGCGGAGGAGCGTTTCCAAATGATGGAGGAGATTCGGGCTGAGGTGATGACGTCGGAGGTAGAGCCCCTAATAGCGGACGAGTGTGAGGTCTCCTTTCAGAGAGGCATTCAGAAGACCCTTCGCATGATGGGGAGGAAGTTCGGGTGTGACACCACCGGCCTTGGAGCCGGAGACCTTTCTGGAGATGACTACTCGGATGTAGCCGAGGACTGATGCTGTCTATCTCTCTTTTTCCTGTTTTTAGTTTTGTTGCTTGTTTGCGTGTTTGCCGGATGTGGATGTATCTCTTTTATTGTATATATCGTACTTGTTTGTTTGCACGATCTTGTAAACCTGGTTGTTAGCACCTGCATAGCCCGATCATTTTCAATGTTACAGATGAGCTTGCGCGGACCTGAGCCCGCGGCTTTTATATTATAGGTGCACGAGTCTGGCCCGCGGCTTTTACATAATAAAATAGGTGCACGGGTCTGGCCCGCGGCTTTTACATAATAAAATAGGCGCACGAGTCTGGCCCGCGGCTTTTACATAATAAAATAGGTGCATGGGTCTGGCCCGCGGCTTTTACATAATAAAATAGGTGCACGGGTCTGGCCCGCGGCTTTTACATAATAAAATAGGTGCACGGGTCTGGCCCGCGGCTTTTACATAATAAAATAGGTGCACGGGTCTGGCCCGCAGCTTTTTGCACGAGTCTGGCTCGCGGCTTGGACGATGAATAGCTTTTGTATTCAAACCGAGGGTAAACGTAAGGGGGGCAGGCCCCTACGATGCACGAGTTTGGCTCGCGGCTTTTTGCACGAGTCTGGCTCGCGGCTTTTTCGCACGAGTCTGGCTCGCGGCTTTTTCGCACGAGTCTGGCTCGCGGCTTTTTTGCACGAGTCTGACTCGCGGCTTGGCCGGTGAATAGCGTTTGTATTCAAACCGAGGGTAGACGCAAGGGGGGCAGGCCCTTACGACACCGGGACCTGACGACGGAGGAGAAGGGCGGACCTTCAATCGACGGCGGTACAAGGCCCCCGGGGCCAGGCCCCGAAGCGGTTCCTATAGTAGAACAGTTTAGAACAGATAGAAGATAACTAGTAAATGAATGTTGATACATGCGTAAGTGCAATCATACGGCTTCTGAGCCAGTAGGTTTTTGATACAAATTTTATGAGAGGAAGAAATAATGTTGCGCTCTCGTTGCGCTATGCTTGCCCGAGCTTGTTCAGTATGGTGGGCGGCCGTGACCCGGTGGCTGATCCTTGGTGGTACTCTTCTGTGTTTCTTTACGGAAGGCCTCCAGGTGTCCCGACTGGATGAGACGCTCAATCTCCTCCTTCAGCCTTGCGCAGTGCTCCGTTCGGTGTCCTCGGCCTTTGTGGAAGTGGCAAAACTGGGATTGATCTCCCCTGTGTAGGGAGAGCGCCCTGGGCCAGTTGATAACCTTGCTGTTGCAGATTATGGACAAAATGTGCTCGCGGGAGGTGTTTAGCGGAGTGTAGATCTGGGGGTTTTGACTTAATAGCCCTTGGGAGCGGCCTGCTTGGCTCTGAGTGAGCAGTTCGAATTGCTGATGTTGTCCCTTTCTCTTGCGACTTGCATCGACTGCCTGCAGACTTGTCGGTGCCTGGGGTTTGACTTCTTCTGTCAATGCGGGATTTGCGCGGTCCTTCCGTGCGCTTTGCCTTTCAGGCTTTGGTTCTGTTGCCGTGTCGCTGCTGATCCAAGGGAGCTTGGAGGCAGGTGTGTCGAAACCATGCAGTACGTTCCTAAGGATATTCCCTTTATTGGTCATGCGCCCTGACATGGAAACGTCATGGTCCAGGGCGTCCAGTACGAGGCTCCCGAATATTGCGTCGTAGGGGGAGTCCGCCTCGGCGACGACGAACTGAACGTCGTACTGGACTGGTTCTGAGTGCCTCCCTACTTGGACGGGGAGGGCGATGACTCCTACAGTGGGTACCGTAGTTCCGTCTGGGAGTTCCGCGCTGCTGGCCCTGAGTTTGAGGTTACCGCTTAGGAGTTTGAGCCGCACTACGGCGGCTAGGAACAAGAGGTTGAAGGGGATGCGATGTGTTATCAACGCTCTTCTTAGCTTGCGGGGTGGGCTGCCTACGCTTGCGTCTAAGGCGAAGTCCATCCATGCACAGGGTCGTTCCTGGCGAATATTTGGGCGGACCTTTTCTTGCTGCTTGCTCCATTCCGTTCCCCTCGGGCGGGTCGGTTCGTTCATGCCTGGATTTTCTTCTCCTTGGATCCTTGGGGAGCGTGCCTCATGCCATTCGACGAACAGTTGGGAGAACTCGGTGAAGTTGTGAACTGCTCCGTTTGGCAAAGATTCATACCAGCGGAGGGCATCTCCGTGTAGTGTCTTGGTGAAGATCTTGCAACTGATTTGGTCGGGAAGTCCGAGCGTTCGCGTCGTCATCAAGAAGTGATTAACGTGCTTGTACGGATCTTCTGCTCCGTGGAACTCCTTGCAATGCGGGAGCTTTAACCACGACGGAACTGGGTATGCTAAAATTGACCTTGACAGGGGGGACTGTCTTTGTTGATGCGAGACATCATTCAGCTCCTGCCCTGCCGCGAGAGGGGCCGGTTTGTCCGTTGATCCAAGCCACGTGGGCAGGACGGGAGTAGCGAGGAGCGCTCCTTTTGCCGGGTTCTCCGGGATTGAGGAACTGCATGCGTCGGATATTTCGGGGGAGGTGTCCACTTTTGCTGGTTCCGTTAACTCCGGAGAAGCGGGCGCTGCGCTCAGGAATCCTTTGCTTGGTTTTTGGGAATCCATTCCCACAGATGGCGCCAAACTGTTGCGGGTCGCTTAGGGCTCTTGGTAGACCGGTTCAACTGAACCGCCTTAGCTCGGGAGCAATCTAAGCGCGCAAACAGTCAATTTGAGATTGTTGAGTACACTGGGACTTTTTTAGCGTGGAAAACCCGGAAAGGGTGAAAAACCACGTGGTCGGAGCTGTGCCGACCAAATTTCACTATCTCTTGAGAGGTTACAACTGGGTGCTAAGAGATCGAGTGCGACAGGCCGCTACTCGTTACAATAGTAGAGAGAAAGAGGGAGAGCACTCCGAGGGTGACAGGCCACCTCTCGGAAAAACTAAGTACTTTTCCTACGAGTACAGCAGTGAACCAAAGTGAGAAGGCCGTGCCTGCTTTCCAGAGGACAGAAGTGAGACTGTCCTGCCCGCTTTCCTGAGAACGAAAGCGAGAGCCTTGTCCGCTTTGGAGAACGAAAGCGGGAGCCTTGTCCGCTTTCTTGGGAACGAAAGCGAGAACCTTGTCCGCTTTCGCGAGCGAAAGCGGGAGCCTTGTCCGCTTTCTTGGGAACGAAAGCGCGAACCTTGTCCGCTTTCGCGAGTAAGGATTTCTCTAAGTCCTCGAAAATGATCTTCAAGCGTCGAAGGAGAAATCCGTGGAAATCTTCAAGGAGCTCTCTCTTGTCTCAAAGTCCGGATCCTTTAAATGAAGCCTTGGGGGCCTTTTTATAGCTTTTGTCGGGGGTAGCCCGGTAATTTCGCCGTCGTAACCACCATAACCACCTTGGCTGACGAATCATATTTCTCGATTTGGGGCACTCGGATCACCATTTTTCATAAATGACTGTCTTGCCCTTTGAGGAAAGGCGACAAACTGTTCCTGAAAAGTGAGAAACTGAAAAGACAAAAAGTGAGCGAGGCGAGGCGTAAAAGTGAGCGGGGCTGAAAAGCGAGCGAGGTGAGGCGAAAAAGTGAGAATGCTCAGAGCGCGCTCAGAAGCGTTCTGAGCGCGCAACGAACATGGAAGCGCTTTGAATACGCTTGGGGGCGTTCTGAGCGCTCTCAGAAGCGTTCTGAGCGCGTAACGAACGTGAAAGCACCTTGGACGTGCTTAGAGACGTTTCGAGTGTGCGCGAACATGGAGACGTTCAGGATGATACGCATAAATCGAGAAGTTGATCCCCAAAGGGAAATCAGGGTCTGGCGCTTTTTGCGAGAGTGCGAATACGGGAGGACCATTTGCAAGCCCCCCGGTGAGGAACATCTGCGGAAGAGGAAGGCCAACCGCCCCTCGCGCTGAGTGAGGGTGGCCCGGCCGCACCTGGAAAAGTGCGGCTTGGCCGCACCCCATGGGGGGGTGCGGCCCGGCCGCACCCCATGGGGGGGTGCGGCCCGGCCGCACCCCATGGGGGGGTGCGGCCCGGCCGCACCCCATGGGGGGGTGCGGCCCGGCCGCACCCCATGGGGGGGTGCGGCCCGGCCGCACCCCATGGGGGGGTGCGGCCCGGCCGCACCCCATGGGGGGTGCGGCCCGGCCGCACCCCATGGAGGGGTGCGGCCTGGCCGCACCCCTCTCGGGTGCGGCTTGCCCGGCGGAGGCCGCACCCCGTGTGGGGTGCGGTCCGGCGCGCTCCGCTCGCCGGCGGGAGCGGGTGGTGTTGGTGTTTACGCGGTGGTTGGCGCGCTTAATGCGCGGTTTTGAATGGAGGGAATGGCGGTTCCGCTTTAAACTCCCCACTAGAGTAGTGGATGAAGTGGTTGGTTAGAGTAACAGCCGCCCGGTTCTCCATAAGAAGAGTGCCCATGATGAATCCTCATCAATATTATTTGCGACGTTTTTTGGAAAAAAAAATGTTGTTGTACAGTTTTGTCTTTGGTGACGTTGGCTAAGAAACGTTGTGGTAGGATGAACATTTTTCGTGACATTTTTGAAAAAGTGTCACGATAGAGCAACTACTTATCATGACATTTTTTTTAGAAAAGTGTCACGGTAGAACAACTGTCAATCATGACGTTTTTTGGGAAAAAAATGTCGCGGTAGAGTAATTGGCAATCACGACATTTTTTTTTTGAAAGTGTGGCAAAGAGCTACGGCGACATGCGCAATTGCGACGATTTAGTGACGTTTTTATAAACGTCACAAAAACTATCGTGACGCTTTAAAATCGTCACTAAAGACATAAAAAAATGTCGCCGTAAAGCAACTTTGTTGTAGTGGTATCTCCTTCATACTCGTTGAATTGGCGAGTACCTAAGTACCTCACCTGCTCCTCCTCCTCGCGGAATCGGATTCCGTCTGCTCCCTGCGAGACCTACGGGTAGAACTGCGACCTCCTTGGTCGTTCCTCCTCGTGCTCCTTCCCTGCTCGCCGAGGGTGAACATCTTCTTCAGTCATAATCGGATGATGAGGCTAGGTCGTCATTCCTTCCGCGCGAGGTTGGAGAGCTGCTCGCATGGACCCCTCTATTCATCGCGCGAACTCCTCGAAGACCGCCAAAGTGAGGAACTCGCCACTTCTGGCCGGGTTACCTACTACTTCCTCGTGGTCGTTAACTATAACCATCTCGTCGCTTCAACAAACTTTCCTCCTCTGGCTACAATCCACGCTCACCGCACCAAAGTGTTGAAGCCAGGAAAATCCTAGGCTCCAAAATTCAGATCAATGCAACCGGAGGCTACTCGCTCGGCAATCCGACAAGAAGACTTGGTTAGCCACGACGAACGAACTAGCGGGATAACAAACACAATCCCAGGTGTTGCGGCAGGGAGGTCCCACCACGTACTCAGAAGCTCAAAGGAGACTTCCCCTCCAAAACCACGAATAGCCGAGCTTGGTACTAGGAAGGCACTGACTAGGGAGGATTCTCGCCTGTAAGGGGGGTGAAGTTCTGATTTTGGATCAGTGTCATTCCTGGTACCCCTAAGGGTCTATTTATAGACAAATCTTGAGGGAGGGGAAGCAGGCGACTATCCCTGATCCCCTTGGAGATGGTTTGAGCAAAGGCCTAGGCGGGCGAGTAGGTATGACCTTCTATCTCGGCCGGCTGGCTAACTCGGACATGTCTTCCATCTCGCTCGGCCGGCTGGCCAACTCGGACATGCCTTCCTTCTCGTCATTGGGGGCGAGCAAATCCCTACTCGCACTCCCGAGTCTCCTGATCCTGTTGCGTTGTCTGATATCAATGCAGACTGTTGACTTTGACTTCCGCTTATGTGGCTTTTAGATGGACCCACCCTTGGAGAATGAGGGTTGTACACGATCGACGGGATGGGAAGCCGATCGACGGGACCGGAAGTCGATCGACGGTAAGTCGATCGGCGGGATGAGAAGCCGATCGACGGGACCTCCCATCAATCGTCGAGAGCTTCCACCGAATTTTTTCATTTCCAGTGTCACCCCGACAAATTCTATTTTGTGGGCTGGTATGTTAAGGATTTTTTTTTCCTTTCTTCTCATCCTGTCATCCGGATGTCCTAATATCAAGTCTAGCATGATGCCAATAGACTATTTATATACTCTTTTATAAGGCTAATGATTATTTATGATATGTTGGGCTGTGAGCGTTAGTGGAATGTACCACCGTCGCAGTGTCTTTTATTTGTGGACAGGGGCGGACCCACCTTGGGGCGAGTGTGGGCGGCCGCCCACACTCAAAATTTTTTTTTTTTAAAAATTAATAGTATTAGCCACGGCAAAACGCCGTGGCTAATACCTTCGTTTTTTTAAAACTTAAATACTGCACCGGCGGACCACGGGACCACACTCAAATTAATACTGCATCGGGAAATTAGGTATCCTGCGGACCTGCGGTTCTCTCGCTCTCAGACGACGAAACCCTTCTCCTCTCTCAGTCGGACTGCTCGCGACGACGCCACCTCCGTCTTTCCCTCCAAGCCGACGACAGTTGCAGTCTTGCAGACCCAGCCCTTCCTCTCTTGAGGACTTGCGGTGGCATCCTCGTCGAGGTCGAGTCCGTCGACACAGTTCTTCTCCTCTCCAACATCGCTCATAAGATTTGCTTCTGCGGCTTCTGAGTCCTGCCTCCACTTCGGCACTTCCCCCATTGAATTTCTTTGGTTTCTTCTGCACCTAAGGGTTTGTTTTCTTCTGCACCTAAGGGTTTGAATTTCTTTGATTTTCTCTGATATTAGGTATTTGTCAAAGCAGAAATTTCTTTGAATTTTCCTAATATTAGGTATTTGTCAAAGCAGAATTTGTCAAAGCAGAATTTGTCAGAGCAGAAATTTTCCTAATATCTTTGTATTTGAATTTCTTTCTGATATTAGGTATTTGTCAAAGCAGAATTTGTCAAAGCAGAAATTTCTCAGAAATTTACACCTAATATTAGGTTTTCTTCAGCAAACCAAATATCTTTGTATTTTCAGCCAAATACCTAATATCTTTGAATTTCTGCACCCTAATATCTTTGTATTTGTCAAACCTAATGGCTTTGTTTTAATATCTTTGTATTTGTCATACCTAATATTTTCAGCTCTTGATTTTGCTCCAGTTTTAATTGAATCTGATTGAAAATTTCTTTGTATTTTCAGCCATGACTCGTTAAGGAGAGTTCGGATATTGCAAAGTGGGAGCCGTTACGGTCGATTCAATTACTTGGAGGCACGCTTCAAGGGTAACAATCTCTTTCACCGGGTTGATTGTGTCCGTCCCCGTCATTAAATTGCATTAGAGGTCCGCCCACACTGGAATAAATTCCTGCGTCTGCCACTGTTTGTGGATCATACACCCTAGGCTGTGTTTTGGACTGATGGTTCGTGTTGGACTGTGTGCCTCCACCTCAGTGTCTTGTTTTGCCCGGCGTTAAATGATGCCCTTTTTTAGCTAATCAGTCTCTTTTATCTATTATTATTACTAATATAATTACTACTGTCTTTCTTTGCCAAATCTATGGCTATGAGATAGATTTTTATCGCACTCTGTGTAAGGTTTCTCCTTGTTGTCATTCTTGATCAAATATACATGTTGTGTATATGTTTTCTTTTTGTTTTAGCTATCACTTGCGCATCCTCTTGCTGAGGCGTTCTTTTCTTTGAATGTCTCAGGCTCGGAGCAGTTGTAGTTAGAGAGCTTGGGTTGTTGACTCTAGGCCGTGGTTATTGCAGCAGGTGAGGTTGCTGCTGTGTTGTCTCAATTAGATTTGTATTTTGTTCCTATGGGTTCGTGTCAGTTTGTTGACGCTCATAGTTTGTGTTAGACTACTAGCTGGTTTTGCTGCTGATATTTGCTAGTCATTTATATGCTTGCTCTCTGTGATTGATTTATGATAGGATGCATGCTAGATATTTTAAATTTAAAAACTGCATTTTAGCTTAAACTCATATCTTTTTCAATCGAATGTCATTCTATTTTACGGTTCGTAAAACTCCTTTATTTATTTACACTAAATTTAAAAACTTGCATATCATTAGCATGCATTGTTAGGTCATCATGCTCATGTAGGATGAAAATAAGTGAATTAAGTATTTTTCTGCTGCGTATATATATTTCTTACTAGTGGAGTAGTTGATCCACTGAAATCGAGGGACACGATTTCTTAAGCTCTAAATTTTAATAAAGTTTTCAAACATAAAATATATGTTTTTCTACCAACAATAAGTGAAGGGTTGGTTCTGCCTGAACGTCTGCAGTTGTCTCATGTACGGCGTGACATCATGACACGTATTTTCTCTTACTCTGATATTATGCAAATATTGAGAAAATGTGGGTTGTGGCACGAGATGCGGCATGTCGCGCTCGATTCCTTAGTTTCCAATTGTAACGCACCAGCGGATAGTGGAATTTGATCGGCACAGCTCTAGTCACGTGGTTTTTCACCATTTCCAGGTTTTCCACGTTAAAAAGTCTCCGTGTCCCTTACTAAATTTTTTCATTGACTGTTAGGGCGCTCGGTTCTCGCCAGAGCTAAGGTGGTTCAATTCGACCGGTCTACCAAAGCATCGAGCGACCCGCAACAACGATGAACTATATGCCTCAAGTTGTTTCAACTTCGTCATCCGATAATTACAAAAATAAGCACAAATGACTAACTCATTAAATCAATCAGTATTATATACATCAATAGTATTTTACAATTTTATGAATACAAATGAAATAGATAACTTTAATTTTTTAGAATAGTAGAAATCTAAAGTTCGTAGCTATCATATTATGTTGATTATAACTCGTGATATACTAACAATCTAAACTAGCATCATAGCTTTTCAATATGCTTTTTCTTTGAGTGACATGATTTTGAATGGAAGTGATCTCGGTTAACTGATTGTACAACCCTGTATTCGCCGAGTAGGTTCTTGAGCCAAGAGGCATTTCAGAGTATCATTTCTCCGCGAGGTACCCCAGTTAGGGGGCTCGCCGAGACCAGCAGGGTGCTCGCCGAGACCCGCGAGGTACCCCAGTTAGGGGGCTCGCCGAGACCAGCAGGGTGTTCGCTGAGACCCGCGAGGTACCCCAGTTAGGGGGCTCGCCGAGACCCGCGAGGTACCCCAGTTAGGGGGCTCGCCGAGACCAGCAGGGTGCTCGCCGAGACCCGCGAGGTACCCCAGTTAGGGGGCTCGCCGAGACCAGCAGGGTGCTCGCCGAGACCCGCGAGGTACCCCAGTTAGGGGGCTCGCCGAGACCAGCAGGGTGCTCGCCGAGACCCGCGAGGTACTCCAGTTAGGGGGCTCGCCGAGACCAGCAGGGTGCTCGCCGAGACCCACGAGGTACCCCAGTTAGGGGGCTCGCCGAGACCAGCAGGGTGCTCGCCGAGACCCGCGAGGTACCCCAGTTAGGGGCTCGCCGAGACCAGCAGGGTGCTCGCCGAGACCCGCGAGGTACCCCAGTTAGGGGGCTCGCCGAGACCAGCAGGGTGCTCGCCGAGACTCCCGAGGTACCCCAGTTAGGGGGCTCGCCGAGACCAGCAGGGTGCTCGCCGGGACCCGCGAGGTACCCCAGTTAGGGGGCTCGCCGAGACCAGCAGGGTGCTCGCCGAGACCCGCGAGGTACCCCAGTTAGGGGGCTCGCCGAGACCAGCAGGGTGCTCGCCGAGACCCGCGAGGTACCCCAGTTAGGGGGCTCGCCAAGACCAGCAGGGTGCTCGCCGAGACACGCGAGGTACCCCAGTTAGGGGGCTCGCCGAGACCAGCAGGGTGCTCGCCGAGACCCGCGAGGTACCCCAGTTAGGGGGCTCGCCGAGACCCGCGAGGTACCCCAGTTAGGGGGCTCGCCGAGACCAGCAGGGTGCTCGCCGAGACCCGCGAGGTACCCCAGTTAGGGGGCTCGTCGAGACCAGCAGGGTGCTCGCCGAGACCTGCGAGGTACCCCAGTTAGGGGGCTCGCCGAGACCAGCAGGGTGCTCGTCGAGACCTGCGAGGTACCCCCTCTCGCCCAGTTCCGGGGGGAGGGGTCAGTCTGCGTTTAGCGTTCCAGAACAGCGGGATTTGGCTATCTGCAGCCCAATCCGAGGGTATTTTGGTAATTCCGCGGGCCAGTTTTTGGCTATTTGCAGCTCAAATCCAGAAATCCTATAAATAGGACCAAGGGGGCACCATTTGGAGGCAAGCTTATCCTAGGCTAGCTCTCTCTCCCTCTCCCTCCCCAGGTCTCTCTCTAGTGGGGTGAGGAGAGCCTCCAGTGGTGACCAAGCCCGACATTGGCTTGGGAGGGGAAGCGCTCTAAAGATCTTCCGGGTATGTGGTGGGACCTCCTCGCCGAGCCCTTGGTCCTGTTCATAGTTCCAACACCTTCAACCTAGAGCTCTCCCTTGGGGGGAGTAAGAGTTGGCCACCCCTCAACTTGTTGGGGGCCCCGAACTCCACAGAGATCGAGAAATCGGTTTCAACACTGATGAATCACTACAACTTTGCATTTGCTATAAGGATTATCTCAACGTCATGAAATAATCACAATATATTTCGCAAGTTGAGACGAGCGCTTCGGAGTTTGAAAAAGACACGAGTGTATTGAATATTACTAAGGAAGAATAAATTTTAAACATTTATGTAATTTTTCAATTATTTGTAATTTCAATATATTGTACTTATAATATATTTTTTACTTTTCAATTTTAATGATTTGCATTTTTAATTTCTAAATGATATAATCATTAAATGTGTAATTGAATTTTATAATTTCAATTTGAATTAATAAAGTCAAATTTAAATTTTCATTTGCAAAATTTGTTATACGTTTATATAGATTGCAAATACATTTTGTAACGATGTAACAACTTTATTTTCTAGACTATTCAAAAATTTATTCATAATTTCATATTAAGTTATTTCTATAATATTTTTAGTTGCCTACAAATATATCAAATTATTAGAAATTTAAGTATATCTGAAGAGTAAATTTAGGCGGTTGTTATTCACAAATCATGTTAATCTATTCCTAGATTTTGTATATTTGCAGCTTTAAAGGAACTCAAATTTGTTATTCGAAGATATTTTTGTTATCCACAAATTAGTAAAGAACTTTGGTCGTCCTCTTCGCATTCCTCATCATAGGGAGAGAGTAAGTCTAGCTATCTAAATCTTCCCAAACAAACCTTAGCTATCTAAATCTTCACAAACAAGCTGAAATCGCAGGAACAACGAAGAAATCGTCTTTCTTCCTAAACTCGGTCTCTATCCGCGCATTTCTTTTATGAATCACAATCCGTGCACGCATTGAAGTACTCAGAAGGTAGTCGCGTCGAAGACGTTCATTCGTTGTCGGGCCCTGCTCGGGAGAACGAAGACATCGACTCCTCAAGTTTAAAATTGATATGCGAATAACAATTTGTAAACTCAAATAAAATAGAAAAAAGTTGGTCTGCAGATAGACATTTATGGTCTGCGAATAACAATTGACTTATTAATTTAATACTTCAATATTACCCGCACTGAATATAAACTTCATTCTCTATGCGGGACTCACGCATCGCCGCACTTGGGCAACAGCTTGTACAACAGCTCCCCGAATCTGTCCAGGTCCTCCAGCGGCAGCGCCACCACCGCGTTCACGCCGGCATTATCTTCTCCGGCGATGGTGGGGAACAGCAGCACTATGTCCCGGCGAGGGTGCGCCACCGGACACGTGTACAACGGCTTCCCCCACGGGTACTCCACGTCGGCGAACCCCAGCCGCCACCACGAAGACACGAATATGTCCCCCTTCGGATACCCACAGTGAAGACTTCCCCAGTCGATCACCGACCTCGCGTACTCGTCCTGCATCCTCTCCGCCCCCTTCGCCACCGCCTCCACCAGCCGCCAGAACGGCCCCGCCGCCAACTCCGCCGCCGTCGCCTCCCCGTACGCCGTCAGAACCGCGTTCCCCGCATACTCGGGCGGAAGGGGCGGGCGAAGCCTTCCCCTTATATCCACCGCGTAAAGCACCGTCGAAGTCCTTTCCGGTTCTGCGGCGGCGGCGCCGTCGGCGGCGCAGAGTGATTTGCAGCGCCAGATGTGGGCGACGACGACGTTGAAGCTGGTGGGGCGGGAGGCGTGGGGCCGGGCGAGGAGCTTGAGGGCGGCGATGTTGGCGGCGGAGAAGCGGAAGAGACGGAAGTGGAGGTCGGCGGGGGATGGCTCGAGCATGGAGGATAAGGCGGAGGCCTCGGCGAGCTCCGGGTGGGGGAAGGTGACGCGCGGAGGGGAGCGGACGGATAGGAGGCGGCGGTCGGTGTAGGGGACGGCGGCGAGTGGGCCCCCGCCGGCGACGGCGGCCAGGTTCTGGAGGAAAGCTTTGAAGCTTATGCCGTCGAAAGTGGCGTGATTGTTGGAGATGCCCATGGCAAACCCGCCGCACTTGAATGATGTCACCTACAATAAAGGAATTTACATAAATTCAATTAGCAATTAATATTCCCAATAAAATAATATTTACATGAGAATAATGCACATAAAGTACTGTCTATATCTCCAAAAAAAAAAAATTTCAAAATTGACAAATATATTCTTTATTGTTTTAACACAATCACTTAACATATATTATAATCAATTAAAAAAATTACAATGCTAATTCAAGTAATTAGATCGTATTTTCAAACTAAAAGTAAAGATAAAAATATTAGTAGAGCTTATATACCTACTATGGTAAATTATCATTAGACACATCAACGATCTTTTCGAACTCTCATTAGATATTAAACTCATCAATTTTATTAAAGTTGATTTGACATGATATATGCATAATGAAGAAAATTTTTTAACAAAAATTTAAAAGTTGTGTATAACTAATTTTTGAATTAATTCATTGATAGTGTATTTATTTTAAGCTGCACTAATTAATTGGTAAGGGCCATCGGAGACCCATACCTGTCACTCGTGTGTGCGCGTGTGTGTGTATTATCTGGTGCGCACTAAGCTTCAACGAGAATTTCGCAACTCGCTACTAGTGTGCAAGTGCGACAATGCTTAATTGTCATTTGATGCGCACTGTTTATAATATGTGTCACCAGTTATACACTTTTTTCGCTTATCATCACACACCACTCACCATTAACCTTAAATTTTAAATAGGTTTTAAATAGTAATGCATAACAAATATACAATGAATTGAAAAGTAATTTTTTATATAAAATTAGAACAGAGTAATTAGGATAAGATTTTAAATTTTAAATTTTTTTCATGAAATAAATATTATGGAATTAGAGAGGAACATATATAGGGTTTATCTGGGCTTGAGATTTGAAAATTAGGAACAATATGAGGTTACAATAGTAATTCACAAACCGTCCAAAGTGAAAACAAATTGAACTGTTCATATACATATCTAAGTATTTAGTAAATTATATTATAAAAAAACACAATTTACTCCTATTTATTATAAAATAGGTCTATCTATACAATACAAAATGTGCTCTACAAAAACGAACGACGACGGGCGGATTATAACGCTCTGGAGTTTGTGAGCGGCGGGAGCGGCGTCGCGTCAGGAAATGTCGTGGACGAGATACTGTCGTGCGGTGCAGTGGGAGTCTCCTGTATAGTGTCATGATTGGCTGTAGGGACGTAGTCTCGCGCCTCTCACTCGTAACAAATATTATATTTTTATATTTTATTTCCTAGTATATATCAAAACTGCACCTGAAAGGAACAAAGAGGGTGGTCGTCCATCTTCAACCCGAACCCTTTCTCCATCTCCGGCGACCCAGCCGTGGCAAGCTGCCGGAAAATCGGGTTGGGGTATTCAAGCTCTCCCAATTCATCAACCCTCAGTCCGCTTTCCGCCACCACGAACCCCACCCCGGCGCGGTTACAGTCGATGACCAGCCGCCCCTCCTCCTCCACCACCCGCAGCCTTCCCGCGAGAAAATCATACGCCACCAGCAACCGCTCCACCGCCGACCGAAGGATCTCCTCCATTGCCTCAAACCCAAACTCCGGTTCGCCGGCGGCGAAGAAGTGGACTGTGTCGACGCTGAAGTTCAGGACTTGATCAATGTTAGAGAGGAACATCACCCGCTTCTTCGTCGGCTCCGATGGGTAGAGCGTGGAGGAGCGGAGGATGCGGAGCTTGAGGTCATCTAGAAGTGGCGCCGGCTCTCGCCGGCGAAGTTCGCCACCGCCCATTGCTGTTTTCTGTGGGAGATAGCTACAGCTCCGACGAGTTTATGTTGGGAGTTAACGTCTTGCGGTTGAGAAGTATATAATGCTGGTAGGTCTAGCTTTTATAGGCATTTAGGAATTAGCTGAATTTATTGATAGGTTATTATACATGCCGGGTTGCAATCGGGTCGGTTCAAATCGATTCATATAAGTTCAGTTTTAATTTTTGGGAACCTGAACCGATGCATGTACCCAAGATATATATAGAACCGTATCCGAACCGAGAGCCGTGAGAACCGTCCCGAATCGCTCGGTTCGGTTAGGTTTCAGCCTGATTCTCATTTCTTCGGTTATTTTTGCACACCCATAGCTATTTTATGCGAAAATAGTACTCAATCGTTACTCGATACATACCATATATAATATGCGCAAGAAAATTAGATTATTTCATCCTTTGATACATAAGTTGTGGTCGGATAGATACTATTTTTTGTGACACCTATGTGTCGGGGGAAGGACGGATATATATAAGCTCTTTGTTGTTCTAGGGTTTGTATTGATTCTGAAATTTTGAATTCCGCCCCATTTTCTGTAACCACGTATGCTCTTGCTAAGTGAAAATCGGACCGATGCTACCCGTGGGATCAGTAGCTCATCTTGAGGTGAACCATGATGTAAATATGCGTCTTCCGTTTTGTTGTTTTTCGGTTTGGTTATATATATATATATATATATATATATATATATATATATATATATACACGCCAAAAAAGGCAAGAAAGCAAGCTCAGAACTTCTCATATTCTAAACAATCTGGAGACTTCGCATGCGCTAGCTGGCCCAATCCGGAGGGAGCGAGTCGATATTGTTTGCTTAGAGTAAATTTTGTTGTCGCATTTTTACGTTTTTGAGTTTGCCACTCCCTAGCGTACGCGCTCTCAGAGCACTGCTCTTGATCCAACATCAGAGTTAATTAGTAGGGCTTCAGAATTCACGATTTACTCCTCTAAAATGTCATCAATATAGTTGTTCTACAGTTCTGCGCATACTGATTATCTGAACCCATGAAATTCGTTGCATAATATATACTTGGTAACTTGTTGCGGGTTGCTTAGGGCTCTTGGTAGACCGGTTTACTTGAACCACCTTAGCTCGGGAGCGAACCAAGCGCGCAAACAGTCAATTTGAGATCGTTGATTACACTGGGACTTTTTAGCGTGGAAAACCCGGAAAGGGTAAAAAACCACGTGGTCGGAGCTGTGCCGACCAAACTTTCACTATCTTCTGGGGGGTTACAATTAGAGATTTAGAAGTCGAGCGCGACAGGCCGCTGCTCGTTACAATAATAGAGAGAAAGAGAGAGAGAGAATTCTGAAGGTGACAGACCACCTCCAGAAAAACTAAGTTCTTTCTCCTTCTGAGAAAGGTGGAGAACAAAAGTGAGAACGCCCTGGAGAACAAAAGTGAGCGCGCTGAATCGCCTTTCGGGAAGAAGGAAATCTTCGAGTCCGAAGGAGAATTCAGCGAAAGTCTGCAAGAAGCTCTCCCGGGTCCAGAAGGCAAGGTCCTTTGAAATGAAGCCCTGGGGCTCCTTTTATAGCTTTGGCCGGGGGTAGCCCGGTAATTTCGCCGTTGTAACCACCGTAACCATCTGACGGACGAATCATATTTTCCGGTTCAGAGCACACGGATCGCCATTTTTCGTAATTGACCATCTTGCCCCTCCGGCAGTTCGGGCAGTTTTGTTGGAGGCGAAAAAGGCGACAAGCTGTTTCTGAAATCTGAGAAGCTGGAAAGACAAAAAGTGAGCATGCCAGAAAGACAAAATGTGAGAAGTCAGAAAGACAAAAAGTGAGCTGAGCGCGCTCAGAAGCGTTCTGAGCGCGTAACGAACGGAGAAGCAATCTAGGCGACCGGGGAAGCGTTCTGAGAATGCTCAGAAGCATTCCAAGCGCACATGAGCGCGGAGGTATTCTGAGTGTGCAACGATCATGGAGGCGTTCTAAGTGAACAGGTGAGCGGCGCTGGAACACAGTCGTCATGCGGTCGAGTTGTGGCTCCCAGCGAACGCGTCCATTTGGAAGGCGGGAACCGAAGCCCTCCAGGGAGGAGAACAGGCTCCGCTTGCCCTAGACAGGGGGGATGCGGTTTCGACTGCATCCCCCGCGACCCCCGGGGAGGGTTTGGCCGCACCCCCCATGGGTAAGGGTGCGGCTTGGCCGCACCCCCCATGTAGGGGTGCGGCTTGACCGCACCCCATGTGTGGTGGGGGGGGGGGGGGGGGGTGCGGCTTGGCCGCACCCCATGGAGGGGTGCGGCTTGGTCGCACCCCATGGTGGGGTGCGGCTTGGCCGGACCCCACCGTAGTGGGGTAGGGGGCTATACGCACCCCACTTAGTGGGGTGCAGACTAACCGCACCCCAGTAGTGGGGTGCGGTATTTGGCCTCGCTCGGCGCTGCTCCGCGCATGAAATACACGCGCGGCGGAGTTATGATCATGGGTTTGATCATTCATCCCACTAACTCCAGTCCTCCTTAGTGGAATTTCTCTCTAACCGCACCCCGGATCTCCTATAAGTGCACGGGTCCGTATCATAACTTATCAATAAATCCTAAAACAAATTTTATGATAAAAGATTACGTACCATTCTTATACTATTTGAGTAATTATTAATTAATAGATAATAAGCAATTATTTAGTATCATTTCTTGATTTTGAGAACTTGCCAAAACACGGCTTAGAAATGTGTGTAGCAGGCTCGATCCTAATGTGGTGTTAGTTGGTTGTGATGAAATGGTATCCTTTCTTGATGTCGAGAATTAACTTACCCCTAGCGACTCTCAAAGCATGTGCATTCTTTGGATCGATTGTACCTCTGCATCCTATCCTACACGTGTCTATCATTGCTTACACAATTGGGCCTTGCACCTCCCCCCCCCCCCACCCCCCACACACACACACCTAAAATCACCAGAGCCTACAAAATCCAACCTAATCTCACACTTACATTTGAATTGAATTTCAAAATTTGATTTTCTACCTGTGATTTGAAAATTGTAATTTGGTGTGCGCTTAGAATTTATCATTTGGGTGTTATAGAAAAGCTTAAAAGAAAAATTATTTGAAAAAGAAAAAGATAAAAGAAGAAAAATGAAAATCATATAAAAAGAAATGAAAATAAATTGATTTGGAGTTTGCATTACTCGGCTAGTTGAGAGTGACCCCACTTGTAAAGTTAAATCTGGGGTGTCATGTCTCACATTTTATTTTCTTGGTAGAATCATTTTGATGCAAGATCTTATTTTGTTTAAGTGTGATTCAAAAGACATCATGTTTATCTATTTGCTATACCTCATCTAAAACTTATGCCTAAATGTTTCCTCCACATTCTAAGTCCTAACGATTCGTAGAGTTATCTTTAGCCAATGTGGTAGAGAGAGTATGACAGGGCAAGCCTATGACCATCGTCATTAATGGATTTCCTTGGAGACTTCCCCATAGTCTTAGGAGGATAATGCCGATTTTAGTGGTCACACAACTTTCTCCCTATGTTATATCTAGGACGATCCGTTTAGTTTTTTCTTAAAAGGGGATATTATTAGTTTGATATTATTTTTTTGAAAATGTTGTAATTATTTAGTATGCACAAAACATCTTTCTAGTTTTCTTTTTATTTCACTTTGGACATGGAACTTCTCTTTCCACCCCCTATTTATATATTAATTAATAAATCCAAAGCCTTCACAAAACTTATCTAGTATCATTGGTTTAATTTAAAGAAGCGTTGGGATGAACCAGTACTACAATATTTTGGCTTTTAACAACACTTTAGTTGGCAACTAAAAATATGAAAATTGTAGCATTTGACCTTTAGTAATGTGGGTATAATAAGCAACACCCTATGTCAACAGTTATTTAATTATGTTTTGGCAACAGTTTGCAGTTTTATGCAACATTTTTCATGTGTTGCTAAAGACCAAAAATATTATAGTTAACCTCTCTTATTAGATTAGAATACATAATGAAGAACATTAGAAGAATCATAAATGATTGGAATAAGAAACATTTTTGCAATATATTTTGATAAAGTGAAATGTGTTGCTCAAGAGGTTCTTCTGTGGAAGATAATTTTGGCACAAATCCAAATTTTTGTAGTTATAAATTTTTGGTCACTAAATGATAGTTTTCTTGTAGTGAAAATATATACTCTCTAAGTGATTGTTAACATTATTCAATTCATTGTAACTAGTACAATAAGATTGACTAATGCACCTATACAAAAACTGAATTGAAGTATCACCCGTCAATTCATTTCTATGGATCTTTCCCCGGACCCTCGCTGAGCGGGGATGCTTTGTGCATCGGGCTGCGCTTTTTTTAGATGTTGTATTCGAAGAATTTCTCTTCTTCAATTCCAACAATATCTTTTCTAGGTTTCACGTTTACATTATACATATCTTCAACAATCATTTGCTCACTCTTATCTAGACTTCCGGCATGTGCATGCGCTTCAAGATGAACCAACTTGTGGTTATGAACCTCATACATAACATCAACTTTTCATTCATCAATACTTTTTCCATGACCTCTAATAATAGCAAATTTTCACGCACAACACTTAGAACTAGATTTTTGTAAATTTGTTTTAATCCCACTTTCTTATTTTGACTTTCTCATGAAAAATCATATCGCTCTGAGCCTAGAATAATTCTAGGTTTTGCCCATGTATCAACTTTATTAGTCTTCAGAATGATCACAACAAAGCTACATCATTTCCCAACATTACGTGTCATTGAACTAACTTCTACTTACTACAAAAACTCTAATTTGTATTAAACTGTTCTCCAACATCTACTGATGTTTGTTCAAAAGACTCTTCATACATCAATAATTTTAAATCTTAAGAATCCATTTTTATCTACAAAATTGCAAGCCAGCATTACATCCCTGGCAAAAAAAAGTAACAATGCTTACAAATGAAAAATAAATGAAATTTCCTCATAGAATTTGAAGTTAATACCTTAGGAGATCAACAATATTAGGCCTATACATTTGAAAATTGTGGAGCAAATTGATATCCTATAGGATAAATTTTTATTTAAAACCCGTAAATGTATGACAAATATAAAAATGATGCTTCCAAATAGAAAAAAAATTGAATTTTTTTCGTGGAATCTAAGCTAACCTTAAGAGATCCAACAATGTTCTTTTAAACTTGAAAATCTATAAGCAAATCGAAACCCTATATGAAAAAAAAATCATTTAGGAACCCTAATGAGCAAGAAAACCAAAAAAAAATTCAAATGGATACTCTATAGTTTGTAGAGAAGGAAATTAAAGAATCAATTAATCTATGTGGGACTATGGTTAACGGCGAAATCATTTCGTCCCTTTAGGGCTTTTACAGGGCGGCCTCAAGAAAGGCGAGGCGGAAAAGGGCTCTGAAAGGGGTTCTCCGATCACTTCCGGAGGGTGGGTGGCGGTCGCCGCACTTTGGGCAGCGTACAGGCGAGAGGCGAACCCAAGTGGGCGTACGGGCATGAGGCGAAACACAAGGGGGCTGTGATTAGAGGAGGAAAATCGCATCATCAAGTGCTAATATAAGAGATATTAGACTATCCAAAGGTAATAAATGCCGGAGGATTGGTATGCTTTTTTTTGTTGAAGGTCATGAGCAGTGTGGGATATGTAAAGTTAGTGTGCTTTTTAATTGTAGGGAAATCATGAATTTGGTAATATTTGCGTGAGGGACAGACAATATTTTGCTGGATGAACTTTATTTCATGTATATATACAATTAATGATTTGAACTTTATCATACAAATTTGATTATTATTTTTCCTGCCACACCCCCAATCCAACCCAAATATGCACCTAATTAATTGTGTCAAGCTGCCTCTTTCTGTCTCCTCTCACTCTTTTCGCAAACTCTCGCCCAACAATTATAGAAAGCAGGACGAGAAAAGTCATCGTTTCAAGCTTGAGTTGATCGTGAGCTTTTCTGTTGATGAAAGAAACATTATAAAAAAGCTAGCTCTACGGCTGATGATTGAGGATATATATAGACGCACATACTAGCAGTCGGGCACGGGATTACACTCAAGATCGAGATTGCTCTTGGTTGTGAACGGGCTTCACCCGTCTATGGGTATCAAAAGTAGTGGAGCCCGTGGGCAACTAATTTAAGGGTCCGATCGTGTACGAAAACATACAATGCTTATGCACGATTGCTTTTGCTGTCTTATATATATACTGCTCATAAGAGCTTCGGGTGGCCAATGACACGAACTCATACAAGAATATTTGCATCATGTATGAAATATGAACAATATGAACATGTATGAACTCAATTCTTTGGGTTAAATTGGGTGGGTTGTTTTGGAGAGATATTTGGGTACGGGCGACGCACCGTGATCATAATAGATCATCGATCGTGCGGGAGTAAATAGAGTTGTCTGATACGTGATTTCAACGGTGTAGATTGTTGCGAAAATATATGGATGTATTTGTGTAATACGGTAGTATTAAAAAGTGATGGTATTTTAGATCAATCATGCGCGGAAATTCGTGTTGGCGGAAATATACGGCGGGATCGGGGGTCACGCACGGTGATCTAAGGCGCTTACACGCACCAACATATTTTTTCGTTGTTTTGTGGGTGGTAACATTTGGGTTAAATAAGAAGAAAATTGTGGGTCTCGTAGACTTTAAAAGTTATGAGCTGATCATGTGGCGTGGAATATGAGTTAAAATGACTTATCGTGGAATATGGCCTTTTTGTAGACAGTTTGGAGTGGGTATCAGGATCCTCTTCATTTGAGTCGAAATGGATAGTATTCATTTCATGGTCCAGATTAATTTGTGGCTGATCCGACGGGTTCACTAATCTCATCCTTTTATATTTTTCTTAATTAAAAAATTAAGCACATTTACACTATTAATTTGGGGTCCCAAATGGGGAGGATCCCGATTCGTCCGGTGAGAGTACTTTAGGAAATATTAGTGGGGACGAGACAAGGAGAAAGCCACAGAATGGTTGCGTGTACTATCTAAAACTCTCTCCGATCTCATGACAAAGTGCTCGACGTAGTCATTTTGGTGCGACTTCATGTGGTAGGCAGGGGTGACGTCTGTCCTGCATCAAATCGGGAGCAGCAGTCGCTGAACGGGAAGAACAAAAAAAAGGTAATTTTAGATTACACGAGTAGCCCAATACATAATTTTAGATTATGTAAGGCTGTAAGCTATAATAAAAATATATAATTAATAAATTCAGAGCAGTGCTAGTCCCATCAGCTTTAAGTTTCTGCAATTAGCCGGGTGGCCTGCTCTTCAATTGCGCGCCGATTTTATAGTTCTCTCTCTCTCTCTCTCTCTCTCTCTCTCTCTCTCTCTCTCTACAAATTCAAAGAATATGTCAATAGGGTTGGTCAAGATGACCAGAGACTCGGCATCATGAAACCCTAGATGAAATTAATCGGCAACAGAGAAGACGGCCAATAGAAACACGTGGGAAGCTGGGTCCGGCCCGCTATGCACCGTTTGGTCAATGCGCTGCGGGGCCAGCGCAGCTCATGCTTCCGTGCACGACATTTGGCCCAACTAGTGTCGGCGATCCGGACCCAAAAAATCTCTCATTCCGACGATTTCTTTCCATAAACAAGAACATGCATGTTGATTGTCGATTGTCGGTCTTTAGCCATGGCCTGCTCATGACAAATGAGCGTGGGCAATGCGAGCATGACAAAAAGTATCACGACTTTTAATCATGATTTTAAACTGTGGCTAAAGATCTTTTCTAGCAGTGCAACTTACATTGCAAAGGCTCATGACTCAGATTGCATAGGTTTGATTCAAATCAAAACTCGAGCCAATTTTCAAGCGATCGCGCCAAGGATTTATGCGGTCTCTACTCCCTATCACTACGATTGTTAGAGGCTAAACTTCTATGGAAATCTCAATTCACTGGTCTCGCATTTGTGTTACGTCTAGATGTAAAATCTCAAAAAGAATGATTCAGACCTCTGTGCGTCTTGTCCATGAAACCCTACCCATGCACTTTGAGATTCTTGGAGGAGTTCTTCAATACTATGTCAGTAGCGGTCCTCTTTAGCCTTTGATTATCAAAGCAATACTCGACGAAAATTCTCGGATAATTTTGGTCTAAAGTGTTAGATATCATTATTGGCTCTAATTGCATCAACTAAGTAGCATATTCAATAAATTCATCATCTTTAAAATGTATTTTTTTTATTTCAAATAATCAACCAAGGGCTTCGATAGAAACCCAAACCCACTAATTAAGAGTGGTGTTAAAGGCACACCAAAAATGGATGTGTGCACATCAGTGATAAATGCGCACCAAAAAATTATTAAATCTTTTTCTCTTAAAGTTGATGTGCATATAACACATATAGATCTTTTTTTCTTAAAATTGATGTGCATATAGCGCTTTGTGGTGTCCCTTTAACACCACCCCGAAAGTTATTGTGGGCTCATTGGGAAAGACCAGTCATTGTCAAGAAGAGGATGGTGGGCCCCCACTCCCTTCCATATGTGGATTGGCTTTTTGTGGTTGTCATAAATTCATAATTAGGTAGATATTTTAGTTGGAAATAATAAATGTGCACTTATTTCTCTTCAACCCCACCGGCTAACCGCACTCATTTTAGCCATCGTGCGCGTGGACCCTAACACATGAAGATATTTTTCCGTGCGCCCGATGTACCAAATGCGGGTGAAAATCGGCCCCTCCGGCATAGGATTTTTCGATTTTTGTTGCACGATATTTTATTCAAAAGGTTTGCCCGATTTTCGAGGATATTTTGGAGCACTCGGTTTTGAAATGGATGTCCCGATTGGTAAAGCACGGGAAAGGATGGTGCGTTACGCGCACCTACAAATTTCTCCGTGCATCCGACGTACCAAATGCCATCTAAAATTTATATTTAATGGTACATATATATAATTCTTATTATTGTTGTAATTTTTTTAACCTTTTTAGCTAAATATAAGGATAATCAATAATAATTACAAAAAAATTTAATTATATACACAACCAGATTAAAATTTAATTAATTACCGTGAGAGATGTCGTTCTCAATGGAACACTTCACAACCATAATATTATTAGAAATACAGATATTTTCATTAATAAAAAATTTATAATCATAATCATTGAACCATTTTAGCAAGAAAAAGTCATTATTATTCCTTAAATTTTGAGCTAATTAAATCTTAAACATTTATCTAACATGTTATAATCATAATCGTCACATAATTTTGACCCCAAAAAAACATGAATATCCTTTTATTTGTCTGTTAAATTTAATTATTTACCTAGCAACTTAATAATAATAATAATTATTATTATTATATTGTTTTAGAAGAAGAAATGGTTATCAAATGAATTATACTTTATTTGCCTTGCATCTTAACATTTGACTGTTTTATTGCTATACTTAATAAATCATTTGATATTTTCATTAAAATATTATTTAATTTAAATTAATTTATTTTATATGATAACTCTAATAATACACATCAACCCTAAATGTAGCCAAGAGGCCTTGAATTTACCCTAAGGCCGCGAGTTTTTAAGGTACATTTAGGACGTTATCAGCAAATCAGATTTCGCTAATAACAATAAAAATGTGTTCAAATATTTTAGATCCCTTATTTCAATCCTAAATAGGTTCATCGCGACACCGCCGCATACGTCTGGGTCCAACAAAGTCATCGGTGTCTGGGTTTATTCCTGCGAGATTTTAGGATTTTTCACGCCGACAATCTTTAAACGCATGTTGTTAGAGGTGGCTAACCCAAAATAATTTGGTCTTGAATTAGCAATTTTTCAACCAAGCGTGATGAATAATTTCGTGACGTATTTCAAATACGAAGTGATTGTTGTTTTGAACATATTCTTGAAGATCTAAAGCGTTTGTCTCATTCAACCAATGTGAGTGATTGTTTTTTAAAATTTTGTTGATGATTTGTTTTAAAATAGATGATTTGTGAATAACTAAACCCAATTTACTAATAAAAACAACCTACTTTTATCATGAGCATGGTACATTGTGGGTACTTAAAATTTGTTTTAGGCATCAAAAAATATTTTTATTGTTTATTTTTTTAGAATATTAACAAGGAGATTATTACAATACTATTTATCTTAATTTTTTTTTTAAAAATCCGACCGGAGATAATATTACACATATTTCTAAAAATTTTCATCGATTTTATGAAAAAATACTTAAAATGTTTGTAAAAATCTCATGATTAATATTCTAATTAAAAAAAAATACTATTTTGATGAGTTAAAGTGCTACTTGGTACGTGCAGCGTAATGCACATGATACCCTGTGTGCAAAAATAATCAGTAATTGCATTGTACTTCTCGATTCAGTAGGACATTATATAATTCGCTACTATTTGCAGGAACAGTCCATGAAAACAGACAAAAACATCATGCAATTGTTATCCGCACTACAGTTTTGGCTATCCGCACTCTTTTTGTATGAGTTATTACGCGCCTTTTGAAAATACGGCTTGTGCGTGCATACATGTGCGTAACTATATCGAATTTTTGGAAATACGTCTTGTACATGCATTTTTAGGAAAATTGTTCAACTCAGAAAGTTGTAAATCTCGTCGACACTTTTCCTAAAAATGCATGTACAAGACGTATTTTCAAAAAGCGCGTAATAACATGTACAAAAAAATGTGTGGATAGCCAAAACTGTAGTGCGGTTGACAATCGCCAAACATTATTATACATAAACTTATTATTATTTGGGAAGTATAGTATTATCTTTATTACAGTACATCAATTTTGATTAAACTATATAAATTTAACTCAATCATCAAATTATTTGATCATTATCACTAATTAAATCCTAAATAAAATAAAATTAAAACCACATAAATATGGAGTAACTTAGAAATGTTTTTTTTTTGGCAAAGTAACTATATCATTCCCTAAGATTAAGGAATGATTTAATATACGTCCATAAAATTTTATTTGTTTCAAATAAGTGTCTAAAGTTTCAAACTTTTTTAAAATCAATCTCATTTAACTTTTCGTTATATATGTTCGTGATGAAGAGATAATGGCAAAAGTCAAGTTATCATTTTTAATTTATATAAAATAATATAAATTTATTTGTCATATGAGCGCCTCATCATTGTCAACGGTGTAGAATCCATTAAAAAAATAACAAAATGTTAAATGAGGTTTTGATATCAAAAAAGTTCAAAATCTTAGAAACTTATTACAAACAAATAAAACTTTTAAGGGCAATGTTATAAGCAGTCCTATAATTACTGTCCATTGATATTTGCAGTTCAATGAATTTAAAGTGTATTTAGGACTGCGAATAATTATTTTAAGTATTTTTAGGACTGCGAATAGCTATCTTAGGACGACTAATAACATCGCCCAACTTTAAAGGCCTATTTTGATTCATCTCTAAAGGTTGTGTCACCATATATTTTAATCATGATTTATCCAAGGTTTTGCAAGGGGCTCCAGCACAGTTATAGGTAAGGTGGAGCATAGTAATTTGAAAGATTATATGTCTATATTATAATTAATTTATTATTATTAAGGGTCATTTATTAGAACCTCTCTAAATTTGCAAAATTACAGTTTACACCACTCTATCTTTTGAAAATACAAAAACTCACTTGCAAGTTTATATTTCATAGCATGCATACACATAAAATACCCCATAAAGCTTAACATAAAATTTTGCTATAAAATATAAACTTAAAAGGGAATTTTTGTAATTTAGCTTAACATATATATATATATATATATAGAAATAATTACCCGTACCTCCCCTGTAAGTTAGCATAATTACTGAGAGCACCCCTCTTATTTTTGAAATTACAAAAAACTCCCCTATAAGTTAGCATAATTACAAAAACTTCCCCTGAAGTTTTAATTTCATTACAAAAAACCTCATCCGTGACACAATTTCATTACAAAAAAACCCAGAATTTTTGTAATTTCGAAAATAAGAGGGGTGCTCTCAGTAATTATGCTAACATACAGGGGAGGTATGGATAATTATTTCTATATATATATAAGATTTGGGTCTTCAAAGTTGATCTGAATTTCGATTTTGGGCAGCAATATACTAAGATTTGGGTCCGAACCTGGATAAATATCACCAAGCTCTCGATATAATCAATATGTTTTATAAGTTCATGCATGTTTATGTACATTTATACATATAAGTTCAATCAAACCAGAGAGAGGCTCACCTTGTTGATCACTTCCTGTGCCCATGGAATCGATCTTTGTCGTGCAGCTTGTGCGCTGATTCAGCACCGCCCGATGGGCTTCTTTTTCTTCTTCTTCTTCTTCTTCTCGACTCTGAGTCGTCGTCGTCCTCAGGTGATCTCCTGCGCCGACTCGACGATTCGTCTCGTACGGTGCGTCTGCTCTTTTGTTTGGTCTCGGTCTCTCCCCTCTCCTCGGATATTCGATGTCTTGAATGTGCGCCTTCCCTCGACTCTGTAGAAATCTCATCATCGTCGGATCTTCGGTACCTCAGTTCGGAATCTTCCCGATTTGTTGCAGCCCTGCTGCTTCTTCTCGGCGGAGCAGCTTTCGTATCATCATCATCATCGCCAAATTGCGACGGTGAATCTCCTTTTTTTGTGCGTCTTCCGCTCCTTGGGGGCGATGGAACCTGACAACAAAAGCTGCAGTAAGGATGAATTGATCAATTCATTCGTGTTTTTGTGGACTGCCGTTTGTTCTTGCCTGGTGGTCGACTTTATTCGCGAGATTTTGGGTGGAAAATCGACGGTTACGATGGAATGTTGGTGAATTATTAAACTGAGCCCTATGAGTTTTATTAGAATTATAATAAAAAAGATAACCTAAACTGAAGCTGTGAAACTACTGAAACTTCTATGGCAGGACTGTAAAACCGAAACCAAATCCACCATAATACAAACATTTTCCAGCGGCAGGTTCCCAAAATCTAGGAGATGAAAGAGTGAAAGAAGATTTTACAGAAATTATATATATATAGAGAGAGAGAGAGAGAGGGTTATTTATAGGGACTTGAAGTTTGCATAATTACAGCTTGCACCCCTCTAAACCCTCCCCTCAATGTTTACATTTCATAACATTCATGCACAAAAGAACCCCCTTGGATCTTTAGGGGGGGGGGGTCTTTTTGTGCATGGACGTTATGAAATGTAAACATTGAGGGGGGTAATTGTAATTTCGAAATTAGAGGGGTGCAAACTGTAATCACGCAAACTTCGAGGGGAGGTCCCGGTAAATAACCATATATATATAACTAATAAATTAACAAAGATTGTGAGGATTGAAGCTGAGATCAGGAGTGTTCCACGAATACTATTTTATCAACTGCACCAAATAATTTTTATGAAAATATTGTAATAAATTTTAAAATGTATGTATGAGTGATATTGCATAGGATATATGTAGCTTTAGTAGTATTGTTGACGCCTCACGTTGTCTACAGGCGACGCGAGTGATCAAGTGTATTGTCATTGTTGCATGAGGGTCCTCGTGTATTGTCACTCATGTGTGTTATAATAAAAAAATTATAAACTTGGACACCAGTCAATGAATCTCTCTTCATCTGACCGTTTGAACGTCAAATTGTCTTCACGGATTTAGTCCATCCCGACGAGGTCTCTCCGACGAAAACATGATCGCAAAAATCAGAGGCAAATGAAGCCTGTAACCAAAAATAATAAATTATTCGATAATTAATTAATTGAAATCTGACCGTCAAATCGTTGTGACCTCATGACAGATTTTGCCCCCGAGATCTTTCCAACGACACCTTGATCTCAAGGATCCGATGGTGGATGGAGCACATAGACCCAAAAGAGAGAACATGGCTAAATAGAAAAAATAATTGTTGGAGAAACGTAGTATTATTTGTCTTTTTGAGTATGTATGTGAGTTTAGTCTCACACCGTAAGTCAAGCGTTGTGTGTCTATGTATCTCCTATATAAAGCTCTATGTGGAAGAATAAGATAATTCAATTTCTCTCCAAATTATTCCAACATGGTATTAGAGCCTTAGGGTTCTCGGTTCTTCGATCCCGCCTCCACTCGCTCGGGCCCTCAGGTCTTCGATCCCGCTTCCGCTCGCTCTCGCTCTCGCATCCTGAAAGAAGCAGCCACGTCTTCCGCTCCGCTGGCGTCTTCCACTCCGCCCGCAACAGCCCCGCTTGCGTCTTCCGTCGCTCCCAGCAGTCGTGTCATCCGTCCCACACAGCAGTGCGCCTTCTCCCGTCCTCTAGGGGCACTGATCTCATGGGGTCTTAATTCCCTCATTTCCTGTGTTCCCCATCCGGTTTTCTTCTTCCTTCGATTTCTACTGGACATGTGGTTTCTTCCTCTACTCTTCTCTTCCGTCATCCATTGTGATCTCTGGTGTGTGCCCTCGATTTCTATTCGGGGCCTTCTATGACGGGGAGTGACTCCTCTACAGCTATGTCCTCTGGCGGAGCAGCTCCTCCGGCCTCCGTTGGATTGGGCCGTGTAAATCCTGAACATGGCACCCCTCAAATCACTACTATGAAATTAGATGACTCCAATTACCTTCCATGGGCACGCTCTATCATCCTTGCCCTCAAAAGTTGTCAGTTGTTTGGTTATGTCAGCGGCACGACGAAGGCTCCTTCTGATTCTCTGGAGTGGCCTCAGTGGGAGTCTGAGAACTCCCTTGTGATGTCCTGGCTGCTTAACTCTATGATGGAGCCTATCGCTCGGAATTATCTATTCTTGGATACTGCTGCGGATATCTGGACGTGCGCAGAGACCACCTACTCATGCCGAGGCAATGCGGTTCAGATCTACCAACTTCGACGTCGGATATTCCTCCTGCGACAGGGTGATCGACCTTCATCTGCCTAATACTCGGAGTTCACCCAACTCTATCAAGAGTATGATCACTTTGATTCTCTGACCCTCGTGTCTCCCGAAGATGAGGTGTTGGTGAGAGCAAGGGAAGAAGGGAATCGCATCTTCGAATTTCTTCACGGCTTACATCGGGACTTTGACCTGATTAGCATTCAGATCCTGGGAGCAAGGGAAGAAGTGTACAGCCTTGTTCAGCAGGAATTCGACCGCCGACAGACTCTTCTTCCCGATTCTGCCACCGAGGGATCTGCTCTTGTCACTCTCTCTCACCTCGGGGTTCGTCCTGCTCGTGACACCAGATCGAAGCCTACGGAGAAAGATCACCATGTGTGTGATTATTGCAGGAAGTCCCGCCATACCAAAGATACTTGCTTCAAGCTCCATGACTTTCCTTCTCCCAGGGGCGGTCTTGCTCCCAGTGGTGGTCGTGGCCCAGGTCGCTCCCAGAATAGATCAACCATGTCTAGATCTGCACACTTGTCTGATGTTGTGGAGGACACCCCTGTTCATCTCCCTCTGGATTCCAACGCGGCACCGCTCGTTCTGTCAGCTGAAGAAATTCTGGTTTTCCGCTGGTGGATGCATGGCTCTCCTGCTGAGCAGTCGAGTTCCCCCTCCTCTTCATATGCCCACCAGGGACCTGCAATTACTCATTCTGTCTCCACCCACATGTCCTCATAGTGGATCATTGACTCCGGAGCCACTGATTAGATGACTGGGTCCGCCACAGGTTGTGTCCTACACCCCTCTGTCCGGCAGAGATAAAGTGAGCATTGCTGATGGATCATTATCTCACATTGCTGGGAAAGGATCCATTCCATGTTCCTCTTACGCTCTCCTCTGTTCTTCATGTTCCTGCTTTCACTCGAAATATTCTGTCTATTAGTCATTTGACTAATTCTATGGGCTGCTCAGTAACCTTTTTTCCTACCTTTTGTGTCTTTCAGGACCTGAAGACAGGGTCGGTGATTGGCTCTGGTAGACTGTGCAACAGACTCTATGTGTTCGACCCCTCTTCCTCCACTTCATCCAGCCTCACTCCGCCTCCAAAAGCTCTTCATGCAGATCAACCCTCTGATTTGGATTCCTGGCATTGTCGCCTTGGACATCCTCCTATCGCTACTATGAAGCTTTTGCTTCCTACTATTTCACCGACGTTGCTCAGCGTTTTTTATAGTGATGTATGCGAACTTGCTAAATACCACCGTAGTTCTCTTCCTCTTATGTCTACACGCAACTCAGTCTATTTTAGGTTGCTCATGGTTTGTTTCTTTTATTGATTGTTATTCTCGTTGTACTTGGGTATATTTGATGAAACATAAAAACGATGTGTTTTCTCTCTTTCAACGTTTTCACCAAATGATCACAACTCAGTTTGGTGCTACCATTAAGATCTTGCGCAGTGACAATGGTCGTGAGTATATTGACTCCAGCTTTGAGAAATACCTGAGTGATCTTAGCATCATACATCAAACCTCTTGTGTTTACACCCCAGCTCAGAATGAAGTAGCTGAGCGCAAGAACCGGCACCTCCTTGAGGCTGCCAGATGTCTCTTTCTCCGGATGAAACTCCCTAAATATTATTGGGGTGATGCAGTTCTCACTGCGTCCTATCTCATCAATCGTCTCCCTTCTCATGTCCTTGGATTTCATACTCCTCTGACCACTCTGGGTGTTCTCTCCTCGTCTCTCTCGTCTCGTATCTTTGACTGTGTGTGTTTTGTACACATCCATCCCAAGACCAAACTCGACCCCCGCGCGCTGAAGTGTTTTCATTGACTATAAGTGCTTCCATCCCATTACCAAGCGGACATTTGTTGCGATTGATGTCACCTTCCGGGAATCTGAAGCCTATTATGGGACCTCTCTTCAGGGGGAGACCATTACTACGGAAGTGAGTTCCCCCTCCCGTTCCTTTGTCTGTTTCTCCGTCATTTCCACCGTCTACATTCTCTCCTCCTATCCCTGGGGACCCGGTGATACCTCCTCTTATCCCTGTGAACACAGTGATGCCTCCTCCATTGCAGGTTTACACTCGACGTAGGAAGGGTGAACATTTGGGTATAAGTCTTCCTCTCTTGGCTCTTATTCTGTTAATTTTATTATATGCTTAAATATATTTTGATCTCGAAAAATTGAGAGCTTGCCACTAATTACCATATTCGCCTTTTTGTCATTAATTGCATATTTCCTGATTTCATTGCTCTAATTGCTTACCTGTGGAATGTGGTATCATATTTACTCGATGCTCAAAATGTTAGCCTCTTGCACGCGTTTTACAAACCCGTGATCAGTTAACGCATAGTATTACTCGAGAATTTCCACTTGCGTCGCATTATTTTAAATGAGATCAAAAATTTTACTTTTAAAATTAAAACGAGATTTTCAGTATGCATCACTATGTCAGCCTCTTGCAAGAACTTAGTGGGAAAAAGAGTAGAGTGGAGAAACAACACAAATGAATGTTCACAATTGGAGAGAACTCAATGAACTTTATTGTTTGTCCAAAATTTGGATGGTTAGGGGGCCTTCCCCTTCATAGGCTCCAATGAGTTTTTTCTCCAAAATATGAAAGGATCTAGAATGCTCATATTCGAGACTATTCTATAAATTTCTTGTATTTACAATACTCATAAATTCTCTAGGTTACTCTAGAATGTTCGCATGAGACCATCCTAGAATTCTCTAAACTCTTTATGCTTCTTCTATGTACAAGAATTTTCAAGACTCTAGATTTTTTTAGAATCATCTCGGGGCTAACACAAAAAATTGTCGGGGAGGGCCAAAGATGGTGAGTCGTGACAAGACCCTTTCGATTGGACGATATATTGGCGTGGATGCCTACTACAACCCTGCCTTGCGGCCTTCACTTCACCCACGGCCCTCGAAGCCCACCATCAGAAAGCCTTCAAACGGGTACATCTAAAATCGATAGGTATAGAATCCAGTCAAGCGATCATCATTCAATCCGAGCAACGGTGTGCACCAACCACTATTTTAGGCCACCAGGCTTGCCACTGCAAGGTTTTTCATATCAGGTTCCCAGCACAACAGTAGGGTGTGCAGACTACCAATGTACATAACTTTAGGTTTGGCATGCATGGTAGAAACCTAGCGAACATCATGGGATTGATTCTTACCGTCAATGTGTCATATGACACATAAGGCATGGGAGGATGTCGTTAAGAGCCAATCCGGGCCATGATGAGCATCCCAACACTACAAAGATAGACTACGTGAACTGATGAGGAAGGAATCATTCCCCGCTACATAAAATTGGACCTCGCTCTGTTTGATGGAAAGGAAGATCCTGTTTCGGGCCGCCTCCAGTTCCCTGTTTACCTCTTGAACTCCTCCGCCATCCGCCTTAGTTGCCCTTCCCCACCTCCAGCCGGCCACTGTTCGCTTCCCAAGCCACCGAAAACCATCCCTCCAGTAGATCCGAGCACACCTCCTACTTGAACCCTTGCCTGCTTCCCCAGCCTTCATACACGGATTTCGCCTCCCACAGAGCCTTACCTAAGCCTTACTCTTATTCCAGATTTCCTAACAAAATATGTTTCCCATTCATAACCACACCCCGATCCTACAGTTACTTGTTCTAGCCCATTCCAACAAGCCGAATCTCCTTCCAAATTCAACAGGTCTTCCAGATACATAATCTCCGAACATTGTAGCCCCAACCTACTAATTACGCCTGCACAAAACTTTTTCGGGGGCATTGCTCCTACTTAGCGGAATCCTTGATTCTTATCCATGATCATAGCCGCAAGATGAAGGTGTCCACATCTTTCGCATCGGACTGCCACAAACTTGTCTTTTTGCAAGCACCCATGCGGCCTTAGCTCTTTTTTGTCAATCAGCCTAACCTAGCTAAGTCAGCCTCTTGCAAGAACTTAGTGATCAAAAACAGTATAGTCGAGAAACAGCTCAAGAGAATGCTCATAACTGGAGAGAACTCAAAGAACTCTATTGCTTGTCCAAAACATAGATAGTTACAAATGAAGGGGGTCTTCTCATTTCATAGGCCTAAATGAGTTTTTTCTCCAAAATATGAAAGGATTTAGAATGCTCATATTCTAAACTATTATATATATTTCTTGTCTTTATAATATTCATGAATTCTTTAGGTTACACTAGAATGTTCTCATGAGACTATCCTAGAATTCTCTAAACTCTTTATGTTTCTTTTATGTACAAGAATTTTTAAAACTCTAGATTTGTCTAGAATCTTCTCTAGCCTAGCACAAAAATTTTCAGGGCGGGCCAAAGATGGAGGGCCTTGACAAGACCCTCCTGATTGGACAACATATTGGTGTACATGTCTACTACAACCCTGCCTTGCGGCCTTCACTTCACCTGCGGCCCTCAAAGACGGCCATCAGAAAGCCTTTCAAAGGGTCCATCTAAAATCAATGGGCATAGAATCCAGTCAGACGATCATCATTCGGTCTGAGTAACAGAACACCAATCACTATTTTGGGTCACCGGGCTTGCCCCCACAAGGTTTTTCATATCAGGTTCCCAACACATTAGTAGGGCATGCGGACTGCCAATGTACATTGCTTTAGGTTTGGCATAAATGGAAGAAACTTGGCCAAAATCATGAGATTTGATTCTTACCATCAATGTGTCATGCGACAAATAAGGCTTGGGAGGATGTCGTTAAGAGACAATTAGAGCCATGATAATAACCTCAACACTACAAAGATTGACTACATGAGCTAACATGGAGAGGTAGGAATCATTCCCCATTACATAAAATTGGACTTTGCTCTGTTTGATGGCAAGATCCCTTGGGTTAAACCAACTGTTGCGAACATTTTTTCCAAAATTCAGTGAAAACCATTGCCAGAATGGGATTGGACTCCTATCATTTCACCTAGTGGGCACGGTACAGCTCAGGTTTGTGCAACTTAACCTAGAGCACCCAAGTATGAATTGGGAGGATTTCAAATTTTTGCAACATGCACTTTGTCTCTCCTCTATGGAGCGACCCATTGGGGAAGTTAATCTCCTTAAATCAAACATGATTGGTCGAGGAAAAATTTCAGACTATATTACCTCCATCTGCTCGGATCAACAGATGATCATTTTTACAACGGATTTCTAAGAATGCACGTAGACATCAACTTCCACAACCCAACGGATTTGATCATGTCAATTAGCTCAGCACGCATATAGAGAAAGATCAGAACATCATCGCTAGAAAATCATTGTTGACAGTAATGAGGAACATACTCATGGTTTTAATCATTCTCAAGATAGAGGAGAGAGTGAGTACAATCAAGGAACCAGCTTCACCCATTATCATCAGGTGATTTTCTATATAATAAATAGCAGATAGACGGCCACGAGAACTTTACTTCAACAGTTCAACTGTGAAGAAGCATACACCTCAAGCCATTGCTGTAAAGAAGTGATTAGACGACCACGAGCTCTCTCTCTCTCTCTCTCTTCGTGCTCCAACCACTTTGAAAACAACGCTTTCATGTGGCTTCAAGACTTTAACGTATGTTTCTTCCAAACCCATTAGAAGAGCATCAAATACTTTGTAGTTGAAGTAGTACATGATTACTGGCAGGTTACTTTAGAAAATTAACCATAACTTCTTGCTCGTTGTAGCTTCATTTATAAGATTATTACTAAATTTGTGCAATCGGATGCAAAATATGTTGGTGGAATTAATGACTAAAAATCAAGTTGTGTAAATACAAGGTTGATCTATTGCGGAAAATTGTCTCCTTGCACTCTGTTCGTGTGTAATATTAATAAAGTTGGTGGTAGTAAGAAGATGATGTACTCCGAAAAGAATGTGATTTTGTGAATGGAGGTTTTATTTGACACATTTTATTATGATTGGGTTTAGCATAGATTGAGTTTAACAGAGATTGGGTGGATAGAGTTAAGGAATGTATTACTACCCTGTCCTTCTATGTTCTGGTATAAGTAGTCTGCCGGTAAAAAAAAGGGCTTCCACAAGGGGATCCCATCCGTGCAAATGATTTTCTAGTGTTCATGGAACCTAAAAGTGAAGGATTGATGTACTTTTTTGGTATTCGTCAAACAGTTTGGTGGTCCAATTGAACTTTGTTCGGCTTCAAGCTATTTTGTTACCTCCAGATGCCATTGCACATATTGAAAAGGATTGTACCAACTTCCTTTGGCATGGAGGTATGCAAGCTATAAATTGGGAACTTTGTAGACCTCGACAAGAGGGTAGCGTTGGCCTTTGTTCATTGGAGACCTTTGGAGTGTTGTTACTCTCAAGCTAGCTTTTGGTGATTCCTCGCTTGTGATTTTATTTGGAAACTTAAAAGCACACCAGGTATGTGAGCGAGGATAATCTCTGGTCCATCAGTAAAAATAAAAAATTCTCGACGACTTTCAAAGCAATGACCAGTGCATTTGACCTAGCAAATCAAATTACTTGGCAAGAAGTTGTAAATGGTAGAATTCCAAGCAAGTAGTTCAATCCATGGTTTTGACCAATAATTTGGTTGCAAAAGTGGGATGAGACAGATATGAGTTGACATGTGGCTATTGATTGTCACCAATCTTTATTAAGAATGTCGGAACTATTGGTACCCAAGAGGTGACTTCAGAGTTCTTGAAAATTATAGAAGAACAGATTTGGAAACTACTATTTGGAATGTTCAACCAATAATAATATGTTCCAGTTTAATACAAGAAGAATAGGTCCTTAAATAGGACAAGGGAGAAAGGAAGAAGAGAATATAGGCAATGTGGGACTAAAGGAGCCTAAGGAGGAAAGGGCCTCTTTTTATACATGGGCATTTATATGTTCTAACACTCCCCCGCAAGCTGGAGCATACAAGTCGTGGGCACCAAGCTTGGAAAGGGACTTCTGGTACAGAGAAGGAGGTAGAGCTTTTGTAAGAACATTAGAGACTTGATCAGCAGCAGGAACATGACGAAGACAAACTTTCTGAAGTCGAACCTTTTCCCGGACAAAGTGACAGTCAACCTCGATATGTTTGGTGTGTTCGTGAAACACAGGATTTTCAGCAATATGTATAGCAATTTGACTATCACAAAAGAGAATTGCAGGAGCCGGAAGCTGGACTCCTAAATCAGTGAGGAGACTCTCAAGCCAGGTGAGTTCAGAGAAGGCAGCGGCCATGGAACGATACTCAGCTTCAGCGGAGGAGCGAGCAACCACCGTTTGCTTCTTGCTTCGCCAGGTAACTAGATTTCCACCAAAGTACATGCAGTAACCGCTGGTTGAGCGACGATCATCGAGAGACCTAGCATAATCAGCATCACAGTATGCCACAAGAGATAGAGAGGTAGAAGGCTTGCATACCAGGCATTGTCCAGGAGCATTCTTTAAGTATCTAAGAATTCGTTCGACGGACTGAAAGTGAGAAGTCCGGGGAGCATGCATGAAGCGGCTGACCACACCAACAGCAAAGGAGATATCTGGACATGTGACAGTCAGATAGATAAGTTTGCCCACGAGGCGTCGATAATACTCTGGATTAGAAATGAGCATATCTGAGTCCAATCTGTGAGAACTCAATTGATGGTTTGTATCCATGGGTGTGTCCACAGGTTTACACCCAGAGTAGCCAACATCATGGAGGAGATCAAGACAATATTTCTGCTGAGAGAAAACCAAATCATCCGGCCGTCAAGCGATTTCAATCCCTAGGAAGTACCGTAGCCGACCTAGGCCTTGGTGTGAAATTGAGAGGCAAGATGCTTCTTGATGTGAACTATGCCAGCAAGATCATCTCCCGTGACAAGAATGTCATCAACGTAGACCAAGGGAATAACAGTTCCGGAGGAAAGTCGACGGGTAAATAATGAGAAATCTACTGAGCTTTGGGTAAAGCCACACTCACGAACCACTCCACTAAATTTCTCAAACCATGCCCAGGGAGACTGTTTGAGGTCGTATAAGGATTTCTTCAGGTGACAAACTAGGGACTCCCCCGTGGTTGCATAACCAGGAAGTTGTTCCATATAAACCGCTTCCATCAGATCACCATTGAGGAAGGCATTCTTGATGTCAAGCTGGTGTAGCGGCCAGTGTCGATGGACCGCAAGAGATATAAGCAGGCGAACAGTGTTGAGCTTAGCAACCAGAGAGAAGGTTTCCTCATAATCAAGACCATGTTGTTGAATGAATCCACGTGCGACAAGACGAGCCTTAAGGCGATCAACCCGCCCATCGGGATGATATTTGACAGTGACCCGTCGAGTTAAGGTTGACACAATAGGAAATACGGGTTATTGGTCATGGAAAAATTCGACCTCTACACGGTTAACTAACATTCTGCATTTGACTTTGTCAAATCAACACTATCAGGGCGACCGTACCAGGGCCGTACTCCCCTGTAATGCTATGACTAACATTCTGCATTTAACTTTAATAAAAGTGCACTTTTATGATACGGCCCACCCACTTTTTCAGGGCGACTGTACCAGGGCCGCAGCCCATACACCCTAACCCGTCTCCCCTTTATATTCTCCAGGGCAGGTTATTGGAGGTGGCGGGGGACGCCCGCCCGGTTTCGAACACCAGACCTCCCTTGACAAGAAGGTCTTAACACACCCCTCATCACCAACTCAGTTGGTGATGAGAGCAACTCAGTTGGTGATGAGAGCCGTGTTGAAGGTTTCTTATCAAGGAGGTCGGGGGTTCAAACCCCGACCTCAACAACCCGCCAGTGATTAAACTGGTCCTGGAGACGGGTTGGGGTGTGGGGGCCGCGGCCCTGTTAGGGGCTCCGGATTGGGGGCCACTATGGATCATTGTCGTGGACCGCTTCGCGCGGTGCGGAATTTGAGCAGCTAGTATTGCCCACCGGTACGGGTTAGGCCTTACCCCTAACACAGAGAGACAGAGAGATGAATTTGTGTTGTATTAAATCCGAATAAACATCCAATGATGCTCTTGACTTCATAAAACCTTTTTAGAAGGAATTCCACATAGAAATTGTCTCATACCTAGATAACTTCCTAAATGGAGAAGCAGAAACCAGATCAACTTGAAAATGGTCGGTGCATTTTCAGGAGCTACTTTTGAAATAAATTTTATTAAAATGCTTAAAGAAAAGATAGGAATCCATGCTAATTTGTTTAAAAAAATGATTTGCATACCTGGAAGCGTGATAAGAACCGTCCTTCGGGAGGAGGAGGAATGCCAAGCCTTTTCAAATCATCGTATGGGATTGGACGCCTACAAACACAAAAGCCTGTGAGATCTGCAAATTTCCCCATGCCATATTTGTGCATACATAAAATATATATACATTATATCATATATATAAATATATATATATATGGCCATTTACCGGGACCTCCCCTTTAACTTTGCTAAATTACTTAGAGCACCCCTCTTATTTTCGAAATTACAAAAAACTCCCCTATAAGTTAGCATAATTACAAAAACTTCCCTTGAAGTTTTAATTTCATTACAAAAAACCCCATCCGTGATACAATTTCATTACAAAAAAACCCAGAATTTTTGTTCATGATGTTATGAAATTAAAAGTTCAGGGGAGGTTATCATAAAAGTGCACTATCAATACTATGGTAGGTTATCATTAGTCATACCATCTTTATTAAAGTTGATTTGAAAAGTAATGATGAAAACCAATTAATTTAATTTATAAAAGTAATGATGAAAAATTAATAATATATGAATAATTATAAGATTTTTTTTAACAACAACAACAACAAAACCCATATAGTCCCCAATCATTGGGGGTATGGGTGGGGGGAGATTGGAAACAGACCTAACCTTTGGCACTATGCACAAAGTGGCTTCTCTCAGAGGAGGAAGACCTAACCTTTGACAATAAATGCACAAAGTGGCTGCTCACAGAGTACCACTGAAATAGTGGCCCCCTATACCGTCGCTTTTGCTGCGGAATCATGCCCTCAAATCAAAGCCAAAGACATCAGAGAGGGCTGACCCAAGAATTCATTTTGATTTATGTGCACATAACCATGATTCCTTCATTCAGCATCCAGAGCATTGGTGAAGCACAATTGATTAACTGATAGGGTACAGCTATTTTCCGCATTAATTAACTATAATGTGTTTATTTTAAACTGCATTAATTAATTGATAGGGGCGGAGTCCCGTGCCTGTCGCGGTCGGGGTACTATCACAATCGGGGTACTGTCGTGGTGGGTCGTAGGGGCGGAGCCCCGTGTCTGTCACTCGTATATAATATACATACATATATATATATATACATATATATATACATATACATATATACATATACATATAAACATATACATATATATATATATATTCATACATATATATATATACATATACATATACATATATATACTTATACATATATATATATACATATACATATATATATATACATGCATGAGGGTTCAGGTGCGAAGAAGGTTCCGTGCGAAGATGCGAACAGCACATCACGGCCGTTGACGAACCCAGATCCAACGGCGTGGCTCCTTCCAGCAGCGCCTTCGCAGCTTCTCGCAGCGGCGGCTGGCCGGTGTGCACGCCGACGACTCAAGGGAAGCCGGTGGCCGGCGAGCCCGCAGCTGCCGGCCACCGCAGCTGCGAATAGAATGTTCAAACCAGCGGGGGCCGGCGAGCCCGCAACCGCCGGCCACCGCTGGTTTGAACATTCCATTCGCACCTTCGCACCTAAAATATATTCGCATATCAACCCTCGTCTATAAGCATATATCTATATATGTATATATGTATACACATATATGTATATATGTATACACATATATGTATATATGTATACACATATATGTATATATATATATGAATATACATATATATAGAGAGAGAATGTGACCAAGGTTGTCAGGATCGCGATCCGGATCGTAGGATCGCACGATCCTACGATCCTGAGTTCAAATTTCGATCCGGATCGGAAGTGGGGTGCGGTCTTGTAGGATCGCGATCCGGATCGCTGGGATCGTTAGGATCGCGATCCTACAACGATCCAGCGATCCCGCTTCATTTTGCGTAAAATCGTAAATCCGTAAACCGGCCGGTTTATTCCGCCGGTTCAGTGGTTACGTAAAATCCCCCCCCCCCCCCCACCCCCGATTCATTTGCGCAGCCCTAACTCTCCCGATCCCTCCCTCACTCAGCGACAACGAACTCGACGAACTCGGAACTCCTGATTGCCGCTGAATCTCGCTAGGGCTCTCGAAGAAATTTCTCTTCCAGGCGTCGACGACAACAACTAACCTTCTTCCTCCTTCGATTTCAACGCAAGAGCTTCTCCCGGGCTGCACGTGCGCCGCTCGGCAGAGATTGTATCGTGCACCATTTGTTTTCTTTCCCCACTGTAAGCTCTCCTCTCCCATCCTTGATGCATCCTTGTCGGTGTTTGTTGCTTCTCTTGAAGCTTCAAGCAACGGATTGAAGATTGAACATTTCAGTTTGACTGTAAATGCACACTGTAAATGCACACTGCACCATTTTTCTTCTTTTTCTTTGTAGACCCTAATAACAAGTCAAGAAATGTGCAAGTAAATAGTGGTTCTTATTTGTTGGGTAGGAAATAGGAATTATATTGATATGAGTTTTAAATGCTTTCTTGTCTTGTAGATGTCTGCTTCCGGATCTGGTTCAAAGCCCCTTGGGAAAAAGTCCCGAAAGAATGCATCTGGTTCTAGAAGTGATCCAGGTTGGGAGCATGGGATCGAAATTGATAGTACAACTAAAAATGTGCAATGTAAGTATTGTTCTGTAATTAGATCGGGCGGGATATATAGATTGAAACATCACCTTGCGGGCACAAAATTTAATGTTGAACCTTGCACTAAAGTACCAGAAAATGTGAGAATTTTATTTTTGAATATTCTTCATACTCATGGGGAGGAAGTAGTTAAGAAGAGAAGAAGTATTGAGGAGGCCGTTAATGATGATGTAGAATTGGAATTGGGTTTAGAAAAAAAACATAAAGTAAAAGAGACAATGGATGGTTTTGTTAGAAAATCGAGCCAAGCTACTATTAGTCATATTTTCAAGAAAGATGCACGTGAAAAGGCTTGCCAACAAATTGCAATATTTTTAAGTTTTTTTATAGCTTGTAATATTTTTATTACATTTTTGGTTAGTATATGCAAATGCTAGGCAATATAGTTACTGGTGTATCATTGAATTGTCCAATTATTGCTTTTATGATTATCTTTTTGTATTGATTTTTGATATAATTGGGTGATATCAACTTCAATTTCAAAATTAAAGTCTTACTTTATGATTTTAGTAGGATCTTACGATCCTCGATCCGATCCAACCCCCAAAACGATCCCACCTAGGATCTCGATCCTGACAACCTTGAATTTGGATCTCGATCCCACCTACTATATTTTTATGTGGAAGTGAAACCTTTTAACATTAATTTGGTATGTCTTAAGTTTATCTAATTGACAAAATCAAGCCATTCATCTTAAACTTCACTGCAAAAATTAGAAAAAATACCAAAAAAATTAAATTCCAAGATGACTGGTCATGCATCAAGCATATAAAAGTAACACTCAAACAAATGACCTAGATAGTGAGATAAATGATTCATAAAATTGACTTCAAAAGATTTGATTTCAAAAGAACTTTGTATTAGAAGTACTTTTAGTGAGGGGCATTATAGAGTGTCTATTTCTTCATCAATTTTAATGAGCAACAAAGTCTTCATAAAAAGTATCAAATTACAAAACGTGAATTGTTCTTTAGGTTGATCGACAAAGATGATCTTGCATTTAAAGATAATAACACAGAAAACTATTTGTGCAGGGAATGAAAATTTTTCAATATATATATGAGTGACAGACACGGTCCGCCCCTACGGCCAATCGCGACAGTACCTCGATCCCGACAGTACCTCGATCACGTCGCGCTCACAGCTCGCAAAGAGAATACATAATAATTTTATAACAATTTATTAATACAAACTAAAATTACACATTACAATTAATATGACCGATGGCTGCCCCCCACTCTCTTTCTCTTTTTCGAACTCTCTCCCACTGAAAGTTGACCATTGCTCCCCTCTCTCCTCTCTCTCTAATAGATTTCATTCTCTCCGCTTCTCTATATAATCGTTAATTAATCACCTTTTATAGTTTCTCTAATAAAATCACACATTTTTTCTAGTATGCTAATCTTTAACAAATGTCACTCTCACTGCTACTCTATATAAATCATTAATTAATCAACCTTTAGTTTCTCTCTCGCTCTCTCTCTTTATATATATATATGTATGTGTAACATGAAAGAGTACATAAATTTCTCAAGAATTTAAACAGGTGGGGGTGATTTGATTCATACAGAGGGGCTCGAAATGGCCTCTCTCGACCTCCAAAGCGAAGTTGACCAGATTCCTTCTTTCCTCCAAGACCGCCACCTGTCAAGGAAAATCCAACTTTGTCATTATGCAAAATCTTATTCCCTGGAAAAAAAAGGGCGGAGGATAAGGAAAGTAACTATGTCGACTAACCTAACCTCCTTGGAATCCACCCAGGCATTAGTTGCTGCCTGTTATAATCTACAATCACTTCAGTGTCATCAATAATTGAATGATGCGCATCCTGTATACAAAAGATAACTGATTAAAAAATGTAACCGCCAGAAAGCTATTAGAAATGTATTTGACATCAGAAATATTTTAGGAGCATCTCATGAATTTACATATATCTTAGAGCTCGTTTGGCGCTGTGGATTTCTCACAGCGAGAATCAGGCAGATTGTCAGCCACGACTGACTGACTGTGTGGACGAGCGTTCGGCCGACAACGTGTGCAAGAAATTAGTGGATTTCAATTGCGGTTGCGGTCAGACGTCCCTGGACCTAAGGTGGCGGCTTCCACATATAATATCATGAATCCAATTAGGGTGGTCCGATAAGGGCGGTGAGTGCTTTGGAAAGTAGCAAAGCCTAGACAAAGCAGCTCCTGACAGACTTCTAGGATGAAGGGTTTCTAGGTGAAAGGAGGGCAGGAATGAACTGAATCTCACATCAGAAATGGAGGAAAAATTGTTAGGCTTAAGTATAATTTGGATCATCAAATATCAGACCCGTCTTCTCGGAGCAAAATGGTGAAGTTGTGTTGGAAACTTCACATTTAGGCATGCTCCGGTAGGAGTAATCATGGGATGGGTGACCTCCTGTGAAGTGCTCGTAGGCCACCTGTGGGAAAAAAGGATAACTATGTGGTTCAGCTCAGTATAGGTTGAGGTAAACCAAAGCGGACAATACTTCTGATATTGTGTGGGTTGGGTCGTTATAAATTGTATAAGAGCCAGACCTCCTACAGTACAATGTGTAGTTCGGGAACTAACCATGCGGGAGCTAGTGATCAAATATATCCTGAATCCAATGAGAGTGGTCCGATGAGGGAGGGGAATGCTTTAGGGATCGTGAAGCTCAGGCAAAGCAGCTCCTGGCAGGCTTCTAGGTGAAAAAAGGTGCATGAACGAATCGAATTTCACATCAAAATTGAAAGAAAAGTTGATAGACTTAAGTAATAATTCGGATCTTCAAATATCAAAAACGCCTTTTCGGAATAAGTGGAGTTTTGTTGAAAACTTCACAATTAAGCGTGCTCCAGTGGGAGTACTCTGGGATGGGTAATCTCTTGGATAATTGTTACGCGCACGTGCCATCGCATTTTATTATTACCGTTTTTTCTTTAATTAGATTAGGTTTGATGTGAGCCCCCTCCTCCCTATATAAGGAGGAGGTATGAGAGTGTTAATCTTATCTTTGGATCATTAGGGATTTAGGCTCTCATTTGAGAGAGGGATCATTGGAGGAACCAGCCTCCTTGATCTTGGCCGGACTTCGATCCGGATTGTATCCGTGTTTCTTCTTCGATTAATGCAACTTCTTTCTTGTTCGTATTATTTGGTCCGACCTGCCGTTCCGCCTGCTGCTACAGCCGCAGGAGTCTTCCTCCCTGCTGTCCGTGTGCTCAGCAACCCCGCTTCCGCGATCCGACGCCGCACAGCACGCCGACGCGTCGTGCGTAACTGCAGTCGCTGCCTGATTCCGCGATTTGCGCCCGCTTCCGCCTGTGCACGCCTCGATCCGCTCGGCACCGTGCCAGATCATTCGACCCGGCACCGCCAGATCCTTCCCCCCAGCGCCGATCCTTCCCCCCGACACATCTCCGCTCGACCCAGCGCCCGATCCGCTCCACATCTCCGCTCCAGATCTCCGCTCTAGATCCGGAAGCCGCTGCACATCTCCACCCCCGATCCACTCGACCCAGCTCCAGCTCCTTCGACCCAGCGCCTGATCCGCTCGACACTCTCCGCCGCCGCTGCGCCCGCATGCTTCCCCTCTCCGCCGCCGACTTCGACAAATCTCCGCCCTCTCCGACACTCTCCTGCGACACTCTATCCCTCGTGCATCCTCATATGCCAAAGAGGAGGATGGAAGCCCGCGTGGAAGCCCTCGAACACTCCCTCGCCACCATCAACTCTCGTCTCGAGGCTCAGACCGAGCAGTTCGTCTCGATTCTGACCATGCTCCAGAAATTGCAGCCCACCCAGCACTCCGGGCCCTCTACCACCTCAGTTGTGGGCTCCCCCAGCACCGTGCTCCCCGATGCTTCCGCAGCGGTGGAAGTGCCTCCTCCACTGTCCCGTGGACCTGACATGCCTACCTTCAACGGGTCTAACCCCCTCGGGTGGATTGCCCGCGCCGAGCAGTTCTTCGACATTCACCAGACCGCGCCGACACAACGGGTCTCCACCGCAATCATCGGCATGGAAGGGTCGGCCGTCCATTGGGTCCGTTGGCTCCGGCAGACCTCTCCCGACCTCACCTAGCCAGCTCTCTCTGAGGCCCTCATTCAGCGGTATGACGCCCGCTACTCCGGCCCCATGATCGAGCGACTCTGCGGGGTCCGTCACACTGGCTCCATTGACTCGTACATTGATGCCTTCGTGGAATTAGTCACCCATGTCCCCGGTCTTCCCCCAGACCATTACTTGGGGTTCTTCATGAACGGCTTGCAACCCCACTTCCGCTCCCGTCTCCGCACTCTCCAACCATTAACGGTTCACCACGCCATTGACCTCGCCCCCTAGTGGAGGCAGAATTTCTCGCTACGTCCGGCGACATTCCTTCCCCCTCACCTCCCTCTCGGCATCCTTCCTACACATTTCTCGACCCATCCGAAACCTACACCTCCGCCACCTCCTCTACCTCGGCCACCAATGATGGGTCCTCGCAACAACCGGCCTGTCCCTACCCACCGCCTCTCCAACCAGGAGTACAACGACTTACGAAGCAAAGGCCTGTGCTTCCGCTGCAAGCACCCCTACTCTCCTGGTCATGAGTGCTCCGTGAAGGAGTGTCATGTCCTCATCGGCGACGACGTAGCCACGCTCTCCGCCGCCGACTTCGACGCCCTGCTGCTCTCAGACGGACTACCGAACGACGCCCCGGGCACCTCGACGGCATCCCACTACTGACCGGCGGGCGGCGCTCCGACCTTGGGGTCAAGATCGCTTTTCTGACGGGATGTATTGTTACGCGCACGCGCCATCGCATTTTATTATTACCATTTTTTCTTTAATTAGATTAGGTTTGATGTGAGCCCCCTCCTCCCTATATAAGGAGGAGGTATGGGAGTGTTAATCTTATCTTTGGATCATTAGGGATTTAGGCTCTCATTTGAGAGAGGGATCATTGGAGGAACCAGCCTCCTTGATCTTGGTCGGACTTCGATCCGGATTGTATCCGTGTTTCTTCTTCGATTAATGCAACTTCTTTCTTGTTCGTATTAATAATGCTCTTAAATCATCTGTGGAAAAAGGGCAAAACCGCATAGTTCAGCTCAGTATAGGTTGTGATGAACCAAAGAGAGCAATACTTCTATTATTGTGCAGGTTGGGTCATTACACCGCAACCCTAAATGAGCCCTTAATCAGCATATCCGAAAAGTGATTATAAATAGTTTCAACGTAAGTGTCAGACAATAATGAGAAAAAATCAACTTCTCTTGTCCAATTGCATTAAATAAGAATTAACGGGTCTCATGTGGGGTAAAACCTTCTTTCATTGATTAGTTCCTTCAAAATGCTAATGTGGTTGTGTATAGAAACAGAAGTCATATATTCTGAAATGAACAATCTAAAACGTTCCTACTGCTTTTCATTGCATTCTTGTTTTGACAGTTATAATGTTAGAAACTTGGCACACTTGACTTGGACTAAACCATCATCAGTATCACGAACACTAAACAGTCTGGCTGTGTTTAGTTTGAAAGAAGTGAAGGGAATGCATATGCAATTTACATAACAATATAAGCTTTGTTCTTTGTTTCTAATGCAATTAATAGTTAATTGGAGTTACCTTGGAATAAACAAATTAATCTTTCCATATAAGATTCTCTGCTCAATTCCAGTGAGTAATTAAAAATATATTATCAGATTATTATTATAACTCATCTCACCTAATTAAAATTAAAATAAAATACTCAGATTTTTCACCAAGCAAACAAGAAAGAAGAACAATAATTTTTTCCACGCAATTTCTCCATAACACAAATGAAAACCAATTTCAATACAATTCTTTAACTATTTCCATTGCTTACTTTTTCATTTCCTTCAAACCAAATAGAGCCTTATAACTTAATAAATTTGTTCCTCGAGAAGGTGCTTTTAAGCTAGCTAGAGTAGTGTTGCCAACAATAATGCTGTAAAAAAAACGGATCATAAACTATTTTCATGTCATTTCATTTTGTTGTCTTATTTAGATTGTTGTTACTGTTAATCATAATATCATATTATGACTGTGCATGTCATGTTGAGTTTCTACACGGTGATCGAATTGGTCAAGTATGGTTAAATGTTGAGTATGTAAGCAACCCAATCTAAGCAGTAAGCATACATAGAGTCAAGACAAAGTAAGCTTATCATCATTTCTCATTGACTCTATCACATGGTCAACATCAACCTTGACATTGACGTTCATATCAATCTAACTACAAAGGGACCCACCACTTCAATAGTTGTTCACCTCATCACCACATCTGCCACGTCATCCTCTTCCTCAAATCCGCAGTACTTTAGATCACCTTCTAAAGGAGTGGTTGTCGGCCACTCTCCACCACCTCCTCCGAATAACCTGCAGCCACCTCACCATCTCCGTAGTAAAATTGTCTACTACGACACCCATACCGCTACTATTTCTTGAAAGCTATCTAAAGGAGTCTCTACTCTTTAGCTGTAACGTTATACTACAATATGATGTATGGAAAGAACAAGCTTCATGCTTCTACCTGAGCATCTCTTGCAATATCTCCCCTCAAGTACCACTTGGTTAGTTAATGAGCAGCCCTTGATAAAGACCTTCTAGGAAGGAATCTCAGTGACAGACTGACATTGGTGGTCAAGTTCAATTGAAAGATGAAACAGCGAAAAACTATCCATGCAATGCAACCATCATATCCCTTTAACAATAGTATTTTATTTAAGTTTGTTAAGACATCTCTGTAGGCTGTGATGGGAATCGCGATGCACATCGGCCTACACGACGATCGGAGCTGTCCATTTTATGTGGATCTATGATCCGAGATTTTTAGTTAATTTTTTTGATTTTTTTATTTTTATTTCATGTATTTTGAGGGCCTTCATGATCGGAGAATCATGACCGTCCATGATGGCCTCATAGTCTACAAATAGGGGTAGAGGGTTCAATTGAAGGGATGGAAAGTTTGAGTGAAGAAGAAATCCTCCTTTCGATCACCCGGTGTCGAAGCCGGAAAATCTGAGTGTCAAAGCTTGGAAGTTATCTCCTCCCCATCCCCTCCACACCTCCTAGCCAGAACACCCCCTCCTCCACCCTCGTTGGCCGGCCCCCTTCCTCCACACCTCCACTAGCCGACCACCACTGCCTAAAACTCCCTTCCAAAATCCCTCCACCACCTCCCTCATCCAATTCCATTCATCTTCAATTCTTCGGCAATCATCGGAAAATATTTCCATCCACCTCGTCAAGCCACCATCATCTCCACAAAATTTCTTACATTTTCCGTTTTTCGGTGATCGCCGGAAACCACCTCCACCACCTCTGGTGTCGGAGACCACTTCCAGCCAGCTACCACCCCCACCACCTAACCACCATAACTACCTCTCCCACTACCCCGCTAACTCCACCTCTCCTAAAATTTAGGCCACAAAACTTCCTCCCCTCCTTCCAAATTCCACACTTCCCCCTCAATTCTCCAACTCCCTCACGTGGATCCACCATCTTCAACTCCTAATTGAGCCCCACAACTCTAACTTCAGCAGCCGGCCACTCCTCACAATCCCAGACCAAACCGAGCCCATCTACCCACCTTCCAGCAGCAGCCCAATTACTCTCGTGGAACCACTCTCCTGCCGAGCCCCCTCCCAAATCCCTCCTATCAACAGCCGGCAAGAACTCCCCACAACCAGCCCCAATCCTCACCAACCGAGCCCCACACTTGATCCTTCCAGCCGGCCACAACAAATCACAGCAGCTGCTGCTACCAGAAGTCCCCTCCATTCTATTCCCTTTGTTTTCTGGCGTGCTGACAGCCTCCTTGAAGCATTCCCAGCCCCACACTTGATCCTTCCAGCCGGCCACAACAAATCACAGCAGCTGCTGCTACCGGAAGTGCCCTCCATTCCATTCCCTTTGTTGTCTGGTGTGCTGACAGCCTCCTTGAAGCATTCCCAGACCCACTCCCACCACCCAGATCCCCTCCATCTCAACTCCAACCACCAAGGAAACCTCATGCCAGCGAGCCTCCCAATGCATGCCCAGCTGCTGAAGATCCTCTCCAGCAAACTGAAATCACTGCCCCCACACTTCCAAGCCTCTAGTACACTCATCCAATTCTGGAAATAAATACCAGGGAGCACATTCAGCATCCCTTTACTATTTTGCAGCCATCCCGCTTCTTAGAGCAGCCCTTTGAAACCGACCTGCTGCTGTCCACAGTCAACCAGCCCCGTTGCAATCCATCTCCAGCATTTCAAGTTTCCGTGGGAGCCATAACTCAGGTCCTTTGCCTCCTATCCAGTAACCTGGAGTTTGCCAGAAATCCACCAGGCCCTCTGCTACCTAGTTGTGTAAGTTTTCTAGTTGGAAGTCATTTATTTTGTGTTTAATCTCGTTCTAGTTCTCTATTCGAGGAATAATTATTTGTAATCTTTGTTTACAAGTTTTGAAATGTTGTACGTTTTCCATTTACTTAGTTTTTTTTTTATTTCGAGCTCTCTCACATTTATACAACTCCACGTGTTACCTTGTTTGCAAGCTTTAACTAATACAGCTATCTTATATTTTGATTTTATAACAAATTTATTGCAAGTTAAATTCATTGGAATTGCGTCTGCATTTAAGTGATCATTCATTATCCCCGTATCATAGGACCGTCCTGTGTCAGATTGGTAATCAGAGCCCAAGTTCGGACTTAGTTTGGAATGAGCGGGACTAGATTCTATATGTCACCCCATGTCATATCACAGAAGTCATTGCTACTCAAATCCTCTATTTGATCAACCGGAGTCCACCTATGTTGAAGCCTATAGAGTTCCCTCTGGAAGAACTTCATGCTACTATGATTATCCTCGCCCCTGACCCGTCACTCATAGAGGTTAGGTTGACCCTTCGACACGACCCGAGTATCATAGGAAGAGTTACTATGATGATCATCGTTTTGAGGAGAGTTTCGAGTATAGGTTATGTAGATTTGCCCCACCATTTGATGGTTTGTTAACTCTCGAGTCCTTAAGCAATTGGCTCGTGGATATAGGTTGTTAGCTTGATCACTTTGACCTATTCGGTGTGCGTCACGTCAGATTTGCCAAGCTTAGGTTGCTAGGTCAGGCGAGAAAATACTGGGATAACATTGAGTCGAGTATTGAGCGAGATCGTCTTCGCTCCATCACTAGTTGGGTGGAGATGAAGCGGAGGTTATGTCTTAGGTATTTGACAACATCATATAGTAGACGTCTCCTTGAGCAAGTATTTGCCTCCAAGAAGGATCCATGTCTGTTGTTGAGTATAAAGCTTATTTTGACGAGTTAGCAGTGAGGAGCGACATTCATAATGAGTCAGCTGCAACAAGATTCTGTTCCAGACTTCGGTCCGCAATCTACGTCGCATTTTATGGTCATTGGTTAGATTCTGTTGAGCAGACATTTCAGTTCGCCCTCCACTACGAGCAGTCCTTGAAATCCACTAGACTTAGTCGAGTATACTCGCACCACAACTGGCCCATCACAAGTAGTCCTCCCTAGTCCGAATCCACCACCATACCTACATGTGTCCCCATGGACACAAAAGACGAGACACCTGATATAGATTTCTCCAGTGAGGATCAGTGTCCGTTGAGTGGTCTATCACTTGAGTCTGACCCAGATTATATGGCTCTGATAGGGATTGATCCTACGGTGGTATGTCCTTCTACCTCCTGCACATACCTAGTTATTGATTTAATCATTGGCTCGCCTTCAGGTACAGACTCCTCAAAGTCTCTCCATATTATAATGTTGAGCCATGTTCAAAGTAAGAATTGGAAGCCTAATACTGACCATGTATTGGTTGCCTCATTTGTTACTGAGGACACCTGCGCTATATCAGGACCCTACTTCAGTACTCATCGCATATGCGATGATTTTTATTATACCCCTCCCAGTGAGCCACCTGATGAGTTTTTCCTTTGTGGAAACATTCAACACATCATAGAGTGTCATCTCAATGTCGCGGTCTCATGTGTATTTATCACACACTCGACATGTATTACTACCAAGGTCCTAAAGAACCTCCTGACCACTCATTAGAGACGTGCCCACTATTTATGAGTTAATCAAGAGTGAGAGTGCTCTCGATGGCCAGGGGATCGATCTCATCATTATTAGTGTTTACACCATGTGTGATTATTTAAAGTATCGTCTCACCCGCGATGAATTTTTTTAGATGATGCAAACCGAAACCCTGAAATTGAATTAAAAAAAGGTAATTTTGCATTCTTAATAAAATTAAGCGGTGTTTGGTCAACGTTTTAAACAGTAAAAGAGAGGTAATTAATTTAAAGTTTGTGAGGCTCATGCGAGAAGCCGAGAACCTATCAATAGATCGAAGACAAATCATAACTAACACCCCACATGCCAGAGCATAGGACGAGAACACAAATCTAAAATTGACGACAAAAAAGGCTCAATGTTAATTCAAGCAATCTCTGAATATTAAAATTCAAAAAAAATGCATAAAATTATACTCGCGCCACATACGAGCATAAATGAGAGGGGAGGTATACCTTGGGCTCACAAATACAACAAAAGAACTGAGGACTGCTATCGGTTTAAAGGGAAGCGTCGGCTGGGTTTCAGAACAGTCGCAATGGTCGCCGACTGTAACTAGACGGTTGTAGAAGACTCGGCAGTGACTGGTCGGAGGGAGGGGAAGTTCACTGGCGCGAAAACAAGTCGGAGGAGGAGGCACCTGAAACATGGAAAAGGTATGGAGATGAAATCAGGGTGGGAGGTGGTCATTCCATGACAGAGCTCATCGGGAACGACAGAAGACGACAAAGGTGAGGCGAAACAGGAGGTTGTACCCTGATTTCGCCGAGGCTAGGAGGGATCTCGACGGGGGAGGAGGGTAGGTTGGGTTATCGAGCAAACAGGAACGTCTGTGTCCTCAATTTACCCTCAGTTGCTCAATACAGAGTCGGGGGTTCCTTTAAAGAAGGGAGGGTTTTAGAAAAAGGAATATTTTTCTTTTAAGAAGACTTTAGAGGGTATTTCATAATCTCCTGGTTGATTATTTCTCAAATTAAAGAAAAAGATTTTTTTTATTTATATTTCTTTCTTTAATTTCATTTTCCATAATCTCCGAGATTATTTCCCAAATTAAAGAAAAGATATTTTTTTATTTCTTTTTTTATATTTCTTTCTTTTACTCCACTATAGTGGGATAAAGGCTTGAGTGTTGTTGTTGTCTTTCTTTAGTTTCAAATTTTGTAGGAAATAAATAATTTAATACTTTAATTCCATCGCTTGCCTAAATTGTCACATTACCTAATTTGACGGATCATTCCATTCAGGGTCTTATTGGGCATCACTCCAATAAGTCATACAAACATGTGTGACTGAGACACGTAACTGAAAAAATGAACATGTGCGAAAACATATGCTACGAAATAAAATATAAAGTTGAAAACAAAATCAAAACGATGTGATGCAGGTTGTATCAGTAGAGCCTCTGCATAGGAGATCCGTTGAGACTATCGATCATCATTTATTGTCATTGAATAGCATGCATGAGTCTATCCGACGTATAATTACTTGCAATAATGATATTTATAAATCTTATGTTGATAGCCACAAGAGATTGCAAAGTTTCAAAGACGGAGAACAGGTGATGGTTCGTATATGTGTTGAGAGGTTCCCCACGAGAACTGCTCGAAAACTAAATGTCAAGTGAATGGGTCCTTACACGGTTATCAAAAGAATTGGAAACAAATGCTTATGAACTAGGTATTCCGCAAGTATGAGAATTTCACTCGTATTCAACATAGCAGATTTGACTTCATTCTTCGGGCTACATGACTACATGTATTCTTCGCTTCCAGCCACTTCAGCTCCTCAGCCCCAGCTTTCGCCTACTACTTCACTACAAGTCTACAACCCCAGTCGTTGCTTACTACCTCACTAAAACCCCAGCTTTCACCTGCAACCTCAGTATAATACCACATTCTCGGACACAGGTATCATCTCAAGCTCTCAGCAGTACAATATAGTCCTCGACCTCGACGACAACGGCAATACCATCGTTAGTACCTTCTCCGGCATTGATGTCCACTACTCCGACTTCGACACCTTCGGCAACATCTCATATAGAAGCAGGCAGCAACATCACCTTTAACGCCATCGCCAGCTTCAACAACATCATCTTTGGTTCCATCGTCAGCACCAGCTTCAGCGACACCGTCTATAGCCTCTGCAGCAGTTGTATCGTCGAGCTCGGTCCACAAGTTCAGGATACCATTAGAGCTAGAGTGATTCACCTCGCCTTCAGACAAGAGCGCAATCATCTTCATTCACGGAGATGAATGCTTTCAAGGCGGGGGGAATCGATGGGGATCGCAACACACATCGGCCTACACGACGATCGGAGCAGACCATTTTATGTGGATCGACGTTCCAACATTTTTAGTTACTTTTCTATAATTTTTTGGATTTTTATTTCATGTATTTTGAGGTCCGCCATGATCGGAGAATCATAAACGTCCATGATGGCACTGTAGTCTATAAATAGGGGTATAGGGTTCAATTGAAGGGATGGAAAGTTTGAGTGAAGAAGAAATCTTCCTTTCAATCACCCCGTGTCGAAGCCGGAAAATTCGAATGTCGAAGCTTGGAAGTTATCTCCTCCTCAAGCCGGCCACCCCTCCACCTTCTTTGGTCGGCCCCCTTCCTCCCCACCTCCACTAGCCGACCACCACCGCCTCAAATTCCCCTCCAAAATCCCTCCACCACCTCCCCCATCAAATTCCATCCATCTTCAATTTTCCGACGATCGCCGGAAAACATTTCCGTCCACCTACGTCAAGACACCATCACCTCCACAAAATTCCTTACATTTTTTGTTTTCCGGTGATCGCCGGAAACCACCTCCACCAGCTTCGAAGATCACCAGCCCCCTCCAGCGACAACTCCGGCCAGCCACCACCCCACCACCACATAACCACCATAACTACCTCCCTCACTACCACACTACCCCATTAACTCCACCCCTCCTAAAGTTTAGGCCACTAATCTCCTAAACTTCCTCCCCTCCTTCCAATTTCCCAACTTCCCTGTCAATTCTCCAACTCCCACACGTGAATCCACCACCCACAACTCCTAACTGAGCCCCACAACTCTAATTTCAGCAGACGGCCACTCCTCACAATCCCAGCCCAAATTGAGCCCTTCAACCCCCATTCTAGCACAGCCCATTTCCTCTTGTGGAACCACTCTCCTGTCGAGCCCATTTCCTCTTGTGGAACCACTCTCCTGTCGAGCCCACTCCCAAATCCATCCTATAAGCAGCCGGCCCGAACTCCCCACAACCAGCCCCACTCACCAACCGAGCGCCACACTTCATCCTTACAACCGGCCACAACCAATCTAAGCCGAAGTTGCGACCAAAAGTGCCCCCCATTCCATTTGTTGTCTTGTGTGTTGCCAGCCTCCTTGCAGCATTCCCAGCCCCACTTCCACCGCCCAGATCCCCTCCATCTCTACTTCAACCACCAGGGAAACCTCATGCCAGCATCGGGAATCACCTGCTGCTGTCCAGGAGCCTCCCAACGCATGCCCAACTGCTGAAGATCCTCTCCAGCGAACTGAAATCACTGCCCCACACTTCCAAGCCTCTAGAACACTCATCCAGTTCTGGAAATCAATACCATGGAGCGCATACAACATCCCTCTACTATTTTACAGCCATCCAGCTTCTAAAAGCAGCCCTTTGAATCCTATCTGATGTTGTCCACAGTCAACAGGCCCCGTTGCAGGCTAGCTCCAGCATTTCAAGTTTCCGCGGGAGCCCTAACTCGGTCCTTTGCCTCCTATCCAGTAACCTGCAAGTTTGCCAGAAATCCATCAGGCCCTCTACTACTTAGTTGTGTAAGTTTTCTAGTTGGAAGTCATTTATTTTGTGTTTAATCTCATTCTAGTTCTCTATTCGAGGAATAATTATTTGTAATCTTTGTTTACAAGTTTTGAAACGTTGTACGTTTCCATTTACTTTTTTATTTCGAGCTCTCTTACATTTATACAACTCCATGTGTTACATTGTTTGCAAGCTTTAACTACCACAACTATCTTATATTTTGATTTTATAAAAAAAATTATTGCAAGTTAAATTCGTCAGAATTGCGTCTGCATTTAAGTGATCATTCATTATCCCCCCGTCATAGGGCCGTCCTGCATCACTTTGGAAGCCCATTTCCAATCTATATAGTTTATGAGTTATTATAATTATACACTCATAGGGCTCATATTATGGAGTCAAATCCTCGACATTGAACGCATGATGATTTCTCATACATGGATATTTAGTTCATAGGCATGCACCTAACATTTAATTTTGTCGTTGCTCCTAGAGGGAACCTACTAGCCTTAGCTCTAACCATCACTTGCTTTGTTGCTTGCCTTCTCTAATGTTTTGCTCTCTCCAATGAATGTCTGCGCGGGCATTATAATTTTTATAACTTATTGTAATTTTACGTCGGACAAATTCATGCAGTTCCTGTAAATAATACAAAACATATAGAAAATGTGAATGATACAAAACAAGTGAGTCATGCAATACATGTAGGTGATCATGTAACAAATATGAACGATGAACAATACACACGACCAACTCTTTATTCTGAGACTATATGCTGCTATAGGAGACTCCAACGAAAGGGACAAGGTCAAGAGGCTTAGGTGGCGGTGTATAAAAAATTTCATAGTGAATGCAATGATCACTCAGATAATCACCATTGTGCCATCGAGAATTAAATATAATAGTATAGTATGTCGAATGTCTCACAGAGTACTGATAATAATAAAATAGGACTCGAGCCATCGAGAGAACTCTCAACCTTAACTGACTCACTAATGATGAGTATGTCACTAATGAGTGGTAGCTTATTAGGAAGCTCTCTAGGTTGGAGACGTTGAGTGTAGAAATATTTGTCGAGTGTGCGGTGAACACCCATAAGTTTTCTGAGACATCAACACTGGGATAGCACTCTAGAATGTATTGAATGCTTCCACGAAGCGAAAACTAATCAAGTGGCTCCCATTGAGGGGTATAATAAAATTCGTTACAATTACACAAGTACCATAATAGGTGAGGCAGCCATGAAAAGGTCAATACTAGACTCTCGACTCTTACTCCGGACATGACTCGTCACGACAACATGGAGAACTCTGAGGAGTATGACTCAAAGGTGACTATGATTGAGTTAATAACTAGATCTGTGCAAGGGGTGGGGGAATGGCATACCATTATAGGATCATTGGATCGCTCGTATTCACTCTCTGTCGGAGCCATAGGGTCTGGATCAGACTCAAGTGCCTCACTGGAGTGAGTTAACTTTGTAGCATGTGTCCCTTCTTTCGTGTTCATAGGGATACGATAGGCACAGTGGTGTCCTAGGACTGGGAAGGACTCGTGATGGCCCAGTCAGGGTGTGAGTACACTCGACCAATTCTTAGCGGATCTCAAGGATTCGTGGTAACGAAGTGCGGACTGAAATGTCTGCCTGATACACTCTGGACTATGAGGGATCAAATAATTATATAGCTCGGCTCAAAGTCCAAACCGAAATCTGGAAGTTGCCATGGATGGCTCCTCTTGGATGTCGCTCCTCGTTACTAACTCATCAAAGCTAGCTTTGTATCAACAACGGACATGAGCCTTGTTGTAGGGAAAATACTGCACGAGCAGACGGCTCTTATAAGAAGCTGGTAGATATTTCCGACATAACTTTTGCTTCATATCTATCTATCTAACTAATAGCACGACGAAGCCTCACTATCTACTCCAATATGTTTTAGCCTAATCAAGGAGTCTAGCATTCGCAAATCTAACCTGATGTTCGCTTAATAACACCTATCTATCTAGGTGGTACGCCAAATCGACGAGTCAATAATTAAATGATTCGGAACTAAATAAATAATCGAAGATTAGGGCAACTCTCCGAAATTTATACTCAAGATCCTCCTTTATATGGTACCATCCCTGGTGTGAATCATGATAGTCATACCTACCATAGTAGAATCATGACGGGAGGTGAAAGGGTGGATGAGGATGATCTGTATAAGAGCACGAAGATCTCTCGTAAAGAGCTCTCTCGGGAAGAGTATAAATGGCTCTGATTCCTCGAATTGAGGAGAGTAATGTTCATAACCCAGACGCTAATCCGGTCATAACCACATCGTGCTAGACGACTCCTATGATATGTCATGTATGATCTATAGACTCTAGTCCTGTGTCTTCTAGACTAAGCCTGAACTTGAAGCTCTGATAACGAACTGAAGGGATGAATGTAGGGAGTGTGTGAAAGTACCCTAATGAGACTAATGAATTAACGTCAGAGTAGTGACGTAAGGAATCTAAATGATGTGATGCCCAAGTAACTGTCCACAGTTAATTAATAATAAATTCTGAAATTAATAAAGAAATCCATAAACAACCATAAATGATATAGAGTATTAAATAAATGAGCAATTAGTCAAATTAAAGTTAAGAATGCTTCGATTAAATGGCAAGTGAATAAGCCTTGCATGTAGAACAATTAATGGGCAAACTAGTACAGATTAATATGGCAAATGATATGTTGTTCACCAAATATTCATCAATAAGTAATAAAGACTTCACACAAGAACTTCTATAAGCAATCAGAGTCCAGGAAATGGATAGGTTACTGATTTCAGGGACTGGACAGCAGGTTCGTCAAAATTGTACACAGTTTAAACTTCTGGATAGAATTCTGCAACAAAGTTGGACTTTGAGTGGAGTGATAGGTTGTTGTTGAGGTGGGGGGGAATACTTAGGCTGCTGGAGTGGAGTTGGGGAGGCCTGGTAAGGATTCCTGGGTGCTGGAAACAAAACTAGGTAGTAAGGAATTAATGTCCAGGGATTTTGGAAGGGCCAGCTGGCTCTGGACTGCAGGAAGAACTACAAGCTTGATTCGGATAATTTTATGGTTATAAATGGGGATTCAGAACTTGGACGGGAAGGGGTGATGTGACTGTTTAGAAAGCACGGGAGAAGTCTTGGCTGGGCAGGGAATGATGCCTGACTGCAAGAATTGGAGATGAATGGTTTCGTTTTGGCTTGGGAGAGGGCTAGTAATTCAGGTTGTGCATGAGTCGGGAGATGGTAGTCACTGGCAGTTATGGGAGTAAGTTTAATGGAGTTCATGCAATTAGGAAGTGGTGGTTATGTTTGGGACGTCAGTGGCTGAGTGTGATTAAGTAGGAGATGGCATGGCCAGGCGAGGGGAATGACTTGCCAGCGCTGAGGTGGGGGGATGCCAGCGGTTTTGAGTGGTGAAGTGCTTAAGGTGGTCGATCAAATGGGGGAGGGAAATCTAGGCTTAAGCACCTAGAAGTCCAGAGATTCAGCACCGTGGAATGACCGCAAGTACCTAAAATCTATCTAAATTCAACAATCCTACAAAATCAGCCCTTTGACTCCTATTTATAGACATAGAACTCACTACGGATGGCAAGGATCGTCTGACACAACATTACACTAGATACATGAAAATGCAAAATACAATAAAAATACATAAAGATATATCATCGTCGCTTTGAACGCGACCGTGGACTCAGATTGTCCAAACGACGATCCTGTCCGCCTCCTGCATACGTAGACCAGGGTGAGTTCCGATAAGAATCAACCCGCTCGTGATCAGTTATCCCCATCATATTCTACCTTCGCAAGAAAATCAATGCAAATTAAGTATCTCATACCGAAACACACTAATTCTTTTCACGATGAATATATGGTGTTCATAGCACAAAGTACCAACAGAACATACTGACACAATTGCATGCAATTGGGAAGTTTTGAATGTAAATTTTTTATTACGCAGCTGAGATGCAAAAAGTATCAAGAATTTAAAAAAGATAGAATTAAAAAAAAATACAAAAAAAATCTTGGCTCTGTGGAAAGAAAACAAACCATGTAAGCTCGCCACATCTGCCTTTCTGTTTCAAACTCAACAAAGGCATAACCACGCGAGGCACCGGTGACTGCAGATAGCAACCAAAGATCTAAATCAGATGTCGGTACAATTCGCAAAAAAAAGTTCAAACATATGGCAGAACACACAATTTGGACCAAATAGCCTAGATTCGTTACCATTGAAATTTGAATACATTGAATTAGCACAGAGTGTGTGCATATCAGTTTCATGCTCTTACAAATAGAAGGGTACTCAAAATTCATAATCATTGTAGAAGCTGGGAACTCGGCTTCAAAATTCGGACTTGAGGTATGGGCAGAGGTTACTGGCCCACCGAAGTAGAGGTCACAATAGAGGAAGGTGAACAAGAAAGGAAATTTGTCATAGCTTGGAGGTCCCGCCTCACACCCAGGAGTGTATAGGAACTCCCCCTTCCAAACCAGATAATGTGCTAGCATAGGGGGAGAGGCAGGCTCATGGGACACGCTAGAGAGCTCGCAAATTCTAGGCGAGGGCTCTTGTGGGCTGATGGCACTGCCTCTTCCCCTCGACAATGGGTCGTATTTATAGGTGACGACGGAGGAGGTATACCCCTAGACCTGTATGTGGGATCCACCCCTGTGAGAGGTCGACCCAGCTAGGGTGAGTTGATCTCTGCACCCAGCTAGACGATGATGGCTCCCGACGAGCTGGTTGGAGGGCCGAATGCAGACTGGTTGCGAACTGGCCGCGAGTTGGCTGTGAGCTTGCCTATATATGGGCATATCAATAATTATCCTTTGTTGAGCTACCCTTTGTCGATCTCGTCGAGTACGGGTCGTACACAATCCCAATTTTTTTGAGGCTCGTGACGAGGTCAGAAAAACTGTGTGATACCCAGGCTCGACGAGCTGGTTGAGTCTATAATAGAGCCCATGGGGCTCCTATAGCCGTGTCTTTTGAGCTCGCCCAAATCGAACATTGACGGCGTCAATGCATTTGTGAAGGCGTTAGCGGCTTCCAGCAAAGATAAGAAGAAGAATAAGAGAGCTCGTCTGAATAGGCCCGAGAGGTCGTACACCGGGGGAGGCCGCGGGACGAAGTGACGATACTGGCGGCTCCTCCCCTAGCTCGAAAGCCTGGAGATGCCCCAGAGGGCGCGACCGAGGAGGAGTCCTCTGTCGAACTGGTAACATTCCTGACTTCCTATTTCCTCGTATCAGCTCAATACTAATATGCGAGGTCACTCCAATTTAATTTATTTATTATCATTTATCATCAGAGGAGCCAGGTAAAACATTCAGCGTACATATAATGATTCAATTCACGACAAAGTACAAAAAGAAAAATGCATAACAAAATAAAACATTTCATTTCGTTGATAGTCTGATACAAAGTACAAAAGATAGCTCTATATTTTTACATACAAAAGAAAGGTCACATGAAACAACTGACTACTACAACACGACACTCTATATACATGTACATGGGCATCATATATAAACTACACTGGACAGACTCTACATGAAGAAAAACTGAAACTCCGCATACGAACAGTCGGGATCTTTGCATCTCGTCATGTGTGTATCCAGTACATCCCACACTGCTACAGACACCTCTATCCACAATCTGTACTTTTTCTCCTGTCGTGTAGGATTTGTTGTTGGCTGGCTACTACTGGCGGGAACAGCCTCTCCTTGACCTGTTTTAGTTTCACTTTCTAATTAGTCAAAGGTCTAAGCGAATTCTTACTTTTCCTTGATTATCTATAATAGATTAATTATACATACTTTATATTCCAAAGTTCTCGTTGACTTTCACTTCATAACTAGCCTTTTGTTTCATTCTTCGATTCTTGTATACGCATTACTGTGCTCATTTAGCACTCTTTTACTTATTCTTTTGTATCACATGTTCTTTTACATCATGAACAATTCGTCGCTTTTACTTTCTTTATTGAGAAATGTTAAGGATACATTAACATTTCATTTATTCATATATTTATATAGAGCGCTTTCATGTATTCGTTGTATGCCTTTTCACATTCGCACGCCCACTTTTCATTTGTTTTCATGTTGAGAGGACATTCACACCTCACCTCCACTGGTTGTTGGGTACACCCTTAACATAGCTCATTGCATTAATGCATCATTCACGTTATTATCTTTTCTTTTATTTATTCATCTTCACTAATAGGGAATTTTCTTTACTCAACTTTTTCTTTTGCTTAATTATTTGAGCATTGATTCATCGGTAAGCTTGATTATAACTTTCACTCTTTCTTCAACTGATCCTATTTATTTTTCATTTGAGTCTAATCATATGTCTTCCCCGTGCGTGTTAAAAAATTATTTGTCACGTTGCTCCATCCATCTTTGCTGAAGTGAGTTGTTGGTCTATTGCCCAACTCTATTTCTTTCAAACATAGATCACAAAATAGAATGTAAAATCAGGGATAAGACAAGAGTGGCACCAATTGCAGAGAAGATGTGAGAAGTTCGGCTGAGATGGTTTGGACACGAACAAAGGAGACCATTAGAGATTTAGAGGCACTTGTTAGGCGTTGTGAGAGTTTAGTCACTAGGCATGTTAAACGGGGGAGGGGTAGACCAATGAAGACTTGGAATGAAACTATAAGGAAAGACATGATGTACTTAGGCATTAGTGAGATTATGACTAAAGATAGGGCACAATGGCGACAGAGGATCCATATAGCCGACCCCACTATAGTGGGATAAAGGCTTGAGTGTTGTTGTTGTATAGATCACAAATTATCATAACATCATTGGCCTCTCATATTGCAGAAACACCGCATCTCTATGTTTATCCATAAAAACTTCACTGGATGACATAAAAATGTAAAAAAAATTCAAATATCAAAGTATCAACATTTCTAAACTTCAGACGTATGAACGGAAAAATAAGACTCTGGGTTGGAGGAAGAGCTGAAAATGTAAATAGGAGGAGATTACCATCCTCAATTAATAATCGAAGATAAACTATTTCTAGCAGTAATCATAAATTTATTTAACAAAAGACTAATAACAACACAACAAATGTTGCAGATCTGAATGAACTGAAAAATGTTGCAGATCTGAATGAACTGAAAATTGTTGCAGATCTGAATGCTAAAAAATGCAGTAAGCAATTTTTTTCAGTTCAGGGTACAAGTGAAAGAAGCTAAAAATCACCTTAACAAAGGACCTTTGGAACATATCCGATGGTGCAGATCTGCGGCAAGGGGGATGAAAATTGAAGAAATTCCTGCAATCTGCTAGATCTGCAGAGAACAGGGAAGAGAAATTGATATAAGCCCTGTTTGAAATAGCAGGGAGGAAGAAATCGATCGGCAAATAACTTCTTACCGGAAACTGCGAGCTCGAAGAAGAATGTCCAGCAGGGAAACAGGAGGAATCGCCTCTGCAGGCCGTCGTCGAGGAAGGTCGACCAGCTAGGGGAAGATGGCTTCAAGCTCCTACTGCTGGCCGACGAAGATCGTCAAGCACGAAGGAATCACCTACGCTAGCCGTCGTCGGTGGGATTCCGTCGAGATCGAGCAAGATCGATGCTTTTCGTCGACCGATCGAGCGAGATCTGCTCGCCTTTTCTTCGGGACGACGATCAAACACGCTAACTGGAGCTCCAGGGCACTGGATGCTAACGGCGGAAGGTGTTCTATATCCGAAACGCGAGCGGTCACAAATGAAGGCGGAAAAACAAACAGGAAAATGATGGGCGTTACGTTTACCCCAAACGGAACGCTAACCTAACGCTAATTCAAATGGGGCCTTAGGCTCCGTTTGGGGGGATTTATTTACACCGGTCAAGCGGTTACGACCGCATGAACCGGACCTTAATTAAGGTCCGGTTCATGCGGTCGTAACCGCTTGACCGGTGAAAATAAGTCCCCCCAAACGAAGCCTTAATCTCCCTCATGTGCTTGTGGAGGCACAATTGTTACGAGATTCTATGTATGCAATTTAGTGTATGGAAGCATATGAACTTTGCAAGTAATCCATGTACTTACATGAGCCTCATATTATCGGAACTGTAAAAGGGATCGACCAATCAATTAGCTTGATTGGTCGGTTCAATATCGTCTCCTTGATTCAAGAATCACTTAAATTTCCTGAATATGGCAGGAATTAGTTATTTAATTGAAATAAGTATGATAGCAATGAGAATGTGCTGGTCCTCATCCATAAACCAATCTAAAGATGGTGATGCATAGATTATTTCTTATCTTGCAGTATTTTATTTCTATGAAGTTATTTCTTTGTTTATTGTGAGAGAAGAACAAAAATCTTATTTCAACATCTAAAATACAAAGAGTGCATGTACACTTATTTATAGAGTGGGAAGAGATGTGATTTCTCCCTAGGAAATGTGGGACTAAGTAGCTCTAGAAAACAATATAGAAAGCTACATATATATTTGCTATACTCCCACGCGAATTGGAGCATACATACTATCGGCTCCAAGCTTGGAAACAACTGAAGAGGAAGCCTTGGTGAAAATATCAGATATTTGAGAGACATCAGGAACATGGGGAAAATCAATATTACAAAGTTTGACTTTCTTTCCTGATTAAGTGGCAATCAACTTCAATATGCTTGGTGCGCTCATGAAAGATATAATTCTCGATAATATGAATAGCAACTTTACCATCACAGAAGAGGATCGCGAGTAGTTCGAGGCACGCCAAATTCAGTAAAAAGCTTTTCCAGCCATGTAAGCTTGAAACTGCACAAGCCACCGATTGATACTTAGGGTTGGCGGATGACCGGGCCACAACAGGATAGATGTAGAACTCACTTTTAGACTTGCAACTGCGATCATTTATGGAGTCTGCATAATCATCATCAGAGTAAGCAATCAACGAGTGGGAAGATGAGGGCATATACACAAGCTCTTGATCAGGGGCATTCTTCTAATATCTAAGGAGTAAAGATGCACTCAACAGTTTGAAGGTGAGACTTCTGAGACATGTACCGGCTAACAGCCCCAACATCAAAGGAGATGTCTAGCCGAGTTGTCGTCAGATAGATAAGCTTGTCGACCAGTCAAAGATAATATTGGGGATTATGTAGAGAAGGATTAGATGCAGACTCATGTGCAGAGAGTTTAAGATTGGTATTCATGGGATCAGCTCGATTACACCCTATGTGTCCTACATCATGTAGTAGATCAATACAATAAATTCATTGGGCTAATATGATTCCAACATGACGGTGGACTAAATACCGAATTACCGAGAAAATATCAAAGATGGCCCAAAACATTAGTATGAAAATGAGTAGTCAACTACCTTTTGATCATAGATACCAAGAAGAATCATGATAACATCTCGATGTGTGAAAAGAGAGAAGTGAACAGAGCTCCAAGTAAAACGAAAAGCCTGAATCACTTGACTGAATTTGTCGAACCACGCACGGGAGATGGCTCGAGTCCATAAATAGACTTGCATAGGCCACATACAAGAGACTATTATGTAGTCTCATATCCAGGAGGTTCATTGATATATGATTTCAATACACAAATTATAGTAAGATTGACCACGAGAGAAAAAGTCTCATCATAATCAATACCATACTGCTGAGTGAATCTGCAGGTAACAAGACGTGCCTTCAAACGCTCAACAAAACCATTCAGAATTTGTTTAACGATGAAATCTCATTTACAACCAACATGAGACTGTCCATGGAAAAGTAACATTAACTATCAAGTTCCATTTGACCCATAGAGCATGCATCTCTTTATCCATAGCATCTCGCCACCTCGGATATTGTAGAGCCTCATGTACAGAAGAAGAGGTTTAAACAGACGACAAGGAACAAACAAACATGTGTAGTGGAGATAAATGGTGAAGGAAAATGTAATGAGAAAGCAGTGAGTAGTACAGGAGTGTGTATCCTTATGGAGAGCGATGAGCAGATCATCGAAACCATAAGCAACATCAGTAGTGGACGACTGGTTATGGGCATTCCGGCGAGTATGAGTGTATGACGATGAGTGTAAACTGTTACGCCCCCTTTGGGTCGCTTCGCCGAACAACACTACAGTCGTCGTATGAAAGAGGGCACAAGCAACAAACGGGCTGAACCAGCGGTTCAGCCCCAAACTCCTAATTAATCGGCCAGGGGGATTGAACCAACGGTTCAGCCCCATTGAGGGGGCCGACCGGCCCCCTCGGGACCCAGGTAATTATATAACCCAGGTCCCCTTCATGAGGAGGGCATTCAATCAATATTCTCAAGGTATTCTCTTCCTCCTCCTCTCAAACCCTAATTTCTCTTCTCCTTAATCTCCCTCTAGATCTCTCCTTCTCCACTAGTAAGTTCATAACATTTGGTATCAAAGCATCTTTCCTCCGACCATGGTGATACGTACCGAAGCCGAGAATGCGCGCTTGGCCACCATCGAAGAAAACTATGTAGGGTTGGAAGATTCGGTGGCGGCAATCGAAGAACAAATGAAAATCTCCACAAAAAATTTAGAGGAACGATTGGAGGGATGAATGGAAGAAATCAAGGCATTGTTAACGCAATCGTTGAAGGGTAAGTCGACAGCAAACGGCGAATCCGAAGCGGAAGCATCCCATACGACGCCACTGACGACGAACGGGGCACCCGGGGGCTCGGGTGTGACGCCCCAGGGCTGGCTGGGGCCGGACCAAGGCCGATTGGTCGGCCAGTGGCTCGCACCGCCGCCTCCAGACCCAGCGCACCTGATCGGGTATGCGGCGACATCGGCGGAAGCGGACGGGCTACGCTATGCCCGATCGAACCCGTCTGGGCCGGGACACCTCCAGCAGGCCGCTGCCGCCTGGTCCGGCCCAGGAGGGGCTTCCGCCGGCATGGAGGCCGCCGGAATGGCCACGGGAAGGGGTCGGGAATCCCTACCGGCGCAGTTTCAGCCGACCGGGAACATTACAGCTCCTTTCGGAGGCAGAACCGGGTTGTTACCTACGCCACAACCTTTTGGAGCCCCGATGAGGACGAGAAATGGCGAGCAATGGAACGAGCGACCCCCGAGGACCGGATTTCAAGGCGGAGGACAGCAATTGGGCGGCGGGCATGGGGGAATGCATTTTTCGACCCCCAAGGCTGGCCAAATCACGTGGCAGACCAACAGAGACCGGTGATGCACGGTGCAGAGCAAGGGAGGAACGTGGACATGCACCAGAGAGCTTACATGGCCCCAAAAAGAACCCGCATGAATTTCCCAAAGTTTCGGGGCGGCGATGCCCTGGAATGGGTGCAGAAAGCGGAACTGCTTTTTACTTATCAGGAAATCCCCGAAGACCAGTGGGTGCAACTGGCGGCCTTCCATCTGGAATACGACGCGTACCAGTCGGCGCAGTGGTTCCTGCGAGGATACGGATACGCACTGTGGGCTTACTTTGTGGAAGGGTTCTCAGTTCGGTTCGGACCCTTGGACTATGAGGATGTGGAGGCGACATTACAGAAGCTCCGTCAGAAAGGCACAGTGATGGAGTACCGGGGGGAGTCCGAGAAGCTGGCCAATCGGGTCAGCTGGGAGGAGAAGACTCTCCTCAGTTGCTTCATCTCGGGGTTGAAGGACCACTTCGCAGGATGAGGTCCATGCTTACATGCCACGCAGCCTCAGCCACGCATCAGCCTTGCAAGGATACAAGAGGAGTGATTCACTCGTCAGCGGAGTCACACCACCACCAGTGCGGCCGTGACACCGGCTCCAATACGGCGGGATACCCCGGCAGTTGGCCGACCCACCGTTACTAGATTGACATGGCCAGAGTTGCAGGCTCGGAAGGAGAAGGGCCTATGTTTTAACTGTGATGAGAAATACGGCCCGGGGCACAAATGCCAGAAGGTGCAAGTTTTCATGTTACGTGACGAGGCCAAGGAGGAGGACTCGACTGAGGCCGACCTAGAGGAGGAGTTAGACCTGACAGAGTTCGGGGTCTCTCTACAGGTGATGGAGGGGTGTAGCTCCCCCTTACTATGCGGATGGCAGGAAGGGTTGGTCGGGAGAAGGTGACGATCTTGATAGACAGTTGGAGCACTCATAACTTCATCCACCCCGCTGTGGCTCAGAAGGCAGGGTACGACATAGATTGAGGCACGGCTTTCCACGTCATGGTTGCGGATGGAAGTAAACTGCAGTGTGAAGGGGTGATGAAAGGGGTGGAGCTTCGGGTACAGGGTTACACCGGGCATACTGATGTTTACTTATTGCTGATCCGAGGTTAGGACATGGTGTTGGGAGTACATTGGCTGCGACAGCTGAGACGGGCAACTTTTGACTGGGATCAGATGGCTATGGAGTTCGTCCAGGGTGGGATGGAGTATTGCTTGGGAGGCCTCAAGTCGTCTCAAGTGAGGGAGATATCACTCCGTAGCTTGGAACGGCTAGGGGAACAGGACAGTACGATGGTCGTTGTCATGGAGATTAAAGCGGATCCTACGGTTCCGGCGGAGATTCCATCCCAGATGCGTGCTCTGTTGGATCAGTATTCTGACTTGTTTTAGGAGCCACGTACATTGCCGACACCGCGGTTCCGAGATCACCAGATTCAGTTGAAAGCAGGAGCAGAGCCGACGAACATCAGGCCATACCGATACCCGCACATGCAGAAGACTGAGATTGAACGTTGCGTCAAGGAGATGCTTACAGCAGGGATCATACGCCCCAGTACTAGCTCGTTCTCTTCTCCCATCATTTTGGTAAAGAAGAAGGACGGGTGATGGGGAATCGGAACCATTCATTTTATGCGGATCGACGATCGTAGCAGTTTTTGTTCTTGTCATTTTTTATTTCGAGTTGTAATTTTATGTATTTTTGAGTCGGGGCGTTCGGCCAATCATAGCCGTTCGTGCCCCCTAGGAATCTATAAATAAAGGGTGAGGGCTCTCATTTTAGGATTGAAGATTGGAGCATAAAAGCCTAATCTTTGGTCATTTCAGTGCCGAAGCCGACTCCGGGTGCGAAGCCCGGATTTGTTCTCCCTTCCCTATCCCTTGGCCGGCCAAGCCATACTTCCCCCCTAGTGGCCGGCCAACCTGCACCTCCTCCAACGCAGCAGCCTCCCCCCTCAACTACAGCAGCCGGCCATCCACCTCCTCCAACACAGCAGCCTCCCCCCTCCATTACAGCAGCCTTCTCCACCGTCCTCCATCCCAACTATAGCAGCCAGCCATCCAGCCCCTCCAACACAGCAGCCTCCCCCTCCCATACAGCAGCCTCCTCCAACATCCTTCAGCCCATCTACAGCAGCCGGCCAGCCCATCATCCTCCTCCACCACTGATACCACTTGGGTATCGGACGGTCGGCGAGGGGAGGCGGTAGCGGCGGCGAGCGAACGAGCGAGTAGGGAGAGAGAGAGAGAGAGAGAGAGAGAGAGAGAGAGAGAGGGAAGAGATCGGGGATAGCAGGAGGAAGAAGGGGAGCAGCCCCAAATAACTCAATTGATCCAAAAGATGCTCATTAGGTTTTTAGGAGGACCTCTTATACTATGAGGCCTCCCTCAATACATTACTAAAATACTCATACCCAAAATAATAAACTACTAAGCCTGCTCCTCTCCCAAGCCAGCGCCGGCCCTGCTGTCGCCAATGGTATCGCCGGGCAGTAGTCCCCTGCTCTCGCCCATGGTATCGCCGGGCGGTAGTCCCCTGCTGTCGCCTGTCCCGCTCTCGCCGGTAATGCCGTCTGGCGGTACCGACTCCCGTGCTGCTCCTGTGTCCATCGCTCCACGAGCGCGTCGCGCGTACACCCGCCATGGTGGTTCCTCCTCCCGCAAGTCGGTAACAATGTCGCCGTCTGGGAAATTGGCCTTGTCCTCAAGGCAATAGTCCGGAAATTGACGGTGGAAGTCGTCGCGAATTAGCCACGTGCTCTCGGACTGGGGCCGATGTCGCCATGCTACCCGGACTTCCTCGGGAAAGTGCGTCCCGGAGTGAGACGAGCGGCGATCGATGATGGCGGCCGGATATAGGGGGGCGGTGCTGGAATAGTCCAAGTCGGCGGGGATGTGATCCACGGCCGGGTGGTCGCCGATGACCCGACGAAGTTGCGATATGTGGAAGACGGGATGGATCCGGCTGTCGTCCGGTAGGCGAAGGCGGTAGGCCACCGCTCCAATGCGGCCGATCACCTCGAAGGGGCCGAAGAAACGTGGGGCTAACTTTGGGCACGGTCGGCGAGCTACGGACAGTTGCCAGTAAGGTTGTAGCTTGATGAATACTTTCTCTCCAACTGCAAGTTGTAGGTCCCGGCGTTTGCGATTCGCAAAGGATGTCATTTTGGCTTGAGCGCGCCGTAGGTGATGCTTCAAACTGTCCAAAATGGTGTCACGATCTTGTAAGTGGACCGCGAGACCGTCAACATTGCATTCGTCGGGCAGATACCGCACGATCGACGGGGGTGGACGGTCGTAAACCACTGCGAATGGGGAGGTGTTCGCGGCGTAGTGATAAGCCGTATTGTACGAATATTCCGCCCACGGGAGCCACTTGGCCCAAGTCCCCGGTCTTTGCCAATGAAGCACTGTAGGTAGGTTTCAAGGCACCGATTGAGAACTTCTGACTGCCCGTCCGTCTGCGGATGGTAGGTCGTGCTCATGCGAAGTTGAGTTCTTTGTAGACGGAATAACGAGGTCCAAAAGCTGCTCAAAAAGAGGGGGTCTCGGTCGCTCACGATGGAGCGCGGAAACCCGTGAAGGCGCACTATGCCGGAAATGAAACTGTCCACGACCGTCGTTGCCGTGTACGGGTGGCGAAGGGGAAGGAAATGGCCACCACCACCAAGATGCAGTCGAACCCGTCAGACCGGGGAAGCCGGGTGATGAAGTCCATGGCAATGTCCTCCCAAATGCGCTCCGGTACCGGAAGGGGTTGGAGGAGGACGCCCGGAAACAGTGCTTCATACTTGGCCTTCTGACATGTAAGGCATTCGGCGACGTAAGCCTTGATCTAGCGAAACATTTGAGGCCAGAACAAGGAGGCTGACAGGCGGCGATATGTCCGGAAGGCGCCGGCGTGACCGCCGGTGGGGGACGCGTGGAACTCGGCCAGCAACCGAGGAATGCACGCGGAGGACGCGGAAAGTGCCAAACGTCCGCGGTAGAACAGTCGTCCGCCAATGAGGGAATAGGGGGGGTGCGCCGTCGGGTCTGCAATGAGAGCCGTCCGGATTGCTGATAGGTACGGGTCCTGCTCGACTCCCTCCTGTATGTCGGAGCTCTCCTCCCAGACCGGTCGCGAAATGGCGGTCAGCTCGGGCGCGTGCGGGTGGCGAGACAGCGCATCAGCCGCGCGGTTGGTTTTGCCGGAGCGGAACTCGATCGAAAAGTCGTAACCCAATAGCTTCGCGACCCAAACTTGTTGTGCCGGTGTGGCGATTTTCTGTTGGAAAAGATAACGGAGGCTGTGGTGATCCGTCCGGACCACGAATGGCCGACCGAGAAGGTAGGGGCGCTAGTGCTATACCGCCAATACTAAGTCCATCAGTTCATTCTCATATGCCGAGCGGCTGCGGGTAGTGGGGGAGAACGCCCGGCTGTAGAAGGCTATTGGTCGGCCGGCCTGCATAAGGACCGCGCCGACACCGGTGCCCGACGCGTCGCACTCGACGATAAAGGGTTGTTGGAAGTCCGGCATAGCCAAAACCGGCCCATGCACGAGGGCCGATTGCAAGGCGGCAAATGCTGCCATGGCCGTCGCCGACCAGATGAAGGGGCCCTCCTCCGAAATCTTGAGCAGCTGGGTGAGGGGGCGGGCTAAAGTCCCGTAGCCTTGAATAAACCGGCGGTAGTAGCCGGTCAAGCCCAGGAATTCGCGCACCTCGCGGACCGATGTGGGTGTCGGCCAGTGCAGCACCGTCGCCACCTTGTCGGCCTCCATGGCCACTCCGTTGGCCGAGATTGTGTGGCCCAGGTAACTAATCGAAGTGGCTCCGAAGGAGCACTTCTTCCGGTTGAGGACGAGGCTGTGGTTGCGAAGGGTGCGGAGGGTGGCCCGGACGTGCTGGAGGTGTTCCTGCCAAGTGGAACTATACACCAATATATCATCAAAAAATACAAGAACATGTTTGCGGAGTACCGGCCGAAAAATGTTGTTCATTGTAGCCTGGAAGGTTGCCGGGGCATTGGTCAAGCCGAATGGCATGACCAAGAACTCGAAGTGGCCATCGTGAGTATGAAAGGCGGTCTTGGGGATATCCGCCGGGCGTACTCGAATCTGATGATAGCCGGAGCGGAGATCCAGCTTGGTGAAGAATGTTGCGCCATGCAGCTCGTCTAATAGCTCTTGGATGACAGGAATCGGGTATTTGTCGGCGACGGTGGCCTTATTAAGTTCCCGGTAATCCACGCAGAAACGCCAACTGCCATCCTTCTTCCGTACGAGGAGGACCGGGCTGGAAAAGGGGCTTGCGCTCTGCCGAATGATGCCCCCCAAGAGCATTTCCCGCACGAGACGTTCGATCTCATCTTTCTGAACGTGTCCATAGCAGTACGGTCGAACTGATACTGCTGATGTTCCCGGTTGAAGTACGATGGCGTGGTCCGTGGGGCGGGCCGGGGGCAAGCCGGTTGGGGCCACAAAGATGTCGGTAAATTCGTCCAAGATATCCCGGATATCGTCCGGTAAGGGGTGTGGATCCGCTTGGTCGCTCTCCAAGAGCCACAGCCAAGCCGAGAAGGTGACCGACGAGGTGCGTTGAAGGGCCCGGAAGGATACGGGTGTCCGCAGGAGGGTGGAGTCACCCGTAAGGCAGCACGGCGTCGCCCCCTGTTGAAAGTGCATTGTCATCTTCGCCCAGTTTACTCGAACGTCGCCCAGTGTTTGCAACCAAGCCACCCCCAGGATGGCGTCGATGCCGCCTAACTCAAAAATGTAAAAGTCGGCCGTGACGGAGCACGAGCCCGCGGTCAGCTTGAGCGCTTGGCATAGGCCCTGTGTCGACCGTCGGCGGCCGTCCCCTAAGCAGACTGTGAATTCCGCGGACGGAAGGTAGGAAAGAGCGAGATCGCGCGCCAGGTGTGCCGAGATAAAGTTGTGGCTCGCGCCACTGTCAATCATGAGAACAATGTTACAGTCACGAATGCGGCCTTGGAGTTTCATCGTGCGAGGACCCGTGATGCCGCCGACCGAGAAGCAAGGAAGCTCCAGGCAGTGGAATGGCTCGGTGGGGGGGGGGGGGGGGGGGGGGGGGGGAGATGGGGTTCGGTGTCCTCGGATAAGAAAGGTGCAGTCTCCTCGGCCACCGCCTCCGTAGCCGTGTCGTCCCCAAACAGGGCATGAAATTCTTTGACCGAGCAGACATGGTTGGGCGAGTACGGTTGACGGCACCGGAAACACAACCCCTTGCGGCGGAGGTCGTTGTACTCGCTATCAGAAAACCGGTGGTGAGTGGGGCGGCCGGTACGCTGGCCACCATGTGGAAATTGTCGGGGCGCCACGTCCCGCGGAGGGGCCAGCCGCGGTGGCGGTTGGGAAGCCGGGGGCGGGTGGCGAATGCCCAGGTCCGCCTCGACGGCGCGAGCAAGGTCGATTGCGGCCAAAACAGTGTGGGGTGGTGGGTACGGAGCCAAGAACGAATGGCGGGCAGCAATCCTTGCAGAAAAAAAACCCAAGTAGTGGTCGGGTGGCAACCCCGGCACGTGCGAGACCAAGGCCACGAACTCATCAATGTAGGTATCGAGGTCGGAGGACTGGCGTATGCTACAGAGGCGCTCAATGGCGGAGCCGGAGTGACGCGCATCGTAACGCTGAATCATTTCGTGCTTGAGCTCGTCCCAGGAGATATGGGGCTGCACCTGGTGAAGCCACCGCGCCCAGTGCAAAGCGGAGCCGGATAGGCCGACGACCGCCGTGCCCACCTTGTCGTCGTCGTGGGTAAGGTGGAGGTCGAAAAATTGCTCGGCGCGGGCTATCCAGCCCATGGGTCCACGCCGGTGAAGGACGGCAATTCCAATGCGAGCGGGGGTCGGCTGGCCGCCGGGAGGGGGGGGCGCCGGTCGCGGCTCGAGCACTAAGGGCGGCTGGTGATGGGGGGAGGGAGGTTGCCCGAGGATCGAGCCACCCTCCCGGGTTGATGTTGAGGCTGCGGCCAGGGGCGAGGCGGCGGCGAGCTGTTCCAGGCGGGAGAGAATGGAGGCGTTGGTGTTCTGATTGTCGAGGGCGAGGGTTTGGAGCGTGGCCATGGACGCCCGGAGGTCCGACAGTTCGGAATCGAGGGCGTCGGCGCGAGCGCGAAGGTCGTCCGTGCCGTCGAGGGAGGCGGAGGAGTTGCGGGTGGTGACTGTCATGGCTTGAGATTCCGGCGGCGCTGCGGCGGGCGGAGCGGCAGGTCGGACCAATGATACCACTTGGGTATCGGACGGCCGGCAAGGGGAGGCGGTAGCGGCGGAGGCTGGCGGCGGCGAGCGAACGAGCGAGTAGGGAGAGAGAGAGAGAGAGAGAGAGAGAGAGAGAGAGAAAGAGAGAGAGAGAGAGAGGGAAGAGATCGGGGATAGCAGGAGGAAGAAGGGGAGCAGCCCCAAATAACTCAATTGATCCAAAAGATGCTCATTAGGTTTTTAGGAGGACCTCTTATACTATGAGGCCTCCCCCAATACATTACTAAAATACCCATACCCAAAATAATAAACTACTAAGCCTGCTCCTCTCCCAAGCCAGCGCCGGCCCTGCTGTCGCCCATGGTATCGCCGAGCGGTAGTCCCCTGCTCTCGCCCATGGTATCGCCGGGCGGTAGTCCCCTGCTGTCGCCTGTCCCGCTCTCGCCGGTAATGCCGCCTGGCGGTACCGACTCTCGTGCTGCTCCTGTGTCCATCGCTCCGCGAGCGCGCTGCGCGTACACCCGTCATGGTGGTTCCTCCTCCCGCAAGTCGGTAACAACCACCACAACAACAGCCAACCCTCTCCACCCCCATCTTCATCTCCCACAAAGGAAAACAGCCCCCCCCCCCCCCATACCCCATATAAAAACATCTCTGGCGATCACCGGAGTTCGTCTCCGGCCACCTCCGGTGATCCTCCAACCCTTACCCTTCATTTTCCTATCACTTTACATTTTCCGACGATCGCCGGAAAATATTTCTGACGACCACCACCACCAGCCACCACCTCCCCCACTACTCATAACCACCATAACCACCTTCATAACTACACACTACCCCCACTTTCTCCTCTTTCCTAAATTTTAGGCACTCCTAAAATTAATCTCAACCTCTCCACTCCCCTCAAAACTCTCTCAGCCAATAGAACCCCAACTTCCATCCCCTCTTTACGTGGAGCCTCACTTCCTCTCTCATTCACACGTGGAGCCACTCCCTCAAACCCCCCCTCAACAGCAGCCCACTATATCCCAACATTTCCCCACATTCTCATGTGAAAAGAAACCCCTCACTTCCTCCAAATAACTAACCCCCACCTTCCTCTAACTGTTGGCCGAAACTCTCTTCCTTCCCAGCTCTCAATCTCACGTGAAGTCCTGGATTGCTCGGTCCACCATCTACTGCCATCAACTGCAACCTCCCCTCCCAATTGAATCCAGTCACCTGGCAGCCATCCAGAGTGTTGTCCAGACCATCCAGAACAGCAGACTCCTCTTGCTCGCTGCTGAAAACAGCCCCCTGCACCTTTCTATTTGTTGTCTCCATTCCTGGACAGCCAAGTGCAGTCCCTGCTTGCTGAAATCCAGTCCCGACAGCCCTCTTAAAGTGCCTCCAACCCTCCCCTTTTTATAGTCTTGGTAATCAAGGTTTGTGTGTTGATTTCTTTACCGTTGGGTCTTGTGTTTGTTCTCTACTAGAAGAGATAGTGGTTTATAAGTTTGCATTCAATTGTTTTAGTCTTTGTAATCTCCTTTTTAAATAGTATTTGATTTTCTGACACTCTTGCACTTATACGACTTCATGTGTTTCCATATTTGAGAGCTTTAACTCTTTGTGGCCAAACAAATTATTATTGCTTTATAAATATTTATTGTTGCAAGTAAACCGTCGGATCTCATGTGTGGTTGCATATAGGAGTTCACACAGTTATTTCACCATCACATAGGACCGTCCTGAGTCAGATTGGTATCAGAGCTCCAGGTTCGGGTTTAATTTATAATACGCGGGACTAGAACCTATATGTTTCACCATGTCATATCATAGTAGCAATTGCTACTCTAATCCTTTATTTGATAAACACGAGTCCACTCACTTCGTTAATCCTCTATTTGAGGAGCCGGATTCCACCACTGATCATGCACATAGAGTTCCCTCGGGGGGACCATCATACTATCATGATTATCCTCATCCCCAATACGTCACTCATAGAAATCGTGCTAACCCTTTTTCACACATTGATTTTTCTAGGGGTTTGAAGAATATCAAGAGCCTTATAGAGGTCACCACCATCAAGATAACATCACGTGTAGTGGCCTCCCTAGTGTTCCGAAAACGGATATGTCGGTAGCCGAGTTTCAACGATGGGTCAGTGATCAATTTGATCGCTTGCATGTTCATTTTGATGACATAAAGAATGCCTCAAAGGGAACCCGTAGGAAAAAACTTAAGGATTTAGGTCAAGCCACCAATGTGTCTAGTAGTGCTCTCACTGACATGAGAGACCCGACGCTAGATTTTGATTCCTCTCATATTGAGGAGATTCAGTGCCCACTTGATTTTGGGGTCGAGTCCGATCTTGATCATGTGATATCAGTGGAGAGCGACACTAGTATGATTAGTGAACATGGTCACGAGAGCGAGGACGAACGACCCAGTGACACAGTGATGGTATATCCATTCTCTGCACCTCACTTAATCCTAGTGTCCCCTACGGCTAGAAAGTCAATCCTCAACATTACTATAGGGAGCCGAGAGCCTAGTGTTGTGTACTCAGTGATGACTCCTCTTATATTTAAGGTCACTCCTGATATTCCAGGAACATATGTTGGTAGTCGTCGCATTTGCGACAAATTTCATTATACCCCTCCCGGTGAGCCACCTGATGAGTTTCTACTTTATGAAAGCATTCTACACATCATGGAATGGCATCTCAATACCAAAGTCTCGCATAGCCTTCTGGGTGTTTATCTCACACTCGACGAGTATTTCTATACACCACCAAAAGAGCCTCCAGATAAGCCACCATTATTTAGGTACGTGTCCACTATCTTTGAATTAGTCGAGGATGAGAGTGCTCTCGATGATTTTGGGTTTAGTTCCATCATTGTTAGTACAGACATTTTAGGTGTTTATTTAGATGATCATCGCGCCCGCGATGAATTTTTTTACACCCCACCCACTGATCCCCTTGATCATGTGCCCCTCTAGTATGACACCTGGAGGGATACAGAGTCTCTACATAGCCGTTCTGTTATGTTTGTCGGTCATCATTCATTGTCACTGTGTAACATGCATGAGTTTATCCGACGTAAGAGTACTTGCAATAAAATTATTTATAAATCTTATGATGATAGCCACAGGAGATTGCAAAGCTTCAACGAAGGAGGACAAGTGTTGATTTGTATATGTGTTGAGAGGTTCCCCAAGGAATTGCTCGAAAATTGAATGCTAAGCGAATGGGTCCTTACACTGTGCTTAAACCAATTGGAGCAAATGCTTATGAGCTGGATATCTCGCCGAGTATGGGGATTTCACTTGTACTCAACGTTAAAGATTTGACTTCATACTTTGAGTTGCATGACTACATGTACCCTTCGTCTTCTACTTCCACATCCTCTCAGCCTCCGTCTGCATTCATCACTCCACCACAACCTCAGTTACCACCATTCTCTCCTTCCACCTCGCCGCATCAGCATCAGCCTTCACCTACCACCTAGCTTCCTCCTCAGCTTGAGTCCTCGGCACCGACTGCTCATCCGGCTTCTCCAGTTCACCTACCACCTAACTTCCTCCTCAGCATGAGTCATCGGCACCGACTGCTCATCCGGCTTCTCCAGTTCACCTACCACCTAGCTTCCTCCTCAGCCTGAGTCCTCGGCACCGACTGCTCATCCAGCTTCTCCAGTTTCTACATCTCGTTCGTCACCAACAGTTCCACCGTCTTCATCAGTACCATATTCTCCGGCACAGACATCATCTAGCTTCTTCCACAGTAGTACAGTACAGTGTTCGACGTCGATGACAATAGCAGTACCTTCTTCAGCATTGATGCCCGGTACTCCGTCCCCGACATCTTCGACATCATTTCTTTAGCAGCAGCACCAATTACAGTACCATCGTCAGCTTCAGCAGTACCATCCTCGGTTCCATCATCATCAGCTTCAGCGACCTACGAGTTCAAAGCTGCAGGGTTTCTCCTTGCCTTCAGACGAGAGCACGCTCATCTTCATTCACGGAGATGAATGATTTCAAGGCGGGGGGAATTGATGGGGAATCGGAATCATTCATTTTATGCGGATCGACGATCGTAGCAGTTTTTGTTCTTGTCATTTTTTATTTCGAGTTGTAATTTTATGTATTTTTGAGTCGGGACGTTCAACCAATCATAGCCGTTCATTGCCCCCTATGAATCTATAAATAGAGGGTGAGGGCTCTCATTTTAGGATTGAAGATTGGAGCATAGAAGCCTAATCTTTGGTCATTTCGGTGTCGAAGCCGACTCCGGGTGCGAAGCCCGGACTTGTTCTCCCTTCCCTATCCATTGGCCGGCCAAGCCATACTTCCTCCCTAGTGGCCGGCCAACCTGCACCTCCTCCAACGCAGCAGCCTCCCCCCTCAACTACAGCAGCCGGCCATCCACCTCCTCCAACACAGCAGCCTCCCCCCTCCATTACAGCAGCCTTCTCCACTGTCCTCCATCCCAACTATAGCAGCCAGCCATCCAGCCCCTCCAACACAGCAGCCTCCCCCTCCCATACAGCAGCCTCCTCCAAAATCCTTCAGCCCATCTACAGCAGTCGGCCAGCCCATCATCCTCCTCCACCACCACAACAGCAGTCAACCCTCTCCACCCCCATCTTCATCTCCCAGAAAGGAAAACAGCCTCCCCCCCCATACCCCATATAAAAATATCTCCGGCGATCATCGGAGTTCGTCTCCGGCCACCTCCGGTGATCCTCCAACCCCTACCCTTCATTTTCCTATCACTTTATGCTTTTTCTAGGAAGCTTTCAGAAGCATTAAGTTTTACGGCGATCGCCGGAAAATATTTCCGGCGACCACCACCACCGGCCACCAGCCACCACCTCCCCCACTACTCATAACCACCATAACCACCTTCATAACTACACACTACCCCCACTTTCTCCTCTTTCCTAAATTTTAGGCACTCCTAAAATTAATCTCAACCTCTCCACTCCCCTCAAAACTCTCTCAGCCAACAGAACCCCAACTTCCAGCCCCTCTTTACGTGGAGCCTCACTTCCTCTCTCATTCACACGTGGAGCCACTCCCTCAAACCCCCCCTCAACAGCAGCCCACTATATCCCAACATTTCCCCACATTCTCACGTGAAAAGAATCCCCCCACTTCCTCCAAATAACTAACCCCAACCTTCCTCTAACTGCTGGCCGAAACTCTCTTCCTTCCTAGCTCTCAATCTCACGTGAAGTCCTGGATTGCTCGGTCCACCATCTACTGCCATCAACTGCAACCCCCCCCCCCCCCTCCCAATTGAATCCAGTCACCTGGCAGCCATCCAGAGTGCTGTCCAGACCATCCAGAACACCAGACTCCTCTTGCTCGTTGCTGAAAACAGCCCTCTGCACCTTCCTATTTGTTGTCTCCATTCCTAGACAGCCAAGTGCAGTCCCTGCTTACTGAAATCCAGTCCCGACAGCCCTCTTAAAGTGCCTCCAGCCCTCCCCTTTGTATAGTCTTGGTAATCAAGGTTTGTGTGTTGATTTCTTTACCGTTGGGTCTTGTGTTTGTTCTCTACTAGAAGAGATAGTGGTTTATAAGTTTGCATTCAATTGTTTTAGTCTTTGTAATCTCCTTTTTAAATAGTATTTGATTTTCTGGCACTCTTGCACTTATACTACTTCACGTGTTTCCATATTTGAGAGCTTTAACTCTTTGTGGCCAATCAAATTATTATTGCTTTATAAATATTCATTGTTGCAAGTAAACCGTCGGATCTCATGTGTGGTTGCATATAGGAGTTCACACAGTTATTTCACCATCACATAGGACCGTCCTGCGTCAACGGGTCTTGGAGATTTTGTGTTGATTACAGGGGCCTGAACAGTTCAACCATCAAGGATAAGTTCCACATTCCTGTGATCGAAGAACTGTTAGACGAATTGCACGGCGATTCACTGTTCACCAAACTGGATTTGCGGTCCGACTATCACCAGATCCGCATTCACGAGAGGGATATCCACAAGACAGCATTTCGGACGCATGATGGGGACTATGAGTTCCTTGTGATGCCCTTCGGCCTCACGAACGCCCCGTCCACTTTCCAGGCAGTGATGAATGAGATCTTCCGACCCCTACTTCGACGGTCCGTGCTGATCTTCTTCGACGATATCCTCATCTACAGCGCCAATTGGGAGGAGCACTTGGCTCATGTGGAGCAAGTGTTCACCATCCTCCGTCAGCATCAACTCTACGCCAAGCAGTCGAAGTGCTCATTTGGACAGCCGGAGGTGGAGTATTTGGGTCACCTGGTCTCCGTGCACGGCGTCAAGGCCGACCCCAGGAAGATCGAGAGTATGGTGGCCTGGCCACGACCAAAGACGGTTCGTGCCCTCCGAGGGTTCCTGGGCCTCACAGGTTACTACAGACGGTTTGTAAAGGACTATGGGAAGATTGCACGACCTTTGACACAGCTCTTACAAAAGGATGCCTTTCTGTGGCAAGAGGATGCGGAGACGGCTTTCCAGGCTTTAAAAGGGGTCATGACGACCACTCCAGTTCTAGCACTTCCGGATTTTGACAAAGAGTTTGTGGTAGAGACTGATGCTTCTGGGGTAGGCATCAGGGCAGTTTTGAAGCAAGAAGGCCGACCTCTTCCTTCTACAGTCGAGCGTTGGCACCCCGTACTCTTGGTTTGTCAACATATGAGAAGGAGATGTTGGCGATTCTCCATGCTGTGGCAGTGTGGTGGCCTTATTTACTTGGACGGCACTTCAAAATCTGAACAGATCATCAGAGCTTGAAACACTTCTTAGAGCAACGGGTTGCCTCCCCCCTTTAGCAAAAGTGGGTCACCAAATTACTGGGGTATGACTATGAGATCATCTATAAGCAAGACAAGGAGAATGTGGTGGTTGATGCACTGTCCAGGTTGCCGAAGAGCACTCTCCATCAGATTTTTGGTCCCCTCATCGAATCTTTGGATGAGATCCAGGAAGAGGTCATGCGGGACACCGAGCTCAGAGTTATTGTAGAGGCTCTAAAAAGCGGGGAATCTTCCATCCCTGGCTACAAGTTGAAGAATCGGCGGCTGTACTACCAGGACCAAGTGGTGATTCCGTCAGCCTCTCCGTGGAAGACGGTTATGCTTCACGAGTTTCACTCTTCACCCACAGGTGGACATGTCGGCACCCTACGGACACTCCAGCAGTACGTTCAGCAATTGTGTATCACAAAGGAGGAAGAAGAAATGCTACAGAACAATTGTGATCATGAGTAAGGCAACTAAAAGAAAGAAAATTAAATTGTAAACTAGGAACATTAAGTACAGAATAAAGAGAGATAGTGAGATAAGGGGCACGTCGCTGGATCCGCTAAATGTGGTAGTTACTCCATTGGCAACAGTAATGGACCCGAGAGATATGGCATATATGTATCTCAAGAACCTCCGCGGAGTAATATGGTTTACGACACTAGAATCTACTATCCAAAATGAACTATGACAAAGACATGATATACCTCCATTAGACACTGATGAGATAAGCCATGAGGACTGGGTAAGCATCCCACGAAGACTTTGTAGCTCTTCTCTTAACACATCAACGTCGAATCAGAATGCGTTAAGTGTGTTAGTCGCACGAGAAGCTTGATGATGGGGAATTTGCTGTTGTTGTGGAGGAAATGTGTGCATTTGATGCAAGTTGCCGCTTCAAGCGACCACATAGGTACACATGCCGATGTTGTCCCTTAAGTCGGCTACGACCATCTCTCCCTCCACCTCCTTGAGAGCCTGAACGGCCTCTAGCGTGCCCAACATCCAAGGGGCGTGCTCTAATAGGCTGCTAGAGAAGGGAAAGAGATGGGGTCATAGATACATTAGTATGATGAGTGACCTTCAAAACTATCGAGCAAACATCAGATAACGAACCGTTGGAGCTAATAAAACATTTTCCCAAACACTATGTAGATCTAGTGGAATTCTATCCATCATCATCACAATACTACGACCTCCTTCTAAGATCTCTGAGTAGCTAGATTAAGTGTGGGAGGCTGATGTTGAATTCAGACCTCAATTAGGGTCATACACAGAGCAACGAATGAAGTCATATTGCCATATGGGCATGTCTTAATGGTCTGAAGATCTCAAAATAAATCGAGCAGATGATGGAGGCTATCCTTGACAGAGTAGAGGGGCTTCAGCTAGTCTCACTTAACCTTTGGTTGTCTCGCGGTGGATTGTGTGTGCCGGCGGACGACTACAGAGGGAGAGCCTGCGGGCGTCCGAAAGTCATCGGGGAGCATGTACGCAAGGAGGAGGTCCGTGCGGAGACGAAGACGCACGGAGGAGGTCCGTGCGGGACTGGGGAAAGGATGCGCGGCCATCCACGGGGTGGCGTGTTGGATCGAGGTTGCAAAACTAGAATTCTCGGCTAGATCGGGGCCGTTGATGCGGAGGCGAGCAACGGAAGACAAGTAGGTCGGAAGGTGCAGAATTGCGTCGAGCGAGAACTGGAACCAGCGGGCGAGAAACGAAACAGGGGGGCTGGAACCAGTATGCAAGTCCAATTAAGGTTTTGGCCAAAACCTTAAATGAGTTAGACCAATTGATAGTTGCCACTATCAAGTACGAAAAAGTGTATGATTAAACACCAAGATCAAAATACAAATGTCGAAACAAGCTCGACCCAAACTCTTGAGGGTTAGTTCCCCCTAAGAGCATCTCTCACCTAGGAGAGCCTAGCACTCACAATGCCTTCCACAAACCATAAACTCCACACGCACCTTCCAAATCACTCAAAAGAGATGTTTTCATTTCACATCCAAAATGGGTGAAAACAAAATCATCTCCCATCAAACATGTTTTATATCCACAACAAACCAAATGATCCCCAAATGTGTAAAAGAAAGAAGACCATACAATTTAATCTGCACATTAGCACTCCTAGAGACAAGCATCTTGAAAAATGGAACAAGCATACCTATATCCCTAACCAACCGCATGTTCTTGACCTTCCCATAAGCGCTCATTGCCTACAGAAGACCCAGAAGAATCCATCACAAAAGAGGCAAAACCAATGAGAAAACTGCACCCTTCTACTGAATATTAACGTACAAAATGGCACCTTCCGGAGAGTTTCTTCACTTGTCTGACGAGAAAGCCGGCCAACGAAGAGGGTGCAGTAGGGCTCGCCAATGACCTTGGGATCACCAAACGGATCATCTAATTGCAAACCAGAGTTGGCTCGAATGAGCTCAATGAGAACCAGTGAAAGTGGACGCAAAGTAAGGGGGGAACTCACAGAGGCCGGCAGAAGAACAGAGGACAGCTCTCAAAACGCCATTATCGTGAGGAACGATGTCGGTGCCGTCGATGCTTCCGGCCTGGATCGGATGGTAAGAGTTGGAGTAGAAGACGGCGTTCAGGTTGGCGGCATTCATCTTCCCTAACGATCTTGATCTTCCTACTCTAACTCGGAAAAGTACCTTTTTAGGGTTTCGTTACGGGCCGGCCTGGTGTTCTCACTCTGATTGGGAACTAGAGAATAGTAAATGATAATAAAAAACGAAATGAATATGATCCACCCGCTCGCTGTGAAGGCAACCAAAAATTGTGGGTGTTGTTAGAGAGCATTTTGGGCAAACCTCCCGGAGGTGCGCGTGCATCTGCAATCGTAGGATCGTGAGATTCAACGGTGCAGAATAATATTTGCACTGTATTATAGGAGTATTAGAGGGGCATTAGAGAATCTTGACCGTTGATCGCGAGATCCTACGGTGGATCTGCTCTCGCGGGAGATGCACATACGTACCCAAAATTTTTTGGTGTTGTTATTAGCAAATTTTATTTGATTTATAGCAGATCATTACTATTAGCAAACCTTCAATTTCGAAAATAGCTATTTGAAAACAAAATTGTTACTAGCAAATCACCATAAAGAAAATTTAGAGACATGCATTTATTCAAAATAAGACACTACCTACGTTAACATTACAAGATATTTCAAATCAACTACATATGTTAGTACTGCAAATGATTCCAAATATCGCAAAATTATGTGAAGTGCACCAAAATTCTTGAGTTCAAGTGTTTCAAACTTTGACCCTACTCCACAAAATCTTCATGTACCCCAAAATCTGTAAACCAAAATCTGCAAAAAAAAACAATTAATTAGCGATGTTATGTAATTGAATAAATTAGAGAAATTAAAAATATATAATTCAGCTCTTTTCGGTTGAGGATACGTTCTCATGAACTTCCCACTTGTGTGTGATATCTCCTCCAATGAGAGCTCAATGGTGGAAGTGGTGTTCCTTCTTTCATGCATAATCTCACGAAATGATTACATTTGATGAATCTGATCCAAATAGTATTTGATACGTGGGGAAGTGGTGCGTCCAATAGTAAGATGTTAGATTTTGATTTTTTTTTTAAATTAGAGCAATGTTAATATTGTAGCAACTTGAAATCACTAAACCCACATATGGCATCGACATCCACTTATCATATGGTGTCGACTCACTTTTGCAATCAAGAGGGTTGAATAAGGCTTGCTTTCTCAGGCTTCCGAACATTGAATCATACAAAATATTTCTCTTCTCCAACTCAGTCATTAGACCAACTCTAACTTATTGTCAATTATCACCTATTTGTAGTGATTCATTAATAACTCGGAATCCACAATGGTCATCCGCGGCGACATTAAAAACATCAACGAAGTAATCTGCATACAAGTTGGTAGTTGTCGGCGAACACTATCAGAGTCTATTTCTACGCACATTTTGTTCCCTTGATGATTTTGACATCTTTTTGTGTGTAGTTTTGGCTTCTTTGAACCTCTTTATACTCCATTTTGGTCTACCTTCTAGAGAAGTTGGCAACATAGGCTCTTTTGTTTGACTACATGTTGGATCCATGATCTCACGGAATTTGTTTCTAATCTCTTTTTGTTGATGCTTGTTTGTGTTTGTATACTTTTGTATGCCCTCCAACTCAACGGCTATATCAATTTCTCCAGTGTTTATGGATTCTTGTGTAGTTGGTACTTCATCATTCTCCAAAAAAAGATAGTTGCTTCCAATGTTTATGTACTAATCATATCGGACAAGCTTTGTTTTGAGTGATATAAGGTGCTAACTCGTGAGCACATGATAACCCAAGTGTGTAACGATTTGTATGTGGACAATTTTCACCTCCAACAAACTTTGAGTTACGATACTTATCTTCCTCTACTTTAATCAATTTTGTTGGGCACAGAATAAGCTAACCAGATCTGTATTACCTTCCATAACTCTATTATAACTCAAGTACACACTATCCTTTAAACATTTACACAAATATTGTATTGGTGTAGTACCATCTAGTTCTTTTTTCTGCAACATATATCTTTCGTTATAAATTGTCTGCATCACCGTATGATTCTCTGGATTCCTTTTCTTAATGGTTGATAGTACGCATCTAGGTTTAACATTTGAGGCATACATATTATGAACGATTTTCTTCTCTATGCAATCCAACCAACCCGCGGTGGCATGTGCTTCTAAATGTGCCATTTTTGTGATTATGCGTCCCACATTTAACTTTTAGTGTCCATTCAGGTGAGTGAGAAAATTTTTTCCCGATCAAAGTGAATGAGCAACCACAACGCTTGCTAGTAGTTTTTCGTAGATTCTGTTTAACTCAACCCTTTTTATATTGTTTTTCACGATAGTATTCACCTCTATCACATCTAAGAAATACCTGTGGTCGTGCTCTAACACCATCTAATTTATCCGAACCTTTAACAGTCACTGCAAAACTAAGGGATTTGCCAATAGTACGTGCCCAATCAACCAATACTTCCCGGGATAGAAACTGAATATTGATTTCAAAATGACTATCAACACCCAACTTCATATTAGATTCACCATTCAGAATAAAATGGAAAAAACACTAGTCAAATTATACACTAAATCACTATGGAACATTGCAAGAAGAACATCATTACACTATATCAAGTACTTAGGAGTTTAGAGTACCTTTGAATGGAAGGCATCCAGATAACAATATTCTTTGAGGCAGCATTTTTAGTCATAGTGTACGCTGGTAAACATGAAAAATCACATAAAGTAGTACATTCAGAGGAGATAAATGTAGACTCACAATTAAATCAAAACAATTTATAACCTTTCTATGTGCTTGTAATATGAAATGAGACTGATGTAGTTCATTACATACCTCGTAAGCGAGTTGGGAAAACTCTCTGAGAATGACAACACCAGAGAAAAGGTAGAGCACCGACACCGATTGGGAGGTGATTCAACTAGGGCAACATTGGAGGATGAGGGAGGTGATTCAACTAGGGCTACAAGTAGATCCCAAAAAATTGATAGAGGAGGAAGATATGAGACGCGGCTACGCGTGGAAGGGATGGAGAAGGAGTAAGAGGCATAAATCTTGTCGGAGATGGAAGGCGACCGATGAACAGGTAGAGCGCCGACTCCGACTGAGATTCGCGAAGGGTATTTGGATGGGATTCACGATCAGGGGAGGGAAAGGGAGCCGCCTGAGTCGTGAAATGGAGAGGAGCACTGTCGATTGGGAGAAATGAGTGGCGGAAATGAATGGGGCGTGAGTTAGGTTATGGGTTTGCTAGCAGCGAAATTAGAGCTTTCAAAATAAGAGGAAATAATACGTTAGTGGCGAAATTTTAGTTTGCTTCTAGCCAAATGAGGTTTTCTTGTAACAGCACCCAAAATATTTGTTGCGCAATCCATACCGTTCTCATCGTACGCGGATAAATAGGCGGAAACTCTTTCGGGCCCCACCTCTTCGCTCGCTCTCTCCTGTCGTTTCAAAATTTCTTTCCTCGCCTTCTCGCCTAATTCGACGGCAACCCCAATGCTGGGAATTTGTTCGCCGGCCTCGATGCCGCCCCGCGACGCAGATCAATAGTGAGCAAGCGACTCCTGCCGGGAGAGAAAGCACGCCTTGCTCGTCAGCAAAGTGGTTAGAGTGACCGGCGACGAGAGAAGAAAAACGAAATTGTGTTTTTTATGACAGTCGCCTAAGAACTAGTGAATCTGATTATGAGCACATTGATTGCAATCAACGTCCACTACGAGAAATGTATTATTGAACTGATAATATACATTGAATGTAGTCACGATGCACGATCGTCTTATTTAGAACTATCAACCTCCATTGCAGTGTAAAATGCATGATTAATATTTTTCTAATTAATTAAAACAAGAACACGCAAATAAAATGAAGTGTGAGTGAACCGTAAATTTACTGAAGTGCAAAAATTATGTTTATACGGTACTTTGATTCTAGCTCGTGTTTCATTACGGTTGGAAGTTCTCAAGAGCTTTTCGATGTATTACTCCTTATCAAAACTGCAATGACTATAGATCCCGCCAACATACAAAATCTCTATATAGTTTTTGGCTACGGAAATTTGACAGTGATTTTCACATATTTGAAAATCAGATCGACAAACTGTTACCAACAACGTTCTCAAGACGATGAGAAGCTTCTCTAAAATTTTAAAATGATCTAACTTATATTTTTTTACTAGCAAATTGAGAAACATAAATAATATTTAAACAGAGAAAATATTATATTTATTATTGCTAAGAAGATTACCTACATTAGGTGAAATACTGAGATTTCTAAAAATTTCTTTTAATTTAACTTATATTTATATTTTAAAATTAATAAAGTAAAGCTATTTTTAATATTATCAATCCAAAAAAAAAAAGTTGCATATAAAAAAAATAAGTTGTCAAAACCAAGCTATCAAAAACAAGTTACGACTTACCATGCTTGTCGGCTTGTAAAATTAAAGAGAATTGAATTTAGTTCAAAATGAATTACACGTAATTCTTTTTGAATTCCAATTTCACCCTTAAAACATCCGTCCGAACATCAAATTTGGAACTGGGCCTTCAATTCCAATTCCAACATATCAATTTCGTCCAAACGAACAGACCCTTATAGATAGTATATGCATAGATATAGATGAAAATATCCACATCAACACCACACAAGAATAAAAATAAAATTTGGCATTTTAAGTATAGTTTATTTAAGGATTAGTCTTAATAATATCATCATACTTTCCAAATTACATGGTTTGTACACTTCATAATGGATTTATTCATGTTAATCATCAAATTCAAAAAACAAACTTAATCCAAGCAGAACAAAAAACCTCCAATCTCAAGACCAGATAATCTCAATCAAGCAGCGGAGGGTTCGGGCCGCGACAGCTCGCGATCCTGTACGTCCGATTTCGCAAAATCTGCTGAAATTCATCGAAGACGATGAGAAATTCTGTATTATTTCATATCCTGAAAATAAATAGTCAGGATGGATGATCCTGATTAAACATAAACTTCTACCAAATCGACCTTCCTGAAGCCATCCACTTCCATTTTAGTTCAAAAACCAAAAACAATCCGTAATCACATTGGCGCATTATACTATCTTCGATCGAATATAGTATAAACAGCCATGATCTACATTTAGCGAAAATCCCAAGCTTTTGATTTTACTAAATACTATATGATTACTGTGCTGCCATGCTCCTTAGCTTGCCTAACATGTGAGCTGCGGCGGATTCACGAGCTTCCCGGGGGCTGCTCTTCCAGTCGCCATTCGTGTCGCAATCAAAGTCCATCCCGCGCACGGTCACTTGGGCTTGGAACTTCCCTGGATATTGCAGTTGGAGAATGTATTAGAAGCTTTTTGGGGTTAAGGTTCATAAAGAAAACATTATTTGTAATGTATTCCACCTTCAAGTTAATCATAGTTGTCTCTTTCTTTTTTAAATAATTTTTATCATTTTTATCATAAGAGGGGAGGTTTTTGTAATTTCAAAAGTAAGAGGGGTGCAAACTGTAATTATGCTAACTTCCTGGGGAAGTTTTGGTAATTATTCCTATTAAAAATAATAATAACAGCTGAGCGGTGAGTACCCCAGGTGCAGTGCGCGGAGCCGACAATATCTGATCACCGCTCGATATCCCAAACAAAAATTATATTCTGTTGCGCATATTACAGAGGGCATCGACAGCGGTCGGCACTATTGACGCGCACACTGCACACGAAGGCCACCGTGCATGACTACACCTTCATATGATATGCCATGCTTCAATATGGATGAGAAATGCATTTGAGGAAAAGATGAAATAGTCTACTTTACCATCTGACGAAGGAATCACGCAATATTTCGGCAACATCCAGTAATTTCTGCAGAATATCCCATCAAGCTCCTGCAGAATAAGAGAGCGATTTAGAAAATCAATAACTTGCTGTATAAAATTGGGGCTTCCCATTTCACGCAATCTTGCTTGTGACTGTTTATTTTTCTCGAAAGGTGAAGTCGAGAGAGAAAAAAGCAGGTGGGAATCATGTGCACAGGTACTAGTTAAAGGGAAAGGAATGATGAACAAGAAGCAAAAAAAAGAGAAGATTGCCTTCCTAACAAATTATAGTTTTTAGAGAAAATGACTAATGGCTCCAGGATTATTTAGGATGTTGTGATCTTAACTGTAACGCCCCACTCTACTGTGGGTGCGCTACAGGCCTACACACCAGTGACTTCAACCCATCTCCACGGATCTGATTATCCGCAACCGCTAATTCCAATGATGAGTTGTTGAGGCTGGGGCTTGAACCCCAGACCTCCTAGATAAGGGAGCTCTAATCACCAATTTAGAGCTCCCTTATCTAGGAGGTCTGGGGTTCAAGCCTCGACCTCAACAACCCGCCACTGGAATTAGCGGTTGCGGCCAATCAGATCCGTGGAGATGAGTTGGGATCACTGGTCTGCAGACATGTAACACACCCACAGTAGATCAGGACGTTACATTAACACCCCACTCTTTTTAAGTAATATGGTCCTAAATTTAACTAATGAGAGACTATTTTTAACATTGGCATGTTGGGATTTGACGCAGAAACAATCCCCAGGCGCAACCAAATAAATCAGGGTATTCAAGAACTGAAAACCGAACAAGAAAACACTGTATATATAATAATATATCTGCAAATAAAATAACAAGAAATGTACCGACGTCCGTTACAGAATACACCGCGGAGAGCCGGACTCGCTCGATCCGCGGGAGAGATAATAATCTGGACTGCAATCCGCTAGCACAGCGGACGCACAAGGTTCACCGAACCTTCAACGTCGACGTCCGACGTTCAACCGCACCACCACCGGAGAAGCGCCATCGATGCCAACTGCACCCGCGCACGCCATCGACACCAAGCCACACCACCGGAGAGAAACAACATCAAGGCCACTGCACTCCCGCATGCCTTCGCCGCCACATCCGCACCGTCGGAGAGAAACTCCGTCAAGGCCACTGCACCGCAAGCCTTCGCCGCCACGCCCGCACCGCCATTATCTCCTCACTACGCCGCCATCGCACGGTGTTGCACCAACGACAACCACCGGCGGAATTTCTATAGAGGTCTCCCACCCCTCGCGGCACCAAGAGCTAGACGACGGCGGCGGCGGCGGCTCTTCCCTCCAACGCTAGCAACATGCGGCTATTTCTCTCCCCACAACAAGGCTGGCGACTTCTTCCTGTTCTTCTCCAGGCCGGCGGTTTATAATTGGCAAGATAAATAAAATGGCTGTCATATAAAACTCCACGTAAGAGAGAGAATCTCTCTCTCTCACAAGACAGGAACGGAAGTTTTCACAAACATGGCTGGCGGTTTCATTCCTCACTGGCGCCTGTTTAATTCAAAGAAACGCCTCCTTTATTTTTTCCTTTATTTGTCTCTCTCTCTCTCTCTCCAATAATGGTAGCAGTTACCAATTTCGAATCCAAACCTAAACAACAATCACCACCTTGGTTTGGGATTCGGAGCCACCACCTGCACGAAGCACTCAACTGCACGTAGCACTACCTCAGTCCGAGGCATCAGCCGACCTGCTCCAGTCAACTCATCTCTGCTCTGGCACAACCCGTGAATGTCGTCGCAACCTGATCGTAGAAACTGACCCGCATAACTCGAGTCCCAGAAGGACGATCCTCTGCACCACCACGACAATCCACCACGTCGGCCGCAGAAATAATGGGTGCACCACCACACATCGTGGTCCCCATCAACCGGTACAAACTACCGCCCTGCACAGCTCTCCTGAGCATGGTACGCCCTCACTCCACCATCAGGACTCCTCCTCAGGCCACCCAACTGTAGCCACCTGAATCCAATCCGCTCAGTAATGTCAAACATCTAGCTGTCAGAGTCGCACAGACTCTCAGTGATGGTGAGGACCTCATCACTCTGCACCCTGACTCAGCTGTCACCCAGTCCGCACCCCAGCCTCGAGGCCTTTTGCACGCTGCGAACTCGCTCTCCTATGTGACTGCACTGTCTGCAAAGGTAAAAATACCATACCCTCCTTCGGCCTGGATCGAGATCGTGCTCCACTCAATCCCTTGTCAAACTGCCTCACCTTACCCATCCGTTGCTGCCAAGATGTGACCGCCCTTAGGAGTAGGGCCCACTAACATCTGTCTGGATAGCATTGCGATCGTGACCTCCACCAGCTCCAATGTATCCTTCTCATACAAGAGCGTTGTGACTAAGGCCGGGTAAAAAAAGTGAGCGAGGAAGGAGTGAAAAAAGGGTCTTCACGTCCTCCTCCGTCTCTGCACAAGCTGCCTCTAACTGGCACAGAAACCAAATTTGAACACGTCTTGTGTTCCTCCAGATAATCACCTCCCTGTAACAAATCTGCGGTTATCATGACCATCTCATGCAGTACCACCTGTCATAGGTCAAACCCGCCACTGTCGCACTTCTTCAAAAACACTGTCCAGATTCACGTTCTTCCCTGTCATGGTTGTCCTACGGCACGACCAGGAGACCTGATTAATTCAAAGGTCAGATTTGAAAAGATGGGGAGCGGACCTAGTCGTCACCCACCGCAGTCAAACCTTTCCTCGAATGTCCAATCAGTCGCCTACGAACCTCCCTCTGATACCACTTGTTGGGATTTGACGCGGAAACAATCCCCAGGCGCAATCAAATAAATCAGGGTATTCAATAACTGCAAACCGAACAAGAAAACACTGTATATATAATAATATATCTGTAAATAAAATAACAAGAAATGTACCGACGTCCGTTACAGAATACACCGCGGAGAGCCGGACTCGCTCGATCCGCGGGAGAGATAATAATCTGGACTGCAATCCGCTAGCACAGCGGACGCACAAGGTTCACCGAACCTTCAACGTCGACGTCCGACGTTCAACCGCACCACCACCGGAGAAGCACCGTCGAGGCCAACTGCACCCGCGCACGCCATCAACACCAAGCCACACCACCGGAGAGAAACACCATCAAGGCCACTGCACTCACGCATGCCTTCGCCGCCACATCCACACCGTCGGAGAGAAACTCCGTCAAGGCCACTGCACCACCGCAAGCCTTCGCCGCCACGCCCGCACCGCCATTATCTCCTCACTACGCCGCCATCGCACGGTGTTGCACCAACGACAACCACCGGCGGAATCTCTACAGAGGTCTCCCACCCCTCGCGGCACCAAGAGCTAGACGACGGCGGCGGCGGCTCTTCCCTCCAACGCTAGCAACAGGCGGCTATTTCTCTCCCCACAACAAGGCTGGCGACTTCTTCCTGTTCTTCTCCAGGCCGGCGGTTTATAATTGGCAAGATAAATAAAACGGCTGCCATATAAAACTCCACGTAAGAGAGAGAATCTCTCTCTCTCACAAGACAGGAACGACAGTTTTCACAAACATGGCTGGCGGTTTCATTCCTCACTGGCGCCTGTTTAATTCAAAGAAACGCCTCCTTTATTTTTTCCTTTATTTGTCTCTCTCTCTCTCTCTCCAATAATGGTAGCAGTTACCAATTTCGAATCCAAACCTAAACAACAATCACCACCTTGGTTTGGGATTCGGAGCCACCACCTGCACGAAGCACTCAACTGCACGTAGCACTACCTCAGTCCGAGGCATCAGCCGACCTGCTCCAGTCAACTCATCTCTGCTCTGGCACAACCCGTGAATGTCGTCGCAACCTGATCGTAGAAACTGACCCGCATAACTCGAGTCCCAGAAGGACGATCCTCTGCACCACCACGACAATCCACCACGTCGGCCGCAGAAATAATGGGTGCACCACCACACATCGTGGTCCCCATCAACCGGTACAAACTACCGCCCTGCACAGCTCTCCTGAGCATGGTACGCCCTCACTCCACCATCAGGACTCCTCCTCAGGCCACCCAACTGTAGCCACCTGAATCCAATCCGCTCAGTAATGTCAAACATCTAGCTGTCAGAGTCGCACAGACTCTCAGTGATGGTGAGGACCTCATCACTCTGCACCCTGACTCAGCTGTCACCCAGTCCGCACCCCAGCCTCGAGGCCTTTTGCACGCTGCGAACTCGCTCTCCTATGTGACTGCACTGTCTGCAAAGGTAAAAATACCATACCCTCCTTCGGCCTGGATCGAGATCGTGCTCCACTCAATCCCTTGTCAAACTGCCTCACCTTACCCATCCGTTGCTGCCAAGATGTGACCGCCCTTAGGAGTAGGGCCCACTAACATCTGTCTGGATAGCATTGCGATCGTGACCTCCACCAGCTCCAATGTATCCTTCTCATACAAGAGCGTTGTGACTAAGGCCGGGTAAAAAAAGTGAGCGAGGAAGGAGTGAAAAAAGGGTCTTCACGTCCTCCTCCGTCTCTGCACAAGCTGCCTCTAACTGGCACAGAAACCAAATTTGAACACGTCTTGTGTTCCTCCAGATAATCACCTCCCTGTAACAAATCTGCGGTTATCATGACCATCTCATGCAGTACCACCTGTCATAGGTCAAACCCGCCACTGTCGCACTTCTTCAAAAACACTGTCCAGATTCACGTTCTTCCCTGTCATGGTTGTCCTACGGCACGACCAGGAGACCTGATTAATTCAAAGGTCAGATTTGAAAAGATGGGGAGCGGACCTAGTCGTCACCCACCGCAGTCAAACCTTTCCTCGAATGTCCAATCAGTCGCCTACGAACCTCCCTCTGATACCACTTGTTGGGATTTGACGCGGAAACAATCCCCAGGCGCAATCAAATAAATCAGGGTATTCAATAACTGCAAACCGAACAAGAAAACACTGTATATATAATAATATATCTGTAAATAAAATAACAAGAAATGTACCGACGTCCGTTACAGAATACACCGCGGAGAGCCGGACTCGCTCGATCCGCGGGAGAGATAATAATCTGGACTGCAATCCGCTAGCACAGCGGACGCACAAGGTTCACCGAACCTTCAACGTCGACGTCCGACGTTCAACCGCACCACCACCGGAGAAGCACCGTCGAGGCCAACTGCACCCGCGCACGCCATCAACACCAAGCCACACCACCGGAGAGAAACACCATCAAGGCCACTGCACTCACGCATGCCTTCGCCGCCACATCCACACCGTCGGAGAGAAACTCCGTCAAGGCCACTGCACCACCGCAAGCCTTCGCCGCCACGCCCGCACCGCCATTATCTCCTCACTACGCCGCCATCGCACGGTGTTGCACCAACGACAACCACCGGCGGAATCTCTACAGAGGTCTCCCACCCCTCGCGGCACCAAGAGCTAGACGACGGCGGCGGCGGCTCTTCCCTCCAACGCTAGCAACAGGCGGCTATTTCTCTCCCCACAACAAGGCTGGCGACTTCTTCCTGTTCTTCTCCAGGCCGGCGGTTTATAATTGGCAAGATAAATAAAACGGCTGCCATATAAAACTCCACGTAAGAGAGAGAATCTCTCTCTCTCACAAGACAGGAACGACAGTTTTCACAAACATGGCTGGCGGTTTCATTCCTCACCGGCGCCTGTTTAATTCAAAGAAACGCCTCCTTTATTTTTTCCTTTATTTGTCTCTCTCTCTCTCTCTCCAATAATGGCACCAGTTACCAATTTCGAATCCAAACCTAAACAACATGGCATTCTCTCATGAACATTTTTTCGTTGGTCTCCGCAGGGATGCCAACTGTTCTTTTAGCTTACTTTGTTGACACTTCGGACCATTTGCTTTCAAGGTCTGCTCGTTAGGGCGGAATTGAGACCATGAAATTATAATTGGAGATCTGTTTTTATTGGAATTGGACCTCCAATTCTAATTCTAAAGTTCAAATTCTATCCAACCAAATAAATCCTTGGGGCTTAGGGTTTAAGATTTAGACTGGAATGTTAGCTATATTACTACTTGAGAGATAAATTAACATATTTTGGCTCTTTCTTGTAGCAAACAACATTCCAATCCCATGAAAATCAATCAACTAGAATTACATGACATACATCCAGGAGGTTTTACATTGTATGCGAACTCATCAATAAAATGCTTGATGTGGAAAATATTGTAGTTCATTGCTGGACGACATTAACTCCATTGCTTGTGATTATCCCTATCTTTTCATCTAGGGATTCTGAGAAAGATACTTCTACAATGCCAGAGTTTATAGTTGGAATAACTATATGCAATATTGTTGCCTTAAAGTATTTTTATTTGCTATTGCCATGAGCAAAGGGATGTCCATTTAGATCAGTGTTCACAAACAACTTGTTTTGGGTTCGTGTGTGTGTGTGTGTCTCCTGTATCGACAAACAAGACGAACATGAGTTGATGAACATATTATTGATGCTTGATTCATACATGAATCGAACATAACCAAAACATCATTTGTGTGTTCAAGTAATTAGCAACTCTCACACACTCTCCTTTATCGACAAACAAGACGAACATGAACATATTATTTATGCTTGATTCATACACGAATCAAACATAACCAGAACATTGTTTGTGTTTTCAATTAATTAGCAACTCTCTCACACACACACACATAATTACACACACGCACAAATCATGGAAGAAGATTTTTGTATCAAGGAAGAAGATTTCAGATTGAGGGACATACCTTTTCAGAAAAATCATATTAGGAAGAAATTTATCTCTTCTGCCTTTTCAGAGACAACAATTTAGGAAGAATTCTCTGTCTTTTTTAAGGAACATTTGAATTCAAATATAAAAGGACTCTGAAGAGGACGGCAAAAGCTAATGTTCTATGAGTCTTTCTACTTTCTCTGAATTCTGAATTTCTTCCTTCTCCTACTTCTCCATTTCAAGACAAAATCTCTCTTGTTCTTCCCCTCTCCTCTCTGAAGAACAAGAAAGGATAATTGCCGACTGAATCAACACAATGTTGAACACCAGAAGCATTATGCACTTGTTGAGGAAGTGGAAATGAGGAAAATAATAATGCATTGATTTTACTAAGCCCATTACTCTTACATATATATGAGCAAGGCATAAAACACAAGTACCAAAATAACCTTACAACGGGTGATAAGGAGAATAAGAAAAGTAATACGACTTGACTAATTACAACTCTCCCCCACAAGTCGGACGGAAAATATCCGTCATCCCAAGCTTCTGGATATCATCAGCAAAAACATCACATCCAAAACCTTTGGTGAACACATCGGCAAGTTGGTCTTTGGACTGAACGAAAGGAGTAACCACATTTTCTTTATCCAGATGGTCTTTGATAAAGTGTCGATCCACTTCCACATGTTTAGTCATATCATGTTGAACGGATTATGAGCTATGTTGATCGTTGTCTTATTGTCACAGTATGAGATACGACTATTCTTCTGGAGCCCCAGATCACGAAGCATGGTGCGCACCCAAAGACCTTCACAGAGGCCTTGAAACATTGCACGATACTCATCCTCAACACTAGATCTAGCAACCACATTCTACTTCTTACTTCTCCATGCCACTAAATTTCCTCCAACAAAGGTACAGTAGCCAGTAGAGGATTTCATGTCATCACGACATCCAGCCCAATTAGCATCAGTGAAGACTTCAATCTTCAAGTGATTGTTCCGAGAGAACAAAAGGTCACGACCAGGAGCCTTCTTCAGGTATAACAATACACGATATGATGCATCTTGATGTATGATCCTGGGAGCATGCATATATCTATTCAAGATACCAACAACATACGTGATATCAGGACAGGTGTGAGATAAATATATGAGTCTCCCAACCAATCTCCGATAGCTTAAAGTATCTGTGCGATCACCATCACCGTCCTCATCGATCATATGATTCTCCTCCATGGGAGTATTTGCAGGAACACAACCGAGCATTCCAGTTTCTTTTAATAGGTCAAGGACATACTTCCATTGAGATATAAAGATACCTTGGTTCAACCGAGTCGCCTCAATACCCAGGAAGTATCGTAATCTTCCTAAGTACTTCACCTCAAACTCAGCAGATAAGAGAGCCTTGAAATTACTAATCTCCTCAACATCATTGCCTGTGATCACGATGTCATCCACATAGACAATAAGAACCACAATCTTCTGGTCGTTTTTACGGATAAACATTGTGCGATCAGATTGCCCCTGCTTATATCCAAACTTGATCATTGTCTTGAGAAATCTGTCAAACCATGCCCTTGGAGACTGTTTCAGCTCATATAAAGATTTTCTAAAGTGACATACAAGACCTTCTGCCCCCTGTTGTACGAACCCAGGAAGAAATTTCACGTACACTTCCTCATCAAGCTCACCATGGAGGAATGCATTCTTAGCATCCAAATGATGAAGATCTCATCCTAAGAAAGCGACACATGATAGAAGAACCCGTATGGAGTCCATCTTTGCCACGGGAGCAAAGGTCTCAAGATAGTCCACACCTTGAGTCTAGGTGTATCCCTGGGCAACTAGACGAGCCTTGTATCGTTCAACCTTACCATCCTGATTTTGCTTAACCGAGAACACCCATCGTGATCCAATGGCTTTCTTCTCGAGGGGGGGGGGGGGGGGGGGGGGGGGGGGGGGGGGGGGGGAGACATCCCATGTATGACTCTTGTCGAATGCATACATTTCTTCCTCCATAGCTCGTGTCCAAACCGGTATACCCAATGCTTCCTGCCACGCCTTAGGAATGAAAACCAAACTTAATGAAGCAAAGACCCGATAGGCTGAGGTAAGATGATGATAAGCAATATGATTGAAAATATGTTGCTGAGTAGAGGTGGAACGCTAGCAGCCTGCTTCCCCAGTTGGCGACAATGGTATATATGCGAAAGAGGAGGAATTAAAGAAGAAGGCAGAGGTACTTGGATAGGAGGCGACAGAGGTACCTGAATGGGAGGAACAGGGACCTGGATAGGAGACTGATCTGGGATGAAAAGAATAAGAGGAAGAGGAGGATCGAAACCAGTGTCATCAATCTCCCTCTGACGAAGAGAGTGAGTCGAATTGGGATAATACGATTCCTCCTCTCGAAAGGTAACATCCAATGCATGGTACAGAAAATACACCTGGAAGGTGGGTGGTAACACCGATATCCTTTTGTGGTGGAGGAATAACCAATAAAGACACAATGCTGAGCCCGAGTGTCAAGTTTGTCCATATGAGGCTGATGAACATGCACAAAACATACACACACAAATACACGAGGTGTCAGATTAGAGGTATGAACAACAGACATTGACGAGAGGCGGGCGATGAGAGTAAGACGATTGATAAGATGAGAAGCAGTGAGGACAACATTACCCCAATGAGATTTGGCAAGATGCATAGTGTGGAGAAGACAACGTGCCACCTCAAGGAGGTGCCGATTCTTTCGTTCAGTAATCCCGTTTTGCGTGGAAGTGTGAACACAGGTGGTTTGATGCAAGATACCATGACTGGTGAGGTTCGAGCCAAACAAACCATGATCATCATATTCCCCCATTATCACTATGAAGAACACAAATTTTCCCATCAAATTGAGTCTGCACCATCTTATGAAAAATTTAAAAACAAGAAAACACGTCACCTTTTTTCTTTGACAAATAGACTCTAGTGGTTCTCAAAAAACAGTCAATAAAAGTAACAAACCAACGAAAACCAAATAATGAAATCACAGGGGAAGGACCCCAAACATCAGAATGTATAACAGAAAAATGAGTTTCACTGGGAGAAGATAAATGCACAGAGGTATGTTGAACATGTTTAGACAGCACAGACATCACAGGTTAAAGTTTTAATAAATGGCATGAAAACAGAAAATAGTTTGTAAAGATAAACAGAAGATGGATGTCTGAGGCGAAGATGCCATTGTCGAACATCTGCAGCAGTAACAGTAGTCGAAGAGAGAGCACGAGATGGTAGTTGGGTATTCAGGTAGTAAAAGCCACCATGGTTCTTACCACTGTCAATTGTCCACTTCGTACCCAGTTCTTGAAAAACACAAGAGTCGGGAAAGAAGACCACAGAGCAGTTAAGAGATCTAGTAATGTTGGTGATAGAAAGTAAATTTTGAGGAAAGGAAGGAACATGAAGAACATAGGCAAGAGAAATAGAAGGAGAGCACGAGATATGTCCTTTGCCCACAATGGAGGACAAGGTGTCATTAGCAGAGATAACCTTATCCTTGCCATACAAAGATGTGTAGGAGACAAAACCTGAGGAGAATCCAGTCATATGATCGGTGGCGCCTGAATCAATAATCCAATCAGAAGGAGCGGTGGTGGCAGTGTGCGCACTGGGGGCGTCGCAGTAGCAAATAAGGTAGAGGCACCGGAAGCAGAGTCAGGCTGGGAGTGAAGAAGGTGACGAAGAACATCCAATTTATGTCCTGAAGAAGGGCACGTAGGATCATCATAGACCACAGTAGCATACGCAGCATTAGCCACCCGAGAACCTCCCTGCTGAGTCCCTCCACGGTTGGGACCACGACCACGGCCGCGACCAACAGGAGCAAGATGAGGATAAAGTTTGAAGCACACCTCCCGAGTGTGTCCTCTTCACCCACAATAATCACAGGTAGGGACAGTAGTGCTGGAGTTGTCGCGACCAACACTAGTTAAGCCTTCCCAAAGGGAAGGGAGAGGGGATCGGTGGTGGAGGACGCGAGTCCAAACAGTATCTGACTCTATATTCAGACCCATCAAGAAAACATGTAGGCGAAAGCGTTCTTCCTTTTGTAGTACAAACAAGAGTAAACTGCTTGAAATAGTCCAATTCATGATAGAGCTGCTCAAACTCAGAAAAATAGGAAGCAAAAGTCTCAGATCCCTGTCTCAACTCCAAAATGCGACGAGTAAGCTCATAGATCTGGGTAGAACTACCGATCTGTGAGTATGTTTCTCTTGCCCGAGTCCATATCTCAGAAGCAAAATCCATCAGTATGTAGCTGCAATAAACCTGCGACATAGAGTGTAGGAGCCAGGAGACAACGAGGGAATTTTCCGAGCCCCATCGTGTCCAAGAGGGATCGTCCTTCAGAGGTTCCTTGACAGTCCCATTTATGTAACCATATATCTGGTGGTTGTGTATCACACGCAGAGCAGCACGAGACCATTCAAGATAGTTTGTACCATCGAGAGGCACGACGGTGATCTTCAAGGAGCCAGAGTGGTCATGAGTCCGCGACGGGTCACTTATCTATGTCATCATCACACTCGGCGAGGAGACGGAAGAATCCCCCATGACCAATCAACAGAGAATCTGAAGGATCAGGAAATGGCTGAACCAAAGAAGTTGGCAGGAGCAGGGACTGTTGAAGGAACAGTGGAAGTCGACAGGCTCAGATTGGAACTTCAGGCGGTGTCAGATCCCAGGCATGATCGACTGGAGTTATGGCGAGAGAAATCGATGAGATTTGGAGGAAGTCATGACCAGATGAAGTCACGACCAGAGAGATTGACAAGGAGAGACAACGACAGAGATGAGAACCTGGTAAGCAGCAACAACAGAGATGAGGATCCGGTGAGCAGCAACGGTCGTGTTATCGGAACTCCAGGGGATGATGAGTATCAACAACCAATGAGATCGACGATGAAGAAAGAGGGAACGATGAAGGGAGGCGACATCATGAGGGAACGGCGACGACTTTCTCTTCAGCGGCCGGCGATGGGAACAATCCCCTCGAGGGACCGCATGAGCGGATGCGGGATTAGGGACGCTCAAAACTTTTGAGCGCTGCTACAGAATTAGACAGAGACAACGAGTCACTAGGAGAACGACGACGGAGCGGGAGAAGCGCGCGTTTAGGGTTTAATCTGGCTCTTATACCCAGTGGAAGTGAGGAGAATAATAATGCATTGATTTTACTAAGCTCATTACTCCTACATATATATGAGTAAGGCATAAAACACAAGGAGCAATTACAACTGAGAATCCCTCTTCAAAGGTTTCAGTATTTGGTTCTAAGGGTTTTTTAATCAAAAGACTCAAACTGATTTTACGAGTCTCCTTATCAAAAGAGTCAGACCATCTGATTGGTAGTGGATTCTCACCATGTAGGAAGAGAAGAGTACCCAAATTTTAGGGGAACCTCTATAAATATTTTTTTCATCCGAATTGTTGCACTATAACTTAGATTTTTCTTTTCTGCACTTGCATAATCTGTGATTGTGATTGTGTTTGTGATTAAAATGTCTAGATTGTTTCAGATTTTCGATGTACTCTATTCATTTTCCCCTCTAGAGTAATCTGTGTTGATATTCTCAAAACTTTCCGCACATTCAAATAAGATGCACCAATTTATGCATAAAAGGCACATGATATAATAAATTCAGATTATGAATATGTAAATCCAACATACAAACAGATAATTACAATTAGTGACCTTCTTTGGTCTGCTTTAATTCGTGGGAACATTAGCTTCAAAATGTTCATTTCATCTAAACAAGACAAATATAAAGTTAATATGTTTTGACCGTGTACTCGCCTGGCATGGATTTTGCAAACAAAGAATTGCCTCGCACAATTTCTTCCTACCGACGGTCTTTGTTTGGCATTGAGCTTCGGCGGACAAATTTGTGTCCTTTTTCATTTCATTTGACAAGAGAGATTCACAAGTTTCCAACATAGACTCATTTTTTGATGCCGAGGTCTCATTTCCTGACAGAATAATCAATTAATTAAATATTACATATCGGTGTAATCGTATGCCATGCCATAGAAATCATAAAGTTTGATGAAGAGGTCAAGGCATATTATTTCATATATGAACTAAATCATGAGTGTACAAGAACTATGATTCACCTTTGGTTAAGGAAATGAATGATGTAAGAAAAATAAAATCTCATTTTTTTCTAATATCAGCTGGTGCACATCATATCCTAGCAAACAAAAGTATGTAGGTAGAGGGCACAGGTCTATACTAAGTAAACTTTACCTCTCCAATGTGGGACTATTCTCAACACGACCTCTCACATGTTCATAGATTCGCACTATCGCAGAATAATATATGTAGATTGATACAAAAGAAAATACAAAATATCGAGACAAGCTCAATCCAATCTCTCGAGGGCAGGATCCCTCCAAGAGCATACTCTCCAAAAGAGACCAAAGACCTAATGATCCAAGATACCGTCTCTCAATACTAGGGGCTTCTTATATAGATGGAGATCCACACTACAAGACAAGATACACTAAGGACAAAATATATAATTAATTAAGAATACAAGATAATGCATAAAGGTGTCCGCGTCTCCGATAGAACTCTCGTGTAGTGGGTCAGATCGTTCAGGCCGCACGTGTCGCTTGTCCACTAGGGTGTATACCGTATCAATACACCCTCCCTAGAAATCGACATAATCCCCAATGTTAAGCCTGATAGAAAACAATTTATGCATGGAAATGAGATCCCGTAGTCACTTTCGGTGGGCGGTTCAGGTGAAAAATCAGTATCTTGGATGTGTCTGGCATGGCTAGCACAAGATTACGACATGATGAGGGTCGCCGATCTCAAACAAAACGTGGTAGCCAATCTCTTTATCCAAGTCTATGATTATGGTGGCGGTGTAGCGTATGCTGAAGTGTGAGGCCGCACGAGTGGGTGAGGTGATGAAGCATGTCGTGGAGAGCTTGACTGAGAGAGGATGTGATTTGGCAGGATCTAGCCCTGCAAGAAAGCATGGGAAAGAGTATGAATGTGGGAAGCACAGATTTAGAGTGGCAAGTTCTCAAAATGGAGGTAATTACGATATGGGCCCCATGTGGAGTTGGAGATGGGTAATGGAAGGGTACCTGCTTTAAAAAAACAAGGAAAATTACTAAAAGTAAAATGTGGGTAGGCTAGTGCGAGTGGACCGGTCGAGTAGAGTAGGCATGCAGAGGAAGGAACTAAGAACGACTGAGCGAAGATGAGAGTTGAGGGGATCGATATTTCGGCCTGACAAGGCAAGAGTGGAGTTCAATGGAGAAGCGTGGAAGAAGAACGTGTCATCCTGACAAGGAAAAGTCCTGTTGGGATGTCGTGGGGGAAAAGCTGACTGGGTAGAGCTTCAGAAGGATGATCTTAGTGTCTTGTCGACAGGTAGCATGGTGTGAGATGGGACGTCGTCAGGTTCGAGGTGATCGACGTCGGGAAGATGCTGAGGGAGGTGGGTGAGTTGCCGATATGGGTTGCGGGCGCAGCTGGTTGGGCGTGAAGGACAAAGATGGGCGATAGCTGGAACCAAGGACAACAGTATGCAAAGACGGTGTTTGGCAACGCCCAAGTAGATAGTCAGGGGGAAGGAGTCGGCTGGTGCAATGCAGGCTGGGAGGTCATCTGTGGAAGGACTCAAGAGCCAAGAACGAGCAAATAATGGTGAGGTACAAGGGATTAAGGGCGACAATGGTGGATATGAGAGGAAGGAGTCGATGTGAGGGGAAATAGGAAAAGACGCCAAGGCGGTTGCTTGCAGGACGATGCAGAGCTGGTGGTGAAGGACGTGCACCATGACGAGGAGGTCGGCCATGACGACATCGATCCTATCGAAATGACCGTGCATCGATTCTGGTATGATGACCACAACGGAGGGAAGGGAGAAGGCACGACCTCGGCGAACAACGAAATGGTAGGTGGGGATGGTAGATGGGACCAGCTAATAGACTTGTGCTATTGTAGAACAATATATATATATATACGAGTGCCCGACACGGGGCTCCGCCCCTACGGCCAAGCGCGACAGTACCCGGCCGGCGATGGCGGGCTTCGCCCGCCCTCGGCGCGATGTTGTCGGGGCGGCCTTCGGGCGCATCGAGCGCCCGCCTCCGCACGGGCTTCACCCGTGCTCGGTGCGTTTGCGGGCTGCGCCTGCAACATATACATATGAGTACTCAAAATGACCGTAAAAAAATATACATCAATATTACAATATTTATTTTGTAAAAAAAAAACGTACATACTTAAAAATATTATTTTTTTCCCTCTCTCTCCCCCTCTCTCCTCTCTTTCTCTCTCTCTCTCTCCTCTCTTTCTCTCTCTCTCGCGGGAAGTTTATTTTTATTTTTTTATATTAAAAATGTTTCAGATAAAACATGTGAAAGATCCAACGGTGGAAAATGAAAGCACGGTAAGAGCATGGAGAATGCTATATTCACTTATATAATAAAGATATATATATATTATTCAAAGAAAATACAAGATATTGAAGGCCGGTCCAATCTCTTGAGTGCAGAATCCCTATAAGAGCCTACTCTCCAAGAGAACTCAAAGACCTAATGATCCAAAATGCCCTGTCTCAATACTAGGGGCTACTTATGTAGATGGAGACCTCAACTACAACACGAAACACACTAAGGACAAAATACATAATTAAGAATACAAGAAAATGCATAAAGATGGTTGCATTTCTGAGAGAACTCTCATGTAGTAAAGTCGATCATCCAAGTGCACGTGTCGCTTGTCCTCTATGGTGTATTACGTATCACATGTAAAAAATTTTGCCTCTAGCACATGGACTTCCTTTTTTCTCTAATTGGGTGATAAGGGGGTGGGTGTTGGGCCTAACCTGCTCTTATGTCATATTAGAACCTAGGCATCTAATCTAAAATCAATTAGTTGTAGGTGGAGGGTCACATGATTTATATTAGAAGCATAAGGCTACATGATTTTCCCAATGTGGGACCATATCCCTATTTGAGAGAGTGGTGGTGGTTGTGAACACAGTTATGAAAAACACCGGTACCATTTGGATAGGTGCAGTTACAAACAATATCTTACCAAAATAACGTTAGCGGTCGTGAATGCTCAAACCTAAAAAGTGAAATTTGGGCCAAAAAAAGTCCCGAAAGTTCCAAATGCAGGTAAACCACCACAACCATATTTACTACCATAATTTCACGCCGCCGCTGCATAAACACCACACATGTCCGAAACATAGCCTATATTATCAACGGTAACCTAAGTAATGAACTGAAATTTGTGCAGTTTTGGATGTAATGAGGTTTATATCTCCTATGTGATCTATATTTTAAACTCATTCATAAAAACAATAAAAAGAGCAAAACTGCCAAAATGGTAAGGGAGCATACCACTTAATAGAGTCAGGATGCTCATCTCACAATGAGAAATATCATCTTCAAGTAAACGCTGCTGCTGACACTAGAAAAGAGAAGAAGGGAAAATGATTACTTCCAATTGAGAAGCATGTGTCCTGAATAAATAAAGTAGAATGAAAAGGAACAAGAGATCAATTAAAAGAATCAAAAGAAAAACAGCATACCAGTTCATCTCTCTTGTTCTTAAGCATTTGTAAAACAGACATTAAGTCAAATTTGTTTGATAAATCAATTGGATCATGGGAGTTCAGCTGCAAGGACCAAAGTAAAAAATCAATGGTCAAGTTGTGAATCAGAATCTAGGAACATCATGTATTCTTCTAAGATTTCTTAATCATTTATTTCTCCCATTTGATTTTTCTTTTTAGAACAGCAGTTGAATGAGATAGCTATAGAAAACAAAAAGGAGTGATAAAAACAATTTGAGGCATGGAAACAATGAAAAGTGGACTGAAACCATCTAACTGGAGATATGAATCCTTGAACTCAAAAGTAATTGCTTCTGTACTGACTTCAATGTAAGTTAGTTTATAGTTTGAAAGGGACCATGTTTAGAAAGAAAATAGGCTCACGTTATGCACCCGACCACAATTCCAAAGGACACCATGGGCCATGCATAACCCACCAAATAATCAAGGAGAGGGTGATGCCACCTAGGACCTGTTTTGGGCCATGCATTAATTGCAATCCCTTCGGGCAGAAGGATTGCATAGGGAAGCAAAGTGGGGCAGCACCGCAGCATGCTTTGCATGGGGAAGGTACAGCATAAACGAATGTTTGTTATGGGGAGTAAAAAAGCATTAAATGTAAATTTTGTCTTGTACTGGGAGGGCTTGGCTCTATTTATATATGTGTTTGTTTGTATGAGTTTTATGATGGCAATCGGCGACACAGACCCCGCTGATGCGTCCGAATTGTATGAGTTTTTGGGCCTGTTCGGGGTCGATTGGCTACCTGCCATATTTGGTATCTCCGGATCGACGATCCGACCCCGCTGATGCGTCCGAATTTTTTTTAATTGCATTTTCATATATTATTGTGCAAGACCAATGCTCTGGATGCTGAATGAAGGAAGCATGGTTATGTGCACATAAATCAAAATGGATTCTTGAGTCTGCCCTCTCTGATGTCTTTGGCTTTGATTTGAGGGCATGATTCCGCAGCAAACGTGATGGTATAGGGGGCCACTATTTCAGTGGTAATCTGTGAGCAGCCACTTTGTGCATCTATTGTCAAAGGTTCGGTCTTTCTCCTCTGAGAGAAGCCACTTTGGGCATAGGGCCAAAGGTTAGGTCTGTTTCCAATCTTCCCCCGCCCATACCCCCAATGATTGGGGACTATATGGGTTCTGTTGTTGTTGTTGTTGTTGTTGCATTTTCATATATTATATTGTTGTTTTCAATTATTATTTAATGTAATTGGGTTTGTCACATTAACATCCAATCATAGTCGTTGATGTAAGGGTGTCCTAGAGTAGTTCTATTATAAATAAGAGTACCGGGGGCAGCCATCATGCTATTGCAAAATTTGCAGAGCTCCTTCCCAGAATCCGGCGGCCTTCTTGCGGTACCGACTCTGTGAAGCCCTAGGTGATGACTCATAGGTTTGTTCTTGCATTCCCCTCTTGCCGCTGTCTTTTATTTCCAGGAAAAATCCTCTCCAGTAACCCCAGCAGTGCAGCCACGTCCAAATCATCTCCTGCAGCCCGCCTAAAGCCCTGCTCCTTCACTGTTTTCCAAATATCCCTCACTGCCTCCACCGAATCATTTCCTGCAGCCCGCCTAAAGCCCTGCTCCACTGTTTTTACAAAAAAACTCACTGCCTCCACTAAATCATCTCTTGCACCCCGCCTAAAGCTTTCCCCTTCACTAAAACACCTTCCCTCACTATTTTCCGCCACAAAATCCCCCCCCCCCCCCCGCCACCACCGAGAACCTTCAATCCGCACAACCCGCCTAACGCCTGTACCCCAAATCCTCCTGCAGAAATCTTCTCGTGCTCTTCTCGTGCTCTCCTCCGTACAGCCACCATACAACATTTCTTCCTCCTCCGTACAACCACCATACAACATTTCTTCCTCCTCCGGACAGCCACCAACCACACCTGTGAATCACCAGATCTCCATTATACGACACCCTCCCCTTACTTTGTGAGTGTCTTATTGTTGTATTGACCTTTGCTTTGATATTAAAATATGGTGTTGTGATTTCATATTTATTTGGATCTATAGAATCGTGGTTGTTTGTTTAGATTATTTGTGACTTGCAGAACCAATTCGCCGCAAGCTCTTGTTTTGGCCCTCCACGCGGAGGAAGGCCGAAGTTGACTTTGCCTAAAAGAATTACTTTTCCTTGCTTAAATTATCTGCTTGCGATTTAATTATTTATTGTTTGGTTTGATCTCTTCGTCGGGACCTTGCATATGTGTTACATTCAATGTTCAAGGGTAACAAAACTATCTTCTCCGCACTTCACATTGGAGTTGCATTCTAGTACTCACGCACCCGTGGCCTACACTACATCAGTTTTATATCATGAATTTAATATAAGTTTTGACAAGTGCTAGGAGTTGAATACTAATAATATGTGGCAATTTTGTAATTATCTTATTGTGGCATTTCTGTAATATTGTGAAGACGGTAACAATGCAATATGTATAATATGTGAAATACCTATATGTACATGGGTATTACTATGGAATGAGATCAAAGAATTTTTCCGGCTCAATAATTTGACTTAGTATCAGAACAAGGTTGCGTAAGAATTCGAGCCGCCCCTCGTATCTGCTCCAAGAAGCTTCGCCACACCCCGTATCTCCTTGTTACCGCTCCAGGAAGTCTCATCGAGCATCGTTCATACTCCTTAGACCCTCGTCGTGCTCTACTGCCACCGCTCCAGAAGTCTTCCACAAGTGTCTCCGGCGGACTAGGAGGACTAGGCGAGGCTCATGACTCCTCGAGGAACCCTCCTTGACCTCCACTATGGCTTTCGGCCCATAGCTAGGCCATCGTCGGCCCTTGTTGACCACAACCAGGGCCTTAAGCACTTTGATGTCCTTTAGGAGGCTGCCAGACCACCGACTACCCTATCCGACGAGCAAAGCTTTGGGATGTCTTAGGATGTTGTGGTGATCAAGTCCTCTATTTTTCTTAATTCTGACAATAAAACTGTCTTTCCATCATTATAGGGGATTCTTTGGGCTCCTTGTCCATCATTCAGGTGACACAATTGAGTAATCCCCCGTGAACTCATGGTCATTCAAGTTCCTTGAAGATTACAACTGTACCGTTGGATGGTACAATCTTGCGGTAGTTAAACCACTACAAAAGATCCCTCATGGAGGAAGTGGGATTAAGATAACTCGTTGGTGGTCTTATGAGTTCTCCACTTCATGTCCCCTATTGTATATCAGAGCTGCATGTTTATGGACTCCGCATATGAGATTTGCGCTCACGTGCATGAGAATTACTTGCAAATTGGGAGTTCTATTCAGGTGTATGACACTTGTCGGTCCTCGAGTTGAAGCAAGAATTAATGCTTGTCTCTACCTATTTTTCTGAATTTGAACATATGTATCAGAAGCTGGATTATTTGGAAGATTTTAATCTTGAGTACAACGTAGTCATACTTAAATCACATGGAATTTGATATTATGCGAACCCATGTCTTACACCGCACTCAGCTTCCATCTCTCAGGGAGGCATTTAGTATGGTCTTGTATGATGAAGCGGCGGAGATTCCTGAGCTCCACTACATTGACTAAGCATTTTGCACTCGCTCGATTTGGTTGCGGTCAACCTTCTTCTACTACATTGAGTGAATTGATGTTTCTATTTCTTCATGTTAACACTATGGGATGAAAACTCACATGTGAGTATTGATATCGATTATACCCATATCTTGCCTGGTCGAGATGTTGATTGTGGTGGTAGCAGAAATTCAGGCCCTCACCCTCAATTTGCATCATGCACTACCGAGCTTCATGAGGATTCGTCCACAAGTGCCTCCCCCACTATCTTTACTACCTCAAGTATACCAAGTGCGAATACTGCTTCCACCTCTTCATATGAGTGAATTATTGACTTCGGCTCTACCAATCATATGACAAGGTCAAACTCAAATTTTGTCTCATATACCCCTTTATTTGTCCATGACAAAGTCATTGTTTCCAATGGTTCCTTGTCCCCTATTGCAAACAAGAGGCAATTTCCTACTATCCTACTATTTTTGTTTACTCTGTTCTACATGTCCTATCTTTTCCTCATAATCTTCTTCCCATTGATGATTTTACAAAATTAATGAATTGCTATGTAACCTTGTTTTCCTGATCATTGCGTTTGCGTCTTTATGCTTACGAAGCAATGCATCGGCAGTGACAAAAATTGTGGGGGCTTATACCTCTTGGACCAGGAGCTGACTTCTCATGCATTATCATCAACAGTGTTCCCACTCTTGATGGCATTCGGCGTTGGCACTAGCGTCACATACATTCATCGTCTTCTTATTTGCAAAAAATACTTCCATTTTTTTTAATCTTTTAGTTAAGCAATTAACTTGTGATGTATGTAAACTCTCTAAGCATGTTCATCGTGGTCCTTGCCATGTGTTATGGACATGCATGAAGATGCTACGTCGTGGAGGGTCTACACGCGCAGGAAGGCATCGACACGTAGCCACCGACGTTGGAGGAGACCGCGGGAACTACTGCTATTTAAATATTTTCGTTTGGATGTTATTTACATTTTTTTTACTATCTGCACACCTGAACTCTCGCTATTCGCACCCCACTATTATAAGGGGAGTTGTATGTTTTCATTTAGGCTTATCTTGGATGAATCTAAGAATTAGAACTGCTCCCTAAGGTTCTCTTCTCCCACTCTCCCTCATTCCTCTCTCTCCCCTACCATTGGCGACTCCTCCCCTGGTTCCGTAATATTTGAAACGACCTGCCGACCGACCGCTATTGCCTCCGGTCCCTATAGCCGTTGGTAGATCCCACAGATCCCTGCAGCCGTCGGTCGATCCCGTCGATCCCCGCCGGTCCCTACAGTCGCTCGGCGCTAAAGCCGTCTGTTGAAGCCAGGAAAATCCCGACTCCAAAATTCGGATCAATGCAGCCGGAGGCTACTCGCCCAGCGGTCCGACCAGACGGCTTGACTGGCGACGACGAGGGAACTAGGACGGAAACAACAGGACCCCAGGCGCTGTGGCAGGGAGGTCCCACCACGTACCCGGAAGCTCAGAAGAGACTTCCCCTCCACAACCAAAGATGGCCTAGCAGGGTACGAGGAAGGCACCGACTTGGAGAGTATCAGGGGTGACGGCCATGGATAACGGGTCCAAGAATTTGAAAGTTGGGTTCCGAAAGCTCAAGTTCAGGTGTCAATCCAAGTACCCTTGGGGTCGTATTTATAGGCAAACCAGGGGGGGTCTTATTTATACCCCACCCAGCCCGGCGACTACGCGACATTGAGGCGACCTCGCTTGAAATGGGTGAGTATCACATATGGTCGCCCACCTTTTAGCGAGTATAAGGGGTTGCTCGCACATGCTCGCCTATACTCGCCCAGACCTTCTGCTGCTCCTACTAGCTGAGCTGTCTTGGATCTTCGGCTTCTGGCTTCTGTGTTGACCTTTGACCTTGACTTCTGCCTACGTGGCTTTGGACGGGCCCCACCCTTGGAGAATAAGGGTTGTACACCGTCGATCCCTGCTTTCCGTCGATCCTCATGTGCGCTCTATGGATCCTTCGACCCGCGAGCACCTGAATCCCACCGCTGACACAGCGAACGACTCCATCAGCCGCCGCTTGGAAGCCCATGACCAGCTTTTCAACTCCATGCACGCGACGATCCTCGTCATCAACTCCAAGCTCGACAACCTCCAAGCCTCCGCCGCCACTTCCGCTGCTTTCGGCTCACCCGCGGATGGGGGAACCCTCCTCAAGGCCATCCCGGCCCGGATTCCACCGGAGCCGCCACTCCCACCATCACCGACACGTCCGGCCATCACTCTCGACATCCTGTCCTTCACTGACGTCGACCCGATGGAATGGATCGCGAAAGCTGAACAATACTTGGACCTCCATCTCACTCCCGACTCGGACAAGGTGTCTACCGCCATTGTCAGCCTTGACGATTCCGCGCTTCATTGGGCTCGGTGGCTTCGCCAGTCCAACCCTTGCCTCTCTTGGCACGACCTCAAACAGGAGATGATTCGGCGGTATGATACTTGCTACTCCGGCTCCGCCATCGAGCCCCTCTGCGGCATTCGCCAAACGGACGGCCTTGATAAGTACATTAATGAGTTCCTCGCCTTGGTCACTTATGTTCCCGGCCTTCCGCCCGACCACTATCTGGGGTTCTTCATGCAGGGCCTTCTTTCGCATATACGTTCACGCCTCCGCACGCACCATCCGCGGACGGTCTCTGACGCCCTCGACATGGCCCGTCTAGTGGAGTCCGACCTCTTTAATCGGCCCCCTTCGCCTGTCGCCGGGCACCATACCCCGCGACCACCATGGCGGCCGCCTGCTACGGCTCCTCCCCGGGTTCCACAAGGGGGCCCCACCCAGGCAGCACCACGGCCCCTCAGCGCCTTTCGAACAGTGATTACGATGAGCTCCGCAGCAAAGGATTGTGTTTTCGATGTCGCCAACCCTACTCCCCCAACCATTAATTTTCGGTGAAGGAGTTCCACGCCATCATTGGAGACATTGACCCCGAGGTTACTTTGGCCGACTCTGAGGCCCTCGAGCTTTTCGAGGAGAGCGTCTCCTTGGACCCCGCCGCGGCTACGTTCCACCGACTAGAGTTGCCCTATTCTCCTTGGACTCTCTCGGTGGGGCCATGTTCTGTGACAGCGGACTTCTATGTGTTCGTCCTCGTCGGCATCAACGTTATTTTGGTGTGGCTTGGCTCCGCACACTGGTCGACGTGCGCGTCAATTGGTCGACCATGACTATGCAGTTCATCCACGGGGGCCGGTCGTGTCGCCTCGACGGCGACTCCACTCTCTGGTCTCTTTTCGCACCATACAACGGACCACCGAGGTCGGTTCACCACTTGGATTTGACCCATCTCGGGGCTGGTAGCAGTCCCTCCCACTTACCCGACGGATCATCAGGAGCTACCCACTAAGTTCGTCGACGACTTCTGGCCTCTGACAGGGTTACCTCCGGCCCGGATGACCAACCACGCCATTCCCTTCCACCCAGGGACCGCGGCGGTCTCAGTGCGGCTCTATCGTTATGGTTGTAACAATCCAATAAAATTAAAAAGAAAAAAAAAAGGAAAACAAATAGATTGTTAATCACAGCCCATCCCCCGATTTAAACCCACGGTCTAGGGCTCCCGATCCGCAAGGCGCTCAGCCGCTCCTCCCGTTTCCTAATCCCGTCTCCTGCGTCGCTCCTCCCGTCTTCCGCACGCAGCGCCGCCACTTCCACTTCCTCCTACCGGCGCCGCCCTGCTCTTCCTCCTACTCGTGGCCGACGGGAACTCTTCCTCAGGCCGGCAGCAACCCTCTTCCCTCCCCTCCAAGGAATCGTCAGTCTTCTTCCTCCATATCCCCTTCCTCTGGCCGACCTCCAGCAGCCGGGATAGGTCTCCAGCAGTCGGCAACCCCCTCCTCCTCCCCTAGCCGGCTGTGGAAACCCTTCCTCAAGGCCGGCAGCTCCCCCTCCGACTTCCTCCAAGGGCAGAAAGTCCTAGTTCCTCTTCTTCTTCCTCGTCTTGACCGGGTTTTGCGAGAGGGACATTTAGGGTTTTCTTCCCTCCCCTCCCTGGGCTCGGATTTGGCTCCCGTGGGTAAGAATCTCCTCTTTCCCTCTATTCAATTTTTTCTTAAATTAGTTTGCAAAACTTTGCGCTCCAAATCACGCATATTTTGTGATCCAAGTTTATGCCCCTCTTATAATCGACTAACCAACTTGTGTTTGTGATTCCGGCGCCGCTCTTCGAATCCGTTGGTGGGATCACCCAAAAGCCCCTTCCGATTTAGGGTTTCCCTAACCTAAAGCGTCGTCAAATCGTCGATTCCTTCATGTAATTTCCTCTCCCCTCACCTTCGAGGGAGGTAAATTTCGCTAACTCACACTTGTTTAAATTATTGTGATTTAAAATACGCGTGCTCATGTAGGGTTTTTTGTTAAATACAATTATCATCTATGTTTGTGCTTAATCAGGTTTGAATTAAAACTGTTAATTTGGCTGCGCCACTTAGCCGCCACCGTCAACTTCAGTCTTACTTAAGGCAAGTAGAGAAACCTCTCGCTTGCAACATTTGATCGTAACTAGTTACTTTTTCTTATGTCCATAAATTTTACTGTTCGGCACTTGAATCATCAAAATGATAACTTGCCTCATTCACTAAATTATAAAATAATTCGTTAATAACGTAAGTAAACATAGAAAGGTAGCGTTTAATTGATGCAACTCCTTGACTTGGGTTCTCTCAAGAATCCCTAATGGAAACAAGAGACACGTCACAACGAGCTTGAACTCCTGAATCTCTGATAAGCCATGAATCTGAATCTTGAATCTGAATTTTGAATCTGTCTAAATCATGAATCTTGTGCATCAAACAAAAACACCTACACTGTCATGTGTTACAACTTATGTTATTACAAAAGTCTGCTTATACTATACCCCGGAGTAAGTTAATATTTCAGTTTATTCCCGCGTGACTATTTTACTTGCCTGTCTTGATAGCTTGTGACGTAGGGTAAGGCGCTAATGAACACATAAGGCTAGATGCACATGCAAATGCAAATGTCGGGCGAATTCAAACTGGCAAAACAATATTTATAAATCATATAACTAGATTTTTCCACAATTGAATTAAAGCAATTTAAAACCAAGGTAACAAAGAGAAGCGTATGAGCGCGATAGTGCGCGAAATCAAATATTTAATTGAACAAGGAAATACAAATACCAAAACAATTGAAAACAAAGTCTATAAACCACTATCTCTCAAGTAGAGAACAAACACATGATCCAACAGTAAAGAAATTGACAAACAAACCTTGAACTTTGCAAACTATGTAGAGGGGAGGGCTGTCGGGGTGGTAAGAGCACAATCCGAGGCTGATTTCAGACTTTAAAATGTAGCCCCAACAGCTGGACAGCGAAGGTGAATGTTGGAACGAAGTTGTAATACCGGAACAGAACCCAAAGTGGCAGCAATCAGCAACAGCAGTAGTTTTTTGACTGTCCAGGGACCTGGACAGCAAATCTGACTATGCAGGGGTGTTTTGGGTGACTGGCAGCAGGCGGTTTGTTACGATTTAGAAGGAAGAACGAGGTAAGATTGCATTAATCAAGAACGCGGATACAATCCGGAGTGAACTCCGGCCAAGATCAAGGAGGCTGGGTCCTCCTAAGATCCCTCTCTCAAATGAGAGCCCAAAACCTAATATGATCCAAAGATGCCATCTACTCCCAAACCACCTCCTTATATGGGGAGGGGGGGCTCACATGCCAAAACCCTAGAATAATAAGAAATACAATAGTAATACGCGCGTCCGCGTAACAATCTATCCTGCCAGAAAATCGACCTTGACCTCAAGGTCGAAGTACCGCCCTGCCTCTAGTAGTAATGTGCCCGCTGGTGGGCCGCCGCAGAGGTGCCCGGATCTCCGTCTGGTGGTACATCCTTGAGCAGAAGGGTGTCCAAGCCAGCCGCACCGATCTCGTCCAAATCATCCCCGATGAGGGCCCGGAACTCATTGGCAGGACAATTATGATTAGGCAAGTAGGGTTGCTTGCAACGGTAGCACAGACCCTTGCTCCGCAAGTCATTGTACTCTTGGTTGGAAAGACGGAGGGTGGGGATATGACGGTTGGTGCGTGGGCCCATAATGGTTGGTCGAGGAGGAGGAGGTGGCAATGGTGGAGGTTTAGATGGGGGAGGAAAATATGGTTGGTAGGGAGGGTCCCCGGACGTTGCCATGAATTCGGCTTCCACCAGTGGGGAGAGGTTCATGGCTTGGTGGACAGTTGACGGTTGCAGGGTGCGGAGACGGGCTCGGATGTGGGGTTGTAAGCCGTGCATGAAGTAGGCCAAGTAATGGTCGGGTGGGAGACCAGGAACATGGGTGACCAACTCGATGAACGCATCGACGTACGAATCAATGGTGCCGGTCTGACGGAGGCCGCAAAGGCGTTCGATCATGGAGCCGGGATAGCGGTGATCAAACCGCTGAATGAGGGCCTCTGTGAAGGCTGTCCAGGTGAGGCCGGGGGAGGATTGGCGGAGCCAGCGGACCCAGTGGAGGGCGGAGCCCTCCATGCCGATCAAGGCCATGCTGACCTTCTGTAGCTCCGAGATCTGCTGTATCTCGAAGAACTGTTCGGCCCGAGCAATCCATCCCATAGGATCGGTGCCGTTGAAAGAGGGGACATCCAAGGAACGAGGGCCCGGTGAGCACACCCCGGGCAGGGGGGTTGTTGCATGGATGAGTTCCGGTGGGGTCCCGAGGAGGGGCGGCGGATCCGCCACTGACGTTGCAGAGGTGGTAAGGCGGCCGGCCAGGAGGGAGTCGAGCTTAGCATCCATGCGTAACATGAGGGCCTGCAGCGATGCGATGGAACTGTCATGGTCATCCAAGCGACGGGATGGCGGGATCGGTGGTTGGGTGAGAAGGCGTGGGATCTGGGTGGCCCATTAGACGGCTGGAACGACGTGTCATGCACGGAAGAAACCGCAGGGGGCGTGCTGGATCGGCAGACGGGCTGGGACGAAGCGGCAGGAGGGCGTGCTGGATCGGCGGAAGCTGGGAGGCGGAACGATCGCATGGGGAGTGCTGGGTCGGCGGAAGCTGCGACGCGGAACTGCAGAGGGCGTGCTGGATCGACGTGCGGGATCGGGCGTGTTGGATCAGGCGTGCTGGATCGGACGCGGAACTGCAGGGGCGTGCTGGATCGGGCGTGCTGGACGCGGAACGATCGCAGGGGGCGGAAGCTGGGACGCGGATCGATCTGGATCGGCGTCGGGCTGCGTACGCGGGAACTGGAGCGGGTGCTGGCAGCGGAACGGCAGCAGGGACGGGATAGGCGCGGGGAAGGGGCGCTGGATCTACTCTGGCGGTGGAAACCACGGCCGGAAGGCGGCAGGTCGGACCACTTGTTACGATTTAGAAGGAAGAACGAGGTAAGATTGCATTAATCAAGAACGCGGATACAATCCGGAGTGAACTCCGGCCAAGATCAAGGAGGCTGGGTCCCCCTAAGATCCCTCTCTCAAATGAGAGCCCAAAACCTAATATGATCCAAAGATGCCATCTACTCCCAAACCACCTCCTTATATAGGGAGGGGGGGCTCACATGTCAAAACCCTAGAATAATAAGAAATACAATAGTAATACGCGCGTCCGCGTAACACGGTTGGTGGTTAAGGGAGAGGCGAGGGATGCTTGGGCAAGATGGCTGGGCTGTTTGGGATGTCTAGGCAGCAGCAGTTGATTAGGAGAGGTGGGAAATGAGTGGAGAAGTGACTGGTTGGGGATTTCTGGATGTGGTAGGGGACGGGTATGAAGGTGAGGTGGGGTTAGTGAGTGCTGGAAAAGAGTGGGATGTGGTTCAACGTGTGGTTAGGAGGTGGGGAAAGAAGGGGCCGGTTGAGGTTAATAATCTGGATGGAATTTTGGGAGGGAGAAGTGGGGGAGAGGCGGTTATCCTTAACTTTAGAATTAATTCCTAAAGTTTAGGAAAGTGAAATGGAGAGGTAGTGGGTAGTTATGGTGGTTATGAGTGGTGGTGGTGGCTAATGGCTGGAGGTGGCCGGAGGTGGTTGTCGGTGGTGGTGGTCGCCGGAGACGCTTTCCGGTGATCGCCGGAAAACCCCAAATGATGGAAATAAGTGTGGGAGGTATAGGAAAGCCACCGTAGGTGGTCAGTGACGGACTCCGGTGATCGCCGGAGATGTGTTTGTGGGGTATTGGGACTGTTTTTGTGGGGGGAAATGAAGGCGGTGGAGGGGGGGTTGCTGGTTGGCTGTTGTAGATGGAGGGGGCTGGTTGGCCGGCCAGGAGGGGGCTGCTGTACAGGAGGAAGGAGGGGCTGGTTGGCTGCTGTATATGGAGGGGGCTGGTTGGCGGCTGTAAGGGGGGGGGGGGGGGGGGGGGGTTGGCCGGCCAGGAGGGGGCTGCTGTACAGGACGAATGAGGGGCTGGTTGGCTGCTGTGGGTGGAGGGGGCTGGTTGGCCGGCCACTAGAAGGGGGAGTAATGGCTTGGCCGGCCAAGGAGTGGGGGGGGGGGGGGGGGAGAGCAAGCCCGGGCTTCGCACCCGGAATCGGCTTCGGCACCGAAATGATCAAGAATTGACTTCTAAACTCCAATCTTCAATGCCTACAATGAGAGCCCTCACCCTCTATTTATAGTTTTCTAAGGACCAATGAACGACTATGATTGACCGAACACTATGACTCAAATAAAACATAAAATTACAACTCAAAATAAAAAATGACAAGAGACAAAAATACAAAGTTCGTCGAGCCGCTCGAAATGAGCGGTCCCGATCATCACTGCGCCCGTGGTCGTCGCGAGTAGACCCGAACGGGTCGGGCGGGCTGCTCCCCATCAACTCCCCCCATCTCAGAATCATTCATCTCCGTAGAATGAAGATGATCATAATGTCGTCGTAGGGCGGGGGCGAGTCTCTCGAGCTCTGCTGCAGAAATCCAGATATCATCGGTGAAGTGGCGGCCCTGCCAATGGACCAAGTAGCGAACTCTGTCTGGTGCGGGTACAAGCTCATGAGCCACGATCTCCGTAATGATGTCAAACGGGCTGGTAGTCGAAGAAGAAGGAACTGCTGAAGGCAATGGAACTGTTGATGATGACGGGGCTGCTGCGGTCAATGGAGCTGCTGATGACGGCGGGACTGCTGATGACGACGGGGCTGCTGCGGATAATGGAACTGCTGACGGTGGTGGAGCTGCTGTCAATGAACGAGGTGCGGGAACTGGAGAAGCTGAATGATCTGTCGGTGTTGAGGACTCGGGTGGGAATGGAAGCTGGGTGGTAGGCGAAGACTGTTGCTGAAGCGGTGAGGTGGAAGGAGATAGTGGTATGAAGGGGAGGTGGGGCTGCTGCGAAGACTGGGGCTGTAGTGGAGCGGTGGATGTAGACGGAGGCTGAGAGGATATAGTGGTAGAGGGCGAAGGGTGCATATAGTCATGCGGCTCAAAATATGAAGTCAAATCTTCAACATTGAATATAGGTGAAATCCCCATACTTGGCGGGATATCCAGTTCATAAGCATTTGTTCCAATTCGTTTCAACACCGTGTAAGGACTCATTCGCTTAGCATTCAATTTTCGAGCAGTTCCTTTCGGGAACCTCTCAGCGCGTATACGAACCATCATTTGTTCTCCTTCTTTAAAGTTTTTCATTCTTCTGTGACTATCAGCATACGATTTATAAATATTTTTATTGCAAGAAATCTTTCGCCGGACCGACTCATGCATGTCATGTATATGCCTAATGAAGGACTCAGCCGACTCACTAGGACGAGACTCTATAGGTAGGGGAATAAGATCTATCGGCTTCCTAGGCTCATAACCTAAGACTATCTGAAATGGACTCAATCCTGTGGTCCTATTTACCGAACTATTAAATGCAAACTCCGCCATGAGTAACACCGAGTCCCAAAAGGTGGGGTGGTCACCAACGAGGCATCGCAAAAGATTTCCTAGACTCCTGTTTATGACTTCCGTCTGGCCGTCTGTCTGCGGGTGGTAGGCAAATGAAAATAGCAATGTCATGCCAGTCTTTTTCCAGAGGGTCTTCCCAAAATAGCTCATGAATCGGACATCTCGATCGGAGACGATGGTCTTGGGGAGACCGTGAAGTCGAAAGATGTCCCGAATGAATAGTGAAGCAACGTGAGACGCGTCGGCCGTCTTGCTGCATGCAATAAAGTGAGCCATTTTGGAGAACCGGTCAACTACAATGAGTATGGAATCGTGCTTGCGTAGGGTGCGTGGTAATCCTAGCACAAAGTCCATACTAATATCCACCGAAGGCTGGTGTGGTACTGGCAGTGGTGTATACAGTCCTGAATTTTGACGTGATCCATTAGCCGTCTGGCAGATGTAGCAATGCCTGACAACTCGCGCACCGTCCCTCTTTAGGGAGGGCCAATAAAAACGATCTTCCACCAGTGTGATGGTCTTATCCCTACCAAAGTGGCCTGCTGCACCACCGACATGCATTTCCCATACTAGATGATCTCGGAGGGATGTCCGGGGAATGCATAAGAGTGTGCCGCGAAATAAATACCGGTCGGTAATCGAATAATCAAGAATGGTCTCAGGTGAGTCCTGGGATAGAGCGGAGTATATCTGTGCAAAGTCTGGGCATGATGCATACTCAGTGATCAGATGCTCAAATCCCGTGACCTCAGTGGTAAGGGTGTGAAGTAGGCCCACCCGACGGCTAAGTGCGTCCGCGGGTTTGTTCTCAACACCCGCTCGGTGTTTGAGAACATAGTGAAAGTCCTGCGTGTACTCTATCCACTTGGCGTGTCGGTGACTTAATTTTTTCTGGGAGTCCAAAAAACGTAAGGCCTGGTGGTCTGAATATAACACGAACTCTCGTGGGAGGAGATAGTGTCTCCAGTACCTCAATGACTGCATTATCGCATAGAACTCCCGGTCGTAGTTGGAGTACCTCTGTCGGGCATCATTCAGCTTCTCACTGAAGTAAGAAATTGGATGACCCTCCTGACTTAGTACTCTTATGCCTACGGCAGAGGCGTCGCAAGCAACCTCGAAGGCTCGACCAAAATCAGGTAATCGAAGTACCGGAGTCGTGGTCAACTTCTCCTTGATGTCCTCAAATGCCCGAGTGGCGGCAGGTGTCCACAGAAAATCTCCCTTACGAAGGCAACTCGTATAGGGGGCCATGATGGTGCTGAATCCTCTGACAAAGCGTCTATAAAATGTGGCCAACCCGTGGAAGCTTCGAGCCTCGTGGATATTCGTGTGCAGGTCTCATCTAGGAGGCGTCGAACATCAGGATGGACGGACTCTAAGTCCACAATGCCTTCCATAGTCTGAGATGCAGCAACGACGTAAATGAGGTCGGTGTCTAGACTCTCCCTGGTGAACTCACTACGGCGCGGGATATGTACAGGTCTAGGGGCACCTGTAATAACTGAAGGTTCAACCCTCCCTTTTGAGGGATCTCTGGGTTGGGTTGGAGACAATGTGATCTTGCGGCCCTTGCCAAAGAAGACACAAGTGTTGGACCGTCCATAACAAGTCACGTCTCTAGCATAAAGTCAGGGTCTGCCCAGCAAAACATGTGCAACGTCCATGGGAATGACGTCGCACCAAACTCTATCCTCGAAGGAGGCGAGCTGAATCGGAACCTGACATCTCTGGATGACCTGGATCGCTGTTTTATCTACCCAAACAACACGGTACGGATGTGGATGAGGCTCTGCCTTAAGTTTCATACGCTCAAGCCCCTTTTGGGCTATAATATTCACACAACTACCACTATCGATGGCGAGTTTGCAGGGCACACCTGCACTCGGGAAATAAGTGTAAAAGATAGTGGTCCGCTTCCAATCCTCATCCGCACGGGGGGTGTGCAGTAAGCGGCGGATGACGCCCAACTCAAGTGCTCGGTCGGCCTCGTCCTCCCAACCTTCTTCCATGGCCACGAAGATCTCCTCCTCAGGTGGTTCTGCGGGATCAGATATAAAGTCAGGCTCCTCCTCAATAAGCAGATTTCGTGTGGGGCACTGCGCCGCCACATGGCCTCTACCTTGACATCTATAACACTGGATCCCGGGCTTCAGGGGCCCGGTGGCAGTGGAGGTGGCCCTCGTATCTGTGGGAGTACGGGGAGGCACGTAATGTGGATCCCTGCTGTGGGGGCCTCCTAGGGGCAGGACCATTAGACTGTGAAGTAGGTCTCCTAGGGCCTGTAGCGCGTAAGTACTGCTCATACTCTAATGCGAGTTGATAGATCTGCTCGACTGTCTCTAAGCGATGAGGAATGAGCTCTTTATGAATGTCTGCCCTCAGTCCGGTCCTAAAGCGGGAGGCCGTCATGATATGCTCCACTGTGACATCACTCCTCACAACCAGCTCATCAAATCGAGTCATGTACTCGGCTACAGATAGGGTGCCCTGTCGTAGGGTCAGGAGCTGCTCTAAGAGCTGGCTACGATACGAAGCGGGGAGGTATTTTTCCCTAAGTTTCTGCTTCATATCGGCCCATCGGGTGATGGGGTCAAGACCCTCTCTATCTAGGGAGCGCTCCAAACTCGTCCAGTACAGTAATTTCATCTTGGTAAACCTTACTCGCTTCTCATTGCTCATCTCGAACCAGTCAAAATAGTTGTCCATTTCTAACAACCAATCGCTAAACGCCTTAGGATCTAACAGCCCGTCAAAGGATGGGGCATCGATCCGAATACGACGGGTAATATCATCCTCATAACCTCTGGGGGCATCATATCGACCCATGTAGTCATCTCGGTTATAATAGTATCGAGCGTCTTGACCGTGATGACCTCTACGAGGTGGGTATCGTGGCGGGGGCTGCTCCTCTGGGGGAGGAAGAGCTCGGCCTCCATTGGGGTTCCTATAACGATCGTTGGCTTCCCCTGGGGCCTCCTGGGCGGGATGGGGAGCCTGTGCAATTGGGTTGTGGAATATTCGATCTGGGGCGTATGCAGGTGTAGGAGTTCTTTCTCTTTCACGACGACCCTATCGTTGGACAACTTGTGGCCTAGTGGACCTTACTGGACTGGGAGACCTACTAGACTCTAGATCCTCTACTCTAGTGGTGAGGTTTTGAAACTGCTCCCTAATCATGTGCAATTGTGTGCCCACTTGATCGAATCGATCCTCCAAAAATTTTTGGAGATTGGACATAATCAAATCAGTGTTAGAACTGGTAGTAGCCTGACTGTGTTGAGGCGTGAACTTCGACATCGTTCGTCTATATGCCTTACCGTTACGTAACATGCAATGCAGCCCAACCTGGGCTCTGATACCAATCTGACGTAGGGTAAGGCGCTAATGAACACCTAAGGCTAGATGCACGTGCAAATGCAAATGTCCGGCGAATTCAAACTGGCAAAACAATATTTAAAAATCATATAACTAGATTTTTCCACAATTGAATTAAAGCAATTTAAAACCAAGGTAACAAAGAGAAGAGTATGAGCGCGAGAGTGCGCGAAATCAAATATCTAATTGAACAAGCAAATACAAAGACCAAAACAATTGAAAACAAAGTCTATAAACCACTATCTCTCAAGTAGAGAACAAACACATGATCCAACAGTAAAGAAATTGACAAACAAACCTTGAACTTTGCAAACTATGTAGAGGGGAGGGCTGTCGGGGTGGTAAGAGCACAATCCGAGGCTGATTTTAGACTTTAAAATGTAGCCCCAACTGCTGGACAGCGAAGGTGAATGCTGGAACGAAGTTGTAATACCGGGAACAGAACCCAAAGTGGCAGCAATCAGCAACAACATCAGTTTTTTGACTGTCCAGGGACCTGCACAGCAAATCTGACTATGCAGGGGTGTTTTGGGTGACTGGCAGCAGGCGGTTGGTGGTTGAGGGAGAGGCGAGGGATGCTTGGGCAAGATGGCTGGGCTGTTTGGGATGTTAGGCAGCAGCAGTTGATTAGGAGAGGTGGGAAATGAGTGGAGAAGTGACTGGTTGGGGCTTTTTGGATGTGGTAGGGGACGGGTATGAATGGGAGGTGGGGTTAGTGAGTGCTGGAAAAGAGTGGGATGTGGTTCAACGCGTGGTTAGGAGGTGGGGAAAGAAGGGGCCGGTTGAGGTTAATAATCTGGCTGGAATTTTGGGAGGGAGAAGTGGGGGAGAGGTGGTTATCCTTAACTTTAGGAATTAATTCCTAAAGTTTAGGAAAATGGAAATGGAGAGGTAGTGGGTAGTTATGGCGGTTATGAGTGGTGGTGGAGGTGGCTAATGGCTGGAGGTGGCCGGAGGTGGCCGGAGGTGGCCGGAGGTGGCCGGAGGTGGCCGGAGGTGGCCGGAGGTGGTTGTCGGTGGTGGTGGTGGTCGCCGGAGACGCTTTCCGGTGATCGCCGGAAAACCCCAAATGATGGAAATAAGTGTGGGAGGTATAGGAAAGCCACCGTAGGCGGTCGGTGACGGACTCCGGTGATCGCCGGAGATGTGTTTGTGGGGTATTGGGACTGTTTTTGTGGGGGAAAATGAAGGCGGTGGAGGGGGGGTTGCTGGTTGGCTGCTGTAGATGGAGGGGGCTGGTTGGCTGCTGTAGATGAAGGGGGCTGGTTGGCCGGCCAGGAGGGGGCTGGTGTACAGGAGGAAAGAGGGGCTGGTTGGCTGCTGTAGATGGAGGGGGCTGGTTGGACGGCCAGGAGGGGGCTGGTTGGCCGGCCAGGAGGGGGCTGTTGTACAGGAGGAAGGAGGGGCTGGTTGGCTGCTGTGGGTGGAGGGGGCTGGTTGGCCGGCCACTAGAAGGGGGAGTAATGGCTTGGCCGGCCAAGGAGTGGGGGGGGGGGGGGGGAGAAAGCCCGGGCTTCGCACCCGGAATCGGCTTCGGCACCGAAATGATCAAGGATTGGCTTCTAAACTCCAATCTTCAATGCCTAGAATGAGAGCCCTCACCCTCTATTTATAAATTTCTAAGGACCAATGAACGGCTATGATTGACCGAACACTATGACTCAAATAAAACATAAAATTACAACTCAAAATAAAAAATGACAAGAGACAAAAATACAAAGTTCGTCGAGCCGCTCGAAATGAGCGGTCCCGATCATCACTGCGCCCGTGGTCGTCGCGAGTAGACCCGAACGGGTCGGGCGGGCTACTCCCCATCAGCTTGTAGATCATGGGAATTGTACGTGTATTCTTTCTGATCTCCTGCTAGTTGTACTTCATTTTACTTTACTTTGCTTGTATTATTGTTCTGAGGTTTTTTCCTTATTGTTTTGGAATTTGCCTTAGCGTTCGTGACTGCGTCGCCTGGTACCTGAGTCCGCTCTGCACTCTGTTCCTGTGTTCCTGGAGGTTTTCTTATTTTTATTGTTGTATCAGGTTCTATGCATTATTTCTTTTCTGTTGGATATTTCAGCTATGTAATGATTACATTCGGTCATTTTCTCTTATTTCATGGACAACTGTTAGGCTAAATCTTGTACTAAAATTTCATATTATTGCATGTTCATTCTTTTGAGGTCTACATTACATGATTCGGTATTAGTAATTTTTTTGAAATCTTGGTTTTTATATAAACACCTGTATTTTTCCTTTTCACTGTTGTACTCTAAAGCTCCCGCATATTTTTAAAACATATTTTCTTCAAATTAATTATTTTAAACCTAATAATGCTAGTTCAGCCCCGCCTAACAGACATTGTGTTTCATCCCCTCATGTCTGTGGCAACACGATCCGCCCGAAGCGCGCTCTGTCTTTTGCTTTTAGACGGGTCGTGACAATGGTCATGTGCAGAAAGATGAGATCGAGCAACTTGCGCGGGAGATGTTGATGGGGGGTCTCATCCGTCCCAGTGCGAGCCTTTTCTCTAGCCCGATCCTTCTGGTCCGGAAAAAGGATGACAGTTGGCGTTTCTGTGTGGGCTACCGCGAGCTCAACAAGGCAACGGTTCCGGACAAGTACCCAATCTCGGTCATTCAGGAGCTGCTTGACAAACTCCACGGGGCAGCTTTCTTCACCAAATTGGACCTCCGAACGGGCTACCATCAAATTCGGGTGAGGCCGGAGGACGTTGCCAAGACCACATTCCGGACTCACGATGGCCACTACGAGTTCCTTGTCATGTCATTCGGTCTGACCAACGCCTCCGCCACCTTCCAAGCAACGATGAACGATATCTTCAGGGCGGTACTTCACAAACACGTTCTCATTTTTTATGACATTTTGGTGTGTATAGATCCTCATAGCAGGATCACCTTCGGCACGTCCGCCTCATTTTGACTACCATTCGGTGTCATCACCTCAAGCTCAACACGAAGAAATGTTGCTTTGGTACGGTGGAAGTAAGTTACCTGGGCCACATCATCTCGGTGTTAAAATCTTGTGATCTAGAAGTAGTCAAGGATTTAGTCTTACTGTCAACGTAATACGAGCCTGAAGAATCGCACAAAAGAACGTGCAGAAATTGGAGTGCTTAATCGTGTTGGTTTATGAAACCATGTTCTGAATGGGCACACGCCCGTGTGCCAACGACGTGAGCGCGGTTTTTCGTTCTAGAGTCACGAGGAGTCGTGTCTGCACGAACCGACGCGACTTTTGGGACACACACCCAAGGAAAACACCCGTGTGCTAAGGGCGTGAGAACCCCAAATTTCACGTACAGGTTCGTGCCTATAAATAGGCCAACTTATCCTAAAGAACCATGACTTAATTCGGAGTTCTTCATACCGTAAAACCACCAAGAACACATCTCTACCAAATCGGAACTAGCATTTCGAAGGAGAGAAAAACGATCATCTTCCAGCCCGAGTTCGTTGGACGGACTTTGTAGTGTTTTCGACGTTCGTGTGGATACCTCTAGTGATATGGATCAGCGTTTGGACTCAAACGCCAGTTATTCTTCTCGAAAATTGATTACGACGCAGGTATAAACTTTTTTCTTGATTTAGTGTGTTTTGCATGGATCCTGTCGAGGATTTTTCTATTTCCACTGTGCATTTAATGCCCTTGAAACCCAACAGTGGTATCAGAGCAGGCTGCGAAACCTCTCTTTCAGAAATCGTTTCCCCTCTTTTTCGCAGTAACTGTCTATCTCTGTACAAATTTGTTTACTGTTACATAGATAAGCGAGCATGTCTACTGTCTAAAGGAAGATGGATTTGAAATATGTTTGTAAATCTGATGATGGTATAAACTTCTTTCTTAATCATCTATTTTGTTTAAAAAAATTTAAACATATGCACGATTAAAAGTTAATCATTTTCATAAAAAATCCCTTAAAAGAATATTAAGTGCTCGGATGTTTTCCAATGGATGACATTCTTCTTTCCTTAATCGATGAAGTGTGTGGGCTTGCCAAAACAAAGTGCATAAATCTATCTTGGCGGGGTGATAATTGTGATATCTCATTGTCGATATCAAGTCTAACTTAACTAGGTGACCTCAAAGGTTGAGTGCCTAGAAGCATATAGTTGACATACAAGAGCCACTCGCTTAAACTCTCTGAATTAATATTGAGGGTTATTAATTTGAAGAAAATAGTGTGAGTATTTTAATAAAAATCCATATTAAAATAAAAAATATTTTGAAATATAATACTAATTTTTTTACATACTTTTGTAGAATATTCATGGCAAGTAATACACATCACGCATTGTCCCTGCGATTGGTTCTTGAGAAGGACAAACTTTATGAGGCAAACTTCATGAACTGGTACAGAAATTTGAGGATTGTTCTCAAACAGGAGTGTAAGCTTTGTCTTAGAGGAAGATCCCCTTGAAGAGCCACTCAGAACTGCCTCGCGTGCAGATAAAGATACTTACAGGAAGTATCAGGATGACGCCTTGGACGTCGAGTGCCTCATGCTCGCAACCTTGAACTCTGAGCTTCAGAAGCAACATGAGAACATGTGTGGTTACGAGATAGTCGAGCACCTCAAGAAAATGTTTCAAGGGCAGGCTCGATAAGAGAGGTACGACGTGTCAAATGCGCTGTTTCAGTGTAAGATGGGAGTTCGTGACCCGGTGGGAACTCGCGTACTCAAAATGGTTGGATATATAGAGAACCTGCAAAGACTGGGTTTTCCTACGAGCCAAGAGTTGGTCACTGACTTGATCCTGCAATTGTTGTCGGATTATTATGAGCAATTTGTGTTGAATTACAATATATCGCTACCCGAGCTCCTAGGTATGTTGAGAACTGACAAAATCAACATAAAGAAGGCCAAGCATACTAGCTCCATATTGATAGTTGATGCGTATCGCGGGCAAGTACACCACGGTCATACAAGTAATAATAAAACGAGGAGTTACCCCCGAGTATCGATCTCACGTGGAACATGACGGGGTGGAGTAATCTCTAGAGACAAGACTTGATATAGAAGTCTTTACATCGGTGTTATTGGGGGGTTTTGATTGTGTACTAACAACTAATTGCAATGAAAGAAAACTAATTAACAATGGGGGTCGCCCGCACCGCTTCGCTTATCTGTAGGTCGCCGGCCTCCGCATCGCACCTCTGCGAGTCACCTTCCTCTGCTTCACACCTCTGCGGGTCGCCTTCCTCCGCTTCGCACTTCAGCGGGTCGCATTCCTCCGCTTCGCTTATTGTTGTAGCAACACACCACACAACCAATCACAAACACAAATCACAACAAGACACAAACTAACTCATCCAAATCATCCACATTAGAAAATGCAACTATGAACATTTAGACTCAATGGTCATGATGTGTAGATGTTTTAGAGTACATGTCATTAAGCATACAAACATCCAAAATGAGAAAGAAGAAATACAAGTTACCACTCCGAGATACAGAGGAGACGAGAGACTCTTCATCGGGTTCATATGAGAGCTTGGCTTGGTCCACAGGCTCGTCCAACTCTGACTTGGCTGTCGTCCACGATACGGGAGAAGCTGTCACCAACTCCTAATCATGTCTTCTCTTGGATTTGTCGCCTCTACGTCAAGTGCTCCAAACTTAGAACTCCAATGGAACCTTGAAAATCGACTTCTACACCCATGGAATGTTTGGGTAGGTTGGAGGAGGCCCAGGGGCGAAACCCTAGGGCTTGGGCGAAAACGGCGCTTGGAGGGAAAATATTGAACGTGCACGACCAGTGGACGTGCGAAGAGGTCCAATACTCGTGCGGCCACCCATGCAAAGTTGAGGGGGTTCTCGGGAAAAATCTGGCAAATGAACGCACACGACCAGTGGTCATGCGCAGAGGAGTTCATTGCTCGTGTGTGAACAAAAACGCACGACCAGTGACCTTCAACATGAAAAGGGGCCAAATCACTCGGGGGAAGCTATACGAGTCCTTTACCTGCATGAAACACATCCAATGCCTCCAGAAATGAACATCCGCACAGCCTAAATCATAATATCGAAGTATGAAAATGAAATAAGAAGGAGAGGAGGTATCCTGTTAGCATGGAATGAATACAAATATGCTCAATCTAGCATGAATGCGCTCACAAGATGACTTTTGCAATTATGAAAGAAATAACAAGTAAATATACTAAACGGTGCGTTAAATGATATGAAACCAAGCTAGATGAGCGCCTAAGACACTATATGAAATACGCTCATCAATGGTGCATAAAAGTAAGGGCAAGGTCAAGGAGTTTAAGAAGGCAAAGATTGGATCTAAGTCAAACTTTAATCTCATGTCTTCTACACTGAAAAGAAAAGGACTGGTTAAAGAAGGAAATTGTCACCATTGTGGCAAGGCAGAACATTATAGGAGGAATTGTCCTATTTACATTGAAGATCTGAAAAAATGAAAGGAAGTGAGATTTACACTTCAGGTATCTTTGTTATAGAAGTCAATCTTTCTATTTATTTATCTTGGTGTTGAAACCTAGATACCGGTTCAACTATGTTCGAGATTTGGGGAGTGACCAAAGGCTACTTGTCTAGTGGTCAACCCACGTGAGACAAGGTGATAAGAAGCCAGAGAGCATAAAGAACAACTCTGAACTGCTTATAAACAAGACCTGCGTGCTGCAGCGAGGAGGTTCCGCCACATACCCGAAAGTCTATAGGAACTTCCTATCCTAAAGCTAATGCTAAGCTCGGCACAAGAGAGACAGACAATGAACTCGCTCACCAGGGGGGGTGAAGGTGTTTTCTACTTATAACTTGGGGTCTTATATATAGGCAAATCCAAAATGGACTGCGAATAGCTGCTCCCGCCTTCTGACGGGATGATCTTCAAATAGCCGCCCTTCGGGCGAGGTGAAAATTTGTACTCACCCCAGGTGGGCGAGGTGAAAATCTGTACTCGCCCAGGTGGGTGAGTTTTTCTGTACTCGCCCCAGGTGGGCGAGGTCTTTTGTACTCGCCCCAGGAGGGTTCTTCTGTGCGCTAGGTTTCCGCAAAGCCGCTTCTCCCGATCCCGCCTCCCGTTCCCGCAAGCACGCCTCTCCCGATCTTGTCGTTCCCGCCTCCCCCTCCTGTCGTGGCCGACGCCTCCTGCTCCTCCTACCGTGGCCGACGCCTCCTGCCCCTCCTCCGATCTTCTCAAGGTCGGCAGCCCCCTCCTGCTCCTCCTCTGTGCTCGTGGTCGACGGCAGCCCTCTCCAGCCTCCATTTCTCTTCCTCCCAAGGGGCCAGCAACCCCCTTGCAATCATCAAGGCTGGAAGTCTCCCCCTTCGGCCTCCTCCAAGGGCCGAAAGCCCTAGTTCCCCCTTTATTCAGATTTCTCTTGAATCCTTTACAATTTTCGTGCCCTAAGTTGCAAATATTTATGATCCAAAATTTATGTCACTTTATAATCGTCCAACTTCTAGGTTTTCGTGTTCCTCGACGCCATTCGTCACCCTAATTGATGGGATCGCTCAAAATCCTTTCCGATTTAGGGTTCATCAAGCATAAGCGCCGCCAAGTTCAGATTTTTGCGTGGTGATCTCCTCTCCCCTCACCTTTGAGGGAGGTAATTTTGCTAAGTCCTTTTTTGTTTAAGTTTCGCGTCGTAGAATGTCTGTGCTAGCATATGGATTTTTGCTATGTCAACTATCAATTATGTTGTTCATGAACAGGTTCGAATTAGGGTTTTTGATTTTTGCTTGCGACGTTTAGCCATTGCCGTCAGTTTCAGCCGCACCTTAAGGCAAGTAGAGATCTTTCTCTCTTGCAGGCATTGCGTTTAAATTATTTCGTATGTTCTTATGATTATTTGACTTCCCTCTTGAATTTTTGATCTGCCAAATGAATTTAAATCTTGAATGTCAAACCTATCAAGTTATTAATTTAGGGTTTAAAATATTTGGAATGACATGGGTTTGTGATCCTGAATGTTTTTATTTGGAAATCACTTAGATGATTAATTTTCTCATTCGATGTATAATTGGAAGAATGGTAGAATTTTTGGTCTTGAGCAACGAGGGTCATAATGATAATTGATAAGGTTTCTTTGTAGCAATCAAATGATTTGTATTTTATATAATGTTGGGATCGTACACATGTTTACTTAGAAGATAATCGTGTCTTGGAATGAATTAATCTGAATAAATACTTAGTATCATAGAAATGTTGCATAGTAATCTTATCACTCATGAATACTTGAACCCGCAAATTTCAAAACTCTTTATCTAATTTCTTCTGTGTCATCGAATCTTGTTTCTTATGTCCGTCTGGCTCTAAGACTTGTGTAATTATTGTTCCATGACTTGATCCCCCCTCCCGTTTTATGTTTGTAAATTCCGCTCTTGTATATCTGAATCAGTAATTGGTAGCATACCTTGATGCGCTAGAAATCACCAAATTATGAATCATTTAGTTCATTAATAACATAAGCGAACAATGAAAGGTGGTGTTTAATTGATGCAACTCCTCGACTTTGGTTCCCTCTTGAATCCCTAACGGGAACAAAGGACCGGTCATAGCTAGCATGAACTCCCTGGCTTAAGGGTGAGGGTTCGAAAGAGCCGCCCCTTAGAGATCACGGGCAGAAATCATGAATCTCTGACAAGTCTTGAATCTGAATTTGAATCCTTCTGAATCCTGAATCTTGTGCATCAACTAAAGACACCTACACATTTCATTTGTTCCAGCTTAGGTCATTACATAATCGAGCACCTGCTTTACTCTGAAGTAGTCTAATAATCCTAGATATTTCTGCTTGACTCATTTACTTGTCTGTCTTGTTAGTTTTGCTTCATGAAAACGGGTACACAAATATTTATGTTTCTCCTGCTCGTGCTTTACTTTACTTTGCTCTTGTTCATTTCAATGTTCTGAGACTTTTTTCTTCTTGTTTTGGAATTTGTCTTAGCATCCGTGACTTCGCCATCTGCTTCCTGAGCCCGATCAGCATCAAGTTCCAGCTTCTGTATGTTAATCTTCTTGCCGTGACAGGTTCTATGTTTGTGTTTCATTTCATTTAACTGACAGATATTTCTTTTATATAATAATTGCGATCAGTCATTTTTTATGTTATCATAGACAATTGCTAGGCTAAATAATATATGTATAAGAATTTGACATGATTTGCGTGTTCATTTCTCTGGATTTGACATTGTATAAAATTTTTTATCTTAACTTGTATCATAAGTTTTATTAAAAATACATGTGCATCTAATAATCTCCCTGTCATATGTTAAAGCTTCCGCATAAAAGCAATCTATTTTACTCTAAAGTAATTATTCTAAAACTAATTATCAGTATCTCAGCTTCCGCCTAACAGGCATGAATTTTTCCTTCCGCCCATGTCTGTGGCATCACGACCCGCCCGAAGCGCACTTTGACTTTTGTTTAGACGGGTCGTGACACCCCAAGTGGGTGAGTTCTTCTAGTCGGGTGGGCGAGATCTTCTGTACTCGCCCTGGGTGGGTGAGATCTTCTGTACTCGCCCCGGGTGGGCGAGACCTTCTGTACTCGCCCCGGGTGGGCGATATCTTCTGTACTCGCCCCGGGTAGGCGAGATCTTCTGTACTCGCCACAGGTGGACGATTTCTTTTGTACTCGCCCCAGGTGGGCGAGGTCTTCTATGTTGTTCTCAGGCATTTCTAATCTCGACGAATTACGGGTTATACACTTGGTATTGGATACCGGATGTGGTTCTCAAATGTGTAAATGTGCAGGAACTGAGAATGAGAAGAATGTTGGCTAATAACGAAGTAGACCTACAAATTGAAAATGAAGCAAGAGTTGTTGTCATTACTGTAGGGACTTATCATCTATCTTTGCCTACCGGGCTTGTAATAGAATTAGAGAACTGATATTATGTACCTTCTATTACCAGAAATATTATATTCATTTCTTATTTGGACATGAAAGGATTTTCATTCATTATAAAGAACAATGGTTGCTCTATTTACTTGAATGATATTTGTTTTGGAATGACATAAATGTTTAATGGTCTTTATGTTTTGAACTTGAATCAGTACATCTATAATATAAATGATATTAAAAGATTAAAACAAATGACTCTAATCCTACGTACCTTTGACATTGTCGTTTGGGTCATATAAATGAGAAGTGCATATCCAAAATCCATAAAGATTGACTATTGAATTATGAATCATATGAGAGATGTGAATATTGTTTGTTAGGCAAGATGACTAAAACCCCTTTCACTGGGCATACTGAGAATGCAGAAGATCTTTTGGGTGTAATACATAGTGATGTATGCGGACCCATGAATTCTATGACTAGAGGTGGGTTTTCCTATTTCATTACATTTACTGATGATTTCAGTAGATATGGATATGTGTATCTTATGAAGTATAAATTTGAATACTTTGAAAAGTTTAAGGAATTCATGAATAAAGTACAAAACCAACTAGGAAAAACTATTAAAGCACTCTGATCTGATCGAGAGGGCGAATACTTGAGTCAGGAGTTTCAAGACTATCTTAGAGAGTGTGAAATCGTGTCACAACTCACTCCTCCTTGGACACCACAACATAATGGTGTTTCTGAGAGGAGAAATCATACCTTGTTGGACATGGTGTGATCTATGACGAGTCATGCAGATCTGCATGTTTTCTTTTGAGAATACGCTCTAGAGACAGTTGCTCTTACACTAAACCGTGTTCCTACTAAAACGGTTCAAAATACATCATATGAGTTATGGATTGAGAAGCGTCATAATATGTCTTTTATAAATATTTGAGGTTGCGAGACATACGTACAATGTCAAATGTCTGACAAACTTGATGTCAAATATGATAAATATTATCTTACGGGGTATCCTAAGAAAACTAAATGGTACTATTTCTATAATCACTCCGATGGCAAAGTGTTTGTCGCAAGGACTAACATTTTTCTAGAGGAAGAGTTTATATCTAGAAATATTACTAAGATAGAACTTGAAGAAGTTCAAGAACCACAAGCAATCAATGAACCTGAGATGGAACATGAGCAAAGACTACAAATTGTTGCAGCTAGAAAGTCTGCTCAAGAAACACAAGTCCTACGTAGACATGATAGACCACGATTTGAACCTGAGATATATGGATTTCTCATGACTCAAATTGGTAATGTGTTGCTTATGGATCATGATGATGAGTCTGCAACTTATCAAGAGGCTATAAGTGGACCGGACTCCGAGAAGTGGTTTGAGGCCATGAAATCTGAAATGGACTCAATCTATATAAACCAGGTTTGTACCTTGGTAGAACCACCTGAAAGGGTACGACTCATAGTGTGCAAGTGGGTCTTCAAGAAAAAAATCGACATGGATGAGAATGTACAGACATTCAAAAGGAGATTAATGGCTAAATTTTTCAAGCAAATTCATGGTATTGACTATGATGAGACCTTTTCCCCAGTTGACATGGTTAAGTCCATCAGAATTCTGCTTATTATTGTTGCGTATTATGATTACGAGATCTGGCAAATGGATGTCAAAACGGCTTTTCTTAATTGAAATCTCCTCGAGGATGTGTACACGACACAACCAGAGGGTTTTTTATCTCCACATGAAGCCACTAAAATATGCAAATTGCAAAAAACCTTTATGGATTGAAACAAGCTTCTCGAAGTTGAAATCTTCGTTTTAATGAGAAAATCAAAGAGTTTGATTTTATTAAGATAAGTCTTGTGTTTACAAGGGATTAATGAAAGTATAGTCGTATTCCTAATATTGTATGTAGATGACATACTATTGATTGTGAATGACATTCCAACCCTACAAGTTGTTAAGAACAGACTAGGCAACTGATTTTCTATGAAGGATTTGGGTGAAGCGACTTATATACTTGGTATTAAGATCTATATAGATAGATCAAAGAAGTTGCTCGATTTGACCCAACATTGATAAGGTGTTGAAGCGGTTGAATATGCTTGAGTCTAAGAAAAGATGCTTGCCCATGTGTCATGGTATGAGTCTTTCTAAGACACAGTGTCCAAAATCTAAGGTAGAGAAAGACCGCATGAGTTTGATTTCACATGCCACAGCAATTGGATCAATCATGTATGCAATATTATGTACTCGTCCTGATGTCTCATTTGTATTGAGCATGACTAGCAGATACTAGTCAGATCCAGGTGAATGTCACTAGATGGCGGTCAAGAATATCCTAAAGTACTTGAGAAAGACTAAGGATGTATTCTTGGTTTATGGTGGTGAGGAAAAGCTCGTTGTAAAGGGTTACACGAATATTAGCTTCCAAACTGATAGAGATGACTCAAAGTCCCAATCAGGTTTTGTGTTTTGCCTTTATGGAGGTGTTGTATGCTGGAATAGTTCGAAGCAGGAGACAGTAGCCGATTCTACAACATAGGCCGAGTATATTGCAGCTTCTGAAGCGGCGAAGGAGGTTGTATGGATTAGGAAATTCATCGGCGAGTTAGATGTAGTTCATAACATTGTTGATCTCGTAGATCTTTACTATGACAACAATGGTGCAATTGCCCAAACTAAGGAACCTAGATCTCATCAGCGCTCCAAGCACATACTATGGCGGTTCCATCTCATTCGAGAGATAATTGATCGAAGAGATGTGAACATATGCAAAATACCAACTAATGACAATATAGCAGATCCGCTGACAAAGACACTTCCTCAAAGAAAACATGATGGTCATACTAGATCACTTGTTATTAGATACCTAAATGATCATCTCTAGTGGGAGGCTTGTGGGTTTGACTTTGTCATTTTTGAGTTCATGTGATGACTTGTACTATGATTTTATTTATATATTTAAAAGGCATATCTTTTGTTGTATTGATTCGATTATATATAGATAGATAAATTAAACATAATAAATGTCCTTAGAATGTTTGTTTCATAGGAATTCAAGTGCGTGACTTGAATGAGAGATCCTACATATAAATGAAACATCATTCTTAAATGATCCCTGATCGAGGTATCATTGTAGAAATTGGGCAATAATGATACATTTGAGACTAGTGTGTGGGATAGACTGATGACTAAGTCACATAGCTCATAATATTGGATATCAAGTACTCACACATGTACTTATTAGAGAACAAGTTGTACTGGACAGACCCACTTTTGAGTTTACTTTGTGGATTGTTATATACGTGTCACAAATAGTTCTCATGGTGACAATGGTGTATGCTGTCTTTTGACTTGAAGTCATTGCATTCATTGCATGAGGAGGAGCATACTTAGATATCATCAAACATCTTCTCTTGAGAAAGGTTGATCATAATGGTGGTTATTGGGTGTGTTTCAAGACATGTGGATGGTTGCGAGTAATATAGATAGGATTTGTCATCCTATATAACATGAGTAACATCCATGGGCCACTTGATAAAGTAGGACTATGAAATGCATGACCATGCTAAGATGAGACAATTTGTTGAGCTCACTTATTTCATATAGTCTACTCGGATATTAGGAAAGATGAATTGGATGATTAAGAGGGTGACACAGTCCACCCCTCGAGTTCAATCTCGATGTTAAGGACAAAGGGACTAGATTACACATTGGGCACAAAAGGTTCTTCATTGAGTTATCAACTTTTGTATTACTTAGGTAGCAATGATGTATTGATAAATGTCGTTCATTGTTTGAGAGACTATGATTGATACGTTCTAGATCAAGTGGGAGATTGTTGGAATCTTGTGAAGTAGAAGTAGTCAAGAATTTAGTCTTCTGCCAACGTAATGCGATCATAAAGGGTCGCATATAAGAACAAGCATAAATTGGAGTGCTTGATCGTGTTGGTTTACGAAACCAAGTTCTGAATGGGCATATATGATATCGTGTTGACATCAGTTCTGAACCGAAAGGCGCGACTTTCGAAGGCACAGGTCTGTATACCAAGGGCGTGTGTGCGGCTTTTCGTTCCATAGTCACAAGGAGTCGTGTCTGCATGAACCGGCGCGACTTTTGGGATACACGCCCAAGGCACACGCCCGTGTGCCAAGGGCGTGTGCACCCCAAATTTTACGTGTGAGCTCGGGCGTATAAATAGGCCAACTCATCATAAGGAACCATGACTTGATTCGGAGTTCTCCATACCGTAAAACCACCAAGAACACATCTCTATCAAATCGGAACTAGCATTTTGAATTAGTGAAAAGCGATCATCTTCCAGCCCGAGTTTGTTGGACGGACTGCGTGGTGTTTCCGATGTTCGTGTGGAAACCTCTAGAGACGCGGATATTATTCTGCGCTTGGACTCAAACGCCAGTTATTCTTCTCGAAAATTGATTTCAACGCAGGTATAAACTTCTTTCTTGATTTAGTGTGTTTCACATGGCTCATGTCGAGGGTTTCCTATATTTCTGTTGCGCATTTTATGCTCTTGCAACCCAACACTCGGCCCGGGGGGGTGTCTATGGATGAAAAGAAGATTGTCTCGGTCCTCCAGTGGCCGACCCCCACTTCACTCCGAGAGGTTCGCGGTTTTTTGTGCTTGACTGGTTACTACCGACGTTTCATCCAAGTTACGAAGCTACAGCACGTTCGCTAGCACAGCTCTTAAAGAAGTCGGAAGAGGGTCCGTTTCATTGGTCGGTCGCGGCTGTCGCCGCCTTCGCCGCCCACAAACAAGCCCTTGAGCAAGGACAGGTGTTAGCCATGTCGGACTTTCGTCTTTCTTTCCTCGTAGAGTGCGACGCGTCTGGCACCGGTGTGGGAGTTGTACTCATGCAAGCCGGTCGGTGTGTGTCCTACTTTAGCCAGGCCTTCTCAAGTACCATCTGAAGCCGCTCCACGTATGAAAATTAGCTCATGGGCCTCATTCTGGCAGTGAAACATTGGCGCCCCTACCTCGGTCGCCCCTTCGTGGTCCGCACCGATCACCACAGCATACGCTACCTTCTACAGCAGAACATTGCAGCGCCGACGCGATAAGTTTGGGTCGTCAAGCTCCTCGACTATGACTTCACCATTGAGTATCGCCCGGGGAAGGCGAACCGGGCGACCGACACTCTCTCCCGTCAAAGCCAATCTCCGGAACTCTCGGCCGTCTCTCGGCCTGTTTGGGAAGAAGTAGCTACCATCCAACATGAAGTGGAGGACAACCCCCATTTGAATGTCATTCGGACGACCCTCATTTCCGACGCCGCGTCACACCCGCCCTACTCTCTCGTGGGAGGCCGCCTATTCTACAAGGGTCGCCTCGTCCTCGCGCCGTCGTCACCAAGCACTACCCGTCTGCTCGCCGAGTTCCATGCTTCACCCTCGGGGGGCATGTAGGGGCCTTCCGCACGTACCGCCTCTTGGCAACGTCTCTTTAATGGTCTCACATGTTCCGACAAGTCAAAGCCTTCGTAGCTGTATGCCTCATTTGCCAAAAGGCAAAATACGAAGCCATGTTCCCGGGCGAACTCCATCCGCTCCCTATTCCGGACAGGATTTGGGAAGATGTCACCATGGATTTCATCACCTGGTTATCGCGCTCGCAAGGGTTTGACTGCATCTTGGTGGTGGTGAACCGTCTCTCCAAATACGGCCACTTCCTCCCTCTTCTCCATCCCTACACTACCACCGCCGTGGCGGAGAGCTTCATCTACGGGGTCGTGCGACTCCATGGTTTCCCTCGGTCGATTGTAAGCAACCGCAATCCACTGTTTTTTAGCACATTTTGGACGGCACTCTTCCGGCTTCAAGGCACCCGCCTCCGCATGAGCTCCACGTATCACCCGCAAATAGATGGCCAATCTGAAGTCCTCAACCTGTGTTTGGAAACGTACCTTCACTGCTTTGTTGGGGAGCAACCCCGAGGATGGGCTAAGTGGCTCAGTTGGGTCGAATATTCCTACAACACGACTTACCACCAAGCGGTCGGCATGACCCCGTTCGAAATTGTCTATGGCCGACCACCTCCATCCATTGTCTGCCATCTTCCCAGGGAATGCCAATTGGAAAGCCTTGCCAACCACCTATGCGACCAGGACTCCATCCTTGACCAACTGAAACACCACTTACGATGGGCTCAACAAAAAAGACATCCTTTGCGAACCGGAAGAGGCGAGATCTTTCCTTCCAAGTGGGAGAGGTGTTCATGAAGCTCCACCCTTACCGACAACTTTCGGTGGCCCGCCGCCCCTGCCAGAAGTTGGCTCCTCGGTTCTTTGGGCCCTTTGAATCCATCGCTCGAATTGGAGCAGTTGCTTACTGTCTTCACCTCCCTAGCGGAAGCCGCATACATCTTGTGTTTCATGTCTCTCAGTTGCGTCGTGTGGTTGGCGAGCACCCTACCGCCGTCCGACATCGATCTCTCTGGCGAAGCGCCTTACTACCTCGCCAAGATCCCCGGTCGCCGCTACCACCTTCTGGGTGACACTGGTTCGGAGGATGTCCTTGTGCCTTGGCTCAATCGTTTGGAATATGACGCTACATTGTTGCCCCGAGATGACTTCCGCCGCCAGTTTTTCGACTATTGCCTTGAGGACAAAACAAATTTTCCAGATGACAGTATTGTTATGAACGTGCATGAAGCGGCTACGTCGTGGAGGGTCTACACGCGCAGAAAGGCATCGACACGTAGCCCACTAACGTTGGACGAGACCGCGGGAACCACTATTGTTTAAATATTTTTGTTTGGTTGTTTTTTTTTTATTTTTTACTATTCGCACACCTGAACTCTCGTTATTTGCACCCCGTTGTTATAATGGGAGTTGTATGTTTTTAATTAGGGTTATCTTGGATGAATCTAAGAACTAGAACTGCTCCCTAAGATTCTCTTCTCCCCCTCTCCCCGACCGTTGGCTCCCCCTTGTGATCCCCCCCCCCCCCGTTCTGTAATACCATGTATCTCTACCTTGTTTGCTTCCTTTTAATACCATCCACTCGGATGTATGAGGTCTCTCCCTTGTTTTATCTCAATGTTGTTTTTGATGATTTGTTATTTTTATTGATTACTTTTCTTGAACTATTCGAGTTTACTTACTAAAGAAAAAAGTGAAGTGTTTGATTGTTTAAAGGTTTTTACTAGGTTGTAAAACATTTTAGAGGTGTCATCATTTGTAGTCATAATGAGGGAGAATATGATGATCAGAGGGATTATTTGGGTCTTAGTCAATCATGACATTATCCACACAGAATAGTGTAGCCGAAGGAAAAAAAACAAACACCTTCTTGAAGTTGCACATTGCTTATTCCCATGCATCCCGTAAAATTGCATTAAGGTGATGTTGTGTTAACTGTGGTTCAATTGATCAACCGCCATCCCACTAATGTTCTTGGTATGCTACTCTTAAATCCTATCTTTCCACTCAATATTTCGTTCACACATCTCATCTCCCTCCTCGTAAATTTGGATGTGTATGTTTTGTGTATATTCACTATCTCATCGTGTCATGTAGATTCTCGAGCTCATAGATGTGTCTTCGTTGATTACTCATCCACTACAAAAGAGTATCGATGTTATCACCCTTCCTCTTGCCATCTTTTTTCGTATTATGGATGTCACTTTTTGTGAGGAGTTTTACTTCCTTATTCCGACTGATGTTCATTGGGGGGAGAACTGGAGAAGTGTGATGTTGTTATGGTGTAAGAAATAATCAATGACGATGATATTCCTCTTCCCATTCTCATTTTTCCCTATTCAGGTAGCATCCACTCGTACCTCCTCTCCAGCTCCCTTGCCTCCACAACCATCTCAACGTAAACTCATATCTCCTTTTCCTAAAATCTATCATCATAAGTGAAACAAAGGAACAACCCCTACCATTTAGCCTCTAGCAATGCCTATGTAAGATCCAAATTCTGCCAATCACCATATCTCAAATTATGTGTCTTATCATAGTCTTACCCCTGAACATCAACCTTTTATCACTTCATTATCCTTAATTGTTATTCCTAAGCATTGTCAGGATGCACTTGGTATATCAGAGTCCGCATATGTTCAAGTCCATAGAGTTCCTTCGGGAAGATCGTCATACGATTATGATGATTATCCTCATCGCCCACCCATCGCTCATAGAGATCTCGTTGACCCTTGACACGACTCAATTGTGGTAGGAGAGGCTACTACGATGATCATCGTTTTAAGGAGAGTCTAGAGTATAGGTTTTGTATGGTTGCCCCACCGTTTGATGGTTTGTCGAGTCCCGAGGCCTTTAGCTATTAGCTTGTAGACATGGAATATTATCTAGATCACTTTGAGTTATTTGGTGAGTATCGTGTCAGATTTGTGAAGCTTAGGTTGTTAGGTACTATGATAGAATTGAGAGGACCTTTGTGCGAGATCGACTTTGTCTCATCACTAGTTTAGTGGAGATGAAGTGGAGATTGTGTCACAAGTATTTGTTGGCGTCATATAAGAGTCGTCTACTCGAGCAAGTATTTACCCTCCAGCAAGGATTCATGTGTATTGTTGAGTATAAAGATTATTTTGACGAGTTAGCGGTGAGGAGCGACATTCATGATGAGCCAGTTGTAGCCGCTTCAAGATTCCATTCTCGACTTCGGTCCACGATCTACGTCGCACTGTGTGGTCATCAGTTACATTCTGTTAAGCAGATATTTCAGCTCGCCCTCCACCAGTCCTTGAGATCCACTAGAGTTATACTCACACCCTAATTGGCCCACCATGAGGATTCCTCCCCAGTCTGAGGCCACAATCGTGCCTCCACATATCCCCATGGACACAAAAGACGAGACACCTGATATAGATTTCTCCAGTGAGATTTAGTGTCCGACGAGTGGTCATGTTATATGCAGGTCAATTTCGGTTGTATGCAGTCCAAAGATAAATGCAGGCTAAACTATAAACCTATAGGAAGTGTGAACCCGGTCAGAAATTAGCCTGCATATAGCCATTTTCAAATTGCACGGCCTGCACATAGCTGAAGTCGGACTGCATATAGTTATTGCCTTTTTATTATACCCCTCTCAATGAGCTACCTGATGAGTTTCCCTTTGCGGAGGCATTCAACACATCATAAAGTGGCATCCCAATGTCAATGTCACGCATTCTTACGAGTGTTTATCGCATACTCGGCGAGTATTTCTACACACTTCCTAAAGAGCCTCCAGATGTTTCCACCACTCATTAGGAACGTGTCAACTATCTATGAGTCCGTCGAGGGTGAGAGTGCTCTCAATGGCTTGGGGATCAATTTCATCATTATTAGTGCTAACACCTCGGGTGATTATGATCATTGAACCCACGATGAAAGTTTTTTCACCTCACTCACAGAACCCCCTGACCATGTGCCCCTCTGGAAAGATATCTGGAGGGTTGTAGAGCTTCTATATAGGATATATGTTGAGTCTGTCGACCATCATTTATCGTCACTGTATGACATGCATGAGTCTGTCACTTGAACAATGAAATTTATAAATCTTATGCTTATAATCACAAGATAGCACAGAGTTTTCACGAAGGTGAACAAGTTATGGTTTTTATACATGCTGAGAGGTTCCCACAAGGAACTGCGGGAAAAGTAAATGCAAAGCAAATGAGACCCTATACAGTCATGAGGAGAATGAGACAAGTGCTTACAAATTTAATATTTTTAGAATATGAGAATTTCAAATGTATTCAGCACTAAAGATTTGACCCCATTGATGAGCCATGTGATTACATGAGCCCGTTACCTCCCACTGTCTCAGAGCCTCAGCCTACATACCCTACCACCTCCAACATCAGCCTCCTCTTACCACCCAGCCTCTGATAGTACCACCAGCACCGCTCCTAGCACCTTCTTCGGCATCGGTACCATTGCCAACATCATCTTCAATGTCATCTACGATAGTGTCATTTCCAGTATCATCACCGTTCTCGACGCCGACGAAAGCAGCAACACCATCATCAACACCATTTTCAGCACCGATGTCCTCTACTCTGACTCTGACTCTGACATCTTTAGCACCACCTCGTATAGCAACAACACCACCTTCAGCATCTTCGCCAACTTCAACAATATCATCCTCGGTTCCATCGTCAACATCGGCTTCAGCGATACCATCTTTAACCTCCGCAGCAGTAGTACCCTCGAGCCCGACCCACGAGTTCAGGACACCATCAGATCTAAGGGGATTCACCTCGCCTTCAAACGAGAGCAAGCTCATCTTCATTCATGGAGATGAATGTTTTCAAGGCGAGGGGAATTGATGGGGATCATAACACACATAGGTCTACACGACAATCAGAGTCGTCCATTTTGTGCGCATCGACGATCCATGATTTTTAGTTATTTTTTGCGTTTTCGATTTTATTTTCATGTCTTTTGAGGGTCGTCATGATTGGAGAATTATGACCGTCCATGATGCCCCCTTAGTCTATAAATAGGGATAGGAGGTTCATTTAGAAGGCATTCAAAGTGAAGTGCAAAGAAGACTCCTTTTAATCACCGGTGGCGAAGCCGGAAGTCCAGGTGCGAAGCTTGGTGGTTATCTCTCCCTTCCCCTCTCCATCTAGCCGGACTCCCTCCTCTCCCTCCACCATCTAAGGTCTGGCCACCCCTCCCTCTCCCAACCACCACCTTTGGCCACCTCCCTCAAGCCACCACTACTGTCCTTCTTTGGCTCCCCCTTCTCACCAGTCAGGTAGCATTCTAGGTTCCTTTCGGAGAGTGTCTTCTTCTCCCTACGCGACCAACTTAAGTATGTAGCTGATCCATCAAGTTTCAACTCCACAGGGGGAAGATCCAGCTTCACCGGAGGCGGCAGCGACGGAGCTGATCACTCACCTTTGTACATCCGCAAGAACTCAAAGAACACCTTTAAGTCCGCCTCTTCCATCTTGGCAACCAACTTCTCCATGAAGAACAGCCAACCGGAATGGTCGCACCAAGCAACCGCAATGAAATTTATTCCATGCAAATGATGCTCAGCCACCGACCCCCCCCCCCCACACACACACACAACAATTATTAGCCGCACTGCTTATTTAGGCTTCGTTTGTTTCGATCTTCCCAGTGTCGCAATGGAGAAACTTGCAGTTCCGCTCCTGCAGAGACCCGCAGTGATGCGCTTCTCCACGACGATGCCGCTCCTCGCCCACACCAATCTTATGCGCAGTGCCGTGTGAAGAGCCGGCTGATCTCACGTGCAGTGACGCACCTGCACCAATCTCATGCGCAATGTTGCGTAAAGAGCCGCCCGATCTCACGCGCAGTGCCGCGGAAGCTCCTTGCCGCGGAAGCTCCTTGCCGCTCCGATCTCACACGCAGTGCCACAAAAGCTCCTTGTCGCTCCGATCTCACGGGCAGTGTCGCGGAATCTCCTCGCCCGTACTGCAATCCCGAATCGCAGCACCAAGCTTTCCTCGCTAGAGAGAGCTCGCTAGACGCAAGGGCTTCGTCGACGGGATTGATCCGAGCAAGTCTTTGATGAGACGAACGATCTCGAGGAATCGTTTATCGAACCTGGCTCTGATAGTAAGTAGAAATGGGAAAAATGTTATTTTTATTATATTCAAGCCGGTCGCATTGCTCCCCTATATATACACTCAAGAGGGGAACCAAATACATGACCAGAGATGTGGGACTAAATACAAGGAGGTGTGTGCTAAACGCACACCAATTTGCGCTAAACGCACACCAATTTGCACTAAACGCACCCCAATTATAAAATACCAACACAATGTATTTGTTTGTAAACTATGAGTCAATATTATCTCGTGACTTGCAGGGTTTTGTTCGCTCAAGTATTTGTTTTCTAGCACTCTTGCATGTATATTACAATATTTGTTACCATAATAAAGACTCTACTTGAACGTGATTATTGTGTCGTATTATTTTTATTTTAATTGTTGCAAGCATAATCGCCGGATTCGTGTCTAATTCATTCAAGCATTCATAAAGTCGGCATATAAACTTTTGGCACATCCAACCTGCATCATTTCCATTAAATGGGTTTAAGTTTAGTTTATGCTAGTCATTATTTTATGTTGGAGTCTTTAGTTGAATATTATATAGCATATGTAAATCAGCTCGCTCCTCTTAGGGCCGGACATAAACAATTTCTCCCAAAAACTAGAGAAAGAACACTAAGAAAACAAGAGCCTCTTTAAGGGGTGAAGTTTTATATCCTTGCACCCCTTAATGAGTTAAATGATTCAAATATTAAAGGAAAATTTAAAAGATGAATAATGTTCCAACAAAACCAAATTGTAAAAAAAAATTGAGAAAGTGAAGTTGTTTAGTAGTTCAAAAACGTTAAAACACTGCTTTAAGAATATAGCCTTACTTTTACCATCTCAACTTTCACACCTTCCCCAACTTGGTTAAGTCTCTTTTCCGCATCATCAACTGAATTATGAGAAATGGCATTGCCGGAATTAGTTTCCCTTTCCCCGACCAACATCTTCAGGTTGTGTTCAGTAGATAAATCATCAACCTTCTGATGAGCAGCTTCAGATGATCCAGTTAAAACATCATTTACTTTCCTCTTCTTATTAATCACCATATTCATGTTTTGCTTCAAAGCAGGAGAATCATGATCCTTCGCCCCTCCTTTAACAGTTGGTAAAACTTCTTTAGTCAAAGAACTAATAGTTGCATTTTGAGATTTCTCACCATTCTTACTAATAACTCCATTTTTTATTCTGCTTTTACTGCTGCAATTGTTACTCATTTTTTCATGTTTCCGACCATCACTCATTTGATTATTTTCAATGGGAATTCTTTCAGATGTTTTCTTATCTACATCAGCAGTCATCCTCGATCTTTTCTTATCTACATCAGCAGTCATCCTCGAGTTAGGATGAGAAGCACTGTGAAAAGTTCTCCTGTGCAGACATAACGCATCATACGGTAAAAAAGTTTGGAACGGAGTGTTTATTCTATAGAAGAGTTCATATTTCAAATATGATTTAGTTAAAGCTGAAGGAGTACTAACCTGGACAAACAATCTGATAAAATGTCAATGTATGGCAACAAACTGTAGTACTGGATGACTGGTGTGATTTCGGGTGCACCATTGATCTTCACAATAGGTCCTTGCAAGCTGTAGAGATAGAAATGCTTATAGTTTGCAAATGAACTGAAGTGGTTAGGCAACCTTGAGTTGAATCAAAGCCACACTAAGGGTCTGTTTGGGGGCAGCAGTGACGCTCGTGAACACAAATGAACTGTAGTTCATGAACGCCTGACCTCACCCCTGGAACAGCGTCCGTGTTTTGGTTCAAAATAAGATTTTTCTACAGCATCGGTCGTAATCGCTGCCGTGTCAAACATAAATTTTATAAATGTGACAATTTTGTCCAAACGCACCGGAACAAAAAAAACTCCACGCCACACAAACCCTTAAGTACTTCGTACACACGCATATTTAGCCAATAATGATAATAACACCTACAATCCAGGCTTTGTTTTGATGAAATCAACTAAATAACTTTGCTCATATTAATATAGTTTAATGAGTATAAAATCACATTTTGGGTGAGACTCAAAAGAAAACACACTTCACATGAACTAACCTTTGCATCACTGTCTTCACAAGAATTTGGTTATCGATGGGCTGTGTGTAACTCATTATATATAACCGACTACTTGACTTCAAGTGACTCAGGGAATATGATAAATGACTTCCCAAAATGCTTAACTTTGAGCGACTGATCCCTGTAAGAAAATCAAATGAAAGGAAGATAGGTCACGCTAGACACAGCAAAAATACAAAATACAAGAACACTCTTCGTAGTCCAATCAACTGCATCAACACAAGGAGTGAGACGTATTTGGCTATGAAGCAGAAAAGTGAGCTGGCTATAAAGCAGATAAAGAACGATGGACTGTCAATTAAAAAAAAAATACATCTAGTGTAACATTGCTGCTTCCCTTTTTGCCACTTCTTTTTACACCTTTACAGAGAGGGGGGAAGAGAAGGAGAGGGGTGAGGGAAAGAAAAAAGTGCATAGTGACCATATGCACGTGTCCTAGTGTTCCTAGAAAAAACTTCGACAGTATTATTTATAGCTTCCTATTGTGTTGTCATTGGATGTTTGTGTCTCCCTCGCTGCCAGCTAAGCTGTCGGTGAAAGCCCGAGTCACACTCATTGCATGTTACCATGTCGTTGTTGAGCTTCATGGGAAACCTTTGGTTTCCACTAGCAGTGCTGGTATCGACCCTACTACCCCGTATTCTACCCAGATGCGAAGAATTGTGGAATCCAAAAGAAAGCTTGCTGCCAATGGAGGTGGAAGATTAAGAAAAGTCCTAGTAATGTTGCTAAGGTCTCGAAAAGAGATTATAAAAGGCTAATTTAAGTCTACAACTTCAGACACTGCTGTTTAAGAGAAATACAAGGCACATACAATTGAGATCCAAGTCTAGAAATCGGATTCTCTTCCTAATCCCTCGTAAGAATAAATTATCTCTCTCAATTAAAATGTTATAATTTTTTTAAATTCACATTGAAGTGTAATTGAACTTGGGAGGATAAGAAAGTCTGACAATCAAGTTGACTGAAATCAAATTCATGACCTGAACATTACAATTTTGAATTTCCATATAATGCTAAGGAAAAAAACTGTTTTGAGGCTTTATCACTAGCTAATGGGACTATAAAATGACTCCAAAAAATGACAAGTGAGCCACATAAAGCACCCCATCTAGTTGGAATAGATCTAATGATGGTGATGAGTTTCATAAAGCAAATTCAACTTCTAATATTAATTCATAAATAATAAGAGGCAAGACACTCTCTTCTTCCTGTTCTTCTCTAACCTATTCAGGATATAAATCTAAAACTCAGAAAACAAGTTATCTTGCGATCAAGCAAATTGTGAATTTGAAAATAATACCAAGTAAATGATAATATACTAAAGTGAAATCCACAGACCATCACCTATTGGTCCTTGATTTCTCGCTATATTTTTTGTTTGGGGGGAAGAAAAGTGCCTAGAAACATGTGAAAACTGAAGGAGATGACCTGCAACATACCCATTTCTTTCTCAACAACAGAAAATGCAACCTCCTGGAGGATGTCTTCAATACAATTAATCTTGTCGTGTGAAGAACCATTTGCATTTGTTTTGCTTTGTAATATGTTCTTGGTCTCCAGTACAAGAGGTGTCTCAAGGTCCTTTTCGACAATTGACATGATGGCTCGAGTTTTATCACTGGACCTCAGCAAGCAATACTCCTTTGAGGGATCAACGAGAAAGACCGCAACTTTAGATATCGGCCATCCATTCATGTCAGGAGCCTTTTTTGACGCATCCAACGCTGAAGAGACATTGCAAGCATCCATAATCATCCTCTCTGTGATGGAGAGAGGTTCATCAAGATCTGAACTCATATCGCTTTTGTACATGGCGTTCATATACTTCAAAAGCAAAGGTTTTGAAATACAAGCAACTTTACAAAAAGACTTGAAATCCAGAAACTCGAGTTTCGGAAACATCCTCCGATGGTAGTAGTCATACAACACGACGATTGTGTACATCTGAAGCAAGCAGCACGGTGTAGAGTAAGTCATAATTTATTAGCATTATGAATTGTCAAGAAGCATTGAGATGTGTTAAAAATAAATAATTAAAAAATGGTATGTATGAGCATCAATCTAAAGCTCATATTCAAGGTCCCTTTTTTCAAAGTAGGGTGATATTAGCTTTTCTGTAACTGTAATCAAAATCTCAGTTCATTGGCTCAGAAACATGTTCCACCCATGTGCTTACTAATTCATGCTTGCAAGTTGCAATTACTATATATGATAAGATCATCATGCGTAAATGATGATCAAACAACACAATGAATTACATGATTCACCGGAAAAAAGGTGAGGTCCACGGGTGGCACCAGACGTTTGCTATCAAAATGAGGGTTACAAAGATCAGCAATAAAAGGCGGCTATGTGCTTTTCACACCCCAGGCCGCAGAAGTTTCGGAGTGTATATATTACTACGCAATACAGATGAATTCCCCACAATTCTAGAATAAACCTGAAACAAAATATACTGCAACACACTATTTCAGGCAGGAAGCGGAAGCGACCCCAATAACATTTGTGAAGCGACATGGTACAAGGGGCATGGTATGACGGAGTGAGACCCCAGATATCGACTATGAATAGGGCAGAGAATCAGGGAGCGTCGTGAACGGGATTCAAACACACGCTACATCGGGCGGTGAGGGCCCCAGATAATGCATGTGAAGGGGGACATAGTATGAAGAAGCGGATTGAGTGGGCTTCAAACATATATTTTATTGAGATGAATTAGATTCATTAGAATGCAACAGATCCATCCAGCTAAACCTCTATAAAAATGTACACCAAAAAAGAAATGGAAGGAATGTGAGAGCTTGATTCTCTCCCATGAGAGCATTTAGTGCAGGATACAGAAGCAGGAGAAAATCTGCATACATCTTCAGCAGCCTGGTATCGAATGAGTTTAGGCTTATTAGCATTAAGAAATTGCACAGAAGCAAGTAGATTATGCTGGAAAAAGAACAATAATAGTGTAAATGAATAAAAATTTCCAATTTTGGGAATCAACCAAGAACTCAGCGTCTATATTTACATCGGGTGCTTACTGACTCTGTTTGAAATTTGGGACAAATGAGAAGGATACCACCATGTTTATTGCCCTAATTTGGCCAACCACATCTTGCAATTGAGCTAAAAACACCTAAACATAATAAAATTAGAATGGCAGGATTTGAATATGGCATACCAAACCGTGCACCTAAACCTAAGCGAAATTACACCAAGAGGAGCATTTCGTGCGAGCCGTCAAACCCAATCAATGATTTTCATAATTGTTAAAGAACAGAGAAAATGAGGGCACATAAGCAATCGGATTGTGGAGAAGATCGTTAAGAGCGCAAACCTGCTTGGCAACTGATTCCTGTTGTTCTAGTGTAGGGGAACCACCATGACGATGAAGGAATGGGGTTACGAGACTATCTATTAAAGCTTCTACTGTTTCCTCCGCCGGTACTACCTCAGGAGGATACATCGCCGCCGGGGAATACTCCGGCAACCTCGGAGAGAACGGGATTAAAAGCGCAAAACTGCTCAATATTTTGGCTTCTTCCAACGTTAGGATTGGGAGAGAAGCTTTTGCCCATTTATCACACTAGAAGGCGCGAAGCAGAGGAGGCAGCAGAAAGCAGGTATCTGCTGAATACGGTGGAAGATGGACGCTAGTAATGCGACGAATTAGATTTATGCACGTCGTGTTATAAATTTACAATTTATATTTTATTGGATTTGATCCCTGTTTGCTGTTCGGAGGACACATGCGTTATGGAGTTGGTAAATTCCAGAGTTCTGCATTTTTTGTCTCACCCCAGCCACTACATTCCTCAGAATGGAAAATTATGTTTTCTGAGGTAGATGTCATATATATATATATAATAATTTTACATATTATATGTATTTCTCATTTATAAATATATGACTAAAAGTGGACCCGCAGGGCCGTGCCGTCGCGATAGTGTCGCTTTCACGGTGTGATGGCACTCTTGCTGCTCGCAGTTATCTGAGTGCACGATTATAATCTCTAGACATAACTGTCATGGAGGACCGTATGTGGGGCAGCACTATCACTTGCACTATTATTCATCTGCCATTATATATAGGTCATGAATATAAGTAGGTCAACTTCAACTATGAGCAGACCGCGCAATTACATAACGGTTATGTGCAGGTCAAGTCTTTACGGGTTCACAATTTTCTATGAGTTTTTAGTTTGACCTTCATTTATTCTTGGACTGCACATATCCGAAAATGATCAACATATAACGACACCCTATATAGTATAAAAAAAGTTGGAACCGTTCTTGGTCTGCGATGTGCCTACGCAGACACGGTTCAAATGTCACATATGTTCTCTTATATAATTTATAGATGATTCGAATTTTTATCAAATGTATTTTAAAAACTAGTTTTAAAATATTTTATTACATAAACTCATAATAAAAAAAGTGATCAATTTTTAACACTAAAAATATTTAAATTTATTTTAAGAATTTCTATTTTCAGAGAAAAATTAACATTACATAAGTATATTTAACTATATAATAAATTTTACAATTTATAGAAAAATAATTTGAAATAGAATTTCATCATTGCCTTATATTTAAAAGTATCAAATATTTTGACCTAGACTAGCATATAATTATATATATATAAGCATCATTTACACGATTTTTTTATTTTTATAAGCAAATAAATTAATATTTTAAAAAGGCTATGCCATTATCTAATATATCTAAAATGTGAGCAAGGTCTCTTCACCCTCTTTTTTTATAGGATATAAGATTTCATTTAATATAAAATATTTATCTCTAACACAAAAAATATAATATTTATCCTCTATAGAATTAGCAACACAAATGCAAGATGCAATGCCTTCTAATATGATTTTCAGATACAATGTGCTTAATTCAAATAATTTCATTAATTGGTACATCTTATAACTCAATCATTAAATTTTTCATATAAAATGATGTGATATAATTAGTGGTATGAAATAGAAATAAAGTATAATTACCATTTGTGTGTTGTTAATATTTAAATTCAAGAACAATGACATATATAAAGATTATGGATCCGTTTTGGCGCTGTGTTTTTGCTCTGATGAGTTTGAACAAAAACGCCACTGTCATATAATATGTAACGTCCCAAGGCTCCGGACTTACCATCAGGACAATGTCCACCGATAGCCTCGCCTGCCGATTATTACCGGGCTACATTTCAAGCACTTCAACCCCTCTCCATCCATAGGCGGGTTGTTGGTGGTCACAGCCTCCCTTTGATGAGGCAAGCTCAATAGATAAGTGTGCAGCACGGAGACTTAATTCCCAGGAAGTCACTCATCACAATACTACTCCAGCCCGAGCACGCTTAACTACAGAGTTCTTCCACATCTCATCACCAACTGAGAGTGCTCGGGCTCGGGCTGTAGTAGTACTGGGATGGATGACCTCTTGGGAAGTTCCCGTGTTGTACACTTAACTATCGAGTTTGCCTTATCAAAGGGAGGTTGTGGCCACTAACAACCCGCATGTGGATGGAGAGGGGTTGGGGTACTTGGGCTGCAGCCCGATACGACACCAGGCGAGGCACTCTGTGGATGTTGTCCCGATTGTAAGTCCAGGATTCTGGGTCGTTACATAATATATGTTTGACATGACAACGGTTATGACTGCCACAAAGAAAAGAGCATGAGTTTTGAATGTAAAAGTTGATGGAATTCCTTAGGTGTGGTCGAGCAGTCACAAATAATAGTAATTAATTAACATTGAGCCAATTTATTAAACCACTTAAAATTATTACAATTCAGTCATAAAATTTTTATTCTTGCAATTCAAATATAAAAATTTCTACTGATATAAAAAAAATTATTTTTATATAAAAAAGGTTAGTGATATTCAGATACATTGTGCATTATCTAATAATGGGTATGGTATGCAACCATTAATATTTAAATAAGCTAGTAAACCACTTAATTTAGCCATCATTCAAATAATATAATATTAATATTTTATCTCATACAAATTTGTGAGTCAAATATAATTGTTTTATCAAATACAATGTATTTAAATATGATAATCAAATATTTGATCATTAATTATATACATCTTCTTATGACATGATGACCAATTAAATTTTTTTTGTATAATATTATCATGTGCAGTTGATATGATCTAATTTAGCAAATACATATCATTGCATGGAATTAATGTGCAATATTATCACGTATGTACTATATATTTAACATCTAGAATTAATAACAATATATAAAAAAACATCATCCAATATATGCAAAAAAAAATAATAACCAACCAATAATATTCGCTTAAGCTATTAAGGCATGTCCATAAAGCCGGACAGGCTCAGGCCAGGACCTGCCCTGTAGGGCCTGGGCTTGATTTTGCTAGGCCTCCTCTTCAAGAGGAGGCTGAAGAGGAGGCCTATCTAGGCCCTACAGGCCGATTCCTAGGCCCAGCCGAATTTAAATATTTAAATGAATTAAAAATATATTATTATTTTAAATCTAATAAATTTATTAAATTATAAATACTTATATTTATATATAATTAATAATTATATATAATTAGGATCACAACTCAAAAATGAGAATTGAAAAAAAAATATTACTGAAAAATATATAAAATTACATCAATTTAGACAAAAATATACACAATAATATAAACGTACAAATTACCCGTATTATTTTATCATTGACAAAAATATATAATTACAAATTAACCTTACTTTAAAGAATACACAATAATAGCCTCGTAGTTTTCGGTCAAGCTTAATCTTCGTCGACTAGATTCAAGATGCTTAACTCCTCTTCAATTTCTGACGAGCTATCTTCGATCGATGAAATATGTTTTCTTCTCATCCAAGTGGTCTTTGTAGCATATGCGGGTTTTCAACGACTATTCATATAGGCGACTCCTCCGCTCGTTCAAAATCATGTCACTTAAAGAAAACGCAGACTCTGAAAATACCGTACTAGATTGAATTGTAAGTAAATCACTGGTCATGAAGACCATAATAAAATATGTAATCACTTTACTTTTCCACCATTGTAAAAGATCAAATTTTCTATTTCGCGTGTCCTCATAAAATCTTGAAATTTTGTTTTAGTATATAATCTTAATTCATTTAAAGTACTCGATGTTCGTTGTTTTTTCCTAGAAGTCAGTTCTAAAATCTTAATTTTGAAAATATCTTTGATTTTTCACAATCCATATAACTGGTCATAATAATTATAAAAAAATGTTAAATCGGAATTAAATTCTGAAACACTTATATTATCAAAAAAACTTAGATGTTACGTCTATGCCTAAATTGTTATTAATTTCTTTTATAAGATTTTGTACACCGTCTACACCTCTTAAATGATTTAAAGTTGCGGCGCAAGAAAATATAGCTAACATTTCTTTATAATATTTTAAAAAAATTACTTTCATTATTTGAATTAACGGACGTCAATCATTGTGTTTTTATAACAATTAAATTTTTGTGCAATTATTACAAAAATTTTGATAATTAATGAACTAGACGGATAATAAACTCCGTATAAAATAATTGTAGATCTATAAAAACAGTCTAATAAATTCATATAATTCTCAATTATTTTCCAATTAGAATCAAGTAATTAAATAATAAATTTCAAAACTAGAATAAAATTTTATAAGTAATGACTTTTGCCACGCAACTCTTTTTAGCATTTTATATGTTTAATTTTATCTTACATGCATGTGAAATTCAGGTTTTAAATTGTTAACTGCACCCCAGTTTTGGCTATCTGCAACCCATTTTTATGAAGTATTAGGCAATTGTAGCTACATAAGATCATAAATTTTTAGGTAATTGTTAACCGCACCCCAGTTTTGGCTATCCGCACCCCATTTTTATGAAGTATTACGCATTTTTTTTGGAAATACGCCTTGTCCAAGCATTTTTTAGGAAAAGTGTTCAACACGAAAGTTGTAGATATCGTCGAGATCTACAACTTTTGTGTTGAACATTTTTCCTAAAAATGCATGCACAATGCGTATTTCCAAAAATTCGTTATATTTACGCCCATGTTTCAATTCGAGCGGCAATACGTCTTGTGCGTGCATTTTTAGCAAAAGTGTTCAACACGAAAGTTGTAGATATCGACGATATCTACAACTTTCCTGTTGAACACTTTTCCTAAAAATGCTTGTACAAGGCGTATTTCCAAAAAAAATGCGTAATATTTCATAAAAATGGGGTGCGGATAGTCAAAACTGGGGTGCGGTTAACAATTGCCTAAAAATTTATGATCTTATGTAGCTACAATTTTTTTAAAATCTTGTATTTTTTTGAACTATAAATATATATTGTAACATAATACAAAATTTATTAATAAATGACATCATATAGTACATTTGTCTAGCTCTCATAAATCGGGATCGATCCAATGACAAGTAATACATATATACGATAATCTTAATTTTATGATGCTCATCAAACGTCACTCGTCAAACTAACTCTACCTTCAAAATTTTCAAAATAATTTATTAAATACTGTTTTGATTGCATATATGATTTATATGCATTGCGTCTAAGTGTGGATCTACTCACCTGGTGATATTTAGGCTAAAATTAAATGTTGGTGGATATACGTGGTCTCGTCCTCATTGTCGTAGTGATTGAATGGTAATCCACGTCTGATTACGTTCTCCATTTGCAGCTCTCGTTGACGCATTTGATCAAACATCCAATTTTGCCCGACTGTCAAAATTTGTGTTTGACTTGACTTTGGGGCTTGTTTAGAATACACAATTTGATATGTCACGCGAGCGTTGAGTTTTCGCTAAGAGTGAGTAGCTTCGAACAATGTTTGCATTTAGCTTTAAATTCGGCACCGACACACACTTTCTCAAAATTCTCCCACATTGGAGTCGTATGTTTGTGCTCCACAGCCTCGTGCACAACGAACGAGGAGGATGACGCCATTGAGGATTAGGACATCATAAGTTATGCACAAATTCACTTGGAGTGTTGGAAAGAGAACGAGAGAGTGTGTAGAAATGAGAGAGTGAAAATGTGTTTGAGAGAAAGAAAGATAGTGAATCAGGTGTTTATATAATGTTTTTTTTAAATATAAAAATTAAAAGCCTAGGGCCTAGGCTGTGCAGCCTAGGCTCTAGGATGGCCATTTCCTGGCAGCATTTGCTGCCAAGGGCCATTTCTGGGCAGCATTTGCTATCATGGGCCATTTCCTGGCAGGAAATGATGACTCTAAGAGTCGTATTCAACAACTCTTAGGTTTTGTTTGGGATACCGGTGCCGTTTTAAAAAAGGGAAGTCCAAAAGTGAGATGCTAAATTGTATTTTCAAAGCTGTAGTTTCAAAATTGAGGCTTTGTTTGGGTAACCTTCATTTCAGTGGCGGTTTAAATTACTCAATAATGGGTTTTTTTAGGGCTCCAATAGTTTTAATCATTTTATTACTCAATAATTTGAGTCATTAGACACAATCATAAAGATTATTATCTCTTTAAAAATATATATATTCGAAAAAGAAAAAAACATGGGGTGAGGATAAGAAGCGTGTCAATCGACGCTTGTTGGTCTTCCATGGTGCATGTTTCAAGGTTGAGCGAAGAAGTGAGGCGAAGAGTCAGCAATGGACGCATAGGAAACTTGAAAGAATGACGTCCATAAAGAATATAGAGAGATACATGTAGGAGTTGAAGACAAAAAGATCTTCTGGGAAGGTGACTAAAATTGCCCGAGCTCGGCGATGACTCTAAATTGCTTCGTCGAAGGCCTACTGTCGTGGACGATTGCGTCGCTCTCTCGGTAAGGGGTCGGCAAGGAGGCCTCTAGCGAGGAGCAGAATGATTGGTGTTGCGGAACGCTTAGAGCTCCTGGTAGACCGGTTCACTTGAACCACCTTAGCTCGTGAGCGAACTAAGCGCGCAAACAGTCAATTAAAGATTCGTTGATCGCACTGGGACTTTTTAGCGTGGAAAACCCGAAAAGGGTAAAAAACCACATGGTCGGAGCTGTGCCGACCAAATTCCACTATCTTCAGGAGGGTTACAAAGTGAGACTTAGAACTCGAGTGCGACAGGCCGCAACTCGTTACAGTAGTAGAGAGATAGAGAGATCTGAAGGAGACAGACCGCCTCTTGGAAAAAACTAAGTCATTTTCTCCTTCTGAGAAAGGTGGAGAACAAAAGTGAGCTGCTCCGGGGAACAAAAGTGAGCTGCTCCTGGGAACAAAAGTGAGCTGCTCCTGGGAACAAAAGTGAGCTGCTCCGGAAAACAAAAGTGAGCTGCTCCGGGGAACAAAAGTGAGCTGCTGCGGAGAACAAAAGTGAGCTGCTCCGGGGAACAAAAGTGAGTTGCTGCGTCGCCTTTCGGGATGAAGGAAATCTTCAAGTCCGGAAAGGAAATCTTCAAGCTCCGAAGGAGAATTCCGCAAAAGTCTGCAAGGAGCTCTCCCAGGTCCAGAAGTCAAGGTCCCTTCAAATGAAGCCCTAGGGCCCTTTTTATAGCTTTGGTCTGGGGTAGTCTGGTAATCTTGTCGTTGGCAGTTTCCATAAATGCTTGGTGGACGAATCATATTTTCCGGTTTGGGGCACACGGATCGCCATTTTTCGTAAATGACCACCTTGCCCTTCGGGCAGCTTGGGCGGCTCGGGCAGTTCGGGCAGCTCTGTTGGAGGCGAAAAAGGCGACTGGCCGTTCCTGAAAAGTGAGATACCTGAAAGACAAAATGTGAGACGCCTGAAAGATAAAATGTGAGAAGTCAGGAAGACAGAAAGTGAGAAGTGCGCGCTCAGAAGCGTTCTGAACGCGCAACGATCGAGGGAGCGCTCTGAGCGTGTAATAAGCACGTGGGCGTTCTGAGCGAACGGAAAGACGTTCTGAGCGCGCAATGAGCGCGGGAGCATTCTGAGCGAACGGAGAGGCGATTGGTCGCGATCCGAGAAGGAAAACGGGGCCCATCTTTCCTGGCGAGGAGCTCGCCCGAAAAGGCGCCCCGTGAGTCCCCCTGTCAGAAAGGGGGGAAGGAGGGGGAGGAAACGATCACCCTCCCCCGCAGAGAGGGAAGGCGGATGGGACGCGCTCCCGGGAGACGCGGCCAGGCCGCACCCAAGGGGGTGCGGCAAGCCACACCCAAGGGGGGCGGGGGGGGGGGGGGGGGGGGGTGCGGCCAGGCCGCACCCCACCCGAGGGGGGTGCGGTCCGGGCCGCACCCCTCCCAAGGGGGGTGCGGCAAGGCCGCACCCCACCCGAGGGGGGTGTGGCAAGGCCGCACCCCAAGGGGGGTGCGGCCAGGCCGCACCCCTAGGGGGGTGCGGCCAGGCCGCGCCCCACCCGAGGGGGGTGCGGCCGGGCCGCACCCCTCCCCAGGGGGGGTGCGGCAAGGCCGCACCCCACCTCTAGGGGGGTGCGGCAAGGCCGCACCCCAAGCGGGGTGCGGCCAGGCCGCACCCCACCCGAGGGGGGTGCGGCCAGGCCGCACCCCATGGGGGGTGCGGCCAGGCCGCACCCCACGGGGGTGCGGCGGCGAGGCCGCGCCCCGGGTTCGGCCGCGCCCCTTACGGGTGTGCGGCTCGGCCGCGCCCCGTGAGGTGGCGCGGTTGCGTGGGTCGGCTTCAAGATAGGAGGCGGTCCCGTTGCCATTCTCGGCGTGGCTCCGTATGGCAACTCTGGCTTTATTTCCCCGGATTCCTTGCCAAACTGGTGGGGGGAGCGCTTTTGGAAATATCTGCTGCCATTGCGGCCTATAAATAAGAGTCCGTTATACGAGCCCCCATCAATTGGTATTGAAGAGGAGAATGTGGAATGCGTAGAGCCCTAATTTGTCGAGAGAGGAGTGAGAAAATGAGAGAATCGCGCGAGTGCTATTGATCTATGACCATGATGGTTTGTGCGGTCTGACAGCGTTACACCAAGGGGGAGTACACTTTTGTATATTATAGTAAGTATTGCGGGTCGCTCGACTCTCTTACGGACCGTTCGACTTGAACTGTCTAAGCTTGAGAGTGAGGCGAGCGCGCAATCAGTCATAGAGAGAACCGATGACTGACAAAGAATCTTTGTATGCGGAAAAACCCCGAAAAGGAGAAAAGACCACGGGTCAGGACTGCGCCAACCAAGTTCAACTATTTCTTGATGTGTTACAAAAATTATCTCTCGAGGATGACAGGTCACCGCTCGTTACAATGATTTTTCCTGGCCGCTAAGGTCGCTTTGGAGTGGGATGGTAACAAGTGTGCTTGGGAGCAATTTGGAATGTTGAATGCAACAACGAGGGCTTTGAGCTTGGAGGACAGAGCTGGATGAGGTCTTCGAAAAGTCTTCAGAGGGACCTTCGAGGAGCGAAGGAGATCTCTGAAGGGATCTTCGAAGGCCGAAGGAGATCTTCAAGACTACGAAGGGATCTTCGAAGGTCGAAGGATATCTTCGAGTCGTCTTCAAAGGACGAAGGAGATCTTCGAACCGTCTTCAAAGACCGAAAGAGATCTTCGAACCGTCTTCCAGGAATCTTCGAACTCTGGAGGTGGTCTTCGAGCATCGAAGGAGATCTTCGAAGGAATCTTCAAGCGCACAAGGAGAATTTAAGGAGATCTTCAAAGGAATACTCTTGAGCTTTCTGTGTAAGATGCCTTTTTCGCTACAAAACCGGGTCTTATGCCCAGAACCGCCGCTTTGCGGTGACACCAACACTCTGGAAGGTCGCCACTACAAAACGTCGATCTTGCCGGCCATATCGATCACAGAAGAAGATAAGTATAAATGAACAAATAGAAGTTCAGGTCCACAATCACATACTATATATAATAAATGTCCACATGGTATAACTGAAATAACAAATGTTACAATAATAAAGGGCTCATGCCTTATACATCATATCCTCACTACAAGCTCACTCGCAGAAGCAAACTACTAATCACTCACTGATCCTGAAACTGGTGCTCCTGTACTAGACTGGCCCGCCTCCATCTGCACTGTCCTCTAGTGCGGTCGCGTCTCCTCGATCCCCTAAAATGATATGGTCCACCGACCGTTAGTCAAAAAGACTAAGCCTTATGTTCCCCACCCCTCCCCCAATGACTCCTAGGCACCGTGTGGGAGGATGAAGCAGATGACAGCAAGAAGTATAAAACAAAGCAGATGACGGTGGATCTGTCTACAGGAAATGTCTACAACTACACATGTGTATATAGATAATTGAAGTAGTAATATAAAGCATGGTAAAGAGCAAGTAAAGAACAGTAAGTAAAACAGTTATACAATAGAAAAAGTAACCATTGATTTATAGGAATGCCCATACAAACCTATAGACCAAGGGGTCGTTTAGCAAGGCCTATCGTATAAAAAGTCCCATAACCGATTTATACGATAGGGGTAAGGGTTGAAATACAATGCTTATGCTATGACATGCAGAGTTATGCTGTTTATGCTATGTTCACACAAGTGCAACTCACACACTTCGACTCTATGAGCACAGACCTTTAGTTCCCACTTTTTGGAGCTAACAAAACTCTCAGGATACCCTCGTAGTGGCAAACGGAAGCTATGGGTTGGGCCTCGCCCACATCTATGTTGGTATTCACAATACCTAACCTAGACCTATCGTACGCCTTAACGCAAAACCGCGGAGCATCTGCATACTCTTACTGGCTGGACCACCAGACTGTCATGGCTAAGTGCAAATTCCACACTTGCCGAGTCAACATATTGACGTCGGTGTGAACGACCGTCCAATACCGAAGACCCACCACCTTTATGTACATGCAAACATGTTTACAATCTATCCCCGAGCCATAAGCTCCCCGGGCGAACCCGCCTGTTACCATAACCTTTCGAGCCACCGGCTCGCCGGACCAACCCGTCCGCACCTGAAACCACCGAGCCTACCGCTCGTAAAACCGAACCAACTATCCTCCCGTAACCACGGGGTATGGGTTTGTGGATTATTAAGACAATCTTGCATAACAGTTTATTCCTATAATTTATGGTTAATCTTGGACTTCCCGAGGTCTACCATCTGAGGGGCTCACAACGGTACTAGGAGGTGCAATGAGATGATAGCACAAACCTCCCTTTCTCAAGACACTTAATGTTATTGGTAACTACCCATAAGAATACCCTTCTTATCCTTACACTTGAATTACCCTAAGTATTTTATGACTCTCTAAGGGGAAGATGATCTTTCGTCGATCCCGAGCACAACCTTACCCTTAACTCACCAAACACACTCTCATCACCTAAACTCCTTTTTGGTGACCTTCAATCTCTTCAACTAGGCTAGGTACACCAACTACCTTCCATTCCCACCTAATGATCTACATGTTACTTAAATCTTACAGTTTTACTATACGCAGATCAAATGAGTTATATGAGTTGCATGAGAGGAGGTACTCCAAATATTCATCCAAATGACTCAAGATTATTACTGGGAGTCTATCATTATATTATAAGACTAAATCTAGAGGATCATATTTTTTCTTAATTATTTGATATTTATTATAATTTCTCAAACATTGGCCAAGTATAAAATTGAACATGAAGTGTAAGATCTTCTTATAAATTGGTCTCCACAGAATTATGGAAAATCTATAATATCATAATAACAGTAAATATAGACTGTTACAAATTTACAGTAAGGTATTGTCCTCTAATTATAATATTAAATAATTATCCAATATTGAAAGTTAAAGAAGGAACCACTAGAAATAATTGTCCAAATATTATGGCAAAATTACCAGACCTCTATAATGATCATAAAAGTGTACTAACAGAGTTTCATAATTTATAAAAACCATCAAGTCTCATAAGTAAATATTTCAAGTAAACCCAAACTAGTGAACATTGTGAAGTAACCTACTGATAAAAATTCCAAAAAATATACAAAAATTCACAGAGCCTTCTAATGCCCTAAACTGCCTTATCATCAAGTTTCACAATTTTCCAGAGAGTATTAGGCCCTTATTTATTTATCACAATCTTAGGGCAAAATGGATGACTTGTGAATGAAATACTAATTCAATCTATCCAAAATTCACACAAAAATTATCAGAGATTTATATCCTGATTATTTGAGCACTACCAAACTTTCATCAACATCCTAGATAAATTGAGTATGTAAACTCCTCTTATAAGAAAGTGCCCTAAATGGTTATAACCTACTTCAAAGAGGAAAATTGTTCCAAAATTTCTCAAAAATCACCTAGGGCATATTTACAACCTATGAACTTATCTACCAAGTTCCATGTCCATTCAAGGACATATGATCCTATGTCCTTCACAAGGCTCAAAGTGCAACCCTAGGATTAGAACTAGGGTTCTAGGGCACATCCACCCCAAACCACCCCAAATCACTCATGGGTGTGTTTTAGATGATTCTAAACCAGTGACCAAAGTTTCATTACTTTTAGATGAAGGTTGACCCCTTAAATCCATCAAGAGCACTTTTGACCTAAATTGGTCTAGTTTGACCAAACTTGGGTTAATTAATTACCCAACCAAATCAATCCCAATTGGGATGAAATTTTTACCAGAGTCATGTTATGATCCCAAGGACCACCCACCAAAATTTGGAGGGGTTTGGATGTCTTTAGACCCTATAATTAATTATTACATGGATTATTAAATGTTTGCAAAAACCTTAGAAAAATATCCTCCAAAAATTCACATTTTTGGATATGTTTAGGGTGTAGGTATAAACGGCCTATGTTTCAAATTTCAAGTCCATATCATTATCCAATCAAAGGTTATTTAAGAAATAGTGGTTGTCCTACCCTAATGACCAGTCCCACTAAGATGGCCCTACATGCAGCTACAATGCTCCTTTGGGGCTGAAATCAATTTTAAATTAAAGTAGTCTCCAAGGGCTACAACTTTGGTGTTGAACACTTTTGTTGTAGAGGGCCCTAAGTATTTTTAATAATTAATTCTATGTGCTGCATAAAAGGTGACAGAAAAATACAATACATAACATTTAATAAAAAAGATCTTGCACAGATCTTGAAGAAAAATGTGGGGCATCCCTTCATCTTCCTCCTCCAGCCGATGGTGGAGATTGCCCCGACCTGGAAGGTTTTGTAAGAGGTTTTCCCGGCCACCCACACCCCTCCCCGGCCGGCCAATGCCACCATCACCTTCCTTGAGGTGGTGGCTGGCGATGGGAGGTCTTGGCCGGCCGGTGGTGGCCGGAACCGGTGGTTTAGGCAAGAAGAAAACCTCCAAAAAATGGAGATTTCGGCTATTTTGATTGGGGACCAATTGGCCCCAATCCTTGCCTATTTTAGATGTAGATCTATCCATTGGAGAAGAGGAGAAGAACCAGACCTGTATGGAGCCTTGAAGCCTTGCCAAATCCCCTCCTTGCCATGGTCGATCCTAGGTTTGGTTCCTTTGCAACCTCCACACCAAGTTGCTCGAAATCTTCAGGTGAGTGGGGCAAACTCATCCTCACAGCCTTGTGAAGCTTTTTAAAGAGCCACTTGTGGAAGGGGGAGAGGTGAAACCTCCAATTTCACCATTAATGACAATTAAGAATTTTGGCAAAAACTGAAATTCCATTAAATCAACCACTTGGGTGGTCGGCCATGGCTATTAAACTCCTCAAAACTGATGAGGGGGGAGGTACAAAGCCATTGGAGATGAAGAGGGGAGGCCCTTGGCCTCCCATGGCCATTAATGACCTTCTCTCTCTTCTTTCTCTCTCTTCAAAATTGGGGAAATTGCACTTTCTCTCTCCTACTCATCATTTTCAGAAATTGTATGGCCCCTTGAGTAGATATCAGGCCCATGAAGCTATTGGGCCACTCCAATTGGGTCTAGCCCAAGTGGATTGAGCTTGATTAGGTCAAAATATGTCATTTTGACCTAAATTTAGGGTGGAGTTGACTTTGGTCAACTTGACCATTTGGGTTGGCTCCAATGAGTGGCTAGTGACCCATTGGCCTCCCCTAAGGGTTATGAAGGTCTAGGTAGGGTCAATTTGGCAAGGTGGAGGCCAATTGACCCACAATAGGGCAATTTGACCAAAATAGAGCTAGAGTTGACTTAGATCAAATTGGCTAAATTGGTGGCCCCATGATGGGAGTTTTTAGTCCATTTGGTCCCTAGTATCCTTATAAGGGTAGGGGCAAGGTCAATTTGGCATGGTGGAGGCCAATTGACTCTAATTAGGCTACTTTGACCAATTTAGGGTTAGGGTTGACTTTGGTCAATTTGGCCTCTTTGGTTGACCCCAATGGGTCCTTGGTGCTCTAAGGGAACCCATAAAGGGTTAGATATGCTATGGTGGGGTCAAAGGGTCAAGGTGAGGCCCTAAAGTCCAACCCTAGGCTTGGTAACTAGAAATTGCTATTTGCATATCAATTGGTTTCCTCCTTCCTTCCTAAGCTTTTATGCTCCCTTTGTGCTTCCTATGGTTTTGTCATGCCCTAGTCATGACAAAACCATCATAGGGGTCTAATTGTTTGGGGGATGTTACACTCTGAAGCGTAGAAGACAAGGTGCCTCCAAATGAAGGCTTTATGTTCCTTTTAAAGCTTTTGAGAGGGGTATTTTGGTAATTATGTTGCTTAGGGAATTTTTCTATGCGCACACCCATGATCATGGATTTTACAAGGCACGCAACCATGATAATGCATTTTGCTATGCGCACACCAATGATCATGGATTTTACAATTCACACACCCATGATCAAGGCTTTTGCAATGCACACACCTATAACTATACATTTGGATATGCACACCCCTATTAAGGAGATTTCACTATACACACACCTATGACCATATATTTGGCTATGCACACCCCTATTAGGGGGATTTTGCTATACGCACACATATGACCATAAATTTAGATATGCGCACTCATATTATGGGGATTTTGCCATACGCACACATATGTACATAAATTTGGCTAGATCATTCGAATTGAACCATCTTAGCTCGGGGGCAGGTCGAGTGCGCAAACAGTCACAAGAGAACTAGTAGTCAACAAGAAGACGTTTTTATCATGGAAAACCCGGAAAGGGTGAAAAACCACGCGGCCGGATCCGTGTCAACCAAATTCCACTATATGTCGGTGTGTTACAAGTAAAATCCGAGAACTCGAGGGCGATAGGTCGCTGCTCGTTATAGTAGTAGTAGAGAGAATCTCCGAGAATGACATGTGTAACGGTCCAGGACCGCCAACACGGGACCCAGCTGGACCGCCGGCACCCTCCCAGCCCAGGCCCGCCAACACGGGACCCAGCTGGCACCGGAAGGGTTCAGCCTAACCAGATGGTTTGCAGACCATGCACCCCAACCCCTCTCTGTCCCACCACAAGGCACAGCGGGTTGTTGGAGACCGCAGTCCCCCTTTGATGAGAATTGAGCCAGTTAAGCGACAACGCGTGGACTTCCCACCAAAGGGAGGCTGTGGCCACCAACAACCCGCTCGTGAGCTGAAGAGGGGTTGGGGTGCTTGGGCTGCAGCCCAGTAACGGTCGCCAGGCGAGGCAGTCGGTGGACGTTGTCCCGATTGTAATTCCAGGGCCTTGGGACGTTACAACATGCCACCTCAAAAAACTAAGTACTTATGTGAAAAATGGAAACGAGACGCTCTAATCGTCTTTCGGTGCCCGGAGGATCCCCAAGTCACTTAGGAAGAATGTCTTCGAAAGCGAAGGAGAACTTCGAGCAACGAAGGAGGACTTTGAGGGATTTCTTCGGAAGAGCTCTCTCGGGTGCAGAATGTCAGATCCCTTGAAATGAAGGCTCTGAGCTGTTTTTATAGCCTTGGGCATGGGTAACCAGGTAATTTTGCCATCATAACCACCGTAACCACTTGACGGGCGAATTACGTTCGCCGATTTGGAGCACATGGATCGCCATTTTTTGGATATGCTGGTCTTGCCCTCATGCAGTTCAAGCAATTTGGGCAGCTTCGTTGTTGACAATGAAATCAATGAACAAGACCTGCAATATGGGAAATCAACAAGGTTAACTATCGTGCGCATCGCGAATGCGGAGGCATTCTGAGCGTGCGCGCGGTGAGTGTGGAGGAGTTCTGAAAGTGCACAATTAACCTCACTAGAATTCTCTAGAGGGGGGGGGGGGTGAATAGAGATTTAAAAATTATTTTGTGCAAAGTTAATATATATATGTGTATGATCACAGATTAGAGCTTCCCACACACCAACAAGAATTAAGCAAGAAAATAAAGTAAATGCAAGAAAATAAATCACAGCACAACACAAGAAAATATAATGGTTCCCCAAACTTTGGGTAGTCCACTCTTCTACCCCCTTGGTAGGAATTCACTATCTTGCACTGAGTCTTTTGATAAGGAGACTCTTAGAACCACCCTGAGTCTTTTGACAAGGAGACTCTTAGAACCAACTGAGTCTTTTGACAAGGAGACTCTTAGAACCAGTACACTGAATTTTTTGGAGAGAGATTCTAAAAACTCTTTTACAATGTTTAAGTGAGAAAGAAAGAAAGAAGAAGAAATAAAAACAAGAAAGAATCTTCTTCCTAGCAAGAAGATTGGAAGCACAAGAAGTGAATTGAATCTTTCTTCTATAGAGAGAAGAAGATTTGCAGGCTTTCTCTTTGTGAGAGGTATCAGATTTTTGCAGCAGTATGACTTCAGAAGCAGAAGAAGAAGAAGTGCTTGAATGTTGCTGCAGAGCTTTTTCTCAATTTCTCTCTTTTCTCTTGGGAGCTTTTCCTCTATTTCAAATGTGTGTGGTAGATCACTCTGCTTTTATTTTCTGCCGACCTCCTCTTTATTTATAGCTCTGTTAATTCAAAATAATACTATAGGAGGATAATCAATTAGTAGTCAGAGAAATAGAAAGATAAAAATGTTTCCATAATATTTATTTTTGTAGAAGGAAAGAACCAATTCTGATTTCAAATAATGTCCAAATAAGTTTAATCAATTTAGCCAAGAATCAGATATAAGGAAAGAATGATTCAGAACGGCTATAAAATATTGATACTTATTCCATACAAATCAGATCTACTGAAAGAAGGAAAGAGATCTGGCGCATATTTAAATCTGTCATATAAATCGACGTGCGTCGATTCCTATTCGACGTAAGCGTCGAATTCATCCTGGCTGGACGTCGAGAGGAGAATAAGGAAGGTGCGTCGATTAAGGTGCGTCGACTTCTCCATATGCGTCGACTAGAAATCAGAGTAGCATCAACAACACATACGTCAAAATCTTCCTAGAGTTACTTCGACTCAATCTGAGGGAAATGTCGACTATTATTTCGACGTTGCGTCGAATACTATTCGACGCATATTTACTTAACCTTGTTTTTCTTTCTTAGAATTCATATTCAACTTAATTCAAGGGGTTAAGAGAAATCATTTCCCCAACAATCTCCCCCTATTTGTCTTAACCCTACTTAGAGAGAAATTGTATTAGCATAAAATCAATCTAGCACAACATTTGTATAGGAAAGAAATATATCAAATAATCAAAAAGTGAAATTTAGAAGAAGAGATCAAATGTTCCAGAATCATATAAACATATGTCATGTTCATTCCAATTTGTACTCAAAAATATATCAGCATTGTTTTCAAATATTACTCAGGAGGGGTAGGAGGGGTAGGAGGGGTCTTTCTCTTTCTCTTGAATACTACTGTTTTAGGAGAGGAGAGTTTCTCTTTCTCATTTGTAGGAAGTTCTCTTAGCTCCCCCTGGGTCTCAGCCATTTGCTCCCCCTGAGTCTCAGCTTCATTTATAATAGTATCCTTAGCTCCTTCTTCAGCTAACATAGCTTCCAGCTCCCCCTGAAGTTCAGTTTCTTTATCTTTCTCACCATCTTCCTTTGCAGCCTCATTTTCTGCTCTGCTTTCCTCCCCTTGTAGTAGTGCCATTTGATTTGCAGCATCCCTTGCTATGTTGAGTACCTCTATTGTTTGTTCATCATTATGTAGCTCAGGTACTGTTTCATTCCCAAGGATTTTGTCAGATTTTGGAGGAGGGGACTTGTGAGAGAGAGATTTAGGATTGGAGAGCTGCTCTTCATCTAGATTCTCCCCCTTCTTGACCTTCTTGGCCAGGGAGGTTAAGAAAGACCTTGTCACTCTAGAGGAAGAGAGAGAGGTCTTTAGGCCTTGCATAGAGGCACTGACCCCATCTATTTGGGTGTGCATGTGAAGGATGGAGGAATGAATTTGAGAGCAATGCTCATCCAACATCACTTGGAATTTTTCAGCTGCTGATTTGATGCACTGAGTGAGGAGAGCCTCAGTCGATGCAAATGATTCATGGTGTGAAAGGTGAGGAGGTGATGATGGAGGAAGAGGTGATGGAGGAGGAGAGAAGTGAGTTGATACATGAGGTATGGGTGATAATGGAGGTAAAGAAGATGGGAAAATAGGAGGAGGGAGAGAAGGAGATACTGCTGTCTGAGCAGGTGTTTGAGAAGAAGTAGGTAAAGTAGGAGTTGTGAGGGTGGTAGAGGTTATTTGAGTGGATGATGGTGAAGGAGGAGGAGAAGGGTGAGCAGGAGAGTTAGGAGGAGAGGGAGTCCTTTCAGGAATGGAGCCAGGCTTGGGGATTTGCTTGGTCCATTTGGAGAAGAGGGCAATGGACATCCTCTTTCCAGGAGGGATAGGAATTCCTTTTGACCTACAGAGGTCAGGGAAGGAGTGGAAGAGTACTTGACTCATAATCCTCATGTAGGCATTCTCTTTGTGAGAATATCTAGAGCCTATTATCTTGAGTAGCCATGAGGCCCAGTCTACTTTCTTCTTCAGCACAAGGACCCCCATGATGTTCAGTTGGTGTTTGGGTACTGCATCATGTGCTGAGATTTTGCATAGTAGAACTTTCCCTACTATATCTGCCAGCAATCTGTACTCATCAGAAAAATCTATCTTTTTCAGATGGATTGGCCTATCTTTTGAGAATTTCATGGTGGTGAGTAAATGCTTGATTTCATCAGGTGTGAGTTCAATGGATTCATCACCTAATAGGGGAGTAATTAAGACATGTTTAGTCATTCCTTTTAGAAGCTCATTTTCTTTCCTTATTTCATTTAAACAAAGATGATATTAGGATATACCTGATGGAAGATCGAAGGTGGTCCTTATGTGTTCTGCAGATATTAATACAGGTGTCTCATAGATTGTGCCTGAAATTTCCCCTTGTTCAGTTATCTGAACATGAGCTATGAGCTCTGTTAGTTCTGTCTCCAGAAGTTTGCATCTTGTTGAAATGAGCTTATCCAGACCAGCTTCAGTGAACAAAGCTATTATGCTCTTAAAGTTGTCGGCGGCGGCTTGGAAGGATTCCAGGTCAATGTCGAAGCCAGAGTTAGTTTTGGGAGCCATTTTAGGTTGGAGAGAGAGAGAGAGGAAGAGGTGGCTGGACTAAGGAGCAAGAAGGATGAAAGATGCAGAGGTCGTGAAGGTTTCTAACTGAAGAATCTATTTAAGTCAGGTGAAGCGTCGAAACAGGACTCAACTCGAGGCTTATTCGGTACCAGTGGATGTGACCGAAAATAATTTAGTCTTGCCGCTCGTTTTTATGAAGTCGACGTTACGTCGAGTGGAATTCGACGTGAGCGTCGATTTAGTCTGTTCTGGGATGCAAGGGTTTCTTATCGACGTATGCGTCGATAGTAGTCGACGCATGCGTCGATTGTACTTATTAATCCGAGTTATCGACGGTGCGTCGATTGGAAGTCGACGTGACTTTTAATTTTCCTGAAAAGTTCTAGGTGTTTATTTCTTCTTATCTCTTCCTAATCCTGAAGGTTCCTAAGTTAGCCTAGGACTGGGTTTTAAGACCAATTTGATTGATTGTACCAACACTTTTTGGCAAGGTGGCCATTTTTGTTGCATATGTAACACTTGAGTACCTTGCTTTTGTTTGAGTTTAAAGGGGAATAGAAGTGTTGACTAGGATACCAGTGTTGATTAGGATAGAAGGTTTCATTAGGATGGGAAGTTTGGTTACCAAGTTTTGGGTAAAAATTTTGGTTAGAATGTTGATTAGGATAGAAATTATGATCAGGATGAATGGGTCCTGAATGGGGATTAGTGTGGAAAATTTTTGGAGTATAGGTATTCATGTTGCTCTGAGATTTTATGCGTCAATATCTATTCGACGTATGTTGATAGTTGCGTCGATTTATATTCGGCGCATTCCTCAGATTGCGTTGATCTGGTATCGACGCATGGAGGAAGTTGCGTCGATTCGATGTAGACGTATCTTTATTCAAGCGTCGAGTGGAGGTCGAGGCATCTGAGAGGTTACGTCGAGTAAAAGTCGACGCACTATCATTCATGCGTCGATATGAAGTCGACGCAACTGTGTCTTCATAAATTTTCATTTTACCTTTTTCTGTTTTTACTCCTTTGTATGTTGTTTCTTTTGGTTTAGTTGTCTCTTCAAATGAGGTTTGTGAGTCATCAGCTGAATAATATGATGTATCATCAATTTCCTTGGAGAGGTGTTCTTTCTTATGTTGTGATTCTTTTTCTTGGTTGTCTAATTTGACAGGTTTAGTGAATTTTACAGGGCTCATTCAAGCAGGTTTGTTGGATGGAATTAGGCTGATTGAGGGATCAGCCCCTAGCCCAAGATTCTTGTGTCTTATTGTTTGTTTTTCAGTGATCTCTTCAAGAGTTTGGCTTCTCATTTTTATTGATTCTTCAAAGGCTTTTGCCTGGGTTACTTTATCCTTAAGGAACTGATTTTCTATTCTAGCCCTTTCTATTTCCTTTTCTATTCTGCTAGCTATTGATTCATAATCTTTAAAGGATTTAATTTCTGTGTTTCTCTGGTTTTTAGCTACATTGATTTGTTCTTTTAGATCTTTAATTTCTTTTGTTGCTTTTAGTTGGTCTAGATACATTCTCATAAAATCATTTCTAAAGTTATCACTTTGAAAATCTATTTCATCAAAGATACTTACCTCATCCTTATCCTCAGATTCCTCTATGAGGATAAGGCTATTTTCTTTTTCATCTCCAGAAGATATGCTTTCTTCTGATCCTGTCTCACTCCAAGATTTAGCACCATCATCATTCTTGGTGCCTTCAAAGGCCATCAAGCATAGGTCATCTTGCCTAGATTCTTCATTGTCACTCTTAGAGGATGAACTGTCCTCAGAGTCTGTTTCACTCCAGGCTTCTGCAATAAAGCCTCTTTCTTTCTTCTTCCCCTTTTTCTTGAGATCTTTCTTTTTCAGATCTTTCTTTGTTTCAGCATTCTCTGGACATTCTGGGGCAATATGTCCAGGTTTCCTGCAAGAATAGCAAATAATATCTTTAGTGGGGGGTTTGTCATACCTTGGTTTTGACTCCCTCCTTTTTGATCCATCTGTCTTGACCCATTTCTTAAATCTTCTGGCCAAGAAACTGAATAGTTCTTCTTCAGTGACAGGAGTTCCTTCTTCTGTTGCCTTTAGAGCAATGTTCCTGCCTTTTGAGGAAATTGGAGTGTTTTCTCTTCTTTCCTTCTCTTCTCTAGTTTTCAGCAATTGCTCATAGGATCTGAGTTTTCCTAAGAGAGCATCTGTTGAAATTTCCCTTTGACCTCTTGTGTCTCTTATTGCCCATATCCTTGAGTCCCATGAGCTTGGGAGACTCATCAGCAATTTGTCATTGATCTCTGTGAGAGAGATTTCTCTATCCAAGTCTCTTAGTTGACTGATGATCAGACTGAATCTGTCATACATTTCAGAGATGCTTTCTTCATCCTTCTTTTGGAAGTTCTCATATTGAGAGATCAATAAGGCCTTCTTATCTTTCTTTTCATCAGCACTTCCTTCCACCATCTTTGTGAGAGCATCCCATATTTCTTTGGATGATTCACAGTCAACAACCCTTTGAAAGATGTCATCTGAGAGAGTTGAGACAAGTATGTTCATGGCCTTTAGATCATGTGTTCTTGCCTTCTTCTCATCTTCTGTCCATTCAGATCTTGGGACAGGTGTTTGTGTGACATTGCCACATGCATCCTTTTTATAAGGCTTTGGGGGACCTGTCACAGTAATATTAAACAAGTCAGCATCAATGGAATTCATATAAATTCTAATTCTTGTTTTCCAAACTGCAAACTTTTCAAGATTGCACATTGGAGGTCTGGTGGAAGCATAATCTTTGATTTGTGCCATATGATAAGATAGTTTTGAAAAATATATATATATATATAAGAGGTAGGATCTTTTTGATAAAGGAGTTATCCTTTTTAGATCAACCTGGCTCTGATACCAATTGAAAGTGCACAATTAACCTCACTAGAATTCTCTAGAGGGGGGGGGGGGGGGGGGGGGGGTGAATAGAGATTTAAAAATTATTTTGTGCAAAGTTAATATATATGTGTATGATCACAGATTAGAGCTTCCCACACACCAACAAAAATTAAGCAAGAAAATAAAGTAAATGCAAGAAAATAAATCACAGCACAACACAAGAAAATATAGTGGTTCCCCAAACTTTGGGTAGTCCACTCTTCTACCCCCTTGGTAGGAATTCACTATCTTGCACTGAGTCTTTTGATAAGGAGACTCTTAGAACCACCCTGAGTCTTTTGACAAGGAGACTCTTAGAACCAACTGAGTCTTTTGACAAGGAGACTCTTAGAACCAGTACACTGAATTTTTTGGAGAGAGATTCTAAAAACTCTTTTACAATGTTTAAGTGAGAAAGAAAGAAAGAAGAAGAAATAAAAATAAGAAAGAATCTTCTTCCTAGCAAGAAGATTGGAAGCACAAGAAGTGAATTGAATCTTTCTTCTATAGAGAGAAGAAGATTTGCAGCCTTTCTCTTTGTGAGAGGTATCAGATTTTTGCAGCAGTATGACTTCAGAAGCAGAAGAAGAAGAAGTGCTTGAATGTTGCTGCAGAATTTTTTCTCAATTTCTCTCTTTTCTCTTGGGAACTTTTCCTCTATTTCAAATGTGTGTGGTAGATCACTCTGCTTTTATTTTCTGCCGACCTCCTCTTTATTTATAGCTCTGTTAATTCAAAATAATACTATAGGAGGATAATCAATTAGTAGTCAGAGAAATAGAAAGATGAAAATGTTTCCATAATATTTATTTTTGTAGAAGGAAAGAACCAATTCTGATTTCAAATAATGTCCAAATAAGTTTAATCAATTTAGCCAAGAATCAGATATAAGGAAAGAATGATTCAGAACGGCTATAAAATATTGATACTTATTCCATACAAATCAGATCTACTGAAAGAAGGAAAGAGATCTGGCGCATATTTAAATCTGTCATATAAATCGACGATCGTCGATTCCTATTCGACGTAAGCGTCGAATTCATCCTGGCTGGACGTCGAGAGGAGAATAAGGAAGGTGCGTCGATTAAGGTGCGTCGACTTCTCCATATACGTCGACTAGAAATCAGAGTAGCGTCGACAACACATACGTCGAAATCTTCCTAGAGTTACTTCGACTCAATCTGAGGGAAACGTCGACTATTATTTCGACGTTGCGTCGAATACTATTCGACGCATATTTACTTAACCTTGTTTTTCTTTCTTAGAATTCATATTCAACTTAATTCAAGGGGTTAAGAGAAATCATTTCCCCAACAAGTTCTGAGCGCGCAGTGAACGCGGAGGTGTTCTGTGCACGTCGTAAGCCGAAGGTGTTCTGAGCGTGGAGGCGTTTTGAGCGCATGGTGAACGCAGAGGCATTCTGTGCGCGTCGAGAGCCCGAAGGCATTCTGAGCGTGTGGAGGCGTCCTGCGCGCGTCGTGAGCCCAGAGGCGTTCTGAGCACATAGAGGCATTCTGCGCGCGTCGTGAGCCCAGAGGCGTTTTGAGCACGCAGAGGCATTCTGTGCGCGTCGTGAGCCCGGAGGCATTCTTAGCACGCGTCGGTGAGCGCAGAGGCGTTCTACACGCGTCGTGATCCTGGAGACGTTCTGAGCGCGAAGGAGTTCTACACGCATCGTGAGCGCGGAAGCATCGCCAGGCAATGCTGGAGAGGTGCGACCTCGCCGTACCCCAATGGGGTACGACCGCGATTGTTGAAGCCAGGAAAATCCCGGCTCCAAAATTCGGATCAATGCAGCCCGAGGTTACTGATCCTGCGGTCCAGCTCCACGGCTCGGATAGCTAAAATAGGAGAGAGAAAATGACTATAAGCACACCCCAGGTGCTCCAGCAGGGAGGTCCCACCACGTACCCGGAAGTTTGGGAGAAACTTCCCCTCCACAACCAAAAGCTGGGTGAGGTACTAGACGGGCATGGATTTGGCGAGTATCCAACTTGGGGGGACTTCGACCACTTCCAAAAGTCTGCCTTTTCTAGTACCCCTGGGGGTCTATTTATAGAGAAATCCTAGGGGGGGTACAGGCGAGTATACTGCCTCTGCTCGCGAGTTACAAGAGATACTCGCCTAAACTCGCGAGATACTCGCCCATACTCGCGAGATACTCGCCTATACTCGCGAGATACTCGCCCAAGCTCGCCTCTGCTCACCCCTTGCTCGCCATACTCGCCCCTTGCTCCTGCTGGCTGAGTTGCCTTGTGTCTTGGACTGCCGGCTTCTATGCTGACCTTTTGACCTTGACTTCTGCCTACGTGGCTTTGAATGGGCCTACCCTTGGAGAATGAGGGTTGTACACAATCCCCGCTCTTTGCGAGTAACGTAGTTGCTCGAAAAGAATCATCCAACCCTTAATCGACGAGCTGTCTTTCTGGCGAGTATTTGGTCTATAGTCGGCATCTCGCTTCTGTCGCCCTGGCTCTATACGTAGAGGGGGAGGGGTCTCTAATGACAAGGCTTTTTTGATCTCGCTTCAAGATGTCGCGTAGAATTGCCGAGGAAGCTGCTGCTGACATGGCCGACCTCCTGGGCTTGCTGCCGCCTTTTCGGACGCCTGCTCGCGCAGTCGCCGAGCTTGAGGACTTCCTCGCCTTTAGAAAAAGTCGACACCTCACTGGAGCCGAGCTCAACTGGAGTCGGAGAAAAGGTCGACACCCCACAGGGGCCGAGCTCAACTGGAGGCGGATACAAGGTCGACACCTTCTAGGAGGCCAGCTCCACTAGAAGCGGATACAAGGCCGACACCTTCTAGGAGCCAAGCTCAACTAGAGGCGGATACGAGGTCGACACCTTCTAGGAGCCCAGCTCAACTAGAGGCGGATACGAGGTCGACACCTCGCAGGAGCCGAGCTCAACTGGAAGCGGATACAAGGTCGACACCTTCTAGGAGCCAAGCTCAACTAGAGGCGAAAACGAGGTCGACACATTCTAGGAGCCAAGCTCAACTAGAGGCGGAAATGAGGTCGACACCTACTAGGAGCCGAACTCAACTAGAGGTGGAGAGAAGGTCGACACCTTTTAGGATCCAAGCTCAACTAGAGGCGGATATAAGGTCGACACCTTCTAGGAGCCGAGCTCAACTAGAGGCGGATATAAGGTCGACACCTTCTAGGAGCCGAGTTCAACTAGAGGCGGATACAAGGTCGACACCTTCTAAGAGCCGAGCTCAACTAGAGGCGGATACGAGGTCGACACCTTCTAGGAGCCCAGCTCAACTAGAGGCGGATACGAGGTCGACACCTCGCAGGAGCCGAGCTCAACTGGAAGCGGATACAAGGTCGACACCTTCTAGGAGACAAGCTCAACTAGAGGCGGATACGAGGTCGACACCTACTAGGCGCCGAGCTCAACTAGAGGTGGAGAGAAGGTCGACACCTTTTAGGAGCCGAGCTCAACTAGAGGAGGATATAAGGTCGACACCTTCTAGGAGCCGAGCTCAACTAGAGGCGGATAGAAGGTCGACACCTTCTAGGAGCCGAGCTCAACTAGAGGCGGATACAAGATCGACACCTTCTAGGAGCCGAGCTCAACTAGAGGCGGATATGAGGTCGACACCTTCTAGGAGCCCAGCTCAACTAGAGGCAGATACGAGGTCGATACCTCGCAGGAGCCGAGCTCAAATGGAAGCGGATACTAGGTTGACACCTTCTAGGAGCCAAGCTCAACTAGAGGCGGATACGAGGTCGACACCTTCTAGGAGCCAAGCTCAACTAGAGGCGGATACGAGGTCGACACCTTCTAGGAGCCCAGCTCAACTAGAGGCGGATACGAGATCGACACCTCGCAGGAGCCGAGCTCAACTGGAAGCGGATACAAGGTCGACACCTTCTAGCAGCCAAGTTCAACTAGAGGCGGAAACGAGGTCGACACCTACTAGGAGCCGAGCTCAACTAGAGGTGGAGAGAAGGTCGGCACCTTCTAGGAGCCGAGCTCAACTAGAGGCGGATATAAGGTCGACACCTTCTAGGAGCCGAGCTCAACTAGAGGCGGATATAAGCTCGACACCTTCTAGGAGCCGAGTTCAACTAGAGGCGGATACGAGGTCGACACCTTCTAGGAGCCCAGCTCAACTAGAGGCGGATACGAGGTCGACACCTCGCAGGAGCCGAGCTCAACTGGAAGCGGATACAAGGTTGACACCTTCTAGGAGCCAAGCTCAACTAGAGGCGGAAACGAGGTCGACACCTTCTAGGAGCCAAGCTCAGCTAGAGGCGGAAACGAGGTCGACACCTACTAGGAGCCGAGCTCAACTAGAGGTGGAGAGAAGGTCGACACCTTTTAGGAGCCGAGCTCAACTAGAGGCGGATATAAGGTCGACACCTTCTAGGAGCCGAGCTCAACTAGAGGCAGATATAAGGTCGACACCTTTTAGGAGCCGAGCTCAACTAGAGGCGGATACACGGTCGACACCTTCTAGGAGCCGAGATCAACTAGAGGCGAATACGAGGTTGTCACCTTCTAGGAGCCCAGCTCAACTAGAGGCGGATACGAGGTCGACACCTCGCAGGAGCCGAGCTCAACTGGAAGCGGATACAAGGTCGACACCTTCTAGGAGCCAAGCTTAACTAGAGGCGGAAATGAGGTCGACGCCTACTAGAAGCCGAGCTCAACTAGAGGTGGAGAGAAGGTCGACACCTTCTAGGAGCCGAGCTCAACTAGAGGCGGATATAAGGTCGACACCTTCTAGGAGCCGAGCTCAACTAGAGGCGGATATAAGGTCGACACCTTCTAGGAGCCGAGCTCAACTAGAGGCCGATACAAGGTCGACACCTTCTAGGAGCCGAGCTCAACTAGAGGCGGATACGAGGTCGACACCTTCTAGGAGCCCAGCTCAACTAGAGGCGGATACGAGGTCGACACCTCGCAGGCGCCGAGCTCAACTGGAAGCGGATACAAGGTCGACACCTTCTAGGAGCCAAGCTCAACTAGAGGCGGAAACGAGGTCGACACCTTCTAGGAGCCAAGCTCTACTAGAGGCGGAAACGAGGTGTACACCTACTAGGAGCCGAGCTCAACTAGAGGTGGAGAGAAGGTCGACACCTTCTAGAAGCCGAGCTCAACTAGAGGCGGATATAAGGTCAACACCTTCTAGGAGCTGAGCTCAACTAGAGGCGGATATAAGGTCGACACCTTCTAGGACCCGAGCTCAACTAGAGGCGGATACAAGGTCGACACCTTCTAGGAGCCGAGCTCAACTAGAGGCGGATACGAGGTCGACACCTCGCAGGAGCCGAGCTCAACTGGAAGCGGATACAAGGTCGACACCTTCTAGGAGCCAAGCTCAACTAGAGGCGGAAACGAGGTCGACACCTACTAGGAGCCGAGATCAACTAGAGGTGGAGAGAAGGTCGACACCTTCTAGGAGCCGAGCTCAACTAGAGGCGGATATAAGGTCGACACCTTCTAGGAGCCGAGCTCAACTAGAGGCGGATACAAGGTCGACACCTTCTAGGAGCCGAGCTCAACTAGAGGCGGATACAAGGTCGACACCTTCTAGGAGCCGAGCTCAACTAGAGGCGGATACAAGGTCGACACCTTCTAGGAGCCGAGCTCAACTAGAGGCGGATACAAGGTCGACACCTTCTAGGAGCCCAGCTCAACTAGAGGACGATACGAGGTCGACACCTCGCAGGAGCCGAGCTCAACTGGAAGCGGATACAAGGTCGACACCTTCTAGGAGCCAAGCTCAACTAGAGGCAGAAACGAGGTCGACACCTTCTAGGAGCCAAGCTCAACTAGAGGCGGAAATGAGGTCGACACCTACTAGGAGCCGAGCTCAACTAGAGGTGGAGAGAAGGTCGACACCTTCTAGGATCCGAGCTCAACTAGAGGCAGATATAAGGTCGACACCTTCTAGGAGCCGAGCTCAACTAGAGGCGGATATAAGGTCGACACCTTCTAGGAGCCGAGCTCAACTAGAGGTGGATACAAGGTCGACACCTTCTAGGAGCCGAGCTCAACTAGAGGCGGATACGAGGTCGACACCTTCTAGGAGCCCAGCTCAACTAGAGGCGGATACAAGGTCGACACCTCGCAGGAGCCGAGCTCAACTGGAAGCGGATACAAGGTCGACACCTTCTAGGAGCCAAGCTCAACTAGAGGCGGATACGAGGTCGACACCTTCTAGGAGCCCAGCTCAACTAGAGGCGGATACGAGGTCGACACCTCGCAGGAGCCGAGCTCAACTGGAAGCGGATACAAGGTCGACACCTTCTAGGAGCCAAGCTCAACTAGAGGCAGAAACGAGGTCGACACCTACTAGGAGCCGAGCTCAACTAGAGGTGGAGAGAAGGTCGACACCTTCTAGGAGCCGAGCTCAACTAGAGGCGGATAGAAGGTCGACACCTTCTAGGAGCCGAGCTCAACTAGAGGCGGATATAAGGTCGAAACCTTCTAGGAGCCGAGCTCAACTAGAGGCGGATACAAGGTCGACACCTTCCAGGAGCCGTGCTCAACTAGAGGAGGATACGAGGTCGACACCTTGCAGGAGCCGAGCTCAATTGGAAGAGGATACAAGGTCGACACCTTCTAGGAGCCAAGCTCAACTAGAGGCGGAAATGAGGTCGACACCTACAAGGAGCCGAGCTCAACTAGAGGTGGAGAGAAGGTCGACACCTTCTAGGAGCCGAGCTCAACTAGAGGCGGATAGAAGGTCGACACCTTCTAGGAGCCGAGCTCAACTAGAGGCGGATACAAGGTCGACACCTTCTAGGAGCCGAGCTCAACTAGAGGCGGATAAAATGTCGACACCTTCTAGGAGCCGAGCTCAACTAGAGGCGAATACGAGGTCGACACCTTCTAGGATCCCAGCTCAACTAGAGGCGGATACGAGGTCGACACCTCGCAGGAGCCGAGCTCAACTGGAAGCGGATACAAGATCGACACCTTCTAGGAGCCAAGCTCAACTAGAGGCGGAAACAAGGTCGACACCTTCTAGGAGCCGAGCTCAACTAGAGGCGGAGAGAAGGTCGACACCTTCTAGGAGCCGAGCTCAATTAGAGGCGGATATAAGGTCGACACCTTCTAGGAGCCGAGCTCAACTAGAGGCGGATATAAGGTCGACACCTTCTAGGAGCTGAGCTCAACTAGAGGCGGATACAAGGTCGACACCTTCTAGGAGCCGAGCTCAACTAGAGGCGGATACAAGGTCGACACCTTCTAGGAGCCGAGCTCAACTAGAGGCGGATACGAGGTCGACACCTTCTAGGAGCCCAGCTCAACTAGAGGCGGATACGAGGTCGACACCTCGCAGGAGCCGAGCTCAACTGGAAGCGAATACAAGGTCGACACCTTCTAGGAGCCAAGCTCAACTAGAGGCGGATATGAGGTCGACGCCTTCTAGGAGCCCAGCTCAACTAGAGGTGGATACGAGGCGACACCTCGCAGGAGCCGAGCTCAACTGGAAGCGGATACAAGGTCGACACCTCGCAGGAGCCAAGCTCAACTAGAGGCGGAAACGAGGTCGACACCTACTAGGAGCCGAGCTCAACTAGAGGTGGAGAGAAGGTAGACACCTTCTAAGAGCCGAGCTCAACTAGAGGCGGATATAAGGTCGACACCTTCTAGGAGCCGAGCTCAACTAGAGGCGGATATAAGGTCGACACCTTCTAGGAGCCAAGCTCAACTACAGGCAGATACAAGGTCGACACCTTCTAGGAGCCGAGCTCAACTAGAGGCGGATACGAGGTCGACACCCTCTAGGAGCCAAGCTCAACTAGAGGCGGATACGAGGTCGACACCTCGCAGGAGCCGAGCTCAACTGGAAGCGGATACAAGGTCGACACCTTCTAGGAGCCGAGCTCAACTAGAGGCGGATACGAGGTCGACACCTTCTAGGAGCCGAGCTCAACTAGAGGCGGAGAGAAGGAGTCATCCGAGGAGGCAATTAGCCGGCTTGCTGGAGAAGGGGTCGGGCAGAGGCCTGGACTACGACAACTCCACAACTTGATGACTTCTTTTCACTCGAGGGGGTGAGCAACTTCGGGCTAGGAGGGTGGCTTCCAACTCTACTCTAATAATCTCTCCAGACGGATGAGAAGTATAATCGGGGGGGGGGGGGGGGGGGGGGGTAGCTCGGCCAGCGTGCAAGGGGGAAGCTGATCTCGACCATCAGTGCAAAGGCTTGGTCTTAGGAGGACGCGTTAAAAAAACCATTATACTGTCCCATCACCCGCTCTGGATGTTATGAGGGCTAAGCAGGATACTCATCCTCTAACCCACTCATGACGTGAATCGATGACTGCTTCGGCTGAATTTCATCGCGTTGCCTGGATAGGGCACGACTCTCGAGGGGTCTTTCTGGACACACACACTCGAGGTCTCCACTCTGCCTGCTGAGAAATTTTCAAGAATCACAGCAATAATAACAGGAGTGAGAATATGTTAAGGCAAGTGGGGAGTGACCGTCGGGGAGATCCAAGGGGACACACCATCCTGAGGCCTTCATCTTACTCGGATGCTGGATGTCGACCAGTAGGGAATGACAGTCGGGGAGGTTCCAAAGGAACACCTTCCAAGGGAACACATCATCTCAAGGTCTCCATCCTACTGCTCTCGTTGATGTTGTTGAAGAGATCAACACAGTAGAGAATGATTGTCGGGGAGGTTCCAAAGGAACACCTTCCAAGGGAACACATCATCCCAAGGTCTCCATCCTACTGCTCTTGTTGATGCTGTTGAAGAGATCGAAACAGTAGGGGAATGACTGTCGGGGAGGTTCCAATGGAGCACCTTCCAAGGGAACACACCATCCCAAGGTCTCCATCCTACTTGGGTGTTTCTGAAGGATGACGTCAAGTAGGGACTGACAGTTGGGGAGGTTCCAAAGGAGCACCTTCCAAGGGAACACACCATCCCAATGTCTCCATCCTACTTGGATGTTGCTGAAGGATGACGTCAAGTAGGGACTGACAATCAGGGAGGTTCCAAAGGAGCACCTTCCAAGGGAACACACCATCCTGAGGTCTCCATCCTACTTGGATGTTGCTGAAAGATGACGTCAAGTAGGGACTGACAGTCGGGGAGGTCCCAAAGGAGCACCTTGTTGAAATTGTTGAAGTGGAAGTGGAGGAGGCTTTTGGACCTGGGCGGTCTGGGAAGAGACCGGGCGGTCTGGCGTGACCGCACGGTCTGGCGGTCTGACAATGGCGATCTGTTCTATTGGTCAGCTGCGGCTTCCAGGGTTGACCGCTGGTCTGGTCCAAGGGCTGCTGGAGGTGGAGGTCGTGCGGTCTGGCTGTGACCGCATGACGGCTGATCATCCTCAGGGTCGCGCGGTCTGTCTTTGACCGCGTGACAAGTTGTTCTCTTCAAGGACGTGCCGGTCTGGCGTGACCGCACGGGTTGGCTCTTGAATCCAGTCTGGTGGCTTTCCAGAGGGTTCTGAAGGAGTTCGCGGACTAAGTCATTCTAGTCGCGCGGTCTCAGTTCGCGGTCTCAGGAGGAGACTGGTATGCGAGCTGGTTGCTGTTCGCGGTCTCAGGAGGAGATCGGCATACGGACAGGAGTTCGCGGGTTGATGGCGGACTGGCTGTGTTCGCGGTCTCGAGCGAACATAGGTGGTGATTAGCTTCGGGCGGTCTGGCGATCTCTTTGGAGAGTGGCGGTCTGCTGTGAGAGTGGCGGTCTCTCATGGTGGAGAATTGAAGCTGGCGGGTTCACCAAAATGAAGCAGGAGTTATGTTGCTGATCGCGCGGGTTGACCGGTAAGGTCGCGCGATCTGATGGGTGGTGACTCTATCTCATAGGGTGGTGACTGGATCAGGTCTCACGCCTATAAATAGGGAGCCACTGCAGCAACAAGAAGAACACACCAAGTGTAAGCTGAGTTCGCTTGTTTCCTGCGGTCTGGTTTATTCTGACCGTGCGGTCTGCTGATTGAATTCTTCTTGTGCAGCTTCTGCGGATAGTGTGGGCGGCAGCGATCACCTCTTCCTCTGAAAGTGTTCGGGCGGTCTGCGGCTTGGAGTTGTGGTGCTGGAGTTCGGGAGAATCAGGAGGTCGGAAGAAGGGAGCGGTCTGATCAGCGGATTGGTGGTGTGCTGTGATCGGCAAGGCGCTGCGGTCTGGCAGTGTGTTGAAGTCGCAGGGAGGTCGCGCGGTCTGGAGCGATCTCAAGTTATCCTCATCTTCTTGTATTTCTGTTTGGTATCTGTGCTGGCGAAATCATGTCTCGCCAAGCATGTCTTGCCCTGTAATGAAGTTTATGCTATCAATAAAGATCAATTGCTTGCCTAAAGTTTGTTTCTGGTTGTTTGGCTTGTATCTCTAAGTTGCATAATCGATTCCTGCTTGCTCTCACAAGGTCCTTAGAAAAATTTTCACATGGTATCAGAGGGAGGTTGGAGTGGATAGAGCAGGTTGCAACTTAGAGTAGCCATCGCCTTTGTGAAGAAGGAACCAGAGGAAAACCAATGGAAGGTGGATTTGCAAGAGGTCTTGGTATTGAGATGCTTACATCGACTAACTTCAAGAAGTGGAAGTCGTGTATGCAGAGCTATCTTCTGGGTGAGGATCTATGGGAAGTTGTTGGAGGAGATGAGACGGAAGAGGTGAAGGCAACAGAAGCTGGTGATAACGGTCCGGCCGTGAGAGCTTGGAGAAAGACCAATGCCAAGGCCGAGTTCACTTTGAAGCGTGTCATTTCACCTGATCTCTTTGATCACATTTTGGGATGTGGATCGGCTGCAGAAATCTGGAAAGCCCTGGATGGGCTGTTTAACAAGAAGAATGTGGCAAGGCTGCAGTTCTTGGAGAATGAGCTGGCAAGGTCGGCTCAGGGTGATCTTTCTATCTCAAACTTCTTTCTGAAGATGAAGAATTTGTGCGCTGAAATGTCAGCACTGGATCCTGATGAGCCTATCTCTGAGGCGAAGCTGAAGAGGCACATCATCCGCGGCTTGCGGAAGGAATATGTGGCCTTTGTGACGTCGGTGCAGGGATGGGCAAATCAGCCGTCTCTGTTGGAGCTGGAGAACTTGCTCTCTTCGCAAGAAAGCTTGGCAAGACAGATGGCGGCGTTGTCATTGACTGGGGGAGATGGCGAAGTTCTCTTCTCAGGGAAGAAGAAGAAGTGGGATAAGAAGAAGAAGACCACTGGAGGCTATGGACCTTCAACTTCTGGACAGCAGGAGAGGGGCTATCCTCCTAAGACTGAGGAGAAGAAGAAGAAGGAAGGTCTCAAATGCTACAAATGCGGGAAGGTTGGGCACTTCAAGAAGGATTGCAGAGTGGTCACTCAAGCAGGGCATGCTGCGGAGAAGGAGGAAGCTGAGGCCAGACATATAGATGGAGGATGGGGAGGAGCCTTCTCGGCTTCTATTGGAGCTTCGGCTCCCATCAACTATTTGGAGGACTGGATCGTGGACTCGGGGTGTGGTCATCACCTCACCGGAGACGGGACCAAGCTTTCTTATGCACAGCCCTATACAGGTAACAATGCAATCATTACTGCTGATAATACTGTACATCCAGTGGAGAAGGTGGAGGTTGTTTCTTTGGGCAGTGATAGAGGGCCACTTACTTTGAAAAGTGTCTATCACGTGCCTGGTATGAAGAAAAATCTCTTCTCCGTGACCAATGCTGTAGACGCCGGGTATCACGTTCTGTTCGGCCCAACAGAAGTGAAGTTTCTACGCAATGTTGAGGCCGTAAAGGCCGAGGTCGTCCATGTCGGGAGACGGGCAAAGGACTTGTTTGTTTTATCAACAAGTTCCTACGTCGACAAGATGAAGACGAATGATGGTGCCGTTATATGGCATGAGAGGTTGGGGCATGTAGGAATGGATAAGCTGAAAGCAATGGCGGTGAGAGGCCTGGTCAAGGGCCTGCCAAGTCTATCTTCCTACGGAGAAGGTCATGTTTGCGCAGGATGTCAGTTCGGCAAGTCTCATCGACTACCGTTTGACAAGTCGCAGACAAGGAGTAGTGTGCCGTTGGAGTGCATCCACGGTGACTTGATGGGACCAACTGCTACCCCAAGCCTCGGAGGCAGCAGGTATATGCTGGTGTTGATCGATGATTACACCAGATATGTCTGGGTATATTTCCTGAAGGAGAAGGCGGAGGCGTTTGCCAAGTTTGTGGAGTTCAAGGAGCTCGTGGAAGGTCGGCTGGGACTGCGGGTGAAGAAGCTGAGGACTGACAACGGAGGGGAGTTCACCTCCAGTGAGTTCTCTACTTTTTGCAGGAAGGCGGGCATCCGGAGAGAGCTCACTTGTGCTCATACTCCACAACAGAACGGAGTTGCAGAACGGAAGATCCGTCATCTGACGGAGACCTGCAAGTGTTGGCTGCATGCCAAGAGTATCCCAAAGTCCTTCTGGGCGGAGGGAATGTCTTGTGCTGCCTACGTCATCAACAGGATGCCTCTGAGCCCCATCAACATGCTGACTCCACATGAAATGATGTTCAAGGAGAAGCCAAGTGTGGCACACCTTAGGGTGTTTGGTTCCACCTGCTACGTGCATGTTCCAGATGCTCTTCGGACGAAGCTAGATGCGAAAGCAAGGAAGCTAGTCTTCGTGGGATACGATGAGCAGAAGAAAGGGTGGAAGTGCATGGACCCGGAGACGCGGAGATTTGTTGTATCTCGCGACGTCGTGTTCAATGAGGTGACATCTTACAAGGGGTCCTCTGATGTGGAGTTACCAGAGAGCAGGGTGGAGATGCCAGAGAAAGCTGTGGAGAATCTTCAGGTGGAGCTACCTGTGTCACCAGGTGGTCCATCTCCTTCTAGTTCCGAGACGGGGGCTTCTGGTTCAGGAAGCAGGGGGAGCGATGCTCCTAGCACGTCTGGAAGGGGAGCTAGGGAAGAAGCAGCGGATGACATTGCAGTTCAAGGGAAGGAGCTGAGGAGGTCGAAGCGAGCGATCATCGCCCCTGATCGCTATACAGGAGGAAACGCAGTGAGCTTCGTCTCATGTTTCTTCGCTGGTCCCTTGGATGAGAGGGAGCCGTCGAGCTTTGAGAAGGCCCAAGGCGTGAAGGAGTGGGACGTTGCGATGCAAGAAGAGATGGCAGCTCTTGAGAAGAACGAGACCTGGTCTCTTGTGCCCAAGCCCAAGGGCATCACTCCTGTGACATGCAAGTGGGTCTACAAGCTTAAGAAGAAAGCTGACGGCAGTATCGAGCGGTACAAAGCTCGTCTTGTAGCTCGGGGGTTCTCGCAGCAATACGGTGAAGACTATGATGAGACATTCAGTCCGGTGGCAAAAATGACTTCAGTTCGGTTCATCATTGCCTTGGCGGCGTTCAGTGGATGGGAGATTTGGCAGCTCGACGTCAAGAACGCTTTCTTGTACGGCGAGATTGACAAGGACATCTTTATGGTTCAGCCACCAGGCTTTGTGTCTGAAGATCTTCCGGAGCATGTCGCAAGCTGAAGAAGGCCCTGTATGGGTTGAAGCAAGCGCCGAGGGCGTGGTATGGGAAGATCGCAGAATATCTCCTATTCTGTGGATTTGTTGCTTCAGACTCAGACTCGAGCTTGTTCGTCAAGAAGAGCGGGGAGCTTCAGGTCATCGTGCTGCTATACGTTGACGATATGATCGTGACGGGGAACTCGAAGGAGGAGGTAGCGCAGCTTCGGGCCGAGCTGTCTATCAGGTTCGAGATGAAGGACTTAGGTGAGCTTCACCATTTCCTTGGACTTGAGGTGCAGAGGAAGGAAGGTGGAGTGCTGGTGACCCAAGCCGGATATGCGGAGCGGATCGTGGAGCGGTTCGGCATGAAGGAAGGGAAGTGCACTTCCACGCCTCTGGAGAAGGCTATGAAGCTTCGGAAGGATGAGGGAAGGATCATGCAAGATCCGTTGGTGTTCCGAGCTCTGGTTGGGAGCTTGATTTATCTGACGATCACGAGGCCAGATATTGCATATGCAGTAGGCAGGGTGAGTCGGTTTATGGCGGAACCACGAGTACCTCATCTGCTAGCGGCCAAGAACATTCTGAAGTATGTCAAGGCGACATCGGACATGGGTCTCCTATACAGGAGGGATGCGGGCTTCGAGGTGCATGGATACATGGATGCTGATTACGGGGGAGATTCGGATGATCGGAAGTCGACATCTGGATTCGTCTTCATGGCGGGCTCTACGGCTATATCATGGTGCAGCAAGAAGCAGGATTCCGTATCGGTCTCCACCACAGAAGCGGAATACAAGGCTTCGGCCTTGGCAGCTCAGGAAGCCATCTGGCTTAGGAGATTGGTGGGAGACGTCCACAAAGAGGTTCGGGAGCCGACTCTGCTACGCGGTGACAACGAGAGTGCTCTCAAACTGGTGACCAATCCAGTTTGTCACGCGAGGACGAAGCATATTGAGATCGAGCATCACTTCATACGGGAGAAGGTGCTGGAGGGATCTCTTTCGGTCGAGCATGTGCGGAGTGCGGACAATGTCGCAGACATCTTCACAAAGGCGCTGGCAAAGGGTCCGTTCACACGGCTAAGGGAACTACTTGGGCTGGTTTCCACTTCCCACTTTAAGGGGGAGTGTTGAAATTGTTGAAGTGGAAGTGGAGGAGGCTTTTGGACCTGGGCGGTCTGGGAAGAGACCGGGCGGTCTGGCGTGACCGCACGGTCTGGCGGTCTGACAATGGCGATCTGTTCTATTGGTCAGCTGCGGCTTCCAGGGTTGACCGCTGGTCTGGTCCAAGGGCTGCTGGAGGTGGAGGTCGTGCGGTCTGGCTGTGACCGCATGACGACTGATCATCCTCAGGGTCGCGCGGTCTGTCTTTGACCGCGTGACAAGTTGTTCTCTTCAAGGACGTGCCGGTCTGGCGTGACCGCACGGGTTGGCTCTTGAATCCAGTCTGGTGGCTTTCCAGAGGGTTCTGAAGGAGTTCGCGGACTAAGTCATTCTAGTCGCGCGGTCTCAGTTCGCGGTCTCAGGAGGAGACTGGTATGCGAGCTGGTTGCTGTTCGCGGTCTCAGGAAGAGATCGGCATACGGACAGGAGTTCGCGGGTTGATGGCGGACTGGCTGTGTTCGCGGTCTCGAGCGAACATAGGTGGTGATTAGCTTCGGGCGGTCTGGCGATCTCTTTGGAGAGTCGCGGTCTGCTGTGAGAGTGGCGGTCTCTCATGGTGGAGAATTGAAGCTGGCGGGTTCACCAAAATGAAGCAGGAGTTATGTTGCTGATCGCGCGGGTTGACCGGTAAGGTCGCGCGATCTGATGGGTGGTGACTCTATCTCATAGGGTGGTGACTGGATCAGGTCTCACGCCTATAAATAGGGAGCCACTGCAGCAACAAGAAGAACACACCAAGTGTAAGCTGAGTTCGCTTGTTTCCTGCGGTCTGGTTTATTCTGACCGTGCGGTCTGCTGATTGAATTCTTCTTGTGCAGCTTCTGCGGATAGTGTGGGCGGCAGCGATCACCTCTTCCTCTGAAAGTGTTCGGGCGGTCTGCGGCTTGGAGTTGTGGTGCTGGAGTTCGGGAGAATCAGGAGGTCGGAAGAAGGGAGCGGTCTGATCAGCGGATTGGTGGTGTGCTGTGATTGGCAAGGCGCTGCGGTCTGGCAGTGTGTTGAAGTCGCAGGGAGGTCGCGCGGTCTGGAGCGATCTCAAGTTATCCTCATCTTCTTGTATTTCTGTTTGGTATCTGTGCTGGCGAAATCATGTCTCGCCAAGCATGTCTTGCCCTGTAATGAAGTTTATGCTATCAATAAAGATCAATTGCTTGCCTAAAGTTTGTTTCTGGTTGTTTGGCTTGTATCTCTAAGTTGCATAATCGATTCCTGCTTGCTCTCACAAGGTTCTTAGAAAAATTTTCACACACCTTCCAAGGGAACACACCATCCCAATGTCTCCATCCTACTTGGATGTTGCTGAAGGATGACGTCAAGTAGGGACTGACAGTCGGGGAGGTTCCAAAGGAGCACCTTCCAAGGGAACACACCATCCCGAGGTCTCCATCCTACTTGGATGTTGCTGAAGGATGACGTCAAGTAGGGACTGACAGTCGGGGAGGTTCCAAAGGAGCATCTTCCAAGGGAACACACCATCCCGAGGTCTCCATCCTACTTGGATGTTGCTGAAGGATGACGTCAAGTAGGGACTGACAGTCGGGGAGGTTCCAAAGGAGCACCTTCCAAGGGAACACACCATCCCGAGGTCTCCATCCTACTTGGATGTTGCTGAAGGATGACGTCAAGTAGGGACTGACAGTCGGGGAGGTTCCAAAGGAGCACCTTCCAAGGGAACACACCATCCCGAAGTCTCCATCCTACTTGAATGTTGCTGAAGGATGACGTCAAGTAGGGACTGACAGTCGGGGAGGTTCCAAAGGAGCATCTTCCAAGGAAACGCACCATCCCGAGGTCTCCATCCTACTTGGATGTTGCTGAAGGATGACGTCAAGTAGGGACTGACAGTCGGGGAGGTTCCAAAGGAGCACCTTCCAAGGGAACACACCATCCCGAGGTCTCCATCCTACTTGGATGTTGCTGAAGGATGACGTCAAGTAGGGACTGACAGTCGGGTAGGTTCCAAAGGAGCACCTTCCAAGGGAACACACCATCCCGAGGTCTCCATCCTACATGGATGTTGCTGAAGGATGACGTCAAGTAGGGATTGACAGTCGGGGAGGTTCCAAAGGAGCACCTTCCAAGGGAACACACCATCCCGAGGTCTCCATCCTACTTGGATGTTGCTGAAGGATGACGTCAAGTAGGGACTGACAGTCGGGGAGGTTCCAAATGAGCACCTTCCAAGGGAACACACCATCCCGAGTGTTGGATCTTACGACGCCCTTAGAGGGGGGGGGGGGTGAATAAGGGAATAAAAATTCTTTTTATAATTTTATGATAATTACTAAATTGTTTTATAATATGTGAAGGTAAAATAATAATTTAGCTAAATGAATAGAAAAATTATGATTTGCAATTTTAGAAACAAGTACTAAATTGTTTTATGATGAAAGAGATTGAAATAAACAATTTAGATTTAGAATTGAAAACTTATAACACAATTTAATAGAGATTGCGCCAAATTAGAGAAATCAAGTAAACACAAATAGAGACATGATTATATTATATGAAAAGGTGTTTACAAAAATTGATTTCAATATCACTTGAAATCGGAGGCGACAAATATGTAAATAATTTTTCCTTTTCTATACCGACTAATATCCCCACGAACCGGTTGGCTTTAGCCAATCCTTCCCCGGATATGTCCTCAAGCCGCCCTAGCCAATCCTTCCCCGGATATGGCATCGAGCACCCCCTAGATATAATCACCTAGACCTAGTCGCCAACACAAGGCGAATTTCCCCCCAAGTCCTACCCAGACCTAGTCGCCAACACAAGGAGAATTCTCTAAACGGTTACAAAAGGTATGGAGTGGAAATAATGAAAACAATAATAAAACTCCCTATATGAGATCTCTGGAGTTGAGGATGAAGGATCGCTGTAGTATAAGCGAGGTCGAAGCGATCGTCCTTCGGATGTAGCGTGACGTAGTCCTCCTCCAGAATTCTCCTTAAGCTTTTTGTGGGAGATCCATCTTCGGCAGCATAACAACACTGGAATTGTGGCACAAGCAACCTCTCTGGGATAGATGATCAAAATGATCGAAGTTGGCTTCAATTTATAGACCTTGGAGCTAGCGTCTGCGATAGTACTTAGCGCCTGCGGTATCGTTCGTGTGGAGCGGTTGCGAAACCGTCGGCGGCGTGGCTCTGTGCACGAACTTGAGATAGCGCCTGCGGTAGCGATAGCGCTGGCGGTAGTGCTCATGTGGAGCGGTTGCGCAACTGTCGGCGGCGTGGCGATCTGCACGAGCTCAAGCTAGCGCCTGGCGTTAGCGTTAGCGCTGGCGGTAGCACTAAGGAACCGCTGAGACGAGGCTAACCGATGAGACGGAAGCTGAGATGAAACCGCTGAGACGGAACCAACTTAGCTAACGCCTGGCGTTAGCGATAGCGCTGGCGTTAGTGCTGGCGTTAGCGATAGCGCTGGCGTTAGTGCTGCTCCTTTCAAAAGATTGTTCCAAGCTGCTTTATACCTGTGTAGTATTGCACCTATAGTTCCTGCACACTATAAACACACTACAAGCAATATCAAATACAATATGGGATTTGTTATTCTCAAACAAAGGGATGTGACACACATGTCCAACAATCTCCCCTTTTTGATAATAACAAATCCTCTAAGCAAGAAATCTACAATTGTGTTTATAGATAAGATAAGCAAGATAAAAGTGCAACTATAGTAAATGATATGCATGATAATGTGCATACTCCCCCTATCTTAATGCCCCCCCTACATAAATGCAATTTATGTGTTACTCCCCTTGAATGATAGATTTCATGAATTAGTCTCCCCTTATTTTTCTATATTTCTCCTATATAGATTTCTTCAATTAATCTCCCCCTTTTGGTATTATCAAAAGAAGGTGGGGTGAGGGTAGTAAGGAGGCTTTCTTTAGGCTAGTTATAAATCATGATCGAGCTTTTGTAATATATGAAATGATAAAGAGTTTAAGCATAGCATATATAAGAGATTTCAAATAAAAAGATAAGAGTTGTAAGAAAGCGGAAGATTATAAGAAACATCTATTTGTAAGCATGAAAAGCATAGTAAAAAAATATGAGTTTTAGTTCAAAATTGAAAGATGTTTTATCCTTTTGAAATCTCAAAGTTTTTCATAAAGATACCAAACATGAAATAAATATATCAAAGAGAGATTATACTAGAATGTTACTTAATTTTAAATTCAAGACATACCAAAACATTGTAGAGATCATGCTAGGTTATCTAGTGCATTTCTTATATAAAGAGTAGTATAGATAAAGCATTAGAATCCAATACTCATGAGAAGAAGTGTTATGAAAGATAATGATGTGCACATAAGTGTATTTTGGGCAATGTTAACAATTGATTTAAATCAACAAAATACAAGAAATATGTAAAGTAAAGTGCACAATAAAACACAAGTAAATTACTTTCATACACTTTTAATGCACATAATTTTTAACAAAGTGGTGTAATGATCAAAGTTTGCACAAGACACTTTACTATTCTTTCCAAGGTGCTCAACCTCACAATGCTTATGAAGACTTATCAGGAGGTTCAAGTAGTGCTTGGTGGAGTTATATTTGTCTACATATATAATTTTTTTCATATTTGTGAGACAACATTCTCCGAATACACTTGTTTTGCAAACCAAAATTTTTAACTTAACCACTTTTCTAAATTTCATAAGTGCAATTCAAATGTAGTGTAGGCAATAAACTTATGCAAGTTTTAATTCATTGTACAAATACAATACACAAGCAAGCATTTTTAGATTTAGACACACATGTTGATTACCAAAATAAGTGAGTGAAATGTATCATTATCAATCATAAAACATTTACTCATACTTAGAGGCATGCTAAGCTTGGTTCTACACATTTTGCAATACAATTGATGCACTTTAAATAGATATATCAAAGCATGATAAGCAAAACAGTGTTCATAGTAATTTGAAAGAATATGTTTTAACATTGTAAATAATTCTAAATAATTGAAATCATACATGCTTGATATTGGCAATAAAGATCATACAGTTTTTTTTATCATTTTTAAATCAATCACAAAAACATATTTTGTCATTTTTAAATTTTGAATTTTTGTAGTTGATTTTTCATAATATGAATAAAACAAAAATAACAAATGTCAGAAATACAAAAACAAAGTAGTACATATAGACTGAAATATTTTTAGTGTTTTTTAGAAATTTTGAAAATCAGAAAATTCCAACACCCACGCTAGCGCCGGCGCTAGTGATAGCGCGGCAAACAGTACGTGATTTTTTGAGAATTTAAAATTTTTGATTGTTGATATTGATTAAGTGTCCTTAAGGTAGTTCCATGCTGAAATTTCAGAATTTTTGGAGATCTCTAGGTGGATCAAATTTGCATGAAACTTTGGCTTTTCAAATTCTTGTGTTTTACAAAACCATTTAAACATGACGATATAAACTATGAAGACACAAGAGGACATTTTTTATTAAACAACCCAAAATATGCATGATTTAAGTGATAAGTAAATAAAATGATCATGCAAAGAGTAATATAAGTACGTCCTAAGATTAAAGACTACCCCGACTAAATGTCTACACCCTAGCCCCGTACTAAGTGACGGATGGGCATGAGGAGCTGCACACATGCCGTAGGTTAGGGTGTTAATCCCATATGCACACACTAGAGAACGCTCAACCTAGCACTCTTTCCCCCCAGTGCCTCGCAAGGCCCCCACTGGAACCCTCCCCGGTTAAGGACAAGACATGACTTAGAGGTTAGGTCTCTAATGTATACAACCCTATGCCCCCGCTATTGTGAGATATGAAGTCAAAGGTGAAATAATCTTTTGGACAACCTATGCTTTTAAATCTAAGGGTTGGTATATAAACTATGGGTTTTGTTTAATGTGATGAGTTATGAAGCCGCATAGTTTTTCTACTTTTATGAGATGACGATATGTGATAACTAGCACAATTACTAATATTCAATAAGTGACAATGCTAGTATGATGAGTTTTGGGTTTAATGTCATGTCATAAGATTAATATTAATATTGCATGTATTCCAAAATAGAATTTCAAATTATAGATCTAGAATGGAGTGATGATTTAGTTTGATTTATACTTTCATTGCAAAGTTGATTCTAGAGTTTACAAATATGAGAGATACATGCAATCACTAGCAAAGTAAATCAATACATCAAATAATGTAAAGAAAACATTGTTCATAATTTTTATCATAAGATTCATAATTCCTATTATCGATTTGAGATATGTCTTGATAGAGCATGAATTATGACTTATGATTATAGAGAATTTTGCATAGAATATATGTTAGATCATCATGATGTATGTGATTTCTATTCTTTCTAGACTTACGACAATATAATTTGGTGATTTTCATTTGAATAAGCATGTTTGATTTTTAAGTCTATAAAATGATGATCATATATAGAGTGTTTTGAAATTTATAATAAAATTTGCATTCAATAATTGAATGTATTGATCTTTGGTTTTACATGATAATATATGATTTATGATACAATATTCATATATATTCTAATGATTAATTCATAAACTATGTGTTTGTTGGAATTTTAGTATTCTATTATAATTTCAAATCACATAGTTATCATGATATTTTAATAACATTGTAAATGTTATACCTAGCATAAATATATAAGCATAGACCAAGAAGTGATGCTAGGATAATGAGTTTGAATGCAATGTTATTACATAGGATTAATGGAGATTATGTTGCATGTAATATGAGAAGTTCTCAAATTAATTTTCTTTAGACCTAGAATGAAATGATTAATCTTTTGATTTGATCTTAATGATGCAAGATGATTCTAAGGTCTAAATTACATGCAAACATTGGTGACACACATCACACACATAATATCTAAATTAATATATGAAATAATTATACTAAGGATAGCATGTGATGAAAAATCCATAAACACAGAAATTTCCAAATCAAGCAAACTAAGATAGCTTTTAAACAGGATTTGAAATTGAGCAAGTTGACAGCACCAAAAGAAATCAAATGAGCAAGCCTAGTTTGCCGTTGGATGGAGATTTTTGTGCTCTTTCCGAAAATATATTAAACGCAAAAATCACGCGAGCGGATCAAAAGATATGGATGTTTGAAGTTTTGATTGTAAACTCGCATTTTTGAAAGATTAAACATGCGTTTATATGAATTTTTGTTTTCGATTTTTTTAGATACTATTCTTCATTATAAGGGCTATCATATGCAGCAAACAAAAATAGAAAAGAATCAAAAACGCTGCGCATTTTAATTTTTAGTTTAAGCCCTTTAATTAACTATTTAAATCCAATCTTTAAAATAGTTTCAATAGTCTTGATAATAATTTCAATATTCGATTTTTAATGATAATTCAAGACAATTAAGGGTAAAGAATTTAAAGGGATAAAGTATAATCAAAGATGATATATAGATCACTTTGAAAAATATATATGACTTAATGTTCTATTTTAATTCAAATTTGATTTGATAAACATTAGGCTTAATATATGAAAGTCATATTTCATGATATATAAAGTGATCATAGCATGTTTGTTAAAAAAATATAAAATAAACAAAAGAAAAGAGACAATAAGCATATCATGAAGTAGAGTAGTGATATTACATTTTTATTTGTTTCTACTTCATGCAAATGAATGGATACTAATTAATAAGAGATTTAGGTATCCAAAGGGGACCAAGTGGGATGGTTCCTTTGGGTACCCAAATACATCGTGTAGGCTTTTGGAGAGATAGTGATGAATGAGCCTTTACAAGTGGAGTTAGTGTTTCGTTTTTAATTTTGGGCCTCCATTCATACTTTGGTTGTTTTTCTTTTAAATTCATATTATGATTATTTGACATCTTTTTGAAATGATAGTTGTTTGAAAAATAATTCATTTTGGATTTATGTTTATTCAAATTATTTCTCAAAATAGATTGATGTTAATAATCATAATGAATTTTATTATAACGATTCTTTGAAAGTTTATAAGAGTGATTGTCTTTCTTAAGAAGTGATTTTTGAAAGAGTGGGTTACAAAATATTGTAAATAATTGATTCTTATTTTGATAATTTTCATTTCCACTCTTTCTTATAGACATACTCTTATAATATGAAGGATAATATTTTATAGTTTGATTTTCATGAAAAGGAGTTTTTAAATTTGAGTCATGATTGAAAATATATTGAGACTTATAATAATGACTCTTAAGAATTTTGTGAGGATCATAATTCTTTTTGAAACTAAACTCCTTTTGATTTAATGTGTGAAAATGGTCCTTTTTAGAAATGATTTTGTAAGTTAATTTATCCTTGTTATTCAAAATCTTATGATGAAATTCATTACATGACATTTGAAATTTTTCAACAAAAGATTTTAATTGTATTAACTTACAAGTTAAAGCATCATTTTCAACTATCAATTTTTCATTATGTTCTTTAGAAATTAAGAGCCCTTTTTCAATATCCTTGAATTTTTCTTTTAATAGATTGCAATCTAAACAAGGAATAGAAATTTTACCTAAAAAATATGAAAGAGAATTTAACACATCAATATTAGATTCTACTTTAGCGTTTGCTTTTAAAGTTTTATTTTCTAAACGCAATTTGGAATTAGCATGTTTCAACTTTGAAATTTTACGTTTAGCAAATTTAAGCACACGAAATGTAGAAATAGAATTTGTTACAAAAAGAGAAGATTTAAATTTTCTTACCTTGCTATAATTTCCATCTTCTCTTTTGCTTGATATTTTGTCATCAAATGAGTCCAACATTGTGACGTTGTATTTTTCTTCCTCCAAGCATGAGTCCTCATCGATTTCTTCTCTTGGATCCATAAGGAATTCCTCGTCGATTTCACTCTTAGATTTATCATCCTCCAAGAGTGAGTCCTTGTCGATTTCTTCTCTTGGATCCATAAGGAATTCCTCTTGTTCATCATCTGTGGATGGAAGACTATAAGTATTCTCAAGATATTTCCAAACTTCATAAGCAGTAGGAAGTGTATAAATAAGTTTGAAAATATTTTGATCTAATGCACAATATAGACTATTCATAGATTTGGCATTTAATAACATTTCATTTTTATTTAAAATACTTGGGGGCATTTTAATTGCAATATTCCATACTTTAATATCCAAAGATTTAAGAAATTTTTCCATAAGAAATTTCCACCCATTATAATTTTTACCTTCAAATAAAGGTGGTGCTAAAGATTTTTCATTTATAAGAAAATTTCCCTTACTAGTAGAAGCGAGATCATAAGACGTCATTATTCCCGGTTGTTAAACCGATTTGGAATAACCTGCCCTCTGATACCACTTGTTGGATCTTACGACGCCCTTAGAGGGGGGTGAATAAGGGAATAAAAATTCTTTTTATAATTTTATGATAATTACTAAATTGTTTTATAATATGTGAAGGTAAAATAACAATTTAGCTAAATGAATAGAAAAATTATGATTTGCAATTTTAGAAACAAGTACTAAATTGTTTTATGATGAAAGAGATTGATATAAACAATTTAGATTTAGAATTGAAAACTTATAACACAATTTAATAGAGATTGCGCCAAATGAGAGAAATCAAGTAAACACAAATAGAGACATGATTATATTATATGAAAAGGTGTTTACAAAAATTGATTTCAATATCACTTGAAATCAGAGGCGACAAATATGTAAATAATTTTTCCTTTTCTATACCGACTCGTATCCCCACGAACCGGTTGGCTTTAGCCAATCCTTCCCCGGATATGGCCTCAAGCCGCTCTAGCCAATCCTTCCCCGGATATGGCCTCGAGCACCCCCTAGATCTAATCACCTAGACCTAGTCGCCAACACAAGGCGAATTTCCCCCCAAGTCCTACCCAGACCTAGTCGCCAACACAAGGCGAATTCTCTAAACGGTTACAAAAGGTATGGAATGGAAATAATGAAAACAATAATAAAACTCTCTATATGAGATCTCTGGAGTTGAGGATGAAGGATCGCTATAGTATAAGCGAGGTCGAAGCGATCGTCCTTCGGATGTAGCGTGATGTAGTCCTCCTCCAGAATTCTCCTTAAGCTTTTTGTGGGAGATCCATCTTCGGCAGCATAACAGCACTGGAATTGTGGCACAAGCAACCTCTCTGGGATGGATGATCAAAATGATCGAAGTTGGCTTCAATTTATAGACCTTGGAGCTAGCGCCTGCGGTAGTACTTAGCGCCTGTGGTATCGTTCGTGTGGAGCGGTTGCGAAACCGTCGGCGGCGTGGCTCTGTGCACGAACTTGAGATAGCGCATGTGGTAGCGATAGCGCTGGCGGTAGCGCTCGTGTGGAGCGGTTGCGCAACTGTCGGCGGCGTGGCGATCTGCACGAGCTCAAGCTAGCGCCTGGCGTTAGCGTTAGCGCTGTCGGTAGCGCTAAGGAACCGCTGAGACGAGGCTAACCGCTGAGACGGAAGCTGAGATGAAACCGCTGAGACGGAACCAACTGAGCTAACGCCTGGCGTTAGCGATAGCGCTGGCGTTAGTGCTGGCGTTAGTGCTGGCGTTAGTGCTGCTCTTTTCAAAAGATTGTTCCAAGATGCTTTATACCTGTAGAGTATTGCACCTATAGTTCCTGCACACTATAAACACACTACAAGCAATATCAAATACAATATGGGATTTGTTATTCTCAAACAAAGGGATGTGACACACATGTCCAACACCGAGGTCTCCATCGTACTTGGATGTTGCTGAAGGATGACGTCAAGTAGGGACTGACAGTCGGGGAGGTTCCAAAGGAGCATCTTCCAAGGGAACACACCATCCCGAGGTCTCCATCCTACTTGGATGTTGCTGAAGGATGGCGTCAAGTAGGGACTGACAGTCGGGGAGGTTCCAAAGGAGCACCTTCCAAGGGAACACACCATCCCGAGGTCTCCATCCTACTTGGATGTTGCTGAAGGATGACGTCAAGTAGGGACTGACAGTCGGGGAGGTTCAAAAGGAGCACCTTCCAAGGGAACACACCATCCCGAGGTCTCCATCCTACTTGGATGTTGCTGAAGGATGACGTAAAGTAGGGACTGACAGTCGGGGAGGTTCCAAAGGAGCACCTTCCAAGGGAACACACCATCACGAGGTCTCCATCCTACTTGGATGTTGCTGAAGGATGACGTCAAGTAGGGACTGACAGTCGGGGAGATTCCAAAGGAGCATCTTCCAAGGGAACACACCATCCCAAGGTCTCCATCCTACTGCTCTTGTTGATGCTGTTGAAGAGATCGACACAGTAGGGAAATGACTGTCGGGGAGGTTCCAATGGAGCACCTTCCAAGGGAACACACCATCCTAAGGTCTCCATCCTACTTGGGTGCTGAATGCCGACCCAACCTGTTTCCTGTTGCTCAGTAATTAAACAGGGAGTTAAGCACATTTAAGCACATTAACTCACACGATTTGGAGGAAATAATTAGAAATGAATCGCTTTGTTACGAGCTCTCAGCCCTCGAGGGTACACAACACCTTTATTCAAGGGTCCCCCGATCGGTTAAGTCGATCATCTCTTCGTTGAATTGGGAGGTCGGCGTCCAGACTTCTTCCTGATAATCTCCCCAGTCGGATGGGAAGTGCAGTCGGGGGTAACTCGGCCAACGTGCAAGGGGGAGTTGATCTCGACCGTCAATGTAGAGGCTTGGTCTTAGGAGAACTCACTCCCGAGGCGCTGTCCCACCACCCGCTCTGGGTTTTACGAGAATCAAGTCAGAGGCCCGTTTCCCAACCTGCCGTGGAGATCGACTTCACCTGCTTTCTTCCTTTCTTTTGAAAACGCTTAGCTGAAAGAGGCAAAATACTCACAATTTCCCATGTTTCAGGGAGGTGAGGGTTATCAACTTGAAGGCTATACGAGTAAGAACATAACATTGGGGATACCAACTGGAACACCTTGTGAGTAAGACCCCTCATGGATCATAGCCGACGGAAGGAGATCATCATGAGTATAGCATCGCGGGACATCAACTGGAATACCTCATGAGTAAGCATTCTCATGGAACATAGCCGTCGGAAGGAGATCATCGGGAGTAAGGAGCTTGCGGAATACCAAGCTTGAAGACGCCACGAATAAACATTCTCGTGGAACATAAGTCCTTCATGAAGATCATCTCGAGTAGAAGCTCGTGGAACACCACCTTGAAGACGTCACGAGTCAGCATCATCGTGGAATGTAAGCCCTTGATGAAGATCATCGCGAGTAGGAGCTCGCGGAACACCACCTTGAAGACGTCACGAGTCAGCATCCTCGTGGAATGTAAGCCCTTGATGAAGATCATCGCGAGTAGGAGCTCGTGAAACACCACCTTGAAGACGTCACGAGTTAGCATCCTCGTGGAATGTAAGCCCTTGATGAAGATCATCGCGAGTAGGAGCTCGCGAAACACCACCTTGAAGACCACCGCGACTAGGAGCTCGCCGAGCATCAACTTGGAGGCCTCGCGAGTAGGTTGCTGAAGAAGACCATCGCGACTAGGAGCTCGCCGAGCATGAACTTGGAGACTTCGCGAGTAGGTTGCTGAAGAAGACCATCGCGACTAGGAACTCGCCGAGCCTCAACTTGGAGACTTCGCGAGTAGGTTATGTGCTTTCCCTTGGTGGCGAACTCGTCATGAATCACCCGTAAGTATGATCATGTATGGAAATCACTAGCATTGAAGGAGGAAACTGATGGGAGGAGGAGTGTCCCTTTTGACATAAGACCCCCTACGCAGAGGGTTCGGGGGTTCCGAAATTTTTTATTTTCCATACTCGCCAGACCTTGAAATCGCCCTTCAGAAACTCGCCACTCTTGAACTAGGCACCAGGATCTCACCACCTTGCGAGTAGAGAACTCACCCTCGCGAGTAGAGAACTCGCCTATGGGCGAGTATAGAAGAATCTCGCTCGCCTGCCTGAAGTTGCCTCATTTGATGCTGCTCGCCTGTGTGCGAGTAAGGAAGAAGCTCGCCTATGGGCGAGTATTGAAGGAGCTCTCCTATGGCCGAGTATTGAAGAAGCTCGCCTGTGGCCGAGTATTGAAGAAGCTCGCTCTCCTGCAAAAAGTCGCCTGCATGAACTCGCCTATGGGCGAGTAAGGATGGCGAGTAAGGAAGGATCTCGCCACTATCCAGGAAGCTCGCCTCTCTTCCGAGTAAAGTCCCTGGTCTGAACTTATCTCTGGATCTCGCCCGCAGGAACTCACCTATGGCGAGCAGGGATCTCGCCAGCATGGAACTCGCCTATGGAACTCGCCTGCATGAAGTTGCCTCTGGAACTCGCCTGCATGAAGTTGCCTCTGGAACTCGCCTACGGCGAGTAGGGATCTCGCCATCTGGAACTCGCCTTCAGGATGTCGCCATCTGGAACTCGCCCAACTTGTCGAATGCTCGCGAGTTGCTGCCTTTGGCCTCCATCTCGCCACTTTAAGCCATGAAGCCTTCTCGCAAAAATTTCTTCCTCCGGCTACGATCCATGCTCACCACACCAAAGTGTTGAAGCCAGGAAAATCCCGGCTCCAAAATTCGGATCAATGCAGCTCGAGGTTACTGATCCTGCGGTCCAGCTCCACGGCTCGGATAGCTAAAATAGGAGAGAGAAAATGACTATAAGCACACCCCAGGTGCTCCAGCAGGGAGGTCCCACCACGTACCCGGAAGTTTGGGAGAAACTTCCCCTCCGCAACCAAAAGCTAGGCGAGGTACTAGACGGGCATAGATTTGGCGAGTATCCAACTTGGGGGGACCTCGACCACTTCCAAAAGTCTGCCTTTTCTAGTACCCCTGGGGGTCTATTTATAGAGAAATCCTAGGGGGGGTACAGGCGAGTATATTGCCTCTGCTCGCGAGTTACAAGGGATACTCGCCCATACTCGCGAGATACTCGCCCATACTCGCGAGATACTCGCCCATACTCGCGAGATACTCGCCCATACTCGCGAGATACTCGCCCAAGCTCGCCTCTGCTCGTCCCTTGCTCGCCATACTCGCCCCTTGCTCCTGCTGGCTGAGTTGCCTTGTGTCTTGGACTGCCGACTTCTGTGATGACCTTTTGACCTTGACTTCTGCCTACGTGGCTTTGAATGGGCCTACCCTCGGAGAATGAGGGTTGTACAACGACCATACAAAAAGGGTGCAAATTTGGCCGTATCCCAAGGGGGTGCGACCCTACAACACTCCAAGGGGGTGTAGAATTGGTCGCACCCCATATGGGGGGAGGCCTTGGCCGCACCCCAAGGGGGGGGGGGGGGGGGGGTGCGGGCTTGGCAGCACCTTGGCGGTTTTGGACGCACCGTGGTGGTGTGGCCCGATTATGTGGCAACCGTCGCGTGGTGGTTTTGCGACTATTACTGGATGGTGGTTCTGCGTCGGTCTCTTCCCGCGAGGATGGGCCTATTGGAATCATATCGGCGAGTCAATTGAGGTCGCGACGGAAAATTATAGGTCCGATCGAATACGTTTTGGGGAACCCAATCAAATGCCCCCCATTTTCGAAGGTCACTTTTGTAGAAAATGAGCCCGAGAATTTTTTGAACGTACATCTTCGGGTGTGCGAGCTCATTTAGGCGAGTTGTCGTGACTTGCGCAGTTATGAGCTTATCGTTATACGATCTATTCGGAAGTGGTCGCCTGGCTCTAGTGTAGGATGGACTTCTTTCTCATCCTCATCGATTGCGAGCTTGCCGCCCATCGATTGCGTGAGAGATCATGACGAGCTTGCCGTTTAGCGTTGAGGCGTGAGTAGCTTGGTGGAGAGATTCAGGTTTACTATTCCGGTGTATGGACCTTTCATTTTGTCTAACTGTGAGCTCGGAGCTACTATGACGGTGAAAAGCTTTCTCATTCGAACCGATAGCTGCAGTCTGAGAGCAGTTCTATTATGACGATGAAGAGCGATGACATTTGGACTTTTGGCGACCGCGTGGGGGCCGACTCTTAAGGTGTCGTGACCTACTACGACGACGAAGAGCTGATGTATTCGAGTCGGTAGTGCGCGGTCAGGGGGAATGACCCTAGAAAACCGGTGAAGAGCAGAGGCTTTGAATCGTTGACGACCGTGAGGGGGTAGGCCTTGGCGGTGGCGTGACCTACTATGAAGGCTAATAGCGGATGCATTCGAGCTGGTAGTGCGCGATCAGGGGGACTGGCCCAGATAATCTGGTGAAGGGCAGACGATTCGAACCGTTGGCGACTGTGAGGGGGATAGGCCCTGGCGATGCTGTGATCTACTACGACGGCGAAGAACGGATGCATTCGAGCTGGTAGTGCGCGGTCAGGGGGACTGACTCCGGAAATTCGGTGAAGGGAGTACGCTTTGAACCGTTGGCGCCCGTGAGGGGGGGGGGGGCAGACCCTAGCGGTATCGTGATCTACTACGACGGCGAAGAGCAGATGCATTCGAGCCGGTAGTACGCGGTCAGGGGGACTGGCCTCGGAAATCCAGTGAAGGGCAGACACTTCAAATCGTTGGCAATCGTGAGGGGGGCAGACCCTGGTGATGTCATGACCTACTATGATGATGAAGAGCGGATGCATTCGAGTCGGTAGTGCGTGGTCAGTGACGTGAGTATTCATGTAATGGGATAAAGTTAGAAACAATCACAACACAATTAATTAAAATAAAACGTATGCGCACCAACGCGAACTTGCGACTTAATGTCTGAGGATAGTTTTAAGCAAACAAAACAAAAACAAAATGTAGATAATATAGGGCTCTCCTGTACAGTTCTTGGTTCTCTTGGGTAACGTTTGCACGTGTTCTTCCGATCATCCAACATGGTGCACGACTGTGGTGCCTCTGGTGCTAGTCGCACCGAATGCCAGAGCTACTCATTGCCTTGGTTGTGCCTGTTGCAGATAGCAGAAGTGGGTTGCCTCCTGGTTTCCACGAACGACCCCGACTCCTCGTGGGGTGATGAAATTCATTGCGAGGTGTGGAATGGAGGGAATGGCCTTGAACGTTGCTTGAAGGGGGCAGCCAAATATGGCATTATACGTGGAGTCTAATTCCACGACCACGAACTGGACGTCATGCGTGACTTGCTTCGAAAATTCGCCTAGAGTTACGGGCAGAGTGACTATTCCTTCCATGGGGATGGGGCCGCCGTTGAAGCCATACACCGGTCATGTGGCTAGCTGGAGTCGTTCTTTCAAGACCTTCATGTTACGGAGGGCGGACATGAATATGACGTCAACGGAGCTCCCATTATCGATCAGTATCCTTTTGACATGAAAGATTGAGTCGCCGATCTCCGCACTGATTACAAGCGGGTCATGGCATGGTAGGAGCAGTCCTTCAAGATCTTCGTCTCCAAAACTAATAGTCGCGGTGTGCTGCGTGCTCTGACCTTCTCGCTCTCTGTGCTGGGTGATGGAGTTGGCGGAGCTGGAGGCGAAGGGGGGAGTCAGCTATGGTCTCCATCACTCCTACCATTTGTCTGCCCACTTGCTCCTCCTGGTGTGCTTGTGGTTATTCCCTTCTAGGCTGTGCTGGCTGGTTGCGGGTTTGGTCTTGCAGAAATCTACCAAGGATGCCTTGGCGAACAAGGAGCTCATTCTCTTCTTTGAGCTTAATGCACTCCTCTGCGGTGTGCCCAATTCCTCGATGGAATTCACAGTACTTTGATCGGTCTCCCTTAGCATTTGGGGGGGGGGGGGGGTTGTTCTCGTGGCCTGTGGAGCGTCGGGTTGTCTTGGATTGCGTATAGTATATTGACACGAGATGTGTTGAGGGGAGTGTACTCCTGAGGGGGTCTGGGACCCCGATCCCCCCGTTGGTCCTGCTCACACTCGCGTTGTTGTGGCTCTCTTCTTTCCTCCTTGGGGCCTGCTCTTCCCCTCCTCCTTTTCCGACTTCCTTCAAATTGCTGACTGTGGTCCTCGATAGCTTCATCAACTGCAATTTGGTCCTCAACTCAATGCGCGAGATCTGGGTAACTCGGCGCTGTCTCTATCATCAACGCTGAATAAAACCCGCTTGGGCGGAGCCCTCATAGGAAAACGCCATGCAGAAGTTTGGGGTCGACCCCTGGGATTTGTCGCGCCTCAGCTGTAAAGCGGTGGAAAAAAATCTTTGAGGGTCTCTCCCTCATTCTAGAGGATTCCTGAAAGGTGGGAGGGATCCTTGACAATCCTGCGGCTGGCTATGAAATGACCCAAGAACTATTGAGCCAGTTTCGCAAAGCTGCCGATGGTTCCTTCTCTGAGGGAGTGGAACCAGGTTCTTGCTTGTCCTTTCAGCGTGACCGGGAATACTTGATATAGAACAGGGCGTTGTATATTCTCAGAATTGTGGTGAAATGGTTGATATGTTCTAGCAGATCATCTGTTCCGTCGAACGTCTCGATGTTGGGGAGTTTGAAGCCATGAGGGATCGGGTGAGCTAGAACTTGAGGCGTCAGCGGGGAGCCGTGGTGATGAGGACGACGGGTGAAAGCGGCCCATCGACTGATCTGTCCATACTTTTCTACAATCACTTCACATATCTCCTCGCGAGTGAGTCTTCGAACTTCGTAACCGATGTTTGCTGCTTCCTGCTGGTGGTGATGAAAGTCAGCTCCAGGGCCCCTGGCCGGCTGAGCGGGATGCCTTGAGCTGGCCGCGTCAGAGAATTCTTCCTCGTAGACATTTTCCTCTCAAGTGACTTCTTCGGGTGGAGCATGGTTCGAATCTACATGAGGTGGATTGACTGGTGCGAGGGGGGGGGGGGGGGAATAGGAGCTCCTAAGTTTCCTAGAAGTGCCAACATCTCAGCCTATTGCTCCTCCATCTGTCGCCTGCGTCCTTCCAATGCAGTGATGCGGACGAGCATCGCCTCTTTCGCGATAGGTGCGTTGATGAGTGAGTGAGAGGGATTTGGGCCGACACGTCCCCCTGTGATTGATCCTTCTGTAGTACGAACACTTCTTCTTTCCATTGTTGTTAGTTGCGAGTACTGTCTTGAATCAAATACTGCCTTCAGAGAGTTTTTGCAGAGTTTTGGGAACACTGTTCCTACAGACGACGTCAAATTGTTGCGGGTCACTCGACGCTCTAGTAGACTGGTCAAATTGAACCGTCTTAGCTCGGAGGCGGGTCGAGCACACAAACAGTCACAAAGAGAACTAGCAGTTGACAATAAGACATTTTTATCGTGGAAAACCCGGAAAAGGTGAAAAACCACGCGGTCGAATCTGTGCCAGCCAAATTCCACTATATGTTGGCGTGTTACAAGTAAAAGCTAAGAACTCAAGGGCGACAGACCATCGCTCGTTACAGTAGCAGTAGAGAGAATCTCCGAGGGTGGCAGATCACCTCTCGAAAAACTAAGTACTTTTGCGGGAAATGGAAACGAGACGCTCTAGTCGTCTTTCGGTGCCCGGAGGATCCCCAAGTCACTTAGGAAGAATGTCTTCGAAAGAGAAGGATATCTTCGAGCGACGAAGGAGATCTTTGAGCGAAGAAGGAGAACTCTGAGGGATTTCTTCAGAAGAGCTCTCTCGAGTGCAGAATGTCAGATCCCTTGAAATGAAGGCTCTGAGCTCCTTTTATAGCCTTGAGCAGGGGTAGCCTGATGATTTTGCCGTCGTAACCACAGTAACCACCTGAGCGAATTACGTTCACCGATTTGGAGCACACAGATCGCCATTTTTCAGATAGGTCGGTCTTGCCCTCGGGTAGTTTGGGTAGCTTCGTTGATGACGATGAAAGCAATGAACAAGACATGCAATCTGGGAAATCAACAAAGTTAATTGCCGCGTGCGTCGCGAATGCAGAGGCATTCTGAGCGCACGGTGAGCGCGGAGGCGTTCTGCGCGTGTGGTGAACCCATAGGCATTCTGAGCGCGTCATGAGCGCGAAGGCGTTCTGAGCGCGCGATGAACACGAAGGCGTTCTGTGCGCGTCGTGAGCCCGAAGGCATTTTGAGCGCGCGAAGGCGTTCTACCGGCGTCGTGATCCCGGAGACGTTATGTGCGCGTCGTGAGCCTGGAGGCGTTCTGAGCGCACGGAGGCGTTCTGCGCGCGTCGTGAGCACGGAGGCGTTCTGAGCGCGCGGAGGCGTTCTGCGCGCGTCGTGAGCACGAAGGCGTTCTGAGCGCGCGGAGGCGTTCTGAGCGCGCCGAGGCGTTCTGCGCGCGTCGTGAGCCCGATGGCGTTCTGAGCGCGCGGAGGCGTTCTGCGCACTTCATGAGCCCGGAGTCATTCTGAGCGCGCGTCGGTGAATGCGGAGGCGCTCTGCGCGCGTCGGTGAGCGCAGAGGCATTCTGTGCGCGTCGTGAGACCAGAGGCATTCTGAGCGCGAAGGACTTCTTCCTGCGTCGTGAGCGCGGAGGCGTAGCCAGGCGATTTTGGGGAGGTGAGGCGTCACCGTACCCCAAGGGGGTACGACCGCGACCGCACCAATAGGTGGCTCGAATTTGGCTGTATCCCAAAAGGGGTGCGCCCCACAACACCCCAAGGGGGGGGGGGGGGGGGGGGGAATGGGATGCACCCTAGGGGTGCGACCTCGGCCCCGCACCCCAATAGGGGGGGAGGGGTGCGGCCTTGCCCGCACCTTGGAGGGTTTGGCCGCACCGTGGTGGTGCGACCCGATTGACGTGGCGTCCGTCGCGCGGTGGTTTTGCGGCCATTACTCGACGATGGTTTTGCGTTGGTCTCTCCGCGCGAGGATGGACACGTTGGAATCGTATCGGCGAGCCGATCGAGGTCGTGACAAAAAATTATGGGTCCGACCGGATTACGTTTTGGAGAACCCCATCAACAGTATAATGATATTATTGTTAACATATTTGTTTGTCTCTCTCACGTGCTAAAAATATTAGTTTATAAGTAGTCCTTTAATTAAAACAGAGATAAAACACAATGTGTATGCCCACTCCAACTGGTACATCCTCATCATCTCTCCCGAGATTCTGACGTCGAACTACTATGATGGCCGCAGCCCCTCCATGCTCCTCCCAACTGCCTCTTCCGCATGGGTGCCTCATCCTCCCTCCTCATAAATCACAGGGGAGAGAGATCGCCGGAGAGAGCTGCTCCATGCACCTCCCCAACTGCCTCTTTCCCCTCCGCGCCTCCGCCTCCCTCCTCTCCAATCGTCGGGGAGAGAGATCGCTGAAGAGAGAGGTTGCCAGGGAGGAGAAGGTTCGCTTGGAGCTCGTGGGAGACTAAAATACCCCTGCCAATTATTAATACATTATTTTATCAAATTAAAAAAAATGATTGAAAAAAGAAGAGGGTGCAAGGTGCTTTACTAAAGAGATTGTGGGGTGCAAAAAGCCAAACAATGAATCTTTGAGTGCAATGTGCCAAACCCCCTAATTAGAGGGTGTTAAGTGTCAAAAATCCGGAACCATGCATAGACAACAAATATTCTAAAATATTTATAATTTATGGTATGTTTGTTTTGTTAGGGTTAGAATGAGAGCTCAAAGTATTCTACCATACCACCATCAGTTTGGAATGGGGTATATGTAGTACCTCCAGCATAGGACCGGGTCCTAGAGTGACACGAACCCATTAAGCTAATCCGAGTCGGACTCGACACGACAGGACATATATATAAAAATACATTAACAATCTCCTCTTATGTCCGTCGTGAACCCAGACTTCGGGTAGAGGGTGGTTTGTGTAATATTCAACCAGAAGTGAGACATACACAACCGTGTCCAACACCTGTTTAAGATAAAATCGGACTATAACAAAAGATAGCATGCATGCATAAGTAAATAAACAACTCAGCTGCAACACAAGCGTCTCAGGTACAATCGAGACACAGGCCCTAAACACCTGGTGTCCCAAAACAAACAGAGATCTAAAGTCCAAACAAACAGTGCTATAAAATAAGAGCTAAACAATGCTCTAAACAGAAGCACAGGAACTAAACAAAATAACACTCAAAAGGCTAGTCATCCAAAAGATCATCCTCCTCCGGATCCCAAACAACCAGTGCTCCTCCTATCCCAGAAACTCCTGCAATTCAACAGAGAATTTCATTTAGAATGAATTATATCCTTTGCAAATTTGCAAATATCTAGTTTTTTAGCATAAAACTTAGTATTGATTATTATTATTGGCTGGGAGGACACGTTCACAGAGTATTATAGTTTAACCTCAGAATCTGTTATCTGTTTCCCAATGAAACGATTATCAGACTTCTGGACATCGCAGTTATATCTGTAATCCTATATGGAATGTCACGGTTACTGCCCTTCTAAAGTCAATTGGAACTCATCAAGTTTGGAATGGAACCAATCTTCAGAAGAAGAGACAAACCAAGTCAGATTGTGTTATCAAGTTTGGAATAACACTCTCCTCCAAGGCAAAAGCCGAATCCGATGAAGCTGTTAACATCAAGTTTGGAATGAAACAGCTTACCAGATCCGAGCTCAGCAACCAAGAGCATCAGCGGACCACAACATGCTTGCATTGACAAAGGAAATATGGAATAATCAAAACGTCTGGACTAAGGCTGAACTGAATCGCCTGATACTAAGACCGAACTAAATCGCCTTTAGTCACATTTCCCCCACTGTTTTGATTAACTGATCTTTGGGCATTCCTTTCGTCAGTGGATCAGCAAGGTTATCCTTTGAACGTACATCAATCAAAGTGATGACTCCTTATTCTTTCAGATAATTCAACAACGCATGTCTCAGTCGTACATGTCTCCTCTTAGTATTGTAGAGGGTATTCTTAACGACTTGAACTGCTGCTTGATTATCACAATAAAAGCTCAACGAGTTGACTTGTAACTTAGACAGGGGAATGTCTAAAATCAAGTTTCTGATCCAGTCTCCCTCTTCTCCAGCTGAAGCTAAGGCAAACAACTCGGCCTCCATAGACGACAAAGCTATACAGGTCTGTCTCTTGGATTTCCAAGTGACAGCAGCTCCTCCCAAGGTGAATATGTGTTGGGAAAATGATTTCTCTTAACCCCTGAAAATGAGTTGAATATGAATTCTAAGAAAGAAAAATCAAGGTTAAGTAAATATGCGTCGAATAGTATTCGACGCAACGTCGAAGTGGTGTTGACGTCCCCTTCTGAGTGAGTCGAAGTAACTTTAAGAAGAATTCGACGTATCCTATGTCGACGTAGCTCTGACTTCTAGTCGACCCATCTTGAGAAGTCGACGCACCTTAGCCGACGCACTTTTCTTATTCTTCTCTCGACGTCCAGCCAGGACGAATTCGACGCTTACGTCGAATGATAATTGACGCACGTCGATTTCTATGTTTAAATCAAAAATCGCCAGATCTCTTTCCTTCTTTTATAGATCTGATTTATATGGAATCAATTTATTCTTTATAGCCGTTCTGAATCATTCTTTTCCTCTAATGGATTCTTGGCTAATTTGATTAAATCCATTATGGACATTATTTGAAATCAAAATGAATTCTTTCCTTCTATAGACATAATTATTATGGAAATATTTCTATCTTTCTATTTCTCTGTCTGCTAATCAATTATCCTCCTATAGTATTATTTGAATGGACAGAGCTATAAAATAACAAGGAGGTCGGCATAGAATACACAAGAAGTGAACCACCATTTTACATTTTGAAAAAGAGGAAGAGCTCCCAAGTGAAAAGAGAGAATTGAGAAATAATGCTGCAGCAATGATCAAGCTTCCTTCTCCTTCTCACTCTGAAGGCATACTGCTGCAAACTCTGATAGCTCTCACAAAAGAGAGAAAAGGCCTACAATCTCCTTCTCACTATAGAAGAGAGATCTCATTCACTACTTCTTGTGCTTCCAATCTTCTTACTAGGAAGAAGATTCTTTCTTGTCTTAAATACTTCTTCTCTTTTTTCGTATTTCACTTTCACATATTGTAAGAGAGTTTTTAGAATCTCTCTTCAAAAAAATTCAGTTGTACTGGTTCTAAGAGTCTCCTTATCAAAAGACTCAGGGTGGTTCTAAGAGTCTCCTTATCAAAAGACTCAGTGCAAGATAGTGAATTCCTACCAAGGGGGTAGAAGAGTGGACTACCCAAAGTTTGGGGAACCACTATATTTCTTTGTGTTGTGCTGTGATTTTCTTCTTCTTGCATTTATTTTCTTTACTTGTTTAATTCTTGTTGGTGTGTGGGAAGTACTAATCTGTGGTCACTACACTTATATATATATAATTATTAACTTTGCACAAAAATATTTTAAATCTCTATTCACCCCCCCCCCCCCCCCCTCTAGAGAATTCTAGTGAGGTTAACTGTGCACTTTCAATATGTATCCACTGGTGGACTTGCTATTTCCGTCTTCTGAACACCACGATGCATCAGAATGTCCTTCCATGGTAGGTGGGTAACCAGTGTAGCATAGATCATTGTTAGCAGTACCTCGAAGGTATCTCAACAGCCTATCTAGGGCAACCCAATGCTCTTTGCCAGGACTACTAGTAAAACGACTCAGCGCGCTAACCGAGAAAGCAATGTCTGGACTCGTACAAGTTGTAGCGTATATGAGACTACCAATTATTTTGGAATATTTGACTTGATCAATGCTGGCCTCTAAATTAGGACTTAACTTAACATTATGATCAAACGATGTCTCAATCGTCCTACACTTATCATATCCCCAGGTAGAGAGAAGTTGCTCAACATAGTGAGCCTGGCTAAGAGTAACTCGACCCTTGTCAACTCTAACCTTCATACCTAACAGGGTATCAACAGGACCGAGATCCTTCATGTCAAATACTTCTGCCATAGTGGATTTAACATCCCTAACTGCAGCAAGATTAGACCCTAAAATCAACAAATCATCCACATATAAGCAAATGATGACTGTTTGATTTGACAAGGAGCGGTAATAAAGGCATTTGTCAGAGAGACTGGACTGGAATCCAATGCTCTTTACCACCTGATCAAACTTCATGTGCCACATCTTAGGTGCTTGTTTAAGACCATAGATTGACTTATCGAGTTTGCACACTTTGTCTTTTTGATCTTTGAGTACATAACCTTCAGGTTGAGTCATATAAATCTCTTCATTAAGCTCTCCATTTAAGAATGCAGTTTTAACGTCCATCTGATGAACTATAAAGTTCTCAATAAAGGCTAATGCAAGAAGAATCCTGATAGTCGATAGATGACACACAGGTGAGTAGACGTCAAAATAGTCAATTCCCCCTTGTTGCTTATAACCTTTAGCTACAAGACGCGCTTTATACCTGGCTATAGACCCATCACTATGTAATTTCTTCTTTAAAACCCACTTGCATCCTAGGACTTTAGCACCTTTCGGTAAGTCAACTAGATATCAGGTATTGTTATGTAACAGCGAGTCCATCTCATCATCAATGGCTTCTTCCCACATCAACGAATCTCTAGACCTCATTGCTTCCTGATAGGAGAATGGATCATCCTCTAAGTGATAGGTGATGAAGTTCTCACCAAAATCCTTAGGAACTCTCTCTCTGGTAGATGCTCTAAGTGGAATAGGTTCCACCTCTACAGGTTGGGGAGCGGTGTCAGAAGGGCCAGCTTCAGGTTCAACGATAAATTCTGTAATCATATCATTTGACCCGGAGACAGATAATCCATGATCTCTGACGAACTTGTCTTCAAAAAATATGGCATCTCTAGGCTCTATCACGGTATTCGTGGATAGATCAAGAAATCTGTCTGCTGCACTATCTTCTGCACTACCTAGATAGACGCATGTCGTCATCTTAGGTCCCACTTTAGGCCTCTTAAGGTCTTGTATACGCACATAGGAAATACAGCCCCAAGTCTTTAGAGTATCGTACCTGCACGAATGACCGTGCCACTGCTCATACGGTGTAGAAGTGAGCTGAGAGTGAGGTACTCTATTTAGAATGTGATTTGCAGTGCGGACTGCTTCTCCCCAAAAGGAATTAGGCATGCCAGCTGTTAGGAGCATGGAATTCAACATTTCTGTTAATGTCCTATTCTTACGCTCGGCAACACCGTTAGACTGGGGTGAGTAAGGCGCTGTGGTTTCAAGAATTATTCCCTCAGAGGCACATAATTCCTTGAATCCAGTAGCAGTATATTCTCCTCCCCGATCACTTCTAAATCTCTTAACTTTCAGGTTTAACTGATTTTCAACACGAGACTTAAAGGTCTTGAACGCCTCAAACGCTTCGTCTTTCGATTTCAACAGAGACACATGACAATATCTAGAAAAGTCGTCTATGAAAGTGATTAGATACTTCCTTCCCCCTCTGGTGGCATGACTGCGGAAATCACAGAGGTCTGAATGTATCAATTCCAGAAGTTTTGTGCTCCTAGAAACTGACCTGAAAGGCTTTCTAGTAATTTTGGTTTGAGCACACACCTCGCACTTGTCAAAACGAATCGACAGATCTAAGGGGATGTTTTGACTCTTGGCTAGATCTAGCATCTTCCTATAGTTCACATGTCCAAGTCTGTTATGTAACAACTTAGGATCTATAAGGTTTGAACTTACTTGGTTGATGTTATCATTGTTTAAGCTAAGTCTATACATTCCGTTGATCAGATACGCACACCCAAAATAATGTGAATTTACCATAAGGGTCATTCTACCGTTTTGAGTTGTGAAGGTCATCCCAGCTTTGTCTAGCAGACTTATTGAAATCAGTTTTTTAGTTAATGTTGGAACTACTTTAACATTCTTTAAAAATAAACTTTTACCTGACGAGAGAACCAGCTCGGCTGTCCCAGCATGGGTCACCTGAGTCTCTCCTCCGTTGCAGTTCTCCACTCTCTCCTTGACCGCCTTAACTTCAGTCAGTAATCCTCTGTTATTCGTTACATGACAGGTAGCGCCTCTATCCAGCCACCACTCAGCAGACGAACTGCGGTGACTGCTCCCGATCATAGCCACAAAGGACTTGGGATCTGAAGCATCTGTCAGCATGTTCGCCACATTTTGTGTGACTTCCTCCTTGTTTTTCTTAGGGGCCTTGCAATCAGTCGCCCAATGTCCCCACTTACCACAGTTGTGACACTTGCCCCTCTTCTTTATGAAAGAGGGCTTTTTAGGCTCTAACTGGGTAGAGACATCACTTTTGGGCGCTGGTGGCTTCCTGCGAGGCTTGCTGGGCCGAGACACAAAGTTGACAGTCTGAGAGGACTGCCCACCTTGTTCTTGTCTCTTCCCTGCAATGTTTTGATCCTCGATATGGATGAACCTTTTAAGTTCATCGAGAGCGATCTTTTCCTTCAGCCTGTGCATTTCAGTCTTGAAGGTCGACCACTCAGGAGGTAGCTTGCTTAAAATAGAACACACAAATAGATTATCAGAGATACCGGACTTATCGTCCTCCAACTTCTGACGCAGGGCTTCCAGTTCAATTATTTGGGAGGTGATTGTCGAGTTCAAATTGAATTTCATGTTAAAGAATCTCTCTCCGAGGAGAGTCCTCGACAATCCCTCTTCCTTCTGGAAGTTCGCATTTAAGCGGTCCCAAATCTCCTTTGCGGTTTTATAACCACTGTAGGTCAAGGCGAGTCCAGGGTTGAGTGAATTAAGGAGGTAGTCTCTACAGAAATCTTCGTCTTTCCTCCATTGATAATCGTCCACGTCCTCTTCGGTTGTGTCGAAATCACTCAGAACAGTGTAGAAAATCTCTCTTTCCTTCATTCCAAGCTGGACGTGCAGTCTCCAAGCATGGAAGTCGGAGAGATCGAACGACTGGAGCTTGACGATGTCGTAGGATGTAACCTTCGGCATCTCGCTAAAGCTATAGACCGGAAACTGAAAAAAATATCACCTGAGCTGCGCAGAGACGAGTAGGGGTCTTCGAATCCAATCCAGTAAAAACCAGTTTTCTCCTCCAATTGGAATAGAGACAAGAAGCTCCACTCCATAATTTTTCTCCTCCAAATGTTGACAGCGGCTAGAAGCAACCACTTCCTGGATCTCCTCAACACAAGCTCAGCTTGAGAAGAACATAAAAGAGGAACAAGATCTGCTTGATCGGTGAGGAGCAAGATAAGTCTTCTGATGGATACCAATCTCCTTTACCAGCAGAGCAGAGTGAAACCTTATGCAACAAACTCAAGAGGCAGGCTTGAGAAGAACTTCTGGGAAGAACAGCAAAACAGCCCAACCTCAGCCCGACCTCTGCTGGAGGAAACGCCGACCAAGATCTAGGGCAAGACCAAGCAGCCTGACCTCAGCCCGACCTCAGCCCGACCTCTTGTGGAGGAAAATGCTGAAACTGGCAACACAGACGAGCGGCGACAGCGTCCCCTACCTTTAGATCTGCGGCGGCTTGCTGAATGAACAAAAAAAAATGAGAGATCTGGATTCTCCAAGGAACTTCGGTTGGATCTAGAAATTACCAGAGATTCCTTCAATCCTTTCTGAAGGTCGGATCTTGAAAACACCAGAGATTCTCGGTAGCTTCTCTTTCGATCTGCTTTGATATGCGACTGTAGATATGCCGTGATCTCCTCCTTTCTCGACGACCCGACGACTATAGATCCGGACGGAGACAAGGGCGCCAGCGGCTAAGAAACCTTCTCCCTTGCGAGTACCGACGACCTCCTTCCTCTTAAACGAGGAACGAAAGAGCAAGCGCAGCAGTTAGGATCGCAAAACAGGAAGCAGATCGCGATCGAGAGAGAGGCGGAATACGAGCAGAGCGCAAACCCTAGCAGCGACGGGAACGAAAGAAAGACCTTCTCGTCTGTACAACCCATATTCGCTGAGTGGGCCCCTCAAGCCCACCGGCGAGATCTAGGTCAGCCAGATCATTCGTCCAGGCTGAAGCAGGTGGAAAGACCCCCAGGTAAGTAGGTGGCGAGCCATGAGGCGAGAAGAGGAAATCGGCGAGTGGTATCCTTGTGGACCACTCGCCCATAGGCGTAAGCATTCGCCCAGTCACGCGAGAGCTCGGCGAGTGGTGCCCTCATGGACCACTCGTCCCCAAGGGCTTTAAGGAGGAAATGACCATGTTGCCCCTTATGGGCTGCAAATAGCCCTTCAGAACAGCGGAGTTGGGCTATTAGTAGACCAATCTGGGGTGCGGTTAGTAAAATTAAAAGGCGGATTCATGCTATTTGCAGACCAGCCTGGAAAAATCTATAAATAGACCCTTAAGGGCACCTTGGAGAAGGACGAATTTTCTGGAGAGTCCTCTCCTCTAGGCTAGTTTTGGTTGGCTACTAGTGCCTCCCAAGGTGCCCGGCTGAGCTTTGGTTTGGGAGGGGAAGCTCTCTAAGATCTTCCGGGTGTGTGGCGGGACCTCCTCGCTGCAGCCTTGGGTCTATTCCAATTTTCTCATCCACCAGTCAGAGAGTTTAGTGAGGGAGAAGTAAGCGTCGGCTACACCCCCCAGTGGGTCCGAACTCAGGAGACCGGTTGCCGGTTTCAACATTTTTGGTGCGGTGAGCGTGGACCGTAGCCGGTGAAGGAAAATCTCAAGCTAGGTTGGATGACAGGAGATGGGGGAAATGGTTCTGACTCGGGCCACTCGCAGCCACCAGCGACAGGGGAGTGGCTGGAGATGTTCGAAAAGTTCAAGCGAGAAGTCCCGCAGACGGTTCTCGCAGGGAGAAGCGAGTGCGAGACGCCGGCAGTCCCTGTGGTTCTGCCCCAGCAGATCGGCGAGAACGCTCCGGGGCAGCGGCCTGGGAAGGAAGTGCCAGCAGAAGGAAGCGCGCGAGATCTCCCCGGGCGGCAGCTGTTCAGCAGCCCGGCGAGTGCGGAGGTCTGCGAGTTGGCTTCGCGCGAGAGGACCACTCGCCGAGCAGGGGAAGGAAGCCCTTTTTGCGAGATGATCCTCTCGGCCCCAGTGCCAGAGGGGTTCCGGGGACCGGAGATGTCCTATTATACTGGCAAGGACGACCCAGTCGTGCACCTGCAATGGTTTGAGGACATGGTTTCAAGCCCATGACGGATGCCTTTCAGTGTCGACTCTTCGCGACCACTTTGAAGGAGAAAGCTAGGGACTGGTTCCACCAGCTCCCCGTAGGTTCCATCTACGCGTTCGACAATCTGCGCCGGAGCTTCCGGCTGCGCTTCTCGACGTCAAAGAAGAGAAAGAAGGATGCAGAGTCTCTCTTCAAGATCAAGCAAAGGGAGGGGGAATCGCTGGCACACTATGTGGACAGATTCCAAGAGGAGATACACCTCGTGCAGGAGGTGTCGGGGTTCGCCCTCAAGATAGCATTCATCGTGGGGTTGCGAGATGGGTTCTTCAAGATGGACCTGAAGAGAAGGGCTCCTCTCTCCTTTGAGGAGTTGATGGAGCGGGCAGCGGAGGAGATAGAAGGGGAGGCGGCCAACCCAGAATTCTACAAGAGGTTGGCAAAGATGAGCGAGCCTGAGGTGAGGCAGCAAGAAGGAAGAAGGCGAGAAGAACCCAGGGGTCAGGGGTTCGAAAGACCGCCTCGGAATTGGAGGTATCAGGAGCCCAACAACAGGTTAGGCTGGAGGCACCAGGAAGGACCAGCAAGAGGTCAGGAAGGGGGGTACCAAGGAAGAGAGGCGGGGGGAATAAATCCAGGGTGGAGGCAAGGCCCCAGACCCCCTCATCCCCCAAGGGAGCAAGCTATGGAAGTAGGCCGAGGAAGAGGAGGTAGAGGAGCCAGAGGAGGGAGAGGAAGAGCAGGAAGGGGGGACAGGGTGGCGTTGCCCTATTGTGACTTTCACCAGGAAGAAGGTCACGCGACCGCCACCTGTCCAGAATTCTTGGAGATGAGAGGGAGAGGTCAGCCACGGCGGCAGCAGGCCAGGATCGAGGAAGTGCTCCCAGAAGCGGAAGAGGACCGATGCGAGGACAGGGCGGATACAGGAGCCAGGGGGGAATCAGGGTGATTCATGGTGGGGTTGGGATAGAGGCCTCTCGCAAGAGGAGCTTCCAGACAATGTTCCGGAGAGACGTCGCGTCGACTTCCCAGACCCCACCCCCCACAGAGAAGCTCACCTTCTCCTCGGAAGATATGCCCGATTATGAGGACCCGTTCTGCGACGCCCTAGTGATCCAGACGGCGATAGAAAACTTCACGGTCTCTCGGATCCTGGTGGACAATGGGAGCTCGGTGAATGTTATCTTCAAGAAGGCTTTCGATGCGATGAAGGTGGAGAAGAAGAGGGTGCAGGCCTCTGATGGGCCGCTGTTTGGTTTCTCAGGAGAAAGGAAGGAGGTTGAGGGAGGTGTCGACCTCCAGGTGACGTTAGGAGGGGTCCCAAGGAACTGCGGGTTCGTCATCGTTGACGCTCCGAGCAACTACAACGCCATATTTGGACGACCCCCCATCAGTGCCTTCCGATGTTTGCCCTCATCATACCACCAATGCTTGAAGTTCCATAGTGGAGGAGTCCAGATCCGAATCCGGGGAGATGCAAAGGTGTCCAGGCAGTGCTACGTGACTGCCGTCAACACCATCTCTTGGATGGCGGAGGCTGAGAAGATGGATGAAGAGACGAGGAGGCCGGAGGGGCCAGGAGAAGGAGTGAAGAAGAGGGGTGCCCGAGGAAAGGAGATGGAGGTAGCTCAGGAGGAGCAGGTCGAACCAATGGAGGAGGAAGGTGCGGCAGAGGAGGAGGCCCGGGTAGAAGGGCGAGAAGCGAGGGGCAGATGGGAAGAGCCAGCCCGGCTAGAGGCGGTAGAGGAAGTAGTGGAGATGGAGGTTATCACCCAGGGAGGAAGGGTGGAGAAGGTGCGTGTCAGTGGGGGCCTCGGCCCGGAGGACAGGATAAGGATGTTGGAGTGCATCCAGAAGAACGTAGACATCTTCGCATGGAGCGCAGCAGACATGCCAGGCATCGAGGCGGACGTGGCTTGCCATCGTCTCAACCTTGAGCCCGGAGCCCTCCCCATCCGACAGAAAAGGAGGGCCTTCGTCGACAAGCTCGAAGAACCGATCCGCGAGGAGGTGGCCAAGCTCCTTGAAGCAGGTTTTGTATCGGAGATCCAGTATCCTGGCTGGGTCTCCAATGTCGTCATGGTAAAAAAGGGCGATGGTCGCTGGCGTATGTGTATTAACTTTTCTTTGTTAAATAAAGCCTGCCCTAAGGATTGTTATCCCCTGTCTCGGATCGACGCGCTGGTTGACTCAGCCGTCGGTTTTTCTGTGATGAGTTTTTTGGATGCTTTTTCAGGTTATCACCAGATCAGGATGCACCCCCCGGATATCAAAGATGTCTCGTTCATCACCTGGGAGGGGTGCTACTGCTATAAGATGATGCCCTTTGGGCTGAAAATGCAGGAGCAACCTACCAGAAAATGATGGACTGGGTTTTTAAGGAGCAAAGAGGAAGGAACTTGAAGGTTTACGTAGATGACCTCATGGTGAAGAGCAAGAGCGTGAGCATTCATCTCCAAGACCTCGAGGAAACCTTCGCCACCCTACGCAAGTACAAGATGCGCCTGAACCCCCTGAAGTGTGTGTTCGGGGCCAGCAAGGGGAAGTTACTGGGACACCTCCTCACCCCTTCGGGGGTAGAACCTAACCCGGACAAGGTCAAAGTCATCATGGAGTTGGGATCGCCTCGGAATACCAAGGAGGTCCAGCGCTTGACGGGAAAGCTTGCGGGGTTGAGCAGGTTTCTCTCCCGGGCCGGGGAGAAATGCTCCCCCTTCTTCAAAACATTACGAGGCAACCGGAAATTCGAGTGTACAAAAGAATGCGAGGAGGCCTTCCAGGCCTTGAAGAGCCAGCTCACCCAGGCTCCGCTGCTCCAGGGTCCCAAGGAGGGGGAGGACCTAGCCTTGTACCTCGGAGTCGGGACTGAGGTCGTAAGCTCCGTCCTGGTCCGGGAAGAAGGCAAGAAACAGCTGCTCATCTACTACATAAGTAGGGTCTTGAGGGAGGCGGAACTCAGGTACCCAATTTTAGAGAAGCTGGCCTTCGCTCTGGTCGTCGCGGCAAGAAAACTCAGGCCATACTTCCAGGCCCATTCAATTCAAGTGGTGACTGATCACCCCCTTCGCCAGATCTTCGAAGGAGTAGAGCACTCGGGGAGGCTCGCGAAGTGGTCAATAGAGTTAAGTGAGTTCAATATCACCTTCGTCCCTCGACTATCCATGAAGGCACAGGTAGTGGCAGATTTCATGGCAGATTATGTGGTCGGGAGGGAGGAGGATCAAGCCCCTCGTCATGTTCCATGGAAGCTGCTGGTTGACGGGGCCTCGGGTAAAAACTCTCTCGGAGGAGGGGTGGTGCTGGAAAGCCCCCACGGGATGAAGATCGAGCAGGCGCTCGTTATACATTTCCCAATCACAACAACTAGGCGGAGTATGAGGCGGTGATCGCCGGCCTGCGTCTGGCTCAGGAACTGGGAGTCCATGACGTGGAGGTCCTCACCGACTCGATGATAATAGCCTCTCAGATCAGGGGAGAGTTCGAGGCAAGGGAACCTACACTCATAAGATACTTAGCCAAAGTGAGAAGCCTCATTGGAGCGTTCAAGACTTTCTCCATCAGGCACATCCCTCGGGAGGAGAGCACCCCAGCGGATCGCCTGGCCAAGGCCGGTCCTCGAGCCGGAGGAACCCTGACAGGCCTGTTCCGTCCTTCGATCGAGGAGGGGGAACTCATGGAAATAGAGCAGCGACCCTCTTGGAAGGATCCCTTCGTTACCTTCCTTGCAACAGGGAAATTCCCGGAGGATGTTCCAGACCAAAGGCGCTTCCGGTACAAGTCCGCCTACTACGTGCTTCATGAGGGGGATTTGTATCGGAAGACCCTCTCGGGCCTCCTGGCCCGATGCATCTCGGAAGATGAAGTCCCGAGGATCTTGGAAGAAGTTCACTCCGGCGAGTGTGGCAGCCACTCGGGGAGCAGGATGTTGGAGGCAAGAATAATGAGGCAGGGGTACTTTTGGCCGACCTTGAGTAGAGATGCGGCGGCCTTCGCTAAGAAATGCCAGAAGTGTCAGATGTTCGCCCCACTTCAGCTCCTGCCTGCTCAGAGGCTAAGGAGTATCACGGCGCCTTGGCCATTCGCCATATGGGGGATGGATCTGGTAGGACCCTTCCCCCGGGCCAGTGGGTAGAGAAGATTCCTCTTGGTCATGATCGACTACTTCTCAAAGTGGTTGGAAGTTAAGGCGCTGGCTAAGGTCACCTCCCAAGTGATCCGCAACTTCATATGGGGGGAGATCATCTGTCGACATGGGCTTCCGCGGGCCATAGTCACAGATAATGGCCCACAATTCGCCAGTGAGGAGTTCATCAATTTCTGTGGCCAGTTGGGGATAGACCTCAGGTTTGCATCCATCCACCATCCCAGGAGCAATGGGCAGGTGGAGGCGGCAAACAAGATTATCGTGAACTTGCTCAAAAAGAAGGTGGAAAATCTTAAGGGCAATTGGGTGGAGCAGCTCCCCTCGGTCATGTGGGCTTTAAGGACTACCCCCAACACCGCCACGGGAGAGACCCCTTTCAAGCTCTCCCACGGCTGCGAGGCCGTCATCCCCATAGAGTTCGAGGTCATGACACCACGAGTAAAGGCCGCCACGAATGGAGAGGAAGATTGGAGAGCTGGGAACGAAGAGGAGTTGCGGCTCTCCCTCGACCTCATCGAAGAAGCCCGGGATCTAGCAGCCATTCGCCAAGAAGAGGTCAAGTGGCGGATGGCCAAGTACTTCGACAAACACATCAGGGTCAAGCAATTCGAAAAGGGGGACCTAGTACTCAAAAAGGTCGACGCAGCTGGAAGGTCTGCCGCAGTGGGGAAGCTTAATCCCAACTGGGAAGGTCCCTATGTCGTGGAAGAGGCACTAAAGTCTGGGGGATACCGCCTTCAGAATGTGGAGGTCCAATCCCTCAGTCACACATGGAGTGGTCATGATCTCAAACGCTTTTATCCCTAAAAACTATGTAATGCTAATGTTTTTGAAATGAGAATATTCTGTTTATCCTGTATGTGTGGAAGTAATGTTGCAGCTTGTGGGGAAACCTCAAAAGTTCCAGAAGATGGCCCCGAGCAGACCCGCTGTCCAGGCTCTCATCTAGCTGGCAGGTCTGAAGGCTCACTCGGTGGCAGGTTCTAAGTTGTTGGGAAGATGGCCCCGAGCAGACCCGCTGTCCAGGCTCTCATCTAGCTGGCAGGTCCGAAGGCTCACTCGGTGGCAGGTTCTAAGTTGTTTGGAAGATGGCCCCGAGCAGACCCGCTGTCCAGGCTCTCATCTAGCTGGCAGGTCCAAAGGCTCACTCGGTGGCAGGTTCTAAGTTGTTGGGAAGATGGCCCCGAGCAGACCCGCTGTCCAGGCTCTCATCTAGCTGACAGGTTTGAAGGCTCACTCGGTGCAGGTTCTAAGTTGTTGGGAAGATGACCCCGAGCAGACCCGCTGTCCAGGCTCTCATCTAGCTGGCAGGTCCGAAGGCTCACTCGGTGGCAGGTTCTAAGTTGCTGGGAAGATGGCCCCGAGCAGACCCGCTGTCCAGGCTCTCATCTAGCTGGCAGGTCCGAAGGCTCACTCGGCGGCAGGTTCTAAGTTGTTGGGAAGATGGCCCCGAGCAGACCCGCTGTCCAGACTCTCATCTAGCTGGCAGGTCCGAAGGCTCACTCGGTGGCAGGTTCTAAGTTGTTGGGAAGATGGCCCCGAGTAGACCCGCTGTCCAGGCTCTCATCTAGCTGGCAGGTTCGAAGGCTCACTCGGAGGCAGGTTCTAAGTTGCTGGGAAGATGGCCCCGAGCAGACCCGCTGTCCAGGCTCTCATCTAGCTGGCAGGTCCGAAGGCTCACTCGGCGGCAGGTTCTAAGTTGTTGGGAAGATGGCCCCGAGCAGACCCGCTGTCCAGGCTCTCATCTAGCTGGCAGGTCCGAAGGCTCACTCGGTGGCAGGTTCTAAGATGTTGGGAAGATGGCCCCGAGCAGACCCGCTTTCCAGGCTCTCATCTAGCTGGCAGGTCTGAAGGCTCACTCGGTGGCAGGTTCTAAGTTGCTGGGAAGATGGCCCCGAGCAGACCCGCTGTCCAGGCTTTCATCTAGCTGGCAGGTCCGAAGGCTCACTCGGTGGCTGGTCCTAGATTCTCAAAAGGTCGACCTCGGGAGCACTCGCGAGGACTGCACACCAGTAAGATAATCTCTCCTCTCTCCCTTATAACCTATCAATGTGAGACCCCTGACCTAGGCGAATGGTCAGAGGGGTGAGTGGAGAAAGCGGCGGAAGATCGGAAGGGGCAAGGCATCCTAGGTCACCTTCGAGCATTCGGCGAGTGGCCAAGACAATAACACTACGACCCAACGTCCTAATGAGCCTAGCGAGATACAGTAGCAAATGAGTGAAAATCAAGATAGCACAAAAATTTGTAATTGATATATACCCCAAGGGGACTCACCCTAGTTCATGATTACATCCAAAATGAAAAATAAAAAGAAAGCAAAAAATCACGAGGGCCCCTCTCATGGGTCGGCAAGCTTCTCGCCAGAAGATCCATCGCTCTCGCCCGAATCCGGGAGGAGGGCATCTTCTCGCGGCTCACCATCCTCATCTTTCGGGAAAGGGATCAGGATGTAGAGCTCGGGGACGACCTGTCGGGCAGAGAGGCATTCGTCCTCCTCCTTCAGGTACCCAGCCTGCCGCAGCACCTGCAGCGCGTGCTTTACGGTGCTTTGAGCATTCTCCTGCATCAGCTGCTCTAGCTCATGATGGGGGTAAAAGTGCCCCCTACTCCCTGAGGCGAGTGTCAAGGCATCGGCTTCTCGCGCCTGCTGGACCTCGGCCTTAGCCAGCCGGACTTCCTCCTCAAGGTTGCCCACTCGCGCGCGAAGCATCTCGACGATCATGGTGTCCTGAGAAAACGAAGATGGTGATAAGAAGGTGCGTCAATCATCAACGGTCATTCGCGGGGAGGGGGGGGGGGAATATACCTCTCTGACGGGGCGGCTGGCGAGAAGGGCCTCCGCAGCTTCCAGTTTCACCCTGAGGTCACGCGCCTCAGCGGAAACAATAGCCCTGGTCTCCTCAACCTCCGCCAAACTCCGCGCCAGATTAATGCTCCGGCGCGAAGAAATATGCGCAAGCTCAAGGGCCCGCAGCAGGGCTCGAGCGGTCTCGTGGGCGAGAACTTGCGTCTTCTCGGCATCGAAGACCTCAGCGTCCTCACGACCGTAGAGGGCATACGCAATGGCGTAAGCCTCACCACTGGCGAGGTCGCTCTCTATCCACGATGGATGGAGGGTAGAGAGCGAGACCCTGTTCGAGTTCCTGTCCCACTTCACCAAGGGAGCCCCTGAGGGGTCCACATACTTCTCGCCCCGAGGGAAGTTCCGGTGGTCCCTGGGCAATGGCGGCGGCGGCAACCACGGCCCCGAATGGGGAACATTCCCGTCCGGCGCACTCATTCCTGGGGTCTGGGCTGGAGCTTTCGCCCCTGAGGTCTCACCCAAAACCCCCTTCCCTTTGACAGAAGGGGAACGTCTCGACTTCTTGGAAGAGGAGGAAGGAGGCGCCCCGGTTTTTCGTTTTCTGCTGCCAGACTTGGGGGAGGAGGGTTCCTCCCGACAAGCATCCGCGGTGGCTTGCGCAAGAGACACGGAAACCCCAGAGGGGCGTGGTGGGTGAAGAGGGAAGTCTCGCACGCCTGTTTTTGAACACGAACGACTCAGCGAATGGTATGAAATCAAGAAAGCCAAGCGAATGGAGAAGGTTTAGAAAACTCACCCTCACCCTGCGGAATGGCCGGGAGCGAGTTGACGTTTCGCCAGAGGTAGACGAGGTCCATCCCGTGCTCCAGGATGTACTGGTGCAGTTTGGCCTCGTGCCCCCCAGAGTCGGGGGCCGGAAGGTTGATTCCTCCTCCTGCACTGGGGCGAGAAGGGTGTTTCCGAGGCTCCCGCTGACGAAGATGAAGCGGCGAATCCAGTCGTGGTTCTTGTTCGGGAGACCCTGGTGCTTGAGTGGGCTCTGACCCGAGAAGAAGGAGATGTCGTGCGAGCAGCGGAAGGTATAGAGCTTGAGAAAGACGGGCAGCGAAAACTCAATCCCCTCCTCTCGCAGGTAGCACGCGTACCCGACTAGCATGGCGATAGAGTTAGGGTTGAGCTGGCCGGGCACGACGCCATAGTATCGGAAAGTCTGGCGGAGTTCCGGCCAGATGGGGAGGCGAAATCCCACCTCGAAGTGCTCCAGCGGGATCGCGGGAGCACACGGCGAGATGGAATTTAAGCGATCCTCCGGCCCAGGCTTTCGCGCTTCGAATCCCGGCGGGACATAATCCGCGACAGCGGTTAAGTAAGCTTCATCGGAGAGATCACAAGAATCGAAGACATGGTTGACGAATGCACTAGCGCACCTGACCCTGCCTTCGGTCTCGCCACCCATCTTGCGAATACTGAAGAAGACGGGAATTGCAGAGAAGAGAGAAGTGCGAATGCTAGCGCAGGGAGAGAGAGGGAGCGGATGGTGAGGTAATCAATATGGTAGTTGAGCGGCCTATTTATAGAGGAAATAAAAAATGCTTGGGCTTTCGAGGCAACGGGTGCGCGGATAGCCATCGCGCCTTCCCGGCGCCTCGAAACCCGGGCCGGTCCCTCTCGCCCATTAATGACGAATGACCTATGGCTACTCATTCGACGGCTACGCAACAAGGTCGGAAAGGCATTCTGCTGTAAGACATCATTCGGCATACCCAAGCAAGTTGCGAGAAACATAAGCGGAAAACGCATTCGCAAAGCACAGGGTAAATTATTACATGCATAAAATAAGTCCAACCTCCACCGCACCATAAACTGAATAAGAAAAAAGAAAATACGAAAAGAGGCGGATGATGACCAGACTAGCGCTCCTCCCAATACCACCGACCATGCCCTCGCGACCCAGCCTCCGGGGGCATTCGCGGGCGATAGTACGCGAGCATGGAGGTGATCTCATGAGACGCCAGCTGAAGCTGATCCCGGGCTCGCGCAGCATGCCTCCCGGGAGACAACTCCCCTCCTTCACCTCCCAGACGCTCCACCACTGCAAGGAGGCGCGAATAGTCCTTCCGAAGGTCCTTCAGCTCACGCGAGACTTCAACCCGCACACCATCCACCTGGCCGACGATGTCCCGCTGCGTACAAATAAGCTTCCCCAAGACTTCCGTCATTCGCTCCTTCAGGGTCGCGTGGTCCGAGGGGTCGCCGAGGAAGTCAGAGAGGTCCCCGGGAGAAGGGAGAGGCGAGAGCATCCCGTCTCCCCCTCGTGGTAGGATCCAAAGGGAGAGGCTTCCCGATAGCCTGTGAGATCACAGGCAGGTCAGTCGCGTTAAACAAAACGAATGTGCTAAATGCGGGTGAGGACACTAACCTAGTGTGGGTCCCCATGACCTGGGGGACGAGACGAATGGGGGTGCGTTTTAGACAATCCGGCGGGCGGTAGGACTTTTCCTTTCCCTGGGCGGAAGGGCTGTAAAGAAGGAACCGAAGCATTCGCGTGATCATCTGCACGGTCTTGCTGACCGAGTTCCCTTTCAGGGGAGATCCTCTGCTCATTCGCGGGCACGGAGGGGTTCTGATGAAAAGGGGAACCCGGAGGAATGGTGTCCCGCGACGGAAGGTCAAGGTTGAGGGCTATAAAAGAAAAAACAGTGGTCAGTAACGCACAGCGTGCAGGACAAGAATTCATAACTTACCAGATTGCTGTGTGGTCTCGCCCGGAGGGGGTGGAGGAGCAAGATCCAGATTTGGAGGAGGCCTCGCATCCGCGAGAGGCGGCACCACGACACTATTCGGGATGGCCCCATGACCGTCCTCAGATGCCGAAATCCCCTGCGAATGGCCAGAACGATTGCAGGATAAGGGGGGGGGGGGGGGGGGGGGGGCAGAAGCTAAACGAAAGGACGGGAGGAATTCTCATACCTGCGTCCCGGGGTCTGGAGCAGTATTCGCCGGAGACTTCGAGGCGCTCTCGCCTCCCAGGCGATTCAGCCGAATCGCCTTGGCTCGACGCGAGACGTAGGGGGCACTCGGGTCCCGCTTAGACGTAAGCCAGGGAGCAAACCTGGCAGCCTTGGGGGCGGTTGTACTCTGGGCCGCAGCCAAGCGCTCGATCATTTCCTGCGAGAGGGGTCTCGCGGAAGGTTTGTGGGAAGACATTGAAATCAGCGAAAGGTCAAGGGAGAGAAGGATCTCCAAGCCGAGGAATGGAAGCGTTCCAGGAAAATCTGACACTGAGAAGTATATATAGGGTGACGGTGGGACCCACCGAATCTTATGGGTCCAGTCAGCAAGCACTCACCGAATACCAGGTTGGACTGTTCTTTCCGAGCGTAGGAACCACTCGCAAAGAGCGGGGATTGTGTACAACCCGTATTCGCTGAGTGGGCCCCTCAAGCCCACCGGCGAGATCTAGGTCAGCCAGATCATTCGTCCAGGCTGAAGCAGGTGGAAAGACCCCCAGGTAAGTAGGTGGCGAGCCATGAGGCGAGAAGAGGAAATCGGCGAGTGGTATCCTTGTGGACCACTCGCTCATAGGCGTAAGCATTCGCCCAGTCACGCGAGAGCTCGACGAGTGGTGCCCTCATGGACCACTCGTCCCCAAGGGCTTTAAGGAGGAAATGACCATGTTGCCCCTTATGGGCTGCAAATAGCCCTTCAGAACAGCGGAGTTGGGCTATTAGCAGACCAATCTGGGGTGCGGTTAGTAAAATTAAAAGGCGGATTCATGCTATTTGCAGACCAGCCTGGAAAAATCTATAAATAGACCCTTAAGGGCACCTTGGAGAAGGACGGATTTTCTGGAGAGTCCTCTCCTCTAGGCTAGTTTTGGTTGGCTGCCAGTGCCTCCCAAGGTGCCCGGCTGAGCTTTAGTTTGGGAGGGGAAGCTCTCTAAGATCTTCCGGGTGTGTGGCGGGACCTCCTCGCTGCAGCCTTGGGTCTATTCCAATTTTCTCATCCACCAGTCAGAGAGTTTAGTGAGGGAGAAGTAAGCGTCGGCTACACCCCCCAGTGGGTCCGAACTCAGGAGACCGGTTGCCGGTTTCAACATCGTCGAGCGGCGGAATACTCGAGCACCGAGCGGCGGAATCGCGATCCGGGAGTAAACGAGAGCGCCGAATCGCAGAGAGCGCACAGAGCAAACCCTAAGCCGGTTACTTTGAGAGTGTTAGGGTTAGAATGAGAGCTCAAAGTATTCTACCATACCACCATCAGTTTGGAATGGGGTATATGTAGTACCTCCAGCATAGGACCGGGTCCTAGAGTGACACGAACCTATTAAGCTAATCTGAGTCGGACTCGACACGACAGGACATATATATAAAAATACATTAACATTTTTCACGGTGAGAGTTGGAGCGGTGAGAATGAGAGCAGACATTAGAGCGGTGAGAAATGAAGGGAGTTGACTGCAGTCTCAAAAAGGATCAAAAATAATATTTTGAAGCGGTGACGGTAATAATTGAAGAGTTATCAAACAAATTTTTTTTAGTGTTAGCATTTCCCCTGAATGGAGATGGAGCAAAAATGCCCAGAGAATAAAGCCTTCCTACTTATATAAATAAATAAAATATTCAAATAATATAAATCGGTGACATTGCTTATTGTCGAAAATATTATGCAAGGAGATACAGTGAATAATATTGCTGATTCATTAAAGGCAATGTTATAAGCAATTCTATAGCTGCTAAATGCAGTTCATTGATATTCGCACTCCAATAAATTTAGAGCGATGTTAAATGCACGCTGGTTTTGGCTATATGCAGGCCAAAAAATTATTCATGGAGGCCAAATTTCATATTTACATACTATATTCAAAAATCAAATTAATATTTTCCTAAATAAATCACCAAGCAAAATAGCATTCATAAAATAAGTAAAATATCATGCGTGTGAGGTTACGTTGAATGTCACTGTTTCGTCAGTAAATCTGGGGGGTGCGATTATCCAAAGAACCCCCACTAGCGACGTAACTACCCGAAGTATAACCATCACCGCCATCGCCGACGACGTCGCGATCATCGTCATCGTCGCCATCGTCATCGCCGTAGCAAATACCCATGAATAGCTTTAGGCCAGTTGTAATTTAAAAACACATCGGACTCGGATAAACGAGTAAACTCCTTGGGGACACAGTTGCATGGAAGGAAAAAACACATAATACATGAAGTATTAAACTACTCGAATCATTTTCCTGAAGTCTTAAAAGAAAAAATGATATATTTTTTAAAAAAAAAATGTGGTCTGCATATAGCAAAAACCGGCCTGCGTTTAACATCGCTCTTTTTAAAAAACCGTGGTCTGCATATAGTCAAAACTAGTAAACCTCTAAATTTAAGTCCTTTTAAGATTGCGAACAGCTGTTTGGCTAAATACATATTTCAGTCCCTAAGGTTTGCATGCTTTAAGATTTCAGTCCCCAAGCTTTTTTTTTTAAGACTTTGGTCCCCAAAATTTATTAACTTTAAGATTTTGGTCCCTAGCTTAACATCGTTAACGGAATATTCTATTTGATGCTTCTTTTCTCTGCTTTCTTATAACTTGAATAAGTTCAAAAATTAATCTTTTCTCTGCTTTTTTTTAAGACTTTGGTCCCCAAAGTTTATTAACTTTAAGATTTTGTACTCTGCTTTCTTATAACTTGAATAAGTTCAAAAATTAATCTTCTTCCTTCACATAAATGTTTCCTCTTGATTTGAAAGCTAACATGTTTTTATAGCGTTGATGAACATGGTGTACAAAAGCAACGGCACTGACGCACATGGAAGAGCGCTAGACAAGAACAGAGAGCACCTTCTTCCATTAACAAAACATTTTTTTTATTTTTTCACAGTCAGAGCTCGCGTGCCCGAAATTTCATTGATGACAAGTTCGCTTAGGAGAAGTTCAAAGACAGAAAAATATCAGAAAAGCAGGAGAAATCCCAAGAAGTGGAGTTGTTTCATGGGAAGAAGGCGCTGAAAGAGGCAGTGGCGGACAAAAACAATTGAGGAAGAAGATGATGAGCTCCCAGACATGATTCCGTTAACAGTGTTAAGCTAGGGACCAAAATCTTAAAGTTAATAAATTTTGGGGACCAAAGTCTTAAAAAAAAAACTTGGGGACTGAAATCTTAAAGCATGCAAACCTTGGGGAGTGAAATATGTATTTAGCCCAGCTGTTCTAAGTATTTTAGGTCTGCAGATAGCCGTCTGTCTTAGTACTGCTAATAACATCGCCCTTCGTTTCATTAACACTATACACTTCACTCCGCCACAATTCCGCCGCAATCCTTCCCCGAGGACGATCTCCGACCGAATCCCCGGCGTAGGAGACGTAGAGACTAGAGTGTTTAAGTATCCGCCGGCGCTGGCATTCAGTTGCTCTTCCGAGGAAACCAAAGTTCGAATCTCGGTCCACTTTCTCTCATCGCCCGAAGTGCTCCACGCAGCTATTTCTTCTCCGTTCAACATTTCCTCCTCTCAACCGTTCGACAAAATTCCTCTTAGAGAAATACTACTCTCTTGGCCAACAGATGGGATGTATTCTCTTTGAAACGACAGGGTGTTGCAAGTCTGGTTTGCAGTCAGCAGATGGAATGGGCGCTCCACAGAACCATCAATTTTTCTAGATTTTTACCTGTAAGATATATCTTCCTGTCTTCTTCCAGATTGCAGATCATTCTAATCTGCTCCATTGGAACTGTACGATATAATCACAACGCCAAAACCACAAGCTCCCTCTCCAGGCTGTTTCGGCACCCAAAACCCTCCTTCGCCGAATCCAGTTTGAGGATTAGGACGGCTCTTCAGTCCGGTAAATGGTCCAAGGAAATGGAAATGAAACTCCAGAATCTCAATGTTGTTCTCAATAACTATGTTGTTAATCAGGTACTTAAAAGTTTACTGGATTCTGAATTGGGCTTTCACTTTTATCTGTGGGCGGAATCTCAGCCGGGTTTCAAGCACGATCACTTCACAACTAAGTCAATGATCTGTTTACTTCTGAAAGGTCAACACTTTGATCTTCTATCTGTTATCCTGAGGAAGTTACATGATGATGGATTCACCCCGCACCGTTCCATATATAGAATTCTTATATCCGGGTATGTCAAATGTGGTTTGCTCAGCTTTGCTTTTGAAACATTTGATGAGATGATCGTGTCATCTTGTCGAGTTTTTAGTGTAGATTACAATAAGTTCATAGGTGTGCTGATTAAAAACAGCTGTTTTGATTTAGCAGAGAAGTATTACAATGAGATGATCGAAGAAGGGTTGAATTTGAGTTCATTTACGTATTCAAAGTTCATTTCTTTCTTGTGTAAGGATATGAATCTTCAACTTGTGGAAAAACTTTTGGTTGATATGGATAAAAATGGCTGTGTCCCCTACATTTGGGCTTATAACATGTACTTGAATTCATTATGTAAAGAGAGAAGATTGGATGATGCCATGAATATGTTGGAGAGCATGGTTAAGAGGGGAAGGGACCCCGATGTTGTTAGTTATACAACAGTTATCAGCGGCTTATGCACTTCCAAAAGATTTACTTCTGCGGTGGAAATTTGGGATGAAATGTGGAAAAGAGGATTTAGACCAGACGTTATGGCCTCTGGTTCATTAATTTTCGGTTTGTGCCGTTGTGGGAAAGTTGATGTAGCTTATGAAATAATGATGGAAGTGATCAAGAACAAGTGTGAATTGAGTGTTTCAATTTACAATGCAGTTATTAATGGCTTTTGCAAAGCTGGTAGAGTGGATAAAGCAAAAGCAATAATGTCTTTGATGAGAAGAAATGGATACAAACCTGATTTGATTACATGCAACATACTTTTGAATTACTGGTGCAACACAGGCATGGTGGATGAAGCAGAGAAATTGATCCGGAATATGGAAAATGCTGGGTTTAATCCTGATATCTACAGTTATAATCTACTATTGAAAGGTCTTTGCGAGACTAAACATATTGAAAAAGCTTATAAGTTGTTTGTTAATAAGATGCAGATTGAAGGTTTATGTGATATTATATCTTGCAACATACTTATCAATGGTCTTTGTAGAATCCGAAGGACGTCGATAGCACACAAGTTGTTCAAAGGGATGAGTCTTAAGGGGATAGAACCGGATACGGTGACATATGGCACTTTGATTAATGGATTTTTGATGGATAAAAATGCTAAATTTGCCGAGGAGCTTTTTGACCAGATGTTTGTGACTGGCGTGGTTCCAAATGCTAATGTGTATACTATTATGGTGCACCACCTTTGTAAGACTGGGCGTATTGCGCTTGCATTCAGCCATTTCCATGATATGATTAATAGGGGAATCTCGCCTGACGTAGTTTCCTATGGGCCACTTGTCAATGGGCTTCTGAGGGCTCACAGAGTTAATGAAGCCATGGTTCTTTATGAAGATATGCTGAATAGGGGTGTAATTCCTGATGAGGTGACCTACAAGATGATTATAGGTGGACTTCTAATGGATGATAAGGTTGAACTGGCACATATGATATGGAATGATATGATGGAGAAGGGCATTACTCTTCACAGGGCTGTTTCTGAAAGATTGATAAAGGCAACAATGTTGAAGGATTTATCCATAAATCAGTGCAGAGAAAGTGCAATTTCAGGTCGGAGTCGGGCACGTCAGCGTGGCCAGCTTTGACTGGTTCCTGTTGCTGATGGGGCTCATCTGGGCCGCACTGGTCCGGTCCGGCTCAATCAGGCTACCCACTCTGCACAGACTGACATAGGGGCAGTGCTCTAGTTTTCAATGATAATGGTCCATCCATAATTAAAATCTTTTCTCTCCGGGAGCCAGGTTGAACTTCAAGGTTCTTAAGGTTTGAGTTTTGAACTCCATATGTGATGATGACTATTAACTTATTTGATTTAGGTTTCAGAATTAGAATTAACACAAATGACAATGTACTTCCTGAATCACGGATTAAAATATGCTTCGTGGTTCTTAAATCTTGCATTATAGTACACCTATGGATCCTTCAACATTTAAACGAATCTAAGTTAACTGTTCTTGTAGACACAATCATGTTATCACTATTATGTCAACCAAGAACTGTATTCATTGAGCCCTGGTGTAAATGTTTTATCACTATTATATCAACCACGACTCTATTTGTTCAACCTTCCCAGCTACTCTCCAAGTGAAGTTTTGATTTGTTTTTCTTACTATGAGAAGGATATTGACTAGACTCTAATAGTTGCCAGTTAACCTATTCAGTGCTTTTAACTGCTGGGTTATTACTGTGATTCTATGGTTCTTTTTAATGAGATTGCAATGTTAAAAAAGTTTTGTTAGAATATGAAAAATCGATAGTGTTTTATACCTTGGCTTCAAAGACACGTGGAAATTTGCACATCCTATTTTGTTGTTTCAATCAATGAAAAATGTATTTTATGCAGCACAAGCATTATGCAACACAAACACGAGAAGAAAAAAATCTCGAACATATTACAAATGCATTATTGCATAGATGATTACAGTTCTACATGTCCTACATGAAATAACTAAAACTAATAGTTTATGCTTCAATTCAATATAATGAAAATTACAACTGTGGGCATTGTGTTAAGCATGAAGTTCCGACATATCTTCAATGCGATAAATTATTCAAGAATGTGATCACGAAAGGTGATGTGAGTGGGATAATCTGGAATAAGATAGATTTCGGTTTATATGTGTATATGTGAGTGTCAATGTGTTGGTGGCAGTGCACATTGCAATAGAATCCTTCACCATTCAAATAAATTTACATTAACTTTTCTTGTAAACGTGTTTGTGGGAGGTCTTGCACATTACTATATGTAGCTGCATTTGGTGGCAGCAAGCCTGCAGGTATCCTTAAAGTAATGGACTTTTTTTTCCTTCACACACACCTACACTCGAAAGTGGGCTCTTTTCTCTTTTAAATGGATGATCTTATGTTAATGAAGTAAATTTTGTTCTTCCAATTAAAAAAAAAGCAAGATTTGTGCAGTAGCATTTGAATTGTTGATGATGGTTTCTTCTTCTTGACTTTAGAATTGGTGTGAATGTCTGCATCTTGTGATTTGGAGCTGGTAGGATTTCCTTTTTGCTTGGTAAAGGGGGTTAGTATTGATTGACTTGCTGACCAAATTAGTGAAGCTGTGAAGGTGATGTCAGTTCTTGTTTAGTTAGAGAATTTTTTAACAACGTAAATTGTTGTATGGTGAAGTTAGAAAGGGTATTGCCTACGAAATGGGTAACAATGATAACTTTGATCCCATTTTGGAGCAGCAAAAAGACATCTTAATTTGTAATAAAAGCCTCGGTGCAATATTTAGCTTCGAAGTGATGTAGGGTGGGCTGGGTGAGTGTGTTCGGGCCCTTATGATGCAGTGCCTGATGCAAATTAACACATGAGTCCAACCTGTAACTAAATGAATGCAACCCGAAATGCCACTCCACTTAGCACTCTCCACGTGCATCTTCCCAAGTATTATTGGGGGGATGTTGACCTCACTGCGACATATCTTATTAATCGTATGCCCTCGCGTGTCCTTGGAAATGCCACTCCACTTAGCACTCCCCACGTGCCTCCCTCTCAACTTTCCTCTAAGGTGTTTGGATGTGTCTGCTTTGTCCACATTCATCACTCTCGTCTGACCAAACTTGATCCTCGCGTCCTCAAGTGTGTTTTCATCGGCTACTCTCCCACACAGAAGGGATACAGGTGCTTTCACCCACCTACGAAGAAAGTGTTTGTTACCATGAATGTCACGTTCCGTGAATCTGAGGAATACTACCCTGCCTCGGGTGACCCTCCTTCTATGTCCTCTCCTTTACCTTTGCCCATACCTCTACCATATCCCTCACTTCAGGGGAAGTCTACACCATTGGAAGTGAGTCCCTCTACTGTCTCTTTACCTCTTCCATCAACTGCTCCGAGCTTGCAGGTCTATACTCGGCGCACAAAGAAGTCCAACTCACAAGATTTGACTATGCAAACAGAACCATCATTGGATCCATACTCGGGGCCTTCTGATCTGCCTATTGCTCTCAGGAAAGGTATCAGATCTTGTGCTTAACATCCTCTTTCACAGTATGTATCTTATGACTCTTTTTCTGCTTCCCACATTACCTTTGTGTCCTCCCTCGCTTCTCTTTCTATACCTGCATCTTGGCAGCATGCCCTGGAGATCCCTATGTGGAGAGAGGCGATGTTGGAGGAAATGACTGCCCTTGAGAAGAACCACACGTGGGATTTGGTACATCTTCCTCATGGAAAGAAGACTGTTGGGTGCAAATGTGTGTTCTCATTCAAATAGAACTCTCAAGGGTTGTTGAAAGGTGTAAGGCAAGACTGGTGGTAAGAGGTTACACACAAACCCTCGGAATCGACTATCAGGAAACATTTGCCCCTATGACAAAGATGAATAATATTAGGATCCTATTATCCTGTGTTGCCTGCAAAGGTTGAGACCTTTGACAACTTGATGTGAAGAATGCGTTCCTTCATGAGGATCTGAATGAGGAGTTTACTTGTCTATTCCACCAGGTCTTACTCCTAAAGGTGCAGAAGGAAAGGTTTGCAGGTTAAAGAAGGCTTTATATGGGCTGAAGCAGTCTCTAAGAGCCTGGTTTGGAAGATTCCACAAAGCCATGCTGTCATTTGGGTATCACCAGAGCAATGCTGATCATACATTGTTCATCAAACATAAGACCGATAAACTCACTGTTCTCATTGTATATGTTGATGGCCATAACAGGTGATGATGTAGAAGCCTCAAAGAATCTAGAACAAAAATTAGCCAGTGAGTTTGAGGTCAAGGATCTGGGAAAACTCAGATATTTCTTGGGTATTGAGGTTGCAAGGTCCATGCAGGGGATCTTCATCTCCTGGAGAAAATATACACTGGACCTCCTTGAGAAGGCAGGAATAAGTGAATGTAGACCAACTGACACCCCAATTGAAGCAAACCACATATTGGGACGTGATAATGGAAAGGTGATCGAAGACATCTCTGAATTTCAGAGATTAGTGGAGAGGTTGATCTATCTGTCTCATACTCACTCTGATATCTCTTATGCGGTGAGTGTTATCAGTCAGTTCATGCATGCTCCAAAGATGCGTCATGTGGATGTTGCTCACATAATTCTTAGGTATCTCAAATCCTCACTGGGGGGGGGGGGATCCTGTTTGCTCCAAATCCATGTCTAAATATTGAAGTTTACACTGATGATGATTGGGCCGGGTCTGTTGAAGATCGACGATCAACCTCACGATATTGTTCCCTTATTGGGGGAAACCTTGTTACTTGGAGAAACAAGAAACAACATGATCTAGGCCTTACTGAAGCTGAGCTTAGAGCTATGTCTCATGGGGTTTGTGAAGGCTTATGACTACGGTCCTTGATGAGTGACCTAGGCCTTACTGAAGCTGAACCCATCCGGTTGTATCGCGACAACAAGACAGCTATCAACTTCGCCCACAACCAGGTCCAACATGACCGCACTAAACACATTGAAGTAGATCAGCACTTTATCAAAGAGAACATTGAGAATGGGGTTGTGTGTACTCCCTTTGTTCCATCCGATAGACAACTTGCAGACATTCTCACAAAAGGGTTGAGTGTGAGTATATTTGGAAGGATCTTTGACAAGTTGGGCATAATTAACATCTCACGTCCAACTTGAGGGAGAGTGTTATAATATGTAATATGCAATAGTTTAAGTATTATTTTTATATTCCATATTGTATTATCCGCCTCCATATATAGAGGGGATAAAGACTCATAATCAAGTGAATGAAATTCAATTTGCATTATTCAACACTAAATACTATTTTCCAACTGATAGATTCATGCGACTCATGCAAATAATGAACAAATTACTCGGCGAACTCACTAGGATGTGTCTCAATGGGAATAGGGATCATGTCAATAAGTTTGCTAGGCTCGTTCCCTAATACCACGTGAAATGGACTTAGCCAGTTGACATATTGACTGAGCTATTATACGCAAATTCAGCTATGGGTAGGATCGAATCCCAACTCAATGCATGTTCACCCACAAGACATCTCAACGGATTTCTTAGACTCCTGTTAACCACATCATTTTGACCTTCGGTCTGAGGGTGGTAAGCAGTGGAAAACTTAAGAGTAGTCCCTGTTTTTCTCCATAGATTCTTCCATAAATAACTCATAATCGAACGTCGTGATCAAAGACTATGGTCTTAGGGAGACCGTGCAACCTAAAAACATCTCGAATGAAGAGCGAGGCAACCTGAGATCCTGTTACATGCAATAAAATGGGTCATTTTAGAGAACCTGCCGATAATTACGAATATGAAATCATTTTTTCTAAAGGTGCGCGAAAGTCCCAATATGAAGTCCATACTGATGTCTACCCAAGGTTGGTGGGGTATGTTACAGACCCACGTTGGGGGATCACGTACAAGCGCCGCACACCGCCGCACACGGCTTAATTCCTGCATTTTATGTTTTCGTGTTGTATCTTTATTTCGGCACTTGTATTTTATTTTGGACCTTAGTGTGTTTGGGGCTCCAACCAGTTAAGAGGGTTGGGCTTGCTTGGTTTGGGATTATGCAAAACATAAATCAAAACTCTCCCTCTCTCTAATTCTTCTATCTCTCTCTACTTCACGTAACCCGTCGCCCTAGCCGCTATCAGAGGAGGTTTGAAGCTTCGACATAATTGGAGTACTTGAAGGAACTGTAAGATAACAAATAAGACCACATCATGACATTCTAAAGTATCTTTCGAACCCTGAATTTAAATTTCTTATTTCAGGAGCCTTCCCAAACCTATTTAAGTAGGAGACAAAGGGAAGAACGCGAAAGAGAGCAAACCATCATGACGGAAGAAAACTATAGTTCACCAAATCCTCCCTTAGCTGAAGTTATGCAAGCACTAGCGGAAGCCATCTGAATGGGCAATACTCCATCATCGACAGTTGATATGCATCTAAAGCATTTCTTAGAGATGAGGCCGCCAGTCTTTCGAGGTGGTCTAACACTGATGGAAACTGAAGACAATCAAGAAAATGGAACTAACTTTTGAAGCGATGAAATATTAACTGAACGGAGAATTGATCTGATAGTCTATCTACTGGAAGGAGAGGCGAAGAGATGGTGGAATAGTTTGAAACAAGGGAGATTTGCTGGCCGTCTAAATGCTGATATTCCCTAAGACGAATTCCTGAAGGAATTCATAGATTGGTTTGTGCCGCCATCGGAAAAGCAAATGCTCCAAGAGAAATTCCTTCACTTGATGCAAAGAAATCGTTCTGTGATTCAATATGTAACTGAGTTTACCCAGTTGACATATTATGCTAGTGATATGGTTACAAGGGAACGAGATCGTTTTTTTCGATTTCAGTTAGGTCTACGGGAGGAAGTACGGGTCCATCTGATTTCACAAAGGATTCAAAATTATAATGAATTAGTGGGGACGGCGAAGTTAATTGAAATGGATATGGAAAGCTCATATAGAAGAAGCGAATTTCAGCAGAAAAGGCTGCCGGAAGGACAGAGTAAGACCTTTTTAGGGAAAGGTGGAGATTACAACTGAAAGAGGCAGAAAAGAGGCCCTCCAATGCAAATTCCAGCAGCAAGTAGTACGGGTAGCGTCAGTAATCCCTTATGTCCAAAATGTGGGAAAACCCACTCAGGAGAATGCCTGAAAGGCTCTGGGGTTTGCTTTAAGTGTCATCGTTCAGGGCATGTGAAGCATAAATGTCCGTTGTGGAAAGTAGCAGCGGGAAAGAACTCAAAGGGAGGTCCAGGTCAAACATCAACCCTACATTACCTTGATACTCATAGTGCCGCCGCCGATAAAGGAAGGGCAATGTTATAAGCACACCAATTTTGGCTATTCGCACACCAATTTCTATGAGTTATTACTCGCCTTTTGAAAATAAGCTTTGTACATGCATTTTAAGGAAAAGTGTTCAACACGAAAATTGTAGATCTCGTCGAGATCTACAACTTTCGTGCTGAACACTTTTCCTAAAAATGCATGTACAAGGCATATTTTCAAAAATTCGCTATAGTTACGATCAGGGCGACAATACGTCTTGTGCGTGAATTTTTAGGAAAAATGTTCAACACGAAAGTTGTAGATCTTGACGAGATCTACAATTTTCGTGTTGAACACTTTTCCTAAAAATGCATGTACAAGATATATTTTCAAAAGGCGCGTAATAACTCATAGAAATTGGTGTGCAAATAGCCAAAACTGGTGTGCTTATAACATTGCCCTAAAGGAAAGAGCGTCAAATCAGTAGCATCTGGATCAGTAATGGAGCCACAGGAGGAAAGACAAGTTCAGCCTCGGGTCTTCAACCTGAATCAACAAGAGGCGAAATCACATGATACTGTGATTACAGGTATGGTTTATGCTCATAATCACCTTTTGAAAGCACTATTCAATACATGAGCTGACCACTCTTTTATAGCTGCACCGACAGTAAAGCGCTTAAATGTGGAACCGTATCAATCTAATAATGAATTAAAAGTCATGATGCCCAACAATACCGAAATGTATACACAGCTTCGATGTAAAGTTTGGTTGGCGATGAGTGATAAAACAATAGAAGCAGATTTTGCAGTTCTACCCTTATCTGAATTTGATATAATTTTGGGGATGGATTGGTTGACACGATATGAAGTCATTATTAACTGTAAAAAGAAGGAAATCACACTCAAATTAATCGACCGAACGCAATGTGTTTTTAAAGGAATGAATGAAGTCGCTAAAGTTTTGATCTCCTCGATGAAAGCAATGAAGAAAATAAGAAAGGGTTATGGGGCAATGTTGGTTATGATAAAAGGGAATAGTACAACAACTTGTGAACCGAATACAGTTCCAGTGGTATGTGATTTTCTTGAAGTGTTCCCAGAAGAATTGCCAGGAGTGCCGCCTATACGGGAAGTTGAATTTACTGTTAATTTTATTGAAGGAGCTGCACCAGTAGCGAATGTGCCGTATCATATGGCTCCTAAGGAATTGACATAGTTAAAAATTCAGTTACAAGAGCTGTTAAATAAAAATTTTATTCGACCAAGTACATCACCGTGGGGAGCCCCTGTGCTATTTGTTAAAAAGAAGGATGGTTCATTACGATTATGCGTGGATTATCGTGAATTGAATAAGCTTACAATTAGAAATAAATATCCACTACCCTGTATTGACGATTTATTCGATCAATTAGTAAATGCAAATGTCTTTTTCAAAATTGACCTCAGGTGTACTAAAACGGCTTTTAGTACACGATATGTGCATTTTGAATTTGTAGTAATGTCATTTGGTTTGACGGTGCCCCAACAGTTTTTATGGATTTGATGAATCAAGTGTTTAATGACTTTTTAGATAAATTTGTTATTGTGTTTATCGATGACATTCTTATCTATTCAAGGGATAAGCATGAGCATGCAGAACACTTGGCATGGTGTTGCAAACATTGAAAAATCATTCTTTATATGCGAAGTTTTCAAAATACGAATTTTGGTTGAATGATGTCTCCTTCTTGGGACATGTGGTTACTGAGCATGGGTTGTCAGTGGACCCAACAAAGGTCGAAACAATTATGAATTGGCCAAAGCTGACTAGTGTAACAGAAATTCGAAGTTTTCTTGGGTTGTGGGTTACTACAGGAAGTTTGTAAAAGACTTTTCGAAGGTTGCACTACCATTTACGAAATTAACTCGGAAGAACATTCCATTCTGTTGGACCGATGAATGTCAGGGTGTGTTTAATGAATTAAAAGAAAGGTTGATGACAATACCAGTGTTAGTCATCCCGTGTGGTACTGAAGGGTTTCAAATCTTTAGCGACGCATCTTTGAAAGGCCTTGGATGTGTCTTGATGCAAAATGGGAAAGTAATAGCTTATGCTTCGAGACAATTGAAGGATCCTAAACGCAATTATCCAATTCATGATCTAGAATTAGCAGCGCTTGTTTTTGCTTTAAAGATTTGGCGACACTATCTGTATGGATCGCAATGTGAGTTTTTTACGGATCATAAACGTGTAAAATATATCTTCTCCTAGAAAGAAATAAACCTGTGACAAAGAAGATGGTTAAAATTTATAAAGGACTATGATCTAGACATCAAATACCATCCAGGTAAGACTAATGTAGTAGCGGATGCCCTATGCAGAAAGAGTATCGCAACTATGACAGTACAACTGACTGAACAGAAATCATTACTTCAAGAATTGCGAAAGTTAGAAATTCTTACTTTTATCACCACGTCCCAGACTCAAGGTCAACTTTATCAAATGATAGCTGAACATCCAATTAAAGAAAGAGCAAGGAAAGCGATGAATCGGGATCCTGTATTTGTGAAATTTCTTGAAAAGGTTAAAAGTGGCCAATCGACAACATTCATGGAGGATGATAAATTGTTATTTATGAATGAAAGGTTGTGTATTCCTGATGTCAATACGCTTTGAGCGGAGATCCTTTATGAAGTACATAATATAGCGTATTCAATCCATCCTGGAAGAACGAAAATGTACCAAGACCTGAAACAAGAATTTTGGTGGCCAGGAATGAAAACTGATGTAATCAAATATATTGCCAAATGTCACACTTGTCAACTCGTGAAAGCAGAACATCAAAATCCCGACGGATATTTGCAATCCTTATCCATTTCTGAATGGAAGTGGGATGATATAACAATGAATTTTGTTATGGGTTTACCGAGGAGTAAAACTGGAAACAATGACATATGAGTGATTGTTGACCGTCTAACAAAAGTTGCACATTTTATTCCAATGAAGAAAGACTGTCCAGTTGAAAGGATAGTCAACCAATATATTAATGTTATTGTGAAGTATCATGGAGTTCCCGATCTATAATCTCGGACAGAGATGAGCGTTTTACATCAGATACTTGGAAATTGGTTCAGAAACGACTGGGAACCAGGTTGTTATATAGTACTGCTTTTCACCCTCAGACCGATAGTCAATCAGAGCGAACCATTCAATTGTTAGAAGACCTCTTTAGGATGGTCGTTCTAGACTTCAAGGGTTCGTGGGAGAAATATTTATCCTTGGTAGAATTTTCATATAATAATAATTATCAGTCCAGTATACAAATGACACCGTTTGAAGCTTTGTATGAACGGAGGTGTCACACTCCTCTGAGCTGGGTTGAAGATGGTGAACACAAATTATTTGAGAAGAAGAAAGTGATAAAATGTATGATAAAATAACAATCGTTCGAGAAAGATTGAAAATAGTTCAAGACAGACAACAAAAGTATTATAATGCCAGATACAAAAGAATAGAGTTCAATGTGAGGGACATGGTATGTCTTAAGATAAAACTCTATAAAGGGACTTCGAGACTCAGAAAAATTGGAAAACTTAATCCAAGATATGTAGGACCATTCCCAATCACTGAAAGGATTGGAGAAGTAGCATATCGCTTGACATTATCTGATACTCTTCAGAATCTTCATGACGTATTTCACGTATCTTACAGAAATATATAGCCGATCCAAACAAAATTGTCCCTTCTGAGCAAATCCAAATTGAAACCGACCTATCAAGCCTAACCGAGCCCTACAAGATTGTAGATTGGCAGAATAAGCAACTCTGAAACAGAGAAGTCTGATTTGTTAAAGTCTGGTGGAAAGGGCATAGTTTACATGAAGCAACTTGGGAAAAAGATGTAATGAGAGATCTCTTCGCTCAGTTGTTCGATACTGATTCAGATTGAAGATTTTCGCGGACGAAAATCGAATGAGGGGAGAATTGTGACGTCGTCAATTTTTACAGGTATTCATTTACGTATTTATGATAATTATTGTACACCAAAACGACGATGAAAAATCGACGTGACGCAAACTAATATAAGTGCATATAATAAGAAAAGAATGAATAAGTATATACTATAGGTTTAGATTAAGCATTTCTAAATTATTAGTATGTAATAGGGTGGAGAGGGCTGGATAAGGAGTAGTCCGGTTAATTCTATACACTGGCCGGTCCAAGGGACTCTCAATGAGTCAAGGTTAGCGTGTCACGCAATGGGAGAGAGCCGGTTCTCGCGATAAGGAGAAACATTAAATCTGATAGCTCCCATTTTCTTCCTCCCAGTAACGAAAACGAGAGCCAACTCCCGTCGGAAGTCGATCGGCGCCGCACCCTCCAGAAGCCCCAAATCTCCTCCGATTTCCTTCATTCTTCTTCCTATAGAGAGAGAATCTCTTCCTCTCAACTCCTCTTGAGTTTTATATGGATTCGTAGCCCCGTTTTTCCTTGACCGAAAACCCTAGGTTGCCTTAAAAGCTCTACTTTTTGATATTCTTCCTCTTGAGTTTCAGAGGGGATTTCCAACATGTTTTATGTTTTTCTTTGACTTTCATGCAAGGAAACTGAAACCCTAGTTGGGTAGAGGATGATTACACTCCTAATTTTAGTTACCTAGTTCATCTAAAGTGTTGTTTATGATGGGGATCCATCAGTTGTTGCACCCGGAGGGGTTCGCTGCAAGGCAGGACCCACGTTTATCTATTCGCGCAGGAAGAAGTGATCAGATTGCCGATCCGACTCCGCGGTTGCGTCCGGCGCGCCGTTGCGAGTCGAAATCATATATTAGTTTATTATTTTCGAGTTTGTTTTTATATATTTAGTGGCCGATTCCCACCGGCCAATCATAGCCGTTGATGGGGATGCCCTAGGCTTTTCTTCTTTTATAAATAGAGGTTGTAAGGGCTGAAAGAGGCATTGCAGAATTTGGAGACAGAAATTTTCGGATCTTTGCGATCATCCACCGGTGCCAACGCCGTGGAACCCTAGGTGACGACTCCTAGGTGGTTTTCTTCCTCCCCAAGGTACTCCCTATCCACCCCCTTCTTCTTCCCCCTCCGAAACCCCACCAGCAGCCCATAACTCCGAATCGCTGTTCACGGGTCACCGTTCACGGGAATACTGGTCATGGAAATACTGTCCACGGAATCACTGTTCACCGAAACACTGTTCACCCACAAAATTGCCATCCATCCACCTCTTTTTCCTCCGTGGTTCCACTCCCAAATTTCCTACGAATGCTAGATCACTTCCGATCTAGAGTTTTCAACCCCGATCCGTTATTTCCACCACCACACATCACCCCACTTCCAGGATCCGCTATCATACACCGGATCTATCCATCCTCCACCCGGATCTACCCCTAGTGGCCGGATCTATCCATTTCCGGCCCGATCTCCTCATTTTCCACCGTGGACAGCCACCTCCACCCCGCCACCCCTCTGGTTCCTCCATCGATCGCCGATCTACGCCTCCGGGCTCCAGTTCTCCAGTGCCTCGGTTCAGCCCGCTAGTTTGTGAGTATTTCATTGTACTTTGACATTTGATTTGGTATTATTACTTGGTGTTTTCTCGGTGCTTGTTTGGAATTGTACTGGTGGGTATTTGTTTGGATATAATTATAATTGCAGGTGGGACAAATTCGCCGCGCGCTCGCTTTGGCCCTCCGATGCGGAGGAAAGCCACATTTAACTGCTTAATTAAATGTTGCCTTCACTCTTTGTGATTTTGTGTGGTGTTATAAAATTTTCATTGCTCTAATTATTAATCGTCGCTGTCAACTGTCGCATTGCATTTAGCATAGGTTTAGTATTCCGCACGTGCACTCTCACTAGAGTCCTAGGTTTTGAGCACCCGCAGCCTACCCCTACATCAGTTTAGGTAGAGATGATGATGTCATACAAACATAAGGCAAAAAACCCCTTGTCTCCCCCATGTTAGGGCTGCCAACAATTATTAAGGAATGAAGTCAAATCTTTGATTAGGGTTATTTTATGGTCTATTATGAGTTTCTCTTGATTAATTAGTGCAAATTCCATATGCATGGAGTTAGGACATCAAATCCTAACTTAAGTAGCCTTCCTTTTACCTTGCAGGGAAGGGGATTAGTGGTGCATATCACTGAATTAGTTAAAGGCAACAATAGTAAGGCTTGTATACAAGTGTACATGTTTAAGTAGGGGCAAACTCTCATGTTTAAATTGAAGGGCAGCCATAGTACCCCAAGATCATTATGAATTTATGATAGCACCGTTATTATTACAATAGGACCAACTAATGTATTTAGGTCATGGACTCTCAAACTGGAAAAAAGGGAAATGAGCAGCGCAGGGAAAAAGGAAAAGAGAAAGTAGGGGTGAGTTCTTATTTTTTTTTAATTTTCATTTGCTTGCTTTTCATATGACTCATATTATGGTATTAGGGTTGAAACCTTAATATGATATACAAGTAATTCGCAAACAAGTCCAATAAAGGTAAATTCTCAAATAAGTTGAGTAACGACAAATCTGCAAAGTAGGCGAAGCAAGACAAAAGAACGATAAATCCTCCAAGAACTTAAATGGATAAATGAAAGAACACATCAAATTATTGGGCTATACTAAGAGTCAATCCAACTCAGGAGATGGAGAATAATCTTCCAATATGAATATGAACATAATTATGATTCTTGCGAGTCAATGGCACGAATAACAATATGAACGTGCGAGACAAGGACACATGATGAATATTGCAACATGAACGTGTGAGGCAAGGACACGTAATAAATTCATGAAATATTAATTTACTCTTAATATGGCCTATAAATGAAAGTGATTCAAGTAATATCATCTAATTATGATATAAAAAAATTAGTGATGTGAAAGAATAAGAATAAGAACCTATCAAAGTAATTCATAATAGGTAAGAAAGGAAAAGTAAGAATTTACATAGTCCTTTGACTAATTAGAAAATGAAACTCAACATGTTAAGGAAGAGGCGGTTCTAGCCACCAGTAATGCGCGTCCACTATGTTCTCCTCGACAGGAGAAGAAGTACCGTCTTTGGGTCGAAGTTTCTACAACAATGTTTACAGTTCTGGATGCTCACAGGGAGAGGTGCAAAGACCCCGAGTGCCCTCATGAGGAGTTTCAGTTTTATCTCATGTAGAGTCAGTAGTCCTTTTGATATTGTGTCTGTATATAGTAGTGTGTTGTTATGAGTTATGTTATAGACAAGTATGCCGAGGAGACACCATGGCGGGTTTACACGCGCATGAAGACGTCAGTGGCTACGACCCGCCCCTAGCGGTTGCCCCCAGGGGGAGGCCATGTCGGTGGAGCTGGAGCAGGTGGCCGCCACGGGGGCCGAGGCGCGGGGAAAGGGGGCCCAGGAGACGGGGCCGGTCGTCGAGAGGAGAGGTCAGCCTCTACGAGGTGGGCCAAGTCCAGGGCGTCATAAACTGTCCGGGGATGGTGTGTGCGCAACTGAAAGCGGACATGAGGCATGAAGAAACTCAAGTAGTGGTCCGGTGGTAGACCTGGAACGTGGTTACCAACGACACGAACTCGTCGATGTAGTCGTCGAGGCTGGTCGTCTGGCGGACTCCGCAGAGATGCTCGATGGCGGAAGACCCGACGTAGCGTTCGTCATAACGGCGAATCATTTCCTGCTTTAGCTCCGAACAGGAGAGGGTGGGGTTTGACTGGCGGATCCACCGAGCCCAATGGAGGGCCGAGCCGTCCAACCCCACTAGCATCGTGGACACCTTGTCTTGTTCTGGAGTGAGGTGGAGATCGAAATATTGTTCCGCCTTAGCGATGCAACCCTTCGGGTCGATGCCGACAAAGGACGGAAGGTCGAGTGAGAGGCCAAGACACGCGGGGGCCAAGGGGGCTGGCGGCTCAGGTGGCCGCACGGGAGGGGCTCCGAGGATGGAGGCTCCATGTAGGGCTGAACCGGAGCCGGAAGGAGTGGTCGACGTGTGGAGAGAGTCGATCTTGGAATGGAGCGCAAGGAGGGAGGCGTGCATGGAGGTGATGAGTTGATCCTGGGCTTCGAGATGTTGGTTGACGGCTTCGAAGGCGGTGTCCGCCACAGAGTCACTGTTAGAGCGGAGAGTAAGAGCCATGAGCGAAACCTGGCCAGAAAAGGGGCTGCAGAGGGCGGATCGGGCGAGCCCAAGCGTCGACGGGCGTCTGCGAGCGGTGCGGGGCCTTGGCGGCGGATCGAGGCGAGGTCGTGCAGTGCGAATCTGGCGACGTCGTGCGGCGTTGGATTTGGCGACGTCGAGCGGCGTTGGATCTGGCGACGTCGTGCGGGACTCGCGGACGAGGGTCGGCGAGCGGTCCGGCGCGAATCTTCGGCGAGAGGGAACGCGCGGTTGTGCGGGCGCTAGGATAGCGGGACGCGAGACTCCGGCGGCTGTAGCAACGGTCGGAGCGGCAGGTCGGACCAAATATTACGAAGTAGGGAGGAGGAATCTGGAAAGGGGGGAGCCGGCAGAGGTAGGGAGAGGAAGGAGAAGGGAATTAGAGAGGAAAACCTTATGGAGCAGCCCTAATTTTATAGATCCAAAGACGAGTCCTTACAATCCATACCACACCCCTTTATAACTGTCGGGGTGCGCATAACCAATTCAAAACATAATTAAAACATAAACATAAGTAAAAGGAAATAAAACAGGAATTAAAACAGGAATTAAAACATTCCAAGTCCATCGTGCGTCCACCACCATCTCGGCCACCGGGCTTGTAGCCACGGATGTCTTCCTGCGCGTGTAAACTCACCATGGTGTCTCCTCGACATACGTGTCCGTAACAAGTTATGACTGAGTCAGCCTTGTACATATGTACAGTGTTTGGTAAGCCCCTTTTTGATGTATATATAGGGCTACCTGTTGTACTGGTTTTTATTATATCAGATCTTATATGGAATAAAATGAGTTTTTTTTTGTCATGCACATTTCTTTTGTACTATATTATATAATGCTTTATACTGAATGTTTCTTACCTCGCGCCTCTGATGAAATATATGAAATGTATATGCTAAATTGTAGCGGTAGCCAATAAGGGGGCCGTTACACCAATCCTCGGGATTGTAAGCCCAGGTCCACGGATAAAGACCACTTGATGTGTGACTACTGTGGTCGGAGCCGGCATACTCGTGACACTTGCTTTAAATTGCATGGGCTCCCTCCATTGAGAGGTGGATGGCCCCTTGAGGGGGCCGTGGAGGATGTGGTCGTGGCCGCTCCAATTTTAGCTCTGCTCGATTTGCTTACCTGACTGAGTTCATTGATGATAGTGCCTCCGGTGGCCAGATCTCTGAGCCTCTGTCTCTCCCCGGGACCTTTTCTACTGATGAGATGATGACCCTCTGCCGCATAATGCAATGATTATCCTCGGAGCCCACTCCTGGTCCATCCTCGTCATTTGTCCATTCAGGTACTCCAAGTGCACACTCTGCTGTTGTACCACCTGCCACTCATTGGATCATTGATTCTGGAGCCACAAATCATATGACTGGGTCATCGTCAGGTTTTGTATCCTATTCACCATTGTCTGACAGAGACAAGATAAGCTTTGCTGATCGATCCCTTTCCTCCATTGCAGGAAAGAGATCTATCAATTGCTCTTCTCTTACCTTGGCTTATGCCCTTCACGTCCCGTCTTTTACTCTCAACCTCTTATCTGTTAGTCATATTACAAACTCCATGAACTGCTCTGTCACTTTCTTTACTTCTTACTGTGTCTTTCAGGACCTGCAGACGAAGAAGGTGATTGACTCTGGTAGGATGTGTGATGAATTGTACGTGTTTGATGTTGTTGTTCCTCAGGCCCTTCACGCTCACCAACTTCCTCTGTTGGCTACCTGGCATCGTCGCTTGGGTCATCCCTCTATTACTACTATGCAGTCGTTATTTCCCAGTTTTCATCTTCTGCGTTTAAAAACTTTATTTGTGATGTCTGTAAACTTGCTAAACATAAGCGTGTCTCTTTTAATCATCTGTCTAAGCCTTCTGATGTGCTATTTCACTATTCATAGTGATGTATGAGGACCTTGCCCTGTTGCTTCGATCTATGATTATTAATGGTTTGTTTCTTTCATTGATTGCTTTTCTCGCACTACGTGGGTCTATTTGATGCGTAGTAAAAATGAAGTGTTCCCTCTTTTCCAAAAAATTCATAAAATGATTTCTACTTAATTTGGTGCAGCCATTAAAACCCTTCGCAGTGATAATGACCGTGAATGTATGGATTCCAAATTTGAAACTATTTGAGCGACCATGACATTGTTCATCAAACCACTTGTGCACATTCTCCTGCACAAAATGATGTTGCTGAACGGAAAAATCGTCATCTTCTTGAAGTGACCCGATACTTGTTATTTACGATGTCTCTTCCAAAATACTATTGGGGTGATACCTTCTTACCGCGACTTACCTTTTTAATCGTATGTCGTCTCGTCATCTGGGCAATCACACTCCTCTTCATACCCTGGGGATCCCTCCCACTTCTCTTTTACCCTGTGTGTTTGGATGTTTATGTTTTGTTTACATACATAATATTACTCGAACAAAACTTGATCTTCGTTCTCTTCGTTTTGTGTTCATTGGTTATTCTCCTACACAGAAAAAGTACAAATGTTATCATCTTCCCTGCAGGAAAATATTTGTTTCTATGGATGTCCCCTTCCATGAAACTACTTCCTATTATGAACAATGTTGTAAATATCGGATGTCGACGACATATCAGATTGAGTTTTTAAATGTCGGATGTCGGAGATATTTTAAAATATTGGATTTTCATGTCTTATAAATAAATTTTTATTTTTATGTATACTAACTATAATTATATCTTATAAAAATAGAAAAATAATATAGCAAATAGATAAAAAAACTAAGTCATTTATATTACGAAATAAAATCGAATAGTATCTACGATAAAATATTATTAACAAATAAAAAATGATACATTGTAAAAATTTTTTAATAGTATACAATAATTTTATTTTGAAAACAATAAGTTTATTGCAAATAAAAAAGATCTAAATATTTTCATATTTTTTGTTATAAATGTATTAAATATTTTCATATTTTTTGTAATAAATGTATTAAATATTTTTTATATTTTTTGTAATAAATGTATTAAATATTTTCATATTTTTTGTAATATGAAATTACAAAATTGATCGTAAGAATAAAACGTTAAAAAATTGAAACAATAAGTCTAATCGATTTAAACATACATAATATAATATTTATAGACGTTTTAAACATAAGTTGTTAATATGCTAATATAACATAAAATAAAATAGCGGTCGATATATTTAAAAGTCATGTCGGCCGATATATTGGAAAAAATCAGACATGTCGGCCTATATTTTAGAAAAACATATCGTTTTGCCCTAAAAATGACATGTCGGGAGATATGTCGGAGGACATTTAAAACAATGAATATGAGTCCTCACTTCAGGAGGAGTCTTCACACTTGGAAGTGAGTGCTCCTACCCTTCCTCTTCCTATTCCTCCTCCGTACATTACCACTCAGGGGGAGAGTTCGGATATTCCTAAAGATATTCCCAAAGAAAAGGAGTTGCAAGTGTACACTCGGAGGAGCAAAAGATCAATCACGCAGTTGCATCCCATAACACCAGAGCCACCACCGAATTCGTCTACGACACCTCTTGAGTTACCTATTGCCCTCTGAAAAGGTATTTGCTCATCCACTCAACATCCTTTATCTAACTATGTGTCATATGTCTCTTTAATCTCTTCCCATAAAGCCTTTGTTGCTTCACTTTCCTCTGTGTGTGTGCCCGGTACATGGCAGGAGGCACTTGGTCACTCAAAATGGACAAAGGCGATGATAGAGGAAATGCAGGCTCTAGAAAAGAACCATACATGGGACCTGGTCGATCTCCCTCCTGGCAAGAAGATAGTTGGTTGTTGATGGTTTTTTACAGTGAAGTAGAACTCATAAGGTATTGTGGAGAGATTCAAGGCACGATTGGTGGCAAGAGGCTACACCCAAACTCATGGCATTGACTACCAAGAGACATTTGTTCCTGTGACAAAAATGAATACAATCTGGGTTCTATTATCCTGTGCTGCCTGTAGAAGGTGGGACCTTCAATAGTTGGTTTAAATAATGTTTTCCTTCACGGTGAGTTGGAAGAGGAAGTCTATATGTCAATGCCTCCTAGTCTTGTCCCTATCGGCTCGGAAGGGAAGGTTTGTAAACTGAAGAAAGCTCTAAATTAAAGAAATCCCTTCCTTCAGGCCTTACTCTTAAAGGTTCCGAGGGAATGGTATGCAGGTTAAAGAAAGCCCTATATGAGCTGAAACAATCTCCAAGAGCTTGGTTTGGGAGATTTCACAAAGCCATAGTGTCATTTGGGTATCACCAGAGCAATGCCGACCATACACTGTTCACCAAACATAAGACAGGTAAATTCGCATGCCTCATTATCTATGTTGATGACATTGTTATAACATGTGATGATGTAGAAGAAATCACGATTATAAAACAAAATTGGCTAATGAGTTTAGGGTCAAAGATTTGTGAAAACTCAAATATTTCTTGGGTTTTGAAGTTACAAGGTCAAAGCATGTGATTTTTATCTCCCAGAGGAAGTATACTCTGGACTTTCTTGAGAAAACGGGGATGAGTGGATGTAGACCGACTGGTACCCCAATTGAAGCTGACCAGATATTAGGACGTGGTAATGGAGAGGAGATTGAAGACACATCTAAATTTTAGAGGCTGATCTACCTGACTCATACACGTCCTGATATGTCTTATGCTGTAAGTGTTATCAGTCAGTTTATGCATGCACCGAAGACTCGTCATGTGGATGCTGCCCACAAAATTCTTAGGTATCTCTAATCCTCACCCAGAAGTGGGATCTTGTTTGCCCCTAATTCGTGGCTATGAAGTGTATATTGATGTTGATGGGGCCGGGTCGATTGAAGATCGACGATCTACCTCGGGATATTGTTCTCTTGTTGGTGGAAACCTTATTACTTGGAGGAGTAAAAAACAATAAGTAGTGGCAAGATCTAGTGCGAGGCAGAGTTTCGAGCCATGACTCATTGAGTTTGTGAAGGCCTATGGTTACGTTCCTTGATGAGTGACCTAGGATTTCCAGACGTCGAACCCATTCGATTGCATTGTGATAACAATGCTGCTATCATCTCACCCACTACCCTGTCCAGCACGACCGTACTAAACATATTGAAGTGGATCGACATTTCATCAAAGAGAACATTGAAAAGGGAGTTAGTTGTGTGTACCCCATTTGTCCCCTCAGATAGACAACTTGCCGACATACTCACAAAATGTCCAAGTGGAAGTACCTTTGGAAGGATTGTTGATAAGTTGGGCATGATTAACATCTCACGTCCAACTTGAGGGGGAGAGTTACAATATGTGTTATTTCCCGTTTAGCATTATAGAGGGGATATTGGCTCCTACTTAATCAATTAAGTCATTTACATTTTCTCCAACACATTGTTTTCTGTCTTTTGCATGTTTAGAAGGTGATCCATTAGTCTTACACAGTACCTTTGAAATGTTATTTAGCCTACAAGAATGCTGTTCTTGACACATGTTTTACTCTCCTGGCTTCTTAGCTGACATATCTGATTTATATTTCTTAAATTTCGCAGATCCATTTTGATCTTCATGGAGCGTGCTGGATTTGTTTCTCCAGGAACCTGTATTAGTGTAATTTGAACTATATTTTTTGTTCTGGCAAGGTATGTGATATATTATTTCATCTCATGACACAAGTTATTGGTTCAAATGTGATTGAGTTGCTAAAATCCTAGAAGAAGAATAGGTTTATGAAATATTATTTAATATTTGGATTTATATGACTTTCGAGGTACTAAAATTCTCCGGGTTGGCTCGGAATATCTTATAATGATTCCTGTAACACTGTATGCTTCTACTTTAAGGTGACAGACACAACTATCCTTTCAAAATTTTCTGCTGTTCTCTCCTACAACAAGAAGCCAACTTTTTGCGTGGGTCATAGCATTTTGTTTATATTGAGAAACACTGAGGGTTTCATTTATCAAAGATACAATATTTTTAAAAAAAAGGCAGCCCGGTGCACAAAGCATCCCCGCGCAGCGAGGGTTTGGGGAAGGGTCCCACCACAAGGGTGAAATGTAGGCACCCACCCTACCTTGCATTTTTGCAAGAGGCTGCTTCCAGGATCAAAGATACAATAATTGATAATAAAAAAAAACTGATTTGGACATGTGCAACGAAGGTTTAAAAATTCATTAATTAGATGCGTAGATAGAGTTGATGTCAAATTATTAGTTAAATGAAGGCTTAGATCCAAGATAACTTTGATGAAAGTTATCAAAATGATTTGCATTGTTTTGTTTTAATACCTCAGGGAATACTTAACATAAATTAATGAAAATTAGGTATAATCATATTCTATTGATTCATGCTACTAAACCTCTATTTGGGAGGACGTTGGGAGAGTGGTGATTGTTGTGAACGCATGTAGCAATTGGGTAGGTGTGATTACAAACGCATTTTCCCAAACAAAATTTTAGGCCAAAACGCCACCAGAGCCATGTAGGTCTACTCAAGCATTAGCCGCCATGAACCCCAGAATTTGGGTCAGAAATGTTCACGAACATTCCAAACACGTTCACTGCAACACTGCTCATACCACAGATTCACACCAAACACGTTCACTGCAACACTGCTCATACCACAGATTCACACCGCCACCACTCAAACGCCATAATTATCCCAGACAGAGCTTAAATCTGTAGCTAATTGCTACTTTATATCCCGGCTATTAATACATATGTTCGAATGAAATGCGTCATCAGACCAGTGCGAGAAAGATGAAAATTCTATAAAGCTTTTGTTCATTTACCCTACCATGAGCTTCATGCACCCCATTTAGCAAAACCGATGAAATCGAGAAATTTCACATACCTTTATTCTCTCTGATAACCAAAACTTTTAACATTTTGCGTGCATACAATCTATACTAAATATTTGCTTAATGGATTTGAACTCTGCATACATTTTTTCCATTGTTGGAAACTAATGTCAGCTTTTCAATTGATTCATGCACTAAATATTTGCTTAATTGATTTGAACTCTGCATACAGTTTTTTCATTGTTGGGAACTAATGTCAGCTTTTCAATTGATTCATGCAGCTAAATCCGGAGCCAATTGCTTCTTTACACCTCGAGCGATTGCTGTGATGATGAAATACGCGCGCATTCATAAAAAATGTGTTATTATTCCAGCACGCATCGATCGGATCAAGTGCGAGGAAAAGGCGAATATTTATAAGGCGATCATTTGTTTATTCAATCACGAGGCGGAAGAACTAGTAATATTGTGAAATGCCTTGTTGTTCACTTCAGGTAGGAGAGAAGCCCTCTGAAAGGTAATGTTCGATTTGGCACTACTGCTTATTCTTTAATAAAATGGTTTCTATTTGTCTTGGTTGATGAACTTGTTTCCGAGTCCTTTTAAAATCTAATTTTGTTTTTATTATTCTATTTTTAGTTTCTGGTAATCATGAGTTACTTTTTTATTTAATTCAATCTACATATGCCCCGAAAATATTAGTAAATCTTCAACCATTATTTTTTGGCATAGTTAATGATTGAATGACAGAAAACTATCTTATTGTAAATAGGCGCCAAATCTAGGTTTCGTTTGTTTGCGCAATTTTTCTCGGTTGAGTGCTCTTTTTTGACCTTTTGAATTGCCTCCGTTTGGAACCACCGATCCCCCAAAATGTCCCTTTATGTCTGATTTCAAACGCAGGGAGTTAGCTCCATTCAAGAGCAATGTTTTAACTTCAGGCCCGTTTGATAACCCGGTAAACCTTCGTTCCGTTGGCATCTTGGTTCAGAACGGAGAACGAAGGAGTGTTTGGATACTCTCTCTTTTTGTGACGCCCGATTGAAAACAACGCTAGCCTCCTTTTTGGACCAGCTACACGGTCCTCCAGCCGAACACTCCATTTCAAACCCTCGACGCCTGCTCTGTCGTGGAGTCGCCCGCTTCACCCTCAATCCAGTTCCTTTCTTTTCGAGACATGCCGATCGATATCCAATACCTTCTTCCCGCCTACGAGCTTCGATTAGCAGATCACGCGCATCACCTTCTTCTTCGGCCGACCGATGGAGTTCCCGAGCCCTGATTTCCATATATTTCTTCACGGGTCTTCTTCAAATAATTCCACATTTTCTTCTCATTTTGGCCTTCCTTGGATTAGCTCTGAGCTCGTTTTATAACAAGTAGGTGATCTCAGTTTTTCTTTTGTAGATCGATCAGCCAGGAGTCGCCTGCTTCTACTTCCAGGAATCGCCCCTTGCGTATATTGCTGAATCCCCCTCTGGGTGGGTATGCTTGCACTGATTCTTACATCAAAATGCATTAAAAAAAACATTTGGGTGAATCTAACCATAGATGTTTCAGAGCCCGATTTTTTTGCTCCCATCTATGATTTCTAGTAAAGAAAAAATGTTCACAGTTTTTTGTGAGTAGCTGTATATGCACTGATTTTGTGTGTTAGTAGAACTTATGCACTGATTAGCCCTGATTTTTTTGTGTAGATTAGCCATATATGAACTGATTTGCCCCTGTTTTTGTGCTGAGTAGCCATATATGCACTGAATAGCCTTGATTTTCTTTACTTGTGTGAATTGAAGTTTTGCTATGTTTTATCTTTTATGTTCATTGGACTCTGTTTTGTTTTTGTTTTTTTAGGACTGTTAAAAATTGTTGTTAAATTTATTTTTTGTGCATTAACAATGATTAATCTTTAAACAACCACTGCACCGACTTTTTTATCAAACAACTCAACTGCAAACAGAGTTTTCCCAAATTGTTCTCATTTCTGAAAATACAGTTCTTACAACTTCATTTAACATCTCTACTTGTCGCTGCTCATTATTAAAACGACACCGCTCACTCAAACAGAGCCTTCATCTCCAACTGCTCCATCTCCAACGGTCACCGTCCACCCAAACAACATCCAAATCTATATCCATCAAGTTGTAAGATGATCGAGTTTATAGATTCTTATGGTATGTTTGGCACCGCGGTGGCAGTCGTGAACGCGGTGGTTATGAACAGTCGTTCGTGAACACTTGACCTCACCTAAGGAACTTCATCCCTTTTATGTTCAAAATTAAATTTTTTTCTTCGCGTCGGCCGTAATTGTTGTCACATCAAACATACATTTTATGACGGTGAAATATTTTGTCCAAACTGACTAGAGCAAAAAATTGCGCCAAACAGAATCTTGTTATACACTGAGATACCGCAGCGGTGAAGTGCCTCAAAAAGAAATCCAAATTTACTTGTCTATAAGCTCTTTCTGAGATCGACGCATGTTGACCGTACAATAATAACACTAACTAGTTCAAGGCACCGCAATTTTGGTTAGTCGCACCGCAATTTCTCTTAATTTAACTTTAAAATTTCTCCAAAAAAACTAATGGCACCGCACTAGCTTGAAGACTGAGTTTATTGTGACGACATCAGGCTCGCCGGATCCACCGTTCGCTGTAGAAAGGAATTGAGCATGTAGTGCTCGAGGTAGGCAAGGATGTCAGTGAGAGACTCGGCAAAGTACTGCCTCCGTGTTACGCATACACTCTCCCGCGAGTGGACCCCCCGGATGGAGACCACCGACGAACGCGTATGGAAGCCGCCGCACTTATTTGGGGGACACGCATGGAAGCCGCCATGATTTTCCTTTTTAAATTATGTGTGTTATTTAATATTAATTAAAATATCTTTTTAATTAATATTAGTTAATCATAATTAATATTAAATGTAATGTTTCTTTTTGTGTGTCCTCCCCCATCTATATAAGAGGGAGGGGTAGGAGTTTGAAGTCATGCTTGATATGTATGAAAGATTCTAGGGTTGCTCCCTAGTTCCTCTTTTTCCCTCCTCCCTTCGTCTCGCCTTCCACCGCCGGCCCTCGCCCTTGCCGGATTCTTCTTCTCTTCCCCGATCCCATTTCTATTCGGTAACAATGGTCCGACCTGCCGGTCCGCCCGCCCTTGTGCCGCCGGATCTTGCACCCCACCCATCACCCGCACCTCCTCACCGAGGCTCACGGTGGACCCGTCAACCACCGCGCCATGCTCGCCATGCTCGACCGCCGGACCGCCAGATACGACGCCCTCCAGTCCTCCCTCGCCACCATCCTCGCCGGCCAAGCGCTCATCCTGAGCCGCATCGACGCCATCTGGCCCCCAACATCCAACCCTTCACCGTCCGGCCCCACGCCTTCGGCCGCCACACCAACCGCCATGACCCTCGCCGACGAACCACAGGAGGACGTATCCTCCCCTCCCAATGCCGAGCAGCTCACCCCGTCGTCACCATCCTGCGGCGAGCAGCCCGCCCCGCAGCCCCCTTCCAGCGTCGAGCCACAGCCACCGCCGCCGCACCTCCTGCGTCCAGCTCTTGTATATTGCGGTTCCGGTTCCGGTCCGGATAATAAAATGAAAGAATCACACCCTGACTAATGTTATTCACGGTTCCAAAATTCAAACCGGAACCCAAATAATTCGTGAACTGTTCGGTCCAGTTCTTTGCGGTTCGGGTTCGGTTTCGATTCGATTTACGGTTTTCGATTTTAAGTGACAGGTTTGGTCATAATAACAGGTAATGAATTGCTCAAATAAATATAATAATTACTAATACTACTTAGTTTTAAAATAAAATTGTTTAGTTAATATATTTATTTTAAAATGTAATTATTAATTTATGGCAATTATCATTTAGTGAACTATTTGATCTAATTTGGGATTAGAATGGACATAATAATTAATTCTTAATTGACCTTGCATAACAATCCACCCCCGCCCGTGCCGCTTCCTTTGCTCCCCCAACCACTTCTATACACTGACGCCAGTCCATCTCACAACCACGCGTCTCTAGACCCGACGATAACGTCTGTCTGCCCATTTTTTCTTCATTATGTTTTTCAGAAAAGCATAATGCCAAAGGTTAGGTCTGTTTCCAATCTTCCCCCGCCCATACCCCCAATGATTGGGGACTATATGGGTTATGTTGTTGTTGTTGTTGTATGTTTTTCAGAAAAGCGCAAACATTATTTTTTGCCCTAAAACGTCATTTTATGCCCGATTCCAATCGCAAGGATGGAGCTCCATTCAAGAACACTGTTTTGTTTTCATCTCTAACCGCTCCGTCAGCAACCACAACCACCCAAACAAATCCCCGCTCGAGCCCATTTGCTCTCCTTTGCAGTTTTGAAGTTTGAGCTCACATCCTCCAACAATTACCTTTAACCTATCTCGGCCCCATGCTAACCGCAGCCTACACTTTTGTCGTGTACACTTCTCTACCAACTACTTTCGGATTGGGATCCTCTCCATTTGGCTCCAACGGGCAGTTCATGGATGAGATTTAATCTCCTCAATCCAAGGGCCTATATTAAATAGATTTAAATAATACTCTTTTTCAAGTACTTTCTATTCCTCCCGTTACTTCATGCTCCCGCCGCAATTTCTGTTTCCCGACCGAGAGCCATACGCAAGGATCCCTTTTCGATATTCTTCCCGAGAGCGAAGTGCGAAGGATTGGATCGGTCTTCTTCCCATCTCCACCAACAACATGGAGGATCCGCTTCCGACGATCTTTCTGATCTTCTTCCAGAGAGTGAAGTGCTTGGTTTATTGAGTTGAACTGTTTTGTAGAATCAAGATAAATATTTATTAACTAATTGGATATATATATATATATCTTTAGCTACTATATGCAAGAAGTTGTCTTTGGTGCAACATTCAAAATTGCCAAATATAACCTCATTCTTTTACTCCAATAACTTAAATATAGAGTGATGTTAAATGCAGACCGATTTTTGCTATATGCAGGCCGTGGATATATGCAGGCCAAAAAATTATTCATGCAGGCCAAATTTCATATTTACATACCATATTCAAAAATTAAATTAATATTTTTCTAAATAAATCATCAAGTAAAATAACATTCATAAAATAAGTAAGTAAAATATCATGTGTGCAAGGTAACGTTGAATGTCGCTGTTTCGTCAGTAAATCTGGGAGAGCTATTAATGGAGTATACCTAAAGGCGCTAACCGCACCCATCCATGTGGTGTGGTTATCCAAAGAACCCCCACTAGCGACGTAACTAACCCCCACTAGCGACGTAACTACCCGAAGTATAAGCATGGCCGCCATCGCCGCCATGGCCGACGACGCCGCCATCGCCGCCATCGCCGACGTCGCCGACATCGCCGACAACGTCGCGATCATCGCCATCGCCGCCATTGCAGACGATTGTCGCCATCGTCGCCATCGTCGCCATCGACGTCATCGCCGACGATTGTCTCCATCGCCTCCATTGCCGACGATTGTCGCCATCGCCGCCATCGCCGACGACGTCGTGATCGTCGCCATCGCCGCCGTCGCCATCGCTGTAGCAAATACCCTTGAATAGCTTTAGGCCAGTTGTAATTTAAAAACACATCGGACTCGGACAAACGAGTAAACTCCTTGGGGACACGGTTGCATGGAAGGAAAAAACACATAATACATGAAGTATTAAACTACTCGAATCATTTTTCCTAAAGTTTTAAAAGGAAAAATGATATTTTTTTTAAACTGTGGCCTGCATATAGCTAAAATCGGCATGCGTTTAACACCGTTCTTTTTTTAAAAATGTGGCCTGCATATAGCCAAAACTGGCCTGCGTTTAACATCGCTCTAAATATATAATATGAAAAAATGGAAATTCATAAAATATAATAGCTATTTGTGTAATTACACTATCCATATAATAAAAATAAGGCAAAATAACTAAATCAGTCCCCAACATTTGGGGGCCATTTGAAATCAGTCCCTATAATTTGGATTGTTTGAAATTGGTCCTCAATCTTTCCAAGTTGTTTGAAATAAGTCTCATTTCACTTTTCTGGCAACAAAAGTAACGGAAATTGCTAAGTAGGATGCTTAAATACTTAATTGGATCTTCATAGAAGTTGAGATTACTCTCAGCAATCAAACGAACCAGAGGAGGCGGATGACATGCATTCTGGAATTTCTAATACAAATAAACCAAAACTACAAATGAAGTAGTCCAATTAACAAAAAAAGGTTCTTCAAAATAGCATCTACTTCCATATTTTGCTTGCTTCAGATTCCGACGTCTTTTTTCATAAGATTGAGTTTCTAAAACAAGTAGAAAAAATAGTTTAGTAATAATGTAAAAATTCAATAAATATATAAAGTAAAAAATAGATGAACTTACTGACAACTTCTCTTAATATGGCCAGTGACACCACACCTTATGCATCGAACTGTGCCATATTTACAAGACATTTTACTTTGACTTTTCTCCTTATTCGCATCCATGTTACGTTTCTTCTTTGGTCGTCCTGGTGCACGGCGACGAATGGGTGGAAGAATCTCAAATTTTTTTATATTTGGCCAAAAATTTGGACCATTGGTGGGCATGATACTATGCTGGTAACATTCACCATAAATAGATTTTTTGAAACAATTTGGGACATAAAGGTGTACTTCGAGGTTCAGATAATGCATACAACTTATGGAATGTCGACATGGCAACCCGCTAACTCTCCACTTTCCACAAGAACAATACCATTTATCCAAGTCAACTACAAATTTGTCCGGTAGATGTACGACCTCAAATACTTTATTGACGGACCATAAATGCATCCACATTCCACTATTCTTTGCCTCTTCTTCTATTTTTTTGGCAATTTTTGGATTTATATTAGTAGATTGTTTTTCAACCTTTTCTCTAATGGTAGCCCACCGATGCATCAAATAAATACGTATGTTTTCACACATTGTAAGTATTGGTTTATCACGCATATCCAATATTACGCGATTAAAAGCCTCCGACATGTTATTTACTACAACGTCACAACGAGGATATCCACTGAATGCATGCTTAGACCATAGTTTTTTATCTATATTGATTAGATGATCATTGGCACTGTGTGAAATTGAATGAATTTCATGCATGAAACGAACCCATTCAACTTCGTATGTTGCATTTGCCGCCTTCCATAGCAAAACTTTTAAATTCTTACTTGGGTACTTCTTCCGGAAATTGTTATAAAGATGACGCACACAGAAACGATGATCAACTCAGGGCAACAACTCTGTATCAACCCCTGAAAGTATAAATATGTAAGTATTTAAAAAGTAGATTAAAATTAGAACAAAAAAATAAAGCTCCAGCACATACCTTTTGCTGATCTGAAATGTATGTGATTATCACATAAATGCTCAGGTGGCCATGCAAACTTCATAAAGACCGAACTCCCAACATTTGATCTTATTAGCTCCGTGCAATAGTGATTCAGATGGTTATATTGATCTCCGATGCTACCTTCCACTAATAGGCCTGTCTGGGATTTTGCTCTAAATTACGCTTTGTTTTTTGTAATACCTGCAACCCATTTTTCTTTCACTTTGTCTACAATTTTATTGATTCTGATGTTGGGATCTTCACGAACTTTGGACTATAATTCCTTTACTTAGTCATTTGACACTCAATAACTTATTCTTAAACTCTCGACTGCACGAATGATTATCTGTAATAGTCCTGACCTCCCAGGTGTCTTTATTTTTCATCGGTGCGGCATATATTTCCCACTGGCACCCTGTTTTGCATTTATATCTAACTCGGCGGCTGTCATTTTTCATCAACTTCAGACCTACACCTGAATGGACAGCATAAGTTGTAACTGCATCTTTAAAATGTTCTTTCGACTTAAACATTAAGCCGGGCTGCCATTTCATATCTTTCATATCTTTTAACAACGAAAAAAGAGGTTGACTAGATTTTGTGCTATTGATTGCATCATCTTTGCTGTCACTTGAAATCGATCGAAGTGAATGTGATGAACACTCATCATCTCGACAAACTCCTTGAACTAGATCTGCATCCGGAATTCCTTTAATTATGTTTAAGCACTCATTCACAACATTTCTACAAACTAAATCATCCTCAAATAGATCTTCATCCTCAAATATAATATCCATAGCGCTATCTGCACTATGAGAGCTCACATCGTCTTCACTATAATCAATATCATCCATTTTCCTCTGTAAAGGCACAATTCAAGGCATGATGACAAATTTTCATTTGTAACAAACAAAAAAATTGAATCAGGTATTATGTTCATATAGCATAATGTGGAAGGAGCTGGAACATAATACTACAGAACATGCTCTCAAGCATTTAGCAAAAAAGATTAACAAATTACAACACCTAAACAAATTACAGCAACTAAACTGATTAGCAGCAGGTGAAGGACTTTCTCAGGAGAAGGTGTACTAAGGTAAAGTTGGGGCTTTCTTAGGAGAAGGTGGAGTGACTGGAATGGGCGCATGAGCAAGAACTTACAGCAGTCGAAGTTGTTTGATGACGTCGGAGGAGGCGGAGGTCGGGGCAACTGCTGGAGGAGGCGAAGGCGGAGGTCGGGGCAACTGCTGGAGGAGGCGGAGGCTGGCGAATAGCAGAGGTTTGGGGAGGCGGAGCTCAGGGAAAGCAGTCGACGTCGCCGGAGAAGGAGAAGAACTTACAGCAGTCGACACCGCTTGATGACGCCGGAGGAGGCGGAGGTCGGGCAACTGCTGGAGGAGGCGGAGGCCGGCGAATACCAGAGGTTGGGGGGCGAGCTCAGGGAAAGTAGAGGTTGGGGGAGGCGATCGATCGACGCATGCTAGAGGAGGAGGAGGAGGTCCATCGGTGCAGGAGAAAGAAATTGAAAACCTAGGCCAAATTAAAATAAGAAGAAAAAAGCATTTCTAGGTAAATAACTATTTAAAATTAGCCTAAAATTAAATTATACCTGATAAACATCCTATTTAAGCAGATTCTGTTAAGTTTGTAGACAGAAATGTTAAATAGGACCTATTTAGAAGAAGATTGGAACGTTAGGGACTGATTTCAAACATTTTAAAGGTTGAGGACTGATTTCAAATGACCCCTAAATGTTGGGGACTAATTTGTGAGTTTAGCCTAAAAATAATGATGGAAATTCATAAAATTCAAAAGTTTTTAGTAGACCTCCTACACCTACTATGGTAGGTTATCATTAGACCTCCTAGACTACTTTAAAATGATTTTTTGTTAAAATATAATTATTTTTGAAAAAAAATTATAAAGTATTAATTAAAATTTTTGTGCGATCATTTTGAGTACTCATATGTATATGTTCCGCCCGGGGCGGGCGAAACACGCCCGCGCGAATCCCGCCGGGGGCGGGCGAAGCCCGTCATCGCCGGCCAGGTACTGTCGCGCTTGGCAATAGGGGCGGAGCCCCGTGCCTGTCACTCGTGTGTATATATATATATAACTACATTAAAGAAGTAGTTTTGAGTTGTAGAATTAATCGGCAATCAACGAGTGGCGATTGCCGAATGGTGATGCAAACCTCCGCATTGGCATATCCTTCTTTTTCTCCTTCTACTTCTTCACCTTCTCATTGTTCTCGTAATTCTTCTCCTTCAACTTCTTTTGACACTTCTTTTTTCTGGCTTGGGGATTACCAAAACAAAACTTCAGAAACTTCGCCCTCCTCTCCGGCGACCACCGACAACCACCAAGGAGTTTTTCGTCCATCCCGTGAGCCATGCAAGCCAAATCGAGCTCCATCCACCCTCAAGACACCAATGTGAGCTTCCTACCTTCCCTTTTATGTGCAGGTAACTGTCTGTAAAGCGATCCCGACGAGTAGAGGGCTTCCAGACCACCAACATGACCTCGTCGGCCAGCCACCGGGTCCAGTGGCCAGTGGGGCGTCGTGAAAGGTGAGGAGGTCCTCTAGGACCTTGCCAATGGCCCCCGAGGAGTCCCCTGACCACCGCCGCCGACTCACCTCCCTCGGGCGAATCGATTGGCGACGGTAGCCAGCAAAGAAGGGATGCCGGCGACGGTGGCTGGGCTTTGAAATGATTGAAACCAACGGTAGCTTACATGAACCGTCGAATTTCACGAAGGAAATGATCACAGCCTTAGATAACCTTGGATCAATGATTGGAGAGAAAGCATTCCCCCGTCTGCTGTGGATAAGTTTTATGGTATAACCCAATCCTGGCTTTCCGATTTACGATTAAATCTGTGTAACCCTTTTTCCTTATTGTAAAACTAAATTGAAAACCTTATTGATTAACTAAATTCAGAAGGGATTTACGATTAGATCTGTGAATTGTTATTTTTTCAAAAACTTCACTCATTTAGTTGAACCTCGTAGAGACCATTGATTTGAAAACATCGTACACTAAAATTGTAGCTCTATATATAGGCTACAACTTTGGTATTCAAGACGTTTTCGTCAAGTGCCTCTAGGACCCTCAAAAATCTTGCATATTTTGACAAAATATTTATTCAAAAATGTATTTTTAAAAAAATATGTAGAAATTTCAAGTTTAATTTTGAGGATCTTAGAGGCTTAAGTAGAAAAATTTCATCAAGATCAAAGTTGTAGAGAAACATGAGATCTACGACTTTGCAGAAGGGATCAACCCATTTGGAAGCTTCTAGCGTGGTCAAATTAGGCCCCAAACAGGGCAACATATTATTCTAAAATTTAAATAAATTTTGATAAATAATTTTATAACTTTGGGTTTATTTTTGGAACACATGCATGCCTGAAACAAAAGAACCATGAATACTGAAGTTGTAGGTCTATGCATCTAGCACAACTTTGGTATTCAGTATTTGCAAATTCGGGCTATTTGGTCACCCCAAATAGTGACTCAAGTTGAACATAATTTAGAGAACTACAATATGGAATGTTGACCGTGGTGATAAAATTGGGAAGATTCCCGTCAAAACTAACTTGTGCAAAATGCGTGGACATATACTCTCACTGTGGAACTTTGCCACATGTAGATCATTAAATGGAACAAGAAATGAATGAATTAAATGATGATCATGATTATGAATATGGAACGAATTGATGCACACATTTCTTTGTTTAAACTAATCGTGCATGCATGCATGCATGCATGATGGGCGAGTCATCATACATTCATTGCATTACATTGCATTGCACCGCATAAGATCATCATCATATAAATTAGTATGAACTCTTTTACATGATGAGTTATATTCAAGTACCAGATCATTAACTTATAATTTTGTATGAGCATCTTTATAAGTTAAGTTCAATTCAGTTCTTGTAACGTGTTGCTTATTACCATGCTAGTTATTGTGCTCTCTTATACATGCTAGTATTTCTTGTTACCTACCTATACTTATGAAATGCTAGAATTACTCACCATTATACCACTTGCTTGATTACATATTACTGTCTATATTGCGTTCCTTTTTCTTTCCTTCCGCCCGGTTCTTAAGAGTCGTCGGGGGAAAGGATGTGAAACCACTTAGTCTTTATGACTAACTGTTGTTATACTATTCATTAGGAGCACACCCAGTAGCAGTGACACACCGTGCAGGAGGACAGTCATGCCAGGGAGATGGAGCCTGATACCACGACACAGCCTCTACCGCCGCTTCCTTTTGTTACCGATGTGAGATTTTGATGTAGACATACACCATATTTTGTACTATGATATTCATGAGCTCTTGTTGCTTCCTGTTTTTATTATATATATTATGTGGACTTTTATTCTTTTTGTGGATTTTAGTCTTCTGATTAATTTATTGATGGGTTGACATGCGATATACTGAAATAGCCGGCAAAATAAGTATCTTGTGGAGGAGGCTAGCCCGTGTGTTGGCGCTTCCGCAAGGTGACTGTTCTGAGCATAGGACTCCCCTCGACCGTGTCCAATGTTCCAGGAGGGGGGGCTTACAGTGTGTGTTGTGTATGTATTTTGTATGTGTTGAATGTGTGTTGTGTTGAATGAGCGTATGTGAATGTGGTGTGAATGTGTATTGTGTATGTGTTGTGTGTATGTGTTGTGTGTATATGTTGTGTGTGTGTTGTGAATGTGTTGTTCATGTTTGTTGTGTATATGTATTATGTATTTTGTATGTGTTGAATGTGTGTGTGCGTGTTGTGAATGTGTGTTGTGTGTTGAATGAGTGTATGTATGTGTTGTGAATGTGTTTTTTTTTGTGTGTGTGCGTGTGTGTGTTTGTTGTGAATGTGTGTTGTGTATGTTTGTTAAATCAAAGCATTGGTTTGGTTTTAAATAGCACGTTGGTTAGAACTAAAGATGGAAGAATTGCAGCAATTTGGAAGTCAAATGAAGTATTATTAGTTTGTGATTTATGTATAATAGATATTGAGCTTGGTAATGGGTCGGCGACACACTTGCCTAAGGAGGGTTGGAAAAATGTAACTGTTAAGTTTCAGGAACGTACAAGAAAAATATATGTATGCGCATAATTTAAAATTAAATGAAACTAATTGAAGAAAGATTGGAAGTTATGGAAAAAACTAAAGCATGAAGAAACATGTTTAGGTTGGGATTCATCAAAGAGAACAATTGATGTGTCTGATGCTTGGTGGAAAGAGAGACTCAAGGGCTAATATTATATTATTTATTTTAGGTTATTCCTGCTGCGAAGAAGTATCGTTATGGAGACATTCCACCAGAGTTGGAAGAAAAATTGTACGTAATGTTTAGTGAGGTTGTTGCTTCTGCTGAGAATGCATGAGCTCCTAACTTAAGAACAGACATATCTAGTCCTGAAAATGTAATGTCTGAGCATGAGGATGATATGGTAGAAGATTTAAGCGCGTTCATTAGCATGAGTCATGATCAAAGGGATAATGTGAGGAGATTTGAAAGAGGGGGGTCTTCACAGGGAACAAACTGGAGGTTTGAAAGCTGGGGGAGGGGAATTCAGAAAAATTGTCCAGGGAGATATAACATCGATCAGTTGGTTGAGTCAGCTATTAGAGTTGGAGAAAGTACATCACAACCCGCCAAACATATGTTCCTTCATATACTATTCATGAAGCAATTGAAGAGTTGGAGAAACACTAAGATATTTGTTTTGATCCAGTGTTGTACGACTTTACAACTATTTTTTAATAGACAACAAGGATATGAGTTATTTCTGTGCCCCTACCAAGCTCCAGAAAAACATGGCGGCCCGAAAACCGCCAAAACACAAATATGCATTTTGGTGGTCCTTAAAACAATAAGTCGATATTTTTTAACTCAGAAACAATAAGTTTATATTTTCACGAGGTTTGACTGCTTTAATAAAGCTTTCGCAGGACGTTATTGCGCTAGTTGACGATCGGTTTACATATCCCAGCTAAGATTTTAAATGACGATCGATACATGCCCTACTTTAAAGATTGCATTGGAGCAATCGACGGGACACATGTTGATGCTCGCATCCCAATGGACGAGTAGGTTCCATACATTGAACGTCATGGTTATCCAACTCAAAATATTATTGTTGTATGTGATTTTAATATGACATTCACTTTTGTTATGCTGGTTGTGAGGGTTCAGCACATGATAACCGTATTTTTCATAGTGCAGGTACCGATCGATGTTGGAATTTCCCTCATCCATCGTCGGGTAACTTGTAAAAAAATATTTTTTGATTGCAAAAACCACTTTTTATACGTTATTAACATTATTTTCAACGTGCAGAAAAATACTACTTGATTGATGTTGGATACCCATTACAAGTATGATATATTAAATCTACGCATAAACAATGTATCATTTTCTAGGCTTTACACATGGCCAGTGTTTGGTATAAGGACGAAAAGAATTATTCAATCATACGCACTCGTTGTTGCGTAATGTTATAGAACGAACGTTTGGAATGTGGAAGAAGAAATGACATATCTTTCGTGATATGTCGCAGTATAGTTTCAAAAACAACGGAATATTGTGGTTACTACAATGACACTGCTTAATTATATGCGCATACATCATTCTAGTGTAGACAGACATTTCTACTGATGTGATCATGATGAGACCTTTGTATACCCTCAGGCGTGTCTGATTAGGCGAGGAGTACAAATGGCAAGCGGCGTAAGGTGGGAGAACAACAAAATTGTTAGGGGTGGAAGGAGTGGATTGAGTCAAATGGGTGCACTGCGTGACTGCATTTTTGTGCTAATTGGTTTGCATTCAATTTTCTAAAAAAAAAATTGTTGCATTTTCTTTGAGTTTTGTGTATTTTATTTTTAAGAACGGAGTTTTTCTAAATAAGTACAATATTTTTTCAGTTTTGAAACTGGCTGCAAACGGAGATTACTCAAATCCTTTTTCCAATTTTGAAAATACAATTTTGAAAATACAATTTATAATTTTTTTAACTGCTTTTTAAAACGACACCGATATCTGAAACAGAGCCTTAATGCAAGTGCTAATATGTCATATCCTAAATGGCGGTGCGGATAGCAGCGGCCTTTTTTTTTTTTTTTGTTACAAAAGAAAATACATAGTTGCTGCTTTCACATTCGGCTGTCTATTATCATATTCTTCTTAGCCGTGACGCCAGCGAAAACTGAAACGATTGTCGCTAATGGCAATGCCATTTTTTTTTCTTGAATAAAAATCCATTTCTTCCTCTCCGGATCACGACGATCGTTTGCAGATGGCGCCTCCTGGTTTCCCCGCTTCTTCTTCGCCAGACAGCCTCGTTCTCGTAGACCGCTTCCCATCTGGCGTCGCTGTAGTCACGATCAACCGGCCGGGATCGCTGAACTCGCTGACGCGGCCGATGATGGTTGATCTGGCGAGGATCTTCAAGACCCTCGATGGAGATCCAGCGGTGGGAGCTGTAGTGATCGTCGGAAGGGGACGGGCGTTCTGCTCCGGCGTCGACCTGACTGCGGCGGAGGAGGTATTCAAGGGTGAAGTCAAGGATGAGGAGACGGATCTCGTCATTCAAATGGAGCGTTGTCGCAAGCCGATCATAGGGGCCGTGACTGGGTTTGCCGTGACGGCGGGATTCGAGATTGCTCTCGCTTGCGACCTCATCGTTGCCGGAAGGGACGCTAAATTCATCGACACCCACTCCAGGTAAGCGTGATTACTAAACCAATTCTTAAATCTCATCTGCCGATAGAAACACAAGTAGTTATTGTTGTTTATATTGCATATGATTTGCCGTCGATGCTTTGTATTCAATGATGATAGCTCTTCAATAAAGATAGATAGTTTTGGAGCGTGCCCTAACCTCGTTTGCACTGATTTGGCAGCATGGTTTTCGTTTTGAGTTTTTGAAAACGAAACATAAGTGTTCGTTTGGCTCTGTTTTGATTTTGAGCTGAAAACATGCTGTTTTCATTTCCTTCTAAAATTGTCTCCGCTAGGTCTGTTTTGGTCGGTTTTGAGAATAGACGAGAAGTCTCACGCTAGCAATGGCCGACCCATCTTCTTCTACCTGGAAGCTCTACCACAACCCCCACTTTCGTTCTGACCCTGCCATGATTCTCCCCATCCCATTTCCGAACTCGCCCTCGCGCGCTCTGAGATCATCAACCTCCTCACCGAATTGGAGATCGTCAGCCTTGAAAGTTCGCCGATTCTTCGAGAGGAAAAGATGTGGGAGATCGCTGAGAACGGTGTTCCAAGATCCTGCGAGATCGATTGCATTTCGATCGGCAGGGGGTGGCTAGGGAGGGAGAACCCTCACATCAACAGAGGGGTAAAGGTATTCGTGGAATCTCCACAGGCCGCTTGTAGGATTAGTTCTATGATTCCATATTACAATCTTTTCTGTTTTTAGGTTCCAGGCAATAGAGAGCGCTTCGTGGTCCCTGTTTGATTATTTAGAGCTCTCTTGGCGTATCCGTCTTCGCTGCAGAATGGGAGGGAGAACGATTATGTCTGATGATGAAGGTTGGAGTTTTTTATTCCTTTTTAGCTGAGATTTATGTTGCGTGAACGAACATAAGTTTTCGTTTTGACCTAAACACAACAACAACAACAGAACCCATATAGTCCCCAATCATTGGGGGTATGGGCGGGGAAAGATTGGAAACAGACCTAACCTTTGGCCCTATGCACAAAGTGGCTTCTCTCAAAGGAGAAAGACCGAACCTTTGACAATAAATGCACAAAGTGGCTGCTCACAGATTACCATTGAAATAGTGGCCCCCTATACTGTCACGTTTGCTGCGGAATCATGCCCTCAAATCAAAGCCAAAGACATCAGAGAGGGCAGACCAAAGAATCCATTTTGATTTGTGTGCACATAACCATGCTTCCTTCATTCAGGTCCGTTTTGACCTAAAACGGACCTGAAAATCACTTTGCAAATGAACATAAGTTTTCGTTTTGGGTCAAAACGAAAACCTTCCACTGAAAATACTGCAAACGGACGGAGCTTTTTCCCTACTTAAGAAATTATTCTTAATTCACTGGTTAGAGTCTGATGCTCTCCTAGAGCTCCCTCATCGAAGCTACAGTGTAGTGAACCACAGTGTGAAGGCAATTTGATGGGTGATAAAACTATGCTCAAGTAAAAGAGCTTTGCTAGTATATGCTTGTTCAGAGGGCAATGGAGCTGGCAACACAGATTTTCTTTTAGCCCAAAACGAAAATGTATGATTTTTTTGTTTTGGACCAAAACGAAAACTTTCCAATGAAAACGGTCAAGATTTTAGAAGTTCTTCTGCTTCTCTGCCAAGATTTTCTCTCTTATCATAAAGGAAAGTTCACCCCCACCAATGAATCAAAGTGTTTAGATGATTTTCAGTTCTAATTTTCTTAGCATCGAAGCAGCAACTGGGTTGTTTTCTTTAGGAGGCTCATGAGTAGTACAAACATGAACACGACGAACACCGATTCTTCCGTAACCTGGTTTTGTAAATAGCATCATCCTCACTTCTAAGAGACCACATCATGAATAACATTTGTATAACTTCTTTTTAATAGAAAAGTAATGCTTTCGAACGTATATAAGTTCTAATTCATGAAATAAATAATACAAAATGTTTGGAACCATGCCTCCCGAGGCGGAACTAGAATTTCAGCACTGCTCAGGCACAATAAATTTAGACTAAAAACCCACCGTTGAGCTGAAGCTTGAACAAAGAAATGAAAAAACTTATAAGATCGGATAGTAAAGTCTTGGTTAAAACGAAGAGTCTATAGAAATTCAGCAAAACATTGAAAATTTAATCAGAAAAAATTTATTTTTGGCGATGAACTTGCAGTTGGGTGCTCGAATCATTCACCGAAGCTTAAACGGTGTGAATAACAATACCATGCTTTATGCTTACAGTATGAATAACAATAAAAGTCAACAAATTTTTAAAAAAAAATAGAAGCAGATAATTAATTTGGGCTTATAATTTATTGAAGTAGAAAATTGTGAAATCAGAAAACTATGGTAAAAGTTAGAAACATTGAAAAATTGGAGATCAGAATGAGAATGACATTAGTCGGGAAGGAAGAAATCTACACTTGAAAGGAGAACTTTAACTTAGCTTTAAAAAAATGAAGGTTTGATAAACAAACAAGAGACATAAAATTTTAGTTTGATAAACAAACAAGAGACATGAAATTTTAGTTTGATAAACAAACTCTCATTGCTAAACAGGAGGCGAATCAATAGAAAAAGTGTGAAATCAGAAACATAAATGGTAAAAATCAAGAACCTAGAAAAATAAAATTAAAAATTAAAAAAAAAAAAAAAAAACACTCCCAGGCGCGTCTGCATTTGGGTTCGCCTATGATGCCTCCCTTACTTCTTAGAGCACTTCTGTTAGCTTTTTCTCTTTTGCTCTTTCTACTGCTTCTATAATACAACTCTCCATGATCAACAAAGATTTGCATGGTCGCAGGTTCGGGATATTTCCTTCATGGGGCCTCTCCCAAAAGCTTTCGCGTGTGATAGGGCCAAATCGAGCACGGGAAGTCTCGCTTGCCTGCGTGCCGATAACCGCCGACATGGCCGAGAAGTGGGGCCTCGTTAACCATGTCGTCGACAACAGCGATGTGTTGAAAAAAGCAATCGGAGTCGCAGAAAGCATTTTGAAGAACAACAGGGACATGGTGTTCAAATACAAATCCGTCATAAACGACGGGTTGAAGTTAAACCTGAGCGGCGCCCTTCAGCTCGAAAAGGTGAGACTTCTAAATCTTCTGTCTAATTGATTGAGAATGGCTAGTCAAGCGTCCATCTGTAGAGTTTTAGGGTTCAGGGTTTAGGGTTTTATCACATGCATATAGCATTTGGAATGCCAATTATTAGAACAGGATGACCCTTCACCAACCCTTTTGTAAGGTTTTGAGATGGTCCCTTATGTAGAATCCTTGTGAGACCCCAGAGTAGGCCCCTCACTGATTCTCTACGAAGGGACACTCGCTGATCCTACTCGCGATCATTATTTTTTATATGCAAACAATCTGATTCGTGCAATCATTAACGACCCTCTATATGCGCTCACACTCACACAGTCAAGAGTAAGGGTCCGTTCGGAGCGGATGTGACGGTTGTGAACGTAGTAGTCATGAACTGTGGGACTTGAATATCCGACCTCCCCCGTGTTGAAGTTCAACGTGAGGTTCAGACCCAGTTCAGACCATCGTCGTGCTAAGCATATCTAAAATGGGCGGTTCAGACCGAGTTCAGCCTGGTCAGCCCAATACAACAGTTAAATGTAGATTAAATGCAGTATATATAATGAATTAAAAGCCTATAATTATGATCTAAGGATTGTATGAATGGATAAGCAATGAGTTAAAGATTGTGTGAATGGATAATTAAAAACCTGTTTGCATCTCTCTCGACCGCCAAGGCGAGTTCACGCGCAGAGGAAGGTGATAGATGCTAGTCCACCGATTGAGGAGGAGACCGTCGATGCTCGACCTAGGGATAATTTTCATTTTGATGTCATTTTGTCTTTCGCTATCCGCAGACCGGATTTTGTTATTCGCACCCCCCACAGCTATATAACCGGAGTATGCTTGTATTTTTTTTTTTTTATCTTGGATGAATGTTATTAAGGTTTAGAGTTGCTCCCCTTGCTTCTCCCTCACCACCACCGGCCCTCACTTTTTGCCGGATTCTTCTACGGAGTACGTATTACTCGACCTACGGGAACTCGCTCTCTTGCCTTCTGCTAAAATACTCGTGTAACGCGCGTGGAGAACGAGATGAACTCTTGAGATCAAGAGAGAGATTAGAAAAGGGGCTTACGCTCTTATTAATTTATGTGCTTCTAATGTTCATGGCATTGCATTTAATCAGGATTTAATCAATATTATTATGTAGCTGCCCTTCTTCTTAGCTTAATCATATTCTTAATTCTTCTGTGGTTCAGGAAAGAGCGCATAAGCACTACGAAGACATGCCCAAGGAGCAATTCGCCCAATTGCAGAATTTCATTTCCACCCGAAATGCAAAGCCTGCGGCCAAGCTGTAGAAACCTTTTTCTTTATTTTATAATATATATATAATATATATAATATATATATATATATATATATATATATATATATATATATATATATATATATATATATATATAGGAGTCTAGGACAGCTTGTGTGGTCTTGAAGAACAAACCCAATAATTTTGTTACCACTTGCAGCAGTATCTATCTAATGAAATTATGACAATTGTTATTCGCAGATCATAAATGTCTATTCACAGACCAACTTTTTTCAGTTTAGACTTGAGCATTCAATATATTTGTTTTCCTGAGTAGGGCCCGACAACGAAGAAATATATGTAACGACCTTATGAGCATTCAATGTGTGCGCGGATCGTGATTCGTAAAATAAATGCGCGGTTAGAGACCGAGGTGAGGAAGAAAGACGATTTCTTCACAGTTCGTGCGTTTTTTGGTTTGTCTGCGGATAACAATTTGTAAACTAGAAAAAGTTGATATGCGGATAGACATTTATGGTCTGTGAATAACAATTCCCTAAATTATATATATATAAACCACATTATAATTTTGCAAAAATTACAAATTGTATTGCTCTATATGTTCAAATTACAAAAAAAAACATTCCCTGTTTATTTACATTTTTTTAATATGTATGCACAAAAATAACTCTCTTAATAAGTGCAATATGTAATTATGCTAATAACTAGGAGAAGTTTGAGTAATATATACACACATATATATATACACACATGAGTGAGTGCCCGCGGCTCCAAAATTTGGCGGGCGACACCCGCACCCAGCGAAGCCTGCATCCAAGCTTATATTATATTTACTTAAATTAGTTACGAAAATTTTAATATAAATTTATATTTATATTAACTTATATTTAGTTATAATATAAATATAAATTATAATATAATGACTTATATTTATTATTAAAGTTATAGTTTCATTTATATAGATAATAGTTTAGGTGCTTACAATAATTTGTCAGTTGAGTCATGAGTGTAGTTGTTGAGTCTTTATTCAATGTATGATTGATTGTGGGTTTGATTTCATGTCAGTGTAATTTTGCAAGAATTTTTTTCATTATAAATATTGTTAAAATTTCAATTTAGATAGGGGCAAAAATGTAATTTCACGTAAGGATCCATTAAAATTGTCTTTTTTTTTTAATGAATTTAATATATTTGAAATATGACTAAAGATATGCGTAATGACAACAAAGGATACATATAGCCGACCCCACTTTGGTGGGATAAAGGCTTGAATGTTGTTGTAATACATTTGAAATTCCTTATTTTTTTTAATGACATGAAAGTGATGTAATTTCTAAAAAGATTTAAAATCTTTATATTTTTAAATGCAAATCAAGTATATCACTTTTAATATGAAGTCAAATAAATCAGCAACAAATTAATATCTTTTGTTATTAAATTTTATATATCATTTTTACTAACTAAAAGGTATTTTAATATTTTATTTTCATATTAAAATGCTATTTTATCCATCTTTTTTTAAGAAAAATTGGTATTGTATGGTTTCCAAATAAGTCAAATTTTCAATTTTTTCCCTGGAAAACTAAGGGTTGCATTTTGTTTTCTTTGCTTTACCTCACTTTCCTTATATATCCTTCAATCGAAGGTACATTAATGAAACCTGTATAAGTTAATAATGGCTCCCAGAAAATAATTTTGATGATGTTGTAGGCTCCATTTGGTGCGGGGTGTCAGTCGTGAACACCGTATTTTTTCAAAACTAGTCGTCTTTTTTCGTGGTGGTCATAACCATTGTCATGCCAAACATACATTCTATGACAGTGACATTTTTGTCCAACTCACCAGAGCAAAAAACGATGCAGCTACGCCAAACGAAGCAGTAGTCTCCCAACTAAGGCCTACTAATCTTTGAGGCCTCCTAGATCGATCAGTAAGATCTCAAAAGTACCAAATCAGAAGCCCGGCGAAGAATTTAGATTTTAGGGTTTATGATTTTAGTTTTTTATCATATAGAGTTGAAGGGTTTAGGGTTTAATATTTAGATTTTAGATTGATTTAGAATTTAAATTTTAGGGTCTACATTGATTTATACACGAAGAAATGAAAAAAAAAATTTATTGAACGTTAAGGGTCGGTTTGGCATGACGTTTTTGCACCGGTGAGTTTGGACTGAAACGCCAGTCATAAAATGTGTTTGACATGACAACGATTATGACCACTACAAAGAAAAAAATTAATTTTGAACATAAAAGTGGTTGAGTTCTTTAGGTGAGGTCGGATATTCACGAACGACAGTTCATAACCACTGCGTTCATGACCGCCGCCACAGTGTCAGACAGACAGTAAGTAGTTTAATTCAACTCATAATCAAATAAAAAATTTCATCCTTTATAAAAAAAATAGGGTGTTGTTATGGGCAGCCTACTTTTGGCTTTAGGCAGCCCATCATTAACTACAGCCCATTTTTCCACATTACAGCCCAATTTTTTAAAATAAATAAATAACGAAAGCATAACAAAAACATATCATTCCATAGATATTACCTGATAGTATCAATTGGTAATGCAACAATATTTGTCTCCCGTAGTTTGCAAAAAGAAAGACCAAAAAACGTCCAACAAATAAGCTATAAAGTTGAACATAAATTTAAAAATTTAATGCAACAAATTAGTGTAAAGAAAATTAAATTATTTATTAAACCTTCAACACATACCTAACAATCTAGATTCCATTTAGCAGCAATGTCCGTACCATACCTCTTCCAACTTTTAAATAGTGGTGGTCAACTTGCAATAGACAGTTCTGGGTCGAAATCGAGGTCAACTGGAGCCTCTACAATGGAAATGGCCATGTCTTCCAGCAAGGGAGGGCTGGAATGGAGTTCCGCGGCATGACCGGCGGGCGGAATGGATGTCGCACAACACTCTTTGGGCTCTCCGGCGGTCAGAGTGGTGGAGGGGCGAGCGACGGAGAAGAGGAGATTGCAGTTCATCGGGATGGGGGAGACAGGGCAGAGCGGAGGAAGAAGAAGAGTCACGGGAGAATTTATGGACTGCTACTAGGTTATGGGGGGGGGCGAATAGGCGAGACCACCCAATTTATGGGTTGCCTAAAGCCAAAAAGGGGCTGCCTTAAGTCCAGAAGAGATCTTCATAATGAAACAGGGCAAAACATCCAGCATTTATTATGTTTTAATACATAATACCAATATACTAATGAACTATGACCCTTTCCATGTGATAATTGGTGATTAATCAACAAAAAAATGAATAAACCTAAAATAATGAGAACAAGTTTTTTTTTAATTACAGACCATAAAATCAATTTCTATTGTACTGAATAACAAATATATATATATATATAGAAACAAAACCAGTAGTTGCTCTTCACAATGTAGCTAAAAGGAGAGACCCCACATCAAATGCCCTTCAGATTGTCAAGGCCAACACCAACCTGCATGAATAACAACTTCTAAGTTACAATTTAATTTTAATTATATACTATTAATTAAGGGAATTGTTATTCGCAGACCATAAATGTCTAATGTCTATCTGCATGCCAATTTTTTCTAGTTTATAAATTGTTCTCCTGAGCAGGGCCTGACAACGAAGGAACATCTCTGACGACCTTCTAAGCACTTCAATGTGTGCACGGATCGTGATTCCTAAAATAAATACGCGGATAGAGACCGGATTGAGGAAGAAAGACGATTTCTTCGCCGTTCATGCGATTTCGGTTTGTTTTGACGGTGAAGAAATCAGATTTCTTCCTCAACTCGATCTCTATCCGCTCATTTATTTTACGAATCACGATCTGTGCACACATTGAAGTGCTCTGAAGGTCGTCAGAGATGTTCCTTCGTTGTCGGGCTCTACTCAGGAGAACAAAGATATCAAATGCTCAAATCTAAAATTGGTCTACGGATAGCAATTTGTAAACTAAAAAAAGTTGGTTTGCGAATAGCCATTTATGGTCTGCGAATAACAATTGCCTTAATTAATAACTTCGAATCTCGGAAGCAGCCTCTTGCAAAAATGCAGGGTAAGGTTTGCCTACATTTCACCCTTATGGTGGGACCCTTCCCCGGGCCCTCGTTGTGCGGGAATGCTTTGTGCACCGGGCTGCCCTTTTTATATACTACTAATTACCCAAATTTTTCCTATAAGTTTGCATAATTACATGCTACACCCCTCTATCTTTAATAATTACAAAACCCTTCCCCCCCTGAGTTTATATATTTCATAACATGCATGCATAAATATACCCCCTTGCACACTTACATGTGAGGTCCCGATAAATGACCCTAATTAGGGTTATTTATCGGGACCTCCTCTCGAAGTTTGCGTAATTACAGCCTGCACCCATCTAACTTTCGAAATTAAAATTACACCCCTTCAATGTTTACATTTCATAACATCCGTGCACAAAAAAAAAACCGAAGATTTACTCAAAGGGGGGTACTTTTGTGCATGAATGTTACGAAATGTAAACATAGAGGGGAGGTTTTGTAATTTCAAAAGTTAGAGGGGTGCAAGCTGTAATTACACAAACTTCGAGTGGAGGTCCCAGTAAATAACCCTTATAAATATATAGATATCTATAGCCCAAAAAATGACAATGTAAAAAATCATCAAAATGTGAGCTTTAATACTCCACCAGAAACTTATGGTTTGCTTCAAGAAGATGAGAAAATGCAGTGCAGAATTTCTCCACATCTTCCCTCACATCGCCGCCAATAGTTTCCAGGAATCTCTTTCTATCAGGAAGAATCTTCAATGCAACCTGGAATCATGTTTTAGGGACTGGTAAAACCTCATAAATATTTGAAATTAAAAAAAAATGCTTTCGATGCGAGGATTATGGATAAATTACGGTAAAGCTCGAAGTAGCAAACCATCCATGCCATCTCTTCAGTGTTTTGTTGTAGGATTCCATTGAGGCCTGGGCCATGTTCCAGTCCGAGTTTTCGAGCAAATTACCGAGCAGCGATACTAGGAAATCCATGGCCCTGAGGAAATGATTTCAGACATGATTGAGAAAAGTGCAGGTAGGGTTTGGTTAGTCGTGATCACGAGTATCGTTTCCTTAGAACACCACAACGGAAGCGGTCTGGCGTTGGCGGTCGTGAACACCAAGGACCTGTTTGTTTGGGCCTCCATCTCCGTTGGGAGAAAAACGTCTCCGCTTCTTTAAACCGTTTGGTAAACTCTCAATCCCACCGCCACCGCTCAGAAATGTCATTTTGAGCCTTTTTTTGAGACCACATTCACCTCCCTCCATCTCCCACCGCTCTCACTCTCACCGCCCAAACAAACAGACCACAAGACCCCAAAATGGAGTTCGAGTTATAAACACAGCCTCAAAAGTTCCAAACATAGATAAAATGACATCTCTCCGGTACTATCATGGTTTTATACTGCCACCTCTCAAACCCCACAGTTGTGTCAAACAGAGCCCTTAATCACACCGAAATCTAAATGCCGTTGAACAAAAGAACCCTACATTAAGTACCTCGTCAGCCAAAGAAGTGCATTCGTGCAGCTTGAAGAAGATTTAGCAGATCTTGTTTCGATTTCTGCCCGCACCATATCGTAGAGGAAATTGAACCTTGAGGGATCCGATGCATACCTGGTTTCGAGCCTCTACAATCGAAGAAAATTATAATGTGGTAAATCAAACGCATGCAAGCAAAGAAATTGTCATGTAATCTAATTAAATTGTTCGAATAATTACCAAAACCTCCCCGGGAAGATAGCATAATTACAGACTTCACCCCTCTTATTATTGAAATTACAAAAACCTCCCCTCAATGTTACAAAACATAACATTTACCTCCCCTGAGGCCCTGAAGTTCACATTTCATAACATCCATGCACAAAAAAAAAACCTGAAAATGTATTCCGAGGGGGGTATTTTTGTGCATGGATGTTATGAAATGTGAACCTCAGGAGAGGTAAATGTTATGTTTTGTAACATTGAGGGGAGGTTTTTGTACTTTCAATAATAAGAGGGGTGCAATCTGTAATTTTCCAAACTTAGAGGGGAGGTCCCGGTAAATGGCCCTTAAATTGTTTTTAACAACTATTATGCTAGATAATGGCCTGAGCTCTCTTAACATATTCCTTTCTAATTTCTCACAGAACTTCCATCTAAAGGCATGTTTGAGTGGGTGGTGGCAGTTGTAGATAAAAATGAAAATTGTTTTTGAATGGATCTTCGTCCGTGCGGTTGGAGTCAGTCATAAAATGGTGTGTTTTGGGGATCGGTGGTTTCAAATTGAGACTATCCAAATAGGCAAAAAAATAGCATTTGCGTTTTCTGAAAAAACGCAACGAAGAAAAATGTCCAAACAAATGGAGCATATTAGCATACTTTGTAAAAGTTCAAACTATACTATTCTTTTCTCTATTTTAAATTCTCCATCATCTCAATATTAAGAAAAAATGTCATTATTCCTAACATGGCCATATATTTTACTGTAATTTTCTTGAATTTGCACAACCCCATGCTAGTATTCAGATTTTAGAAGCATTCACATGCCTACTGCAAGTCCCATTTTAGGCTAGCTTTTGATTCCAATCCATGCATCTAAGATGATGTTATTTTCGTAATACTATAAGTTTTTCTAGTTATATCTTCCTCATGAATTCGTCATTCATTTTCCGTCAAATGAACTAGCATTATAAATCTAGTATTTGGGCCATTTAAATTGAAGCCACTGTTTTAAATGTTCTCATTTTTTTAGGGCAAAACGATATTTTTTCTAAAAAAAATAAATTGTCCTTTTGTAAACTATAGGCCGACGTATCCGATTTTTCCAATATATCGATCGACATGACTTTTAAATATATAGTCCACTATTTTATTTTATGTTATATTAGCAAACTAACAATATATGTTTAAATCACATATATGTATTATATTATGCATGTTTAAATTAATTAGACTTATTGTTTCAGGTTTTTAACTTTTTATTCTTACAATCAATTTTGTAATTATTTCACACAAATTTTTTATTTCATATTACAAAAACGTGAAAATTTTCAACATATTTATTAGTTGATTATTGGTATGCTTTTAATATAAATTTATAAGTTTGGAAAGACTTATAATCAATCAAAGATATTTAACTCTTAAATCTTCTTTATTTGCTATAAACTTAGTGTTATCAAAATAAAATTATTGTATAATATTAAATATATTTTACAATGTATCATTTTGTATTTGTTAATAATATTTTATCTTGGATATTGTTCGAATTTATTTTGTAATATACATGATTCATTATTTATCTATTTATTATATTATTATTATTTTTACTTTTAGAACATATAATTATAGTTAGTATGCTTAAAAATAAATTTTTTATTTATGAGATATGAAAATTCGATATTTTTAAAATATCTCTGACATGTCTCCGACTTTTAAAGTGGGATAAAGGCTTGAGTGTTGTTGTTGTTTATGTCTCCGACTTCCGACATCCGACATTTAAAAGCTCAATCTAATATGTCGCCGACATCCGATATTTACAACCTTGGTTGAAGTCATGGCCCTGACTATCTTTGTATGTTATTTATGTTCAACAACGGTTTTAAAAACTAATCCAATGAAGGTATTTTCATACGGAGTCGTTTTTATGTATACTACACGAGGAGAAATACGAAATTGGTGCACTATTTTCAATATAGGTTGTGATGCTTCTTACCAAAACATTATTACCTATGTCAGCCTTGACAATTGTCATGGAAACTCCAAATTTATCTGGATAGACAAAAATGAGATGAATCAGTAAAATATAAGAAAGAAACTTAAGCCTGCACATCATCAATGGAGATCTACTAGTAGACTTCAACCCTATGGTGAATATCCTTTTCCTAGAGAAAATAAAGGTGGTTTGAATAATGTAAAGATATTCCAATTTCTGAAATTACTCCATAAAAGAGAGTGCAAGGATAGAGCAAACGACACGGATACCAACATCTGGAGTTGCATAATGCTAGGAAGCGTGGATACTTCAAATGACCTTACGTATTGTATCTGAAACATTTCGGAGTTGGGAAACTCTTGGAAACTTTTTCTTTTAATTGTAAAATAAAAAATTTCAAAAACTCCTGGATACTCTCAGACACTTACTAATACGCCCGTGTATGCTCGAAAATAATTAAATTTTGGGTATATTGTGATATGATATGGAGAAAGAAATTTGAAAGAGACAGCGTTGAATGATAAGTGGTTGGAGTCAAGAGATTACACACTTCCATTCATATCTCCTATATATGGTATGATATGATTTTATGACACAGATAAATATTGTTTTTATTTAATATATGTTGTATGAGATATAATGATTAAAAAATGAAAAGGACATGAATGTCACGCATGCTTTCGTATCAATTTGTATTTATATTTAAATAGTTATAAGATTCAAAAATGTTTCTCGTATCCTAGTTTTTTTTTTAAATCACGAATCTCGTAATGTTTAGGTTGAGAAGGTAATTCAAGAGTGGTAGATTGTGGACAGAGTCTTTACATGTTTCAAATAGAACTATCACATCAACTCTTTAAACAGTCACCATTTCGGACTCCAAATTATATCTTTCGAAAAACCATTTGGGTAAGCAATAAACATAGAGGAAATGTGTGTTATCACCCACGAAGAAGACGTAAATTTCCTTGACAAATTTAGTCTACTTGTCAAGCCAGCCAACATTGGACCGGTTCTAATGTGAATAATGTCTTGCTCTACAGGAATTTTCTAGAAACTGTTTATATAGGATACATATAGGCTTCTCAGGCAGAGCCAAATAAACTAATGTATTTCTACTCAAGAAGCTCATCTATGGTCTTAGACGAGTCCTCAGGAAGACATGGCACTTAGAAAGAATTTATACTTACATATAGGTATTTAAAAAGACAGGAGTGACACCAATTGTAGAGAAGATGCAAGAAGCTCGATTAAGATGGTTCGGACATGTACATAGGAGACCATTAGAGGCACCTGTTAGGCGTTGTGAGAGTTTAGTCACTAGACATGTTAAACGGGGGAGGGGTAGACCAAAAAGACTTGGAATGAAACTATAAGGAAAGATACGGTGTACTTAGGCATTAGTGAGGCTATGATTAAAGATAGGGCGCAATGGCCACAAAGGATCCATATAGCCGACCCCACTATAGTGGGATAAAGGCTTGAGTGTTGTTGTTGTTGTTGTTATAGGTATTTAAAAACTACTATTTAGATGTAAGAGTGAAGATAATGTGGAGTCACCGGGTGGTGACCATATCCCGGAAAACGTAAAGTGACGCACACAAATTGATAGGTAATAGGAAAAAAGCAGTCCAAATTGGCAGGTAATATTCCTGATCATCACTGGTACCTCTTGAGCACAGTGTGCGGCGTTAGTAGTACCTTTGACTACTACTAAGTGCTCCCCACCCCAGACACTTTATGCACAATATGTGTGACGGAAACAAGACCTCCGACCAGCGTCCGACGTTTCCACGTGCAGCACATTGTGCGACGGTCAAAAGTATTGTTGTCATACATTCCGGATGAGAGCCTCGAGTAACTATCAGGAATACTATTGCAGCCACTATGATGCAAACCCGCCGGTGTAGGAGGAGGGGGATCGACCGGTTACGGGAAGGGGAGGGAGAGAGAGAGAGAGAGAGAGAGAGGGAAAGAGAGAGAGGATTAGGGTTAGGGAAAAGAGGAGGAAAAATACATATTCATCCAAGGTGTCCAAAATGAGTACAAGCGATGCCCCTATAGTAGTGGGGTGCGAATAGCGCCGCGAATAAACCGCCCCAAAATAAAAGCTGGAATAACGTAAATGCTGAAAATAAAAGATACGATAGCGGCTAAGCCGCAATCTGCTCCGCGGGCTCGGTGGGGCCGTCCGGTATACGCGCCCGGCGCGTGTAGGCTCGCCATGGAAGCTCGGCGTCGTGCAGCTCCGTAACACACTATGCACGAGAGACCTTATACTCGTTTCTTTAGTGTAAGAAAATGTTTATTTGAATATACAACAAAGTTGGCAGTATGACTAGAGGCTGTTTTAGAGCAGAAGTTTAATAAAATGTAATAGGTTAAACAAAGGGAAGAATTTTTTTTTTTGATATATAAAGAAGAAGAAAGTGCAGGATGTTGTAAACATGAATGGAGTTGGGGAAATCTCAGAGGATTGCGACATACTTGATGTTTTTTCAAATTATTATTCGAGAAGGAACAACAACCGAGATGGAGTTTTTTTTCTCAACTAAAAGAACCTACAAACATTTGCGACTGAACAAGTATCTTTCCTTCTCCAAGTATACATGGTATCAAAGCCGGAGATCTCCTTGCTTCACTTCGTTGTTTCACACTAGTTCTCAATCAGTTTCGCTATTTTTTGGTTTTAGCAGCTTCTTCTTCATCCCTGCTCATTCTTGTTAGGGCTTCGCTTCAGTTGCAAATTTTTGCTACTCTTTTCAAAGGGGAGTGACCCTCTCTCTTGTGCAGTTCAAACTCGATAGTCTCCTTCCCTCTAAAGTTCCTCAGAGCAGCGTTCTTCGAGCCACGACCTCTAGTTATGGGTATCTTTCATAGTCGATTTCTTTGTCATTATTCGATATTTTCAAGCAATGTTTATTCCGGCTGTAGGTTTCTTTCTTTGCCCTTTTTCTTCCCACTTCACTTTCCCAGCCAGTGTTCTGTGATCCTTATACCACTAGTGCGCATTAGGATGCAACCAGGTCAAGTCATATCATGGTGTCCATTGTGTTCGATGCAGTTCTTACTCAACTCACAAACCAAAAATTTAAAGGAAATGAGAACTTTGGAAAAATGCAATTATGATTGAGCCTCGAGGATCGAGGAGGGTAAATCATTTTGTTGAAGTTTATAAATTGTTTTATTATTTCCCCCATGTATTTTACTTGTATTCCAACTCCTGTATATTAAGGAGTGTAAAACTAAATGAAGAGAATTCCAGTTTTCTATTCTCTTGCTTAAGATGCACCTTCCTAAATAGTATTTGCGCGAGGGGGGGGGGGGGGGGGGGGGGGGGGGGTGATGTCTTTGCGGCTATGCATCATATTAATCGCATGTCTACACGTATGCTTCGAAATATAAACCCCCTCGACACTCCCAATGTTTCTCCTACTCAAATTCCTTCGCGTATCTTTGGGCGTGTTTGTTTTGTCCACGTGCATCACCTCCAAACATGACCCCCGTGCACCGCGGTGTGTTTTTATCAGATATTCTCCCACCGAAAAAGAGTATAAGTGTTTTCATCCTGTGAACCGAAAGACCTTTGTCTCTATGGATGCCACCTTTCATGAATCTGAATCTTACTATGGGAACTCACTTAAGGGGGAAACTGGGGAGATTACCATGGAAGTGAGCTTTGCCTCTATTCCTCTACCTATTTCCCCTTCATACCAGCCTGCTAGTCCTCCTACTCATCCTATTAGTCCGATAGTTCTGCCTCTGCCTCCTCGTCCTCCTCCTTTGCAGGTCTATACTTGGAGACCCAGGGTTACAAACACGCAGGCTTCGTCCATCGTACCAGATCCACCACCATATCCATCTTCTGGTCCTCAAGGTAATCGTGCGTCCACTCAGCATCCTCTATCTCATTTTGTGACTTATGTCTCTTTGCCTTCTTCACGTAGAGCATTTGTCACCTCTCTATCTTCCATATCCATCCCCACTTCTTGGCAGGAAGCTTTGGGGCACCAAAAGTGGAAGGAAGCCACCCTTGAATAAACTATGGCTCTCGAAAAAAATTGTGTGCGATCTAGTTCATTTTCCTCAAGGGAATACTGTTGTTGGGTGTAAGTGGATCTTCTCAGTGAAGCAAAAAACCCTCAGGAACTTGTTGAACGTTACAAAGCTAGATTGGTGTCCAGAGACTATGCTCAGACTGCTGGGATTGACTATCAGGAAACCTTTGCTTCAGTAGCAAAGATGAATTCCATTAGGATTATACTCTCATATGTTGCATGCAAAGGGTGGAATCTCAGTCAGTTAGACGTGAAGAATGTCTTCCTCCATTGGGGATTTAGAAGAGGAGGTATACATGTCTCTACCTCCAGGTCTTGCCGCTGAAGGATCTGAGTGAAAGGTCTGCAGGTTGAAGAAGGCTCTTTTATGACCTAAAACAATCTCCTAGGGTCTGATTTGGACAGTTCCATAGAGCCATGACGACATTTGGTTACACTCAGAGTAATATCAATCACACCTTGTTTATAAAACACAAGCATGGAAAACTGACCGCTCTTATTATCTATATGGACGACATTGTCATAACTGGGGATGACATGGAGAAGATCCAAAGTTTGAAGACAAGACTAGCAAACGAATTTGAGGTAAAAAATCTCGGGAATCTTAAGTACTTGACATTGAAGTCGACAGACTCAAGCACGGGATCTTCATCTCTTAGAGAAAGTACATTCTTCACTTGCTCGAGACATCAAGGATGAGTGGGTGTAGACCTGTTGACACCCCAATTGAAGCCAACCATAAATTGGGGAGAGATGATGGAGAAGTTATTGTGGACATCGCTGGTTTCAACGGCGGGTAGGGAGGCTTATTTACCTATCCCATACCCGCTCAGATATTTCTTATGTTGTTGGGGTTATAAGTCAATGCATGCATTCCCCTAAGTCTCGCCACTTGGATGTCGCCCACCGGATCTTACGATATCTTAAATCCTCTCCAGGGCGAGATATCTTGTTCAGCCCAAGTAAAGAGTTAACCATTGAAGTTTTCACATAGGCTGACTGGGCGGGATCTGTTGATGACTGAAGATTTACCTCTGGATATTGCTCCCTAGTTGGAGGTAATCTGGTAACCTGGAGGAGCAAAAAACAACACGTGGTTGCCAGGTCTAGTGTTGAAGCAGAATTCAGAGTTGTCTCGTGGGATATGTGAAGGAACTGTTGATTCGGTCCATTATGTGTGAACATCGGATTCAAAGCAGGGATCCTATCAGACTTTATTGTGACAACAAGGCGGTCATCAGTATTGTGCACAATCTTGTTTAACATGACCACACTAAACAAGTGGAAGATGACAGACACTTTATTAAAGAAAATATAATAAGGGGAGTGGTGAGCACAGTTGTCAGGATCGAGATCCTAGGTGGGATCGTTTCGCATGTCTACACGTATCCTTCGAAATATAACCCCCCTCGACACTCTCAATGTTTCTCCTACTCAAATTCCTCCACGTATCTTTAGGCGTGTTTGTTTTGTCCACGTGCATCAGACCTCCAAACATGACCCCATGCACCGCGGTCTATTTTTATCAGATATTCTCCCACCCAAAAAGAGTATAAGTGTTTTCATCCTGTGACCCGAAAGACCTTTGTCTCTATGGATGTCACCTTTCATGAATCTGAATCTTACTATGGGAACTCACTTCAGGGGGAGTCTATTAACATGAAAGTGAGTTTTACCTCTATTCCTCTACCTATTTCCCATTCATACCAGTCTGTTAGTTGATGTAGGGTAGGCTACGGGGTGCACAAAATCTAGACCTCTAGAGGAAAATACGAATGTGATACAATGATCCTAGGGCTACATGCAATGAAGCCGTCGGAAACGGCGACAAATAAATTAGAGCAATGTAAAAAATTTTAACATCACGCAATTAATTAAAGAAAATTAAAACAAGCATTTAATTCGGCGTTATGTTACGGCTTTCCTCCGCTCGGAGGGTCAATGCTAAGCGAGCGGCGAATAGATCCCACCTGCAAATTATAAGAGGACCGCAACAAAGTTCTACAAGTAAATATCCAAGTAAAGCACGAAAACAATTCAATAATAATGAACATTCAAATTTTCCAATACATGAGAGGCTCACCAAAGTAGCGGGCTGACCGGGGCAATGACGGCTTTGGATCCGGATGTGTAGATCGGCGATCGAAGGTGGAACCGGAGGCGTGACGATAATGGCGGTGGCTGTCCTTGGCGGAAAATGGGGAGATCGGGTTGGAAATGGTTAGATCCGGCCACTAGGAAGTAGATCCGGGTAAGGTGTAAGTAGATCCGATGTTTGAGAGCAGATTCGGGCTACGTAAACATGTATGACGGTGGAAATAACGGATCGGGGTTGACAACTCTAGATCGGAAATTCTAGGGTTTGTAGGTTATTTAGAAGTGGATCCACAGAGGGGAGGGAGGAAGCGGCTTGGGGGTGGAGGATCTGGAGGAGGTGGTGGCTATGGGATTGGTAGAGGGCTAGCGGATGAACAGTGTCGCGGGTGAACAGTGTTCGGATGAACAGCGCTGCGTTAAACAGTGCTACAGATGAACAGTGTCTCTGCGGATGAACAACACTTCGGCGGATGACCATTGCTTTACGAACTGTGGGGGCTGCAGATGAGGGTTTCGGAGGGGGAAGAAGGAGGCAATGGATGGGTAGTACATTGGGGAGGAGTTTGGGCGCTTAGGAGTCGTCACCTAGGGTTCCACGGCGTCGGCACCGTGGGGTGATCGCGGAGTTCCGGGATTTTCTTTCTCCAAAACCTGCAAAGCCTAGGCCAGCCCGCTACTCTCGTATTTATAATAAAAGAACAAACCTAGGGCATCCCAATCAACGACTATGATTGGTCGGGGGAAGATCCACCTAAATACAACAATAATAAACCAAAATATATAAAGTAATATATGATCTCGACTCGCGACGCGGATCCGGACACATCCGCGGAGTCGGATAGGCGATCCGGTCAAGCTCTCCTGCGCGAATATACGAACGTGGGTCCCGACTTGCGGCGGATCCCTCCTGGTGCATAACTTGATGGTTCCCCATCAACTCCCCCCGACTGAAAAGCCTTCATCCCGCGGAGTCGGATCGGCGATTAGGTCAAGCTCTCCTGAGCGAATATACGAGCGTGGGTCCCGCCTTGCGGCGGATCCCTCCTGGTGCATAACTTGATGGTTCCCCATCAACTCCCCCCGACTGAAAAGCCTTCATCTCTGATGAATGGAGACGATAGTACTGAAGTCGAAGTCCAGGGGCGAGTCGATCGAGCTCTGCTGGTAATATCCAAGTGTCGTCTGTATCTAGACGACCCTGTCAATGTACCAAGTAGCGACAACGCAGTCCGTCAGTGGTGGGAATGAACTGGTAGAATCTGACATATGTGATGCTCTCATCTCTCAACTCTCGAGTGGTGGAACCCGGTGCGATCGGTGGTGCCGTCGGTGAGACCAGAGAGGACGAATCCCCAGGTGGGTGGGTGTCAGCAGTGGCGATCAAACGTAGGCGGAGCATGAGGGTGGTAAGGCAACGAAGGTGGGGATGGCGGCGACTGGGCAACTCCACTACTCGGGTTCGCATACTCGTGTGGCTCGTAGTACAGCGTCAGATCCTCGACATTAAATACTGGATGTATTCCCATACTTGCCGGGATATCGAGCTGGTAGGCGTTTATCCCGATACGACTTATAATAGAGTAGGGGCCCATTCGCCTGTCGCATAATTTTTTGGCCGATTACCTTCTCGCCTTCATTAAACACTTGTTCTTTCCTTCAAATATCTGCATGGGTTTTATAATTTTCATTGCTCGTTATTATTCGTCGGCGAACCAACTCATGCAAATGCTTTGCAAACGACTCAGCAGACTCACTGGGACGTGACTCAGTCGGGACAGGAATAAGATCAATAGGCTTCCGAGGGTCATAACCTGACACTATATGAAACGGACTCAGACCTGTAGACCAATTGATTGAACTGTAATATGCAAACTTCGCAACAGGGAGCACCGAGTCCCAACTAGATGCATGCTCACCAACTAGACACCTCAGTAAATTGCATAGGCTTCTATTCGCTACCTCGGTCTGACCGTCCGTCTGAGGGTGGTATGCAGATGAAAATTTTAAGGTAGTCCCGGTCTTTCGCCACAAGGTCTTCCAGAAATAGCTAACGAACCTCACGTCCCTATCGGACACAATGGACTTCGGCAGACCGTGTAATCTAAAGACGCCAGTAATAAATAAGGACATGACGTGGGGCACATCTGCAGTCTTACTGCATGCAATGAAATAGGCCATCTTAGAAAACCGATCAACCACCACGAATATATAATCATGTTTCTTCTGGGTACGAGGAAGTCCATGCTAATGTCCTCCCAGGGCCGATGGGGAACGGGAAGAGGGGTGTATAAGTCGGTATTCTGCTTCGTTCCCTTGGCCGTTTGGCAAATACGACAATGTCGTACGACACTAGCTACATCCTTCTTCAGGCTCGGCCAATAGAAACGATCCTCTGACCTCTACGATAGCGATCGACTTGTCCCGCCCAAAGTGACCGGCGACACCTCCTGCGTGTAACTCTTATACTAAATAGTCGCGATACGAAGTGCTGGGTACACACAAGCGGGAACCCCGGAATAAATACCCGTCAATAAGCTGATAGCCCTCAATAATATCAGGCGAATCCCTCGACAGCGCGACATATAAATCCGCGAAATCACGACACGTGGGGTAGTCTGTGATCAATCTCTCAAACCCATCTGTACAACCCGTATTCGCCGAGTGGGTCCCTCAAGCCAACTGGCGAGACCTGGGTCAGCCAGATCATTCGCCCAGGCTAAGGAAGGTGGAGAGATCCCCGGATTAGTGGGGGTGCGCTGCAGGCGAGAAGGAGTTCGGCGAGTGGTGCCCTCACGGACCACTCGCTCAGTAGCATGGACACTCGCCCAGCTGAGCGGGAGATCGACGAGTGGTGTCCTCACGGACCACTCGCCCCAAAGGTTTTGAGGGGAAAATGACCATAATACCCCTGGTGGGCGGCGAATAGCCCTTCAGAACAGCGGAGTTAGGCTATCAGCAGACCAATTTGGGGTGCGATTAGTAAAATTAAAAAGCGGATTCAGGCTATTTGCAGACCAGCCTAGGAAAAACTATAAATAGACCCTTAAGGGCACCTTGAAGGGGATCCGATTTTAGAGAATCATCTCCTCTAGGCTAGTTTTTGGTCGACTGCTAGTGCCCTCCAAGGTGCCCGGTTGAGCTCTGGTTTGGGAGGGGAAGCTCTCTAAGATCTTTCGGGTGTGTGGCGGGACCTCCTCGCTTCAGCCTTGGGTCTTTTCTTATTCTCACATCCGCCGTCAAGAGAGTCTAGTGAGGGAGAAGTAAGCATCGGCTGCACCCCCAGTGGGTCCGAACTCAAGAGACCTGTTGCAGGTTTCAACATTTTTGGTGCGGTGAGCGTGGACCGTAGCCAGTGAAGGAAAATCCCAAGCTAGGTTCGATGACAGGAGATGGAGGGAATGGTTCTGACTCAGGCCACTCGCAGCCACCAGCGACAGGGGAGTGGCTGGAGATGTTCGAGAAATTCAAGCGAGAAGTCCTGCAGACAGTTCTCGCGGCAAGGGGCGAATGCGAGACGCCAGCTGTTCCCATCATTCCACCCCAGCAGGTCGGCGAGAACGCTCCGGGGCAGCGGCTGGGAAAGGAGGTGCCAGGAGAAGGAAGTGCGCGAGATCTCCCGGGGCGGCAGCTGTTCAGCAGTCCAGCGAGTGCTGAGGTGTGCGAGTTGGCTCCGCGCGAGAGGACCATTCGCCGAGCAGGGGAAGGGAGCCCCTTTTGCGAGATGATCCTCTCGGCTCCAGTGTCAGAGGGGTTTCGGGGGCCGGAGATGTCCTACTACACCGGAAAGGAGGACCCGGTCGTGCACCTGCAGTGGTTTGAGGACATGACCTCAATTCTTCCCATGTCGGATGCATTCCAATGTCGGCTCTTCGCAACTAGGGATGTGCGTGGTGCGGTTTGGTGCGGTTTTGGCCCAAACCGCAACCGCACCGCAAGGGCACGGTTTTGGCCCGAGTAAAACCGCACCGCACCGAAATTATGCGGTGCGGTTTCGGTTTGGTGCAGTTTTTTGCGGTGCGGTTGCGGTTTCAGTGCGGTTTTTTAGCATGTGATATGCATATACACCAAAAGGATAATGTGAGACAAAATAAGTTGTAAGATTTGGGCAAAAACATAGTTAAATGAGTTATATTTTCATGAAAAAATATGTAATACATATATTTTTAAAATACAAATACTACAAAATCAACCACGAGCTAAAAATAGATCTTTATATAATACAATCATCATGATATTAAGTCCTAGATATGCACAACACTCACATAATTGCAGCTTTTTTATCCTTCAAACATTGAAATATTAAGAGAAATCTCGTGAATACGCATTTATAGTTAGATGAATCATTATGATACTATTTGCACTTAACAAAAGCTTACTAATCTTCAAATTCAATAAATTAATAAAGAACAAACAAACTAAACAAAAAACCAACTATATGCGCTAATATAATTAGTTAATTACTATTATTAATTAATAATTTAAAAGTTATACTTTATTTATATATATGTGATATGTCACAAGTTTATTAAAATTGAAAATATGTCATTAGTCGGTGCGGTGCGGTTTTTTGCGGTTTTCAAGATCCAAAAACCGCACCGCACCGAACCGCGCTCGGTTTGTAAAAGTTCAAAACCGCACCGCACCGAAACTATGCGGTGCGGTTTAAAAATCGGTGCGGTTTGTGCGGTGCGGGCGGTTTTTGCGGTTTGCGGTTTTTTATGCTCACCCCTATTCGCAACCACCCTGAAGGAGAAGGCAAGGGATTGGTTCCACCAGCTTCCCGTAGGTTCCATCTACGCGTTCGACGATCTGCGTCGGAGCTTCCGGCTGCGATTCTCGACGTCTAAAAAGAGGAAGAAGGATGCGGAGGCTCTCTTCAAGATCAGGCAGAGGGAGGGGGAGTCCCTGGCACATTACGTGGACAGGTTCCAGGAAGAGATACACCTTGTGCAGGAGGTGCCAGGTTTCGCCCTCAAGATGGCGTTCATTGTGGGATTGAGAGACGGGTTCTTCAAGATGGACCTGAAGAGGAGGGCTCCGGTCTCCTTTGAGGAGTTGATGGAGCGAGCGGCGGAGGAGATAGAAGGGTCGGCCAACCCGGAGTTCTACAAAAGGTTGGCAAAGATGAGCGAGCCTGAGGTGAGGCAACAAGAGGGAAGAAGGAGAGAGGAACCCAGAGGTCAGGGGTTCGAGAGGCCACCTCGGAATTGGAGGTATCAGGAGCCCCACAACAGGTTGGGGTGGAGGAATCAGGAGGGACCAGCGAGAGGTCAGGAAGGAGGATACAAGGAAGGGAGATGGGGGGAGTCAATCTGGGGTGGAGGCAGGGCCCCCGACCCCCTCCTCCTCCGCGGGAGCAAGCCATGGCGGTAGGCCGAGGAAGAGGAGGAAGAGGAGCTAGAGGAGGAAGAGGAAGAGCGGGAAGAGGGGGCAGGGTGGTGTTGCCCTATTGTGACTTTCATCAGGAAGAGGGTCACGCAACGGCCACCTGCCCCGAGTTCCTGGAGATGAGGGAGAGGGGGCAGCCACGGCAGCAGCCGATCAGGATTGAGGAGGTGTTCCCAGAAGGGGAAGAGGAAAGATGTGAAGACCGGGCTGACGTAGGAGCAAGGGGGGAATCGGGGTGATTCATGGTGGGGTTGGGATAGAGGCCTCTCGCAAGAGGAGCTTCCAGGCGATGATCCGAAGGGACGTCGCGTCGACTTCCCAAACCCCACCCCCCTCGGAGAAGCTCACCTTCTCCTCGGAAGACATGCCAGATTATGAGGATCCATTCTGCGACGCCCTGGTGATCCAGACGGCGATTGAAAATTTCACGGTCTCCCGGATCCTGGTGGATAACGGGAGCTCAGTGAATGTGATCTTCAAGAAGGCCTTCGACGCGATGGAGGTGGAGAAGAAGAGGGTGCAGGCCTCCGACGGACCACTGTTTGGTTTCTCAGGGGAGCGAAAGGAGGTCGAGGGAGGCGTGGGTCTCCAAGTGACGTTAGGAGGGGTCCCAAGGAACTGCCGGTTCGTCATTGTGGACGCTCCGAGCAGCTACAATGCTATCTTCGGACGCCCTTTCATTAGTGCTTTCCGGTGCGTGCCCTCATCGTACAACCAGTGCCTGAAGTTCCATAGTGGAGGAGTCCAGGTCCGGATCCGAGGAGATGCTAAGGTGGCGAGGCAGTGCTATGTGACTGCCGTCAACACCATCTCTTGGATGGCGGAGGCTGAGAGGATGGATAAGGAGATGACGAGGTCGGAGGGGCCAGGAGAAGAAGTGGAGAAGAGAGGAGTAGAGGAAGAGGGCGGTGCCCGATAGGAGAATATGGAGGTCGCTCAGGAGGAGCAGGAGGTCGAGCCGATGGAGGTCGCTCAGGAGGAGCAGGAGGTCGAGCCGATGGAGGTCGCTCAGGAGAAGCAGGAGATCGAGCCGATGGAGGCGGAAGGAGCCGTAGAGGAAGAGGCCCGGGAGGAGGGGCGAGGAGCAAAGGGCCAATGGGAAGAGCCAACCCGGCTCGAGGCGGCAGAAGAGGTGGTAGAGATGGAGGTCATCACCCAGGAGGGAAGGGTGAAAGAGGTGCGGATCAGCGGGGGTCTCGGCCCGGAGGACAGGGTGAAGATGCTGGAGTGCATCCAGAAGAACGTGGATGTCTTCGCATGGAGCGCAGCTGATATGCCAGGCATTGAGGCGGACGTGGCTTGTCATCGTCTCAACCTCGAGCCAGGAGCCCGCCCCATCCGGCAGAAGAGAAGGACCTTCGCCAGCAAGCTCGAAGAACCAATCCGCGGGGAGGTGGCCAAGCTCCTCGAAGCAGGTTTTGTATCGGAGATCCAGTACCCAGGCTGGGTCTCCAACGTCGTAATGGTAAAAAAGGTCGATGGCCGCTGGCGTATGTGTGTGGATTTTTCATTGTTAAACAAGGTCTGCCCTAAGGATTGTTATCCCCTGCCTCGGATCGACGCGCTGGTTGACTCAGCCGTCGGTTTTTCTGTGATGAGTGTTTTGGATGCTTTTTCAGGTTATCACTAGATCAGGATGCACCCTCCGGACGTCAAATACGTCTCGTTCATCACCAGGGAGGGATGCTACTGCTATAAGATGATGCCCTTCGGGCTGAAAAATGCAGGAGCAACCTACCAGAAGATGATGGACCGGGTATTTAGGGAGCAAAGGGGAAGGAACCTGGAGGTCTACGTGGATGACCTTATGGTGAAGAGCAAGTGCGTGAACTCTCACATCCAGGACCTCGAGGAGACCTTCGCCACCCTACGCAAGTACAAGATGCGCTTGAACCCCCTGAAGTGCGTGTTCGGGGCCAGTAAGGGGAAATTCCTGGGGCACCTTCTCACCCCTTGGGGGGTAGAACCTAACCCGGACAAGGTTAAGGCCATAATGGAGCTGGGGTCGCCGCAGAACGCCAAGGAAGTTCAGCGCTTGACCGGAAGACTCGCAGGGCTGAGCAGGTTTCTCTCTCGAGCCGGGGAGAAATGCTCCCCCTTCTTCAAAACATTACGAGGTAACCAGAAGTTTGAGTGGACAAAAGAATGCGAGGAGTCCTTCCAGGCCTTGAAGAGCCAACTCACCAAGGCGCCGCTACTCCAAGGTCCCAAAGAGGGGGAGGATCTATATCTATATCTCGTGGTCGGGGCTGAGGCCGTAAGCTCCGTCCTGGTTCGGGAGGAAGGCAAGAAGCAGCTGCCCGTCTACTACGTGAGCAGGGTCCTGAGGGAAGCGGAGCTCAGATACCCGATTTTGGAGAAGTTGGCCTTTGCTCTGGTCGTCGCAGCAAGGAAGCTCAGGCCATACTTCTAGGCCCATTCAATTCAAGTAGTGACGGACCACCCTCTCCGCCAGATCATCGAAGGAGTAGAGCACTCGGGAAGGCTCGCAAAATGGTCGATAGAGCTAAGTGAATTCAACATTACCTTCGTCCCTCGACTATCCATGAAGGCGCAGGTGGTGGCCAATTTCATGGCAGATTATGTGGACGAGATGGAGGAAGATGGAGCCCCTCGTCATGTTCCGTGGAAGCTGCTGGTGGACGGGGCTTCGGGCAAGAATTCTCTCGGAGGAGGGGTGGTGCTGGAGAGTCCCCACGGGGTGAAGATCGAGCAGACACTAGTGATACACTTCCCAATCACCAACAACCAGGCGGAGTATGAGGCGGTGATCGCCGGTCTGCGGCTGGCCCAGGAGCTCGGAGTCCATGACGTGGAGGTCCTCACCGACTCGATGGTAATAGCCTCTCAGATCAGGGGAGAGTTCGAGACGAGGGAACCTGCGCTCATAAGGTACTTGGCCAAAGTGAGAGGTCTCGTGGGAACGTTCAAAACTTTCTCCATCCGGCACATCCCTCGGGAGGAGAGCACCCCGGCGGATCGGTTGGCCAAATCCGGTCCTCGAGCCGGGGGGACCCTGACAGACCTATTCCGCCCTTCGATCGAGGAGGGAGAACTCATGGAAGTGGAGCAGCGGCCCTCCTGGAAGGATCCCTTCGTCACCTTCCTTGCAACGGGAAAGTTTCCGGAGGAGGTTCCGGACCAGAGGCGCTTCCGATATAAGTCCGCCTACTACGTGCTCCATGAGGGGGACTTGTATCGGAAGACCCTCTCGGGCCTCCTGGCCTGATGCATTTCAGAGGAGGAGGTCCCAAGGATCTTGGAAGAAGTTCACTCCTGCGAGTGCGGCAGCCACTCGGGGAGCAGGATGTTGGAGGCAAGAATAATGAGGCAGGGGTACTTTTGGCCAACCCTAAGTAAAGACGCGGCAGCCTTCGCCAAGAGGTGCCAGAAGTGTCACATGTTCGCCCCGCTTCAGCTCATGCCAGCTCAGAGGCTAAAGAGTATCACGGCGCCCTGGCCATTCGCCATATGGGGGATGGACCTGGTAGGACCCTTCCCCCAAGCTAGTGGGCAGAGGAGGTTTCTCCTAGTCATGATTGACTACTTCTCAAAGTGGTTGGAGGTCAAGGCGTTGGCTAAGGTCACCTCCCAGGTAATCCGCAACTTCGTAAGGGGGGAGATCATTTGTCGACATGGGCTTCCACAGGCCATAGTCACGGATAATAGTCCGCAGTTCGCAAGCGAGGAATTCATCAGCTTCTGTGGCCAGCTGGGGATAGACCTCAGGTTTGCATCCGTTCACCATCCCAGGAGCAACGGGCAGGTGGAGGCGGCAAACAAGGTCATCGTGAACCTGCTCAAGAAGAAGGTGGAAAATCTGAAGGGCAATTGGGTGGAACAGCTTCCATCGGTCCTGTGGGCCCTAAGAACTACCCCCAGCACCGCCACAGGAGAGACCCCTTTCAAGCTCTCTCACGGCTGCGAGGCCGTCATCCCCATAGAGTTCGAGGTTATGACACCACGGGTAAAGGCCGCCGCAAGTGGAGAGGAAGATTGGAGAGCCGAGAACGAGGAGGAGTTGCGGCTCTCTCTCGACCTCATCGAAGAAGCTCGGGACCTAACAGCCATTCGCCAAGAAGAGGTCAAGCGGCGGATGGCCAAGTACTTCGACAAGCACATCAGGGTCAAGCAGTTCGAGAAGGGAGATCTGGTGCTCAAGAAGGTCGACGCGGCTGGGAGGTCCGCCGCGGTGGGGAAACTTAACCCCAACTGGGAAGGTCCCTATGTCGTGGAAGAGGCACTAAAGTCTGGGGGGTATCGCCTTCAGAATATGGAGGGCCAACCTCTCAGCCACACATGGAGTGGCGACGACCTTAAACGCTTCTATCTCTAGCACTATGTAATGACAGTGTTTTTGAATAAGAATATTTTGTTTAAACTATGTGTATGAAAGTGATGCTGCAGCTTGTAGGAAAGACTCTGAAAGCTCCAAAAATGGCCCCGAGCAGACCCGCTGTCCAGGCTCTCATCTAGCTGGCAGGTCCGAAGGCTCACTCGGTGGCAGGTTCCAAGGTGTTGAGAGATGGCCCCGAGCGGACCCGCTGTCCAGGCTCTCATCTAGCTGGCAGGTCCGAAGGCTCACTCGGTGGCTGGTTCCAAGGTGTTGAGAGATGGCCCCGAGCAGACCCGCTGTCCAGGCTCTCATCTAGCTGGCAGGTCCGAAGGCTCACTCGGTGGCAGGTTCCAAGGTGTTGAGAAATGGCCCCGAGCAGACCCGCTGTCCAGGCTCTCATCTAACTGGCAGGTCCGAAGGCTCACTCGGTGGCAGGTTCCAAGGTGTTAAGAAATGGCCCCGAGCAGACCCGCTGTCCAGGCTCTCATCTAGCTGGCAGGTCCGAAGGCTCACTCGGTGGCAGGTTCCAAGGTGTTGAGAGATGGCCCCGAGCAGACCCGCTGTCCAGGCTCTCATCTAGCTGGCAGGTCCGAAGGCTCACTCGGTGGCAGGTTCCAAGGTGTTGAGAAATGGCCCCGAGCAGACCCGCTGTGCAGGCTCTCATCTAGCTGGCAGGTCCGAAGGCTCACTCGGTGGCAGGTTCTAAGTTCTCAAGGGTGGATCTCGAGAGCACTCGCAGGGACCACGCGCCAGTAAGGTAATCTCACCACTCTTCCTGACTACCTAAGCGAAACCCCGGTCTGGGCGAATGGTAAGGAGGCGCGAGTGGGGCAGGAAGCGGGAAGTCGAAAAGGGGCGGCACACCTAAGTCATCTTCGAGCATTCGCTGGGTGGCCAGGACGGTCGCACTACGACCTAGCGTCCTAATGAGCCTAGCAAGATATAGCGGCGAATGAGAAAAAAATTGAGATAGCACAAAAATTGAGATAGCGCAAAAATTGTAATCAATATATATATCTTTCAAGGGCACTCGCCCAATTCATGATTACATTCAAAATGGTAAGTAAAAAAGAAAGCAAAAATTACAAGGGGTCCATCTCAAGGGTCGGCAGGCTTCTCGCCAGGAGATCCGCCGCTTTCGTCTGAATCCAGGAGGAGAGCATCTTCTCACGGCTCGCCATCCTCGTCTTCCGGGAAAGGAATGGGGATGTAGAGCTCGGGAACAACCTGACGGGCAGAAAGGCATTCGGCCTCCTCCTTCAGGTACCCAGCCTGCCGCAGCACCTGCAGCGCGTGTTTCACAGCGCTTTGAGCATTCTCCTGCATCAGCTGCTCTAGCTCATGGTGGGGATAAAAATGCCCCCTGCTTCCTGAGGCGAGTGCCAAGGCATCGGCTTCTCGCGCCTGCTGGACCTCGGCCTTAGCCAGCCGGACTTCCTCCTCAAGATTGCCTACTCGCGCGCGAAGCATCTCGGCGATCATAGCGTCCTGAGAAAACGAAGATGGTGAGAAGAAAGTGCGGCAATCATCAACGGTCATTCGCGGGGAGGAGGGAGGACGGAAATATACCTCTCTGACGGGACGGCTGGCGAGAAGGGCTTCCGCAGCTGCCAACTTCGTCTTGAGTTCCTGCGCCTCGGCCGAAACAAGGGCCCTGGTCCCCTCGACCTCGGCCAGACTCCGCGCCAGACTGATGCTCCGGCGCGAAGACATGTGCGCGAGCTCAAGGGCCCGCAGTAGGGCTCGGGCGGTCTCGTGGGCGAGAACCTGAGTCTTCTCGGCATCGTCACGGCCATAGAGGGCATACGCCATGGCGTGGGCCTCGACGGTAGCGACATCGCTCTCTATCCAAATCGAATGGAGGGTGGAGAGCGAAACCCGGTTAGCGTTTCTGTCCCACTTCAGTAGAGGAGCCCCCGAGGGATCCACGTACTTCTCGCCATTTGCGAAGTTCCGGTGGTCCCTGGGCAACGGAGGCGGCGGCAACGACGATCCCGCCTGGATCCCAGTCCCGTCTGGCACACCCGACCCCAAGGCTTGGGCCGGCGCATCTGCCCCCTGGGTTAGGGCCGGCGCGCCCGTCCCCAGGGTTTGGGTCGGAGCACTCGCCCCTGGGGTCTCGCCCAAAATCCCCTTCCCCTTGGCGGAAGGACTTCTCGGCTTCTTGAAAGAAGAGGAAGTGAGCGCCCCGGGTTTTCGTTTCCGACCGCTAGGTTTGGAGGAGGAAGGTTCCTCCCGGCAGGCATCCGCGGCGGCCTGTGCAAAGGATACGGAAACCCCAGGAGGTCGCGGCGGGTGAAGGGGAAAATTACGCACACCTGCATAAGAACACGAATGATTTAGCGAATAACGTAAGAACCGCCAAGCCGAAACGAATGCAGAAGGTCTCGAAAGCTTACCCTCACCCTGTGGAATGGGCGGGAGCGAGTTGACGTTTCGCCGGAGATAGACGAGGTCCATCCCGTGCTCCAGAATGTATTGGTGGAGTTTGGCCTCGTGCCCCCCTAAGGTCGGGGGGCGGAAGGTTGACTCCGCCTCCTGCACCGGGGCGAGAAGTGTGTTTCCCAGGCTCCCGCTGACGAAGATGAAGCGGGGAACCCAGTCGTGGTTTTTGTTCGGGAGCCCGTAATGCTTGAGTGGACTTAGACCCGAGAAGAAGGAGATGCCGTGAGTGCAGCGGAAGGTGTACAGCTTGCGGAAGACGGGTAGCGAGAACTCGATCACCTCTTCTCGCAGGTAGCTCGCGTACCCGACCAGCATGGCAATGGAGTTGGGGTTGAGCTGGCCGGGCACGACCCCGTAGTACCTGAAGGTCTGGCGGAGTTCCGGCCAGATGGGAAGGCGAAACCCCACCTCGAAGTGCTCTAGCGGGATCGCGAGAGCAAAGGGCGAGATGGAGTTTAGGCGCTCTTCCGGCCTGGGCTTTCGCGCCTCGAACCCCGGCGGAATGTAATCCGCGACAGCGGTCAAGTAAGCCTCTTCGGAGAGGTCGCAGGAGTCGAAAGTGTGGTTGACGAATGCGCTGGCGCACCTGGCCCTACCTTCCGCATCACCACCCATTTCGCGAATGTCGAAGGAGAAGGGAGCAGCAGAGAAGAGAGAAGCGCGAGTGCTAGCGCGAGGAAAGAGAGGGAGCGGATGGCAAGGTATTTAATACGGTAGTTGAAAGGCCCATTTATAGAAGAACCAAACGGCGTTTGGGCTTTCGAGGCAACGAGTGTGCGGATAACAGTCCGCGGCAGCACGACGCCTCGAAACCCGGGCCGATCCCTCTCGCCCATTAATGGCGAATGCCCTGTGGCTATTCGCTCGATGGCTACGCGAAAGAGTTAAAAAAGCACGCGGCAATAGCATATCATTCGGCAATACCCAGGCAAACTATGAGAGAAACAGAAAGCGAGAAATAGAGCATTCGCAAACATAGAGTATAAAATTATTAGACAAATATAAAAAAGTCCAGCATCCGCAACACAGACAACTAGGAAAGAAAAAACAGGAGGGGCGAATGTCGAGTAGATCAGAACTCCTCCCAGACCCACCGACCCCGCCTTCGCGACCCAGCCTCCAGGGGCATTCGCGGGCGGTAGTACGCGAGCATGTTGGTGATCTCATGGGAAGCCAGTTGGAGTTGGTCCCGGGCTCGCGCGGCGTGTCTTCCGGGAGATAGCTCCCCCCCTTCACTCCCCAGGCGCTCCACCGTCGCGAGAAGGCGCGAGTAGTCCCGCCGAAGGTCCTTTAACTCGCGCGTGACTCCCAGCCGCACATCATCCACCTGGCCGGCGACGTTCCGCTGGATGTGGATGAGCTTCCCCAAGACCTCCGCGATCCGCTCCTTCAGGGTCGCGTGATCTGAGGAGTCGCCCAGGAAGTCAGCGAGATCCCCAGGGGAGGGGAGAGGCGAGAGCATCCCCTCTTCCCCCTCGTTGTAGGACTCAAGGGGGGAGGCTTCCCGATAGCCTGCGAAATCACAACTAGGTCAGTTGCGGTAAAATAAGCGAGTACGATAAAGGCAGGTGGAATCTTCGTACCTGAGTCCCGGGGTCTGGAGGAGTATTCGCCGGAGACTCCGAAGCGGTCTCGCCTCTTTGACGATTCAGCCGAATCGCCTTGGCTCGACGCGAGACGTAGGGGGCACTCGGATCCCGTTTAGACATAAGCCAGGGAGCAAACTTGGCGGCCTTGGGGGCGGTTACACTTTGGGCCGCAGCCAGGCGCTCGATCATCTCCTTCGAGAGGGGTTTCGCGGAAGGTTTGTAGGGAGACATTAATGTCGGCGAAAGGCCAAGGAAGAGAAGAAGCTCCGAATCGAGGAATGAAAGCGTTCCAGGAGAATCTAGCATGAAGAGATATATATAGGATGACGGTGGGGCCCACAGAATCTTATGAGGTCCAGTCAGCAAGCGCTCACCGAATACAGGGTTGGACTGTTCTTTCCGAGCGTAGGAACTGCTCGCAAAGAGCGGGGATTGCGTACAACCCGTATTCGCCGAGTGGGTCCCTCAAGCCAACTGGCGAGACCTGGGTCAGCCAGATCATTCGCCCAGGCTAAGGAAGGTGGAGAGATCCCCGGATTAGTGGGGGTGCGCTGCAGGCGAGAAGGAGTTCGGCGAGTGGTGCCCTCACGGACCACTCGCTCAGTAGCATGGGCACTCGCCCAGCTGAGCGGGAGATCGGCGAGTGGTGCCCTCACGGACCACTCGCCCCAAAGGTTTTGAGGGGAAAATGACCATAATACCCCTGGTGGGCTGCGAATAGCCCTTCAGAACAGCGGAGTTAGGCTATCAGCAGACCAATTTGGGGTGCGATTAGTAAAATTAAAAGGCGGATTCAGGCTATTTGCAGACCAGCCTAGGAAAAACTATAAATAGACCCTTAAGGGCACCTTGGAGGGGATCCGATTTTAGAGAATCCTCTCCTCCAGGCTAGTTTTTGGTCGGCTGCTAGTGCCCTCCAAGGTGCCCGGTTGAGCTCTGGTTTGGGAGGGGAAGCTCTCTAAGATCTTCCGGGTGTGTGGCGGGACCTCCTCGCTTCAGCCTTGGGTCTTTTCTTATTCTCACATCCGCCGTCAAGAGAGTCTCGTGAAGGAGAAGTAAGCATCGGCTGCACCCCCAGTGGGTCCGAACTCAAGAGACCTGTTGCAGGTTTCAACACTACCCATCCATTGCCTCCTTCTTAACCCTCATCCGCAGCCCCCACAGTCAGTAAAGCATTGTTCATCCGCAGAAACAATGTTCATCTGCAGCACTGTTCACCTGAACACTGTTCACCCACGGCACTGTTCATCCGCCAGCCCTCTACCAATCCCATAGCCACCACCTCCTCCAGATCCGCCACCCCCAAGCCACCATCTCCCTCCCCTCTGTGGATCCACTTCTAAATAACCTACAAACCCTAGAACATTTCCGATCTAGAGTTGTAAACCCAATCCGTTATTTCCACCGTCATACATGTTTCCGTAGCCCGAATCCGCTCTCAAACATCGGATCTACTCACACCTTACCCAGATTTACTTCCTAGTGGCCGGATCTAACCATTTCCGGCCCGATCTCCCCATTTTCCACCAAGGACAGTCACCACCATTATCGTCGCGCCTCCGGTTCCACCTTCGATCGCCGATCTACGCATCCGGATCCAAAGTCGTCATTGCCCCGGTCATTGCAAATTATAAGAGCACCGCAACAAAGTTCTACAAGTACGAATCTGTTACGCCCCCGGACGAGGCGAGGCTATTTGGTCAACATTACAAGCGACGGCCAAGGCATATTAAAAGCGACAACGGGGCTGAACCAATTGGTTCAGCCCCCTCTTCTTAAAAGCTCGGCCCAAGGGGGTTGAACCACATTTTGTTCAACCCCATAGGGGCCGCCCGGCCCCCTTGGTTGGCCGGCTTTGGGTCCGGGGTTATATATAACCCGGACCCCTCTCTATCAAGGATGCAAGAATTATTCCAAGGTATTTTCCCTCTCCCTCTTCTCTTTCAAACCCTAGCCGTCTACTTTCTTCATCTTCTTCTAGATTTCTCTCGTTCTCTAGTTAGTTCATAACATTTGGTATCAGAGGATTCCTTCCTCCATCATGGTGACTACATGCTTGCAAGACGAGAATGGTCGTTTGGAAACCCTAGAGGAGAATGTGGTGGGGCTTACCGATTCGGTGGCCGCCATCGAAGAAAATGTCAAAACCTCCGCTCAAAGGTTGGAAGAGCGAATCGATGGCCGCTTGAACGATATCATGGCCCTATTTGCGCAAAATTTGAAGGGGAAGGCGGTGGCGGAGGAGGATCCGGGCGGATCTACGGGAATGAGGCCGGAAATGCCCTGGAACGGCGGATCGGGTGCGTGTAACGCCGGATCGGGCGCTGGAAGGGTCGGATCGGCAAGTGACGGCCACGGCTTGGCCGGATCGGGGGCGGCGAACACCGTGAGGGCCGGATCGGCCACTGGCGGCGGCGGCTGGGCCGGATCAGGAGCGGTGAACAGCGGAGAAGCCGGATCTGGCGCGGCAGGCTACGGAGGGGGCGGATCCTTCCCAGGCGGCTACGGCGGGGTCGGAATGGGAGCGGCGGCCTCCGTGGGGCCCGGACCTGGAGCGGCGAGCCACGGGGTGGCCGGATTTGGCACGGGTGGCTTCGACATGGTCGGGGGTGGCGTCAGAATGGCGGAACCTCTTCCGGCAAGCATGGTGAGGGCTGGATTTGTGCAGGCAAGTATGGGGATGACCGGTAATTGTGGCTTTGTGAGAGTTGGTGTAATGGGTGTTGATGGAAGGGGTGGAATTGGTGTTGATGGAAGGGGTGGGGCTTTTACCGAGCACGTTCCTTGGAGGCAAGGTCGGGATGGGTTGTTACCTCCACCGATAGGACGAGGGCAGCCACCGGGCTTGGGGAGAGGGGTGCAGTGGGGAGAAAGGGTACCTCTCCACCACGGTGCTCCGATGGCGGAATAGTTCCAACAGTTCCCAGGCGTAGAGGGGGAACGCGCTGATCCACGAAGACAAGAGGCCGGGTGGCGTGGACAGGCCTGCTACAGGCCGTACATGCCTCCAAAATTGACTCGGATGAATTTCCCTCGGTACAATGGGGGCGACGCCTTGGAATGGGTACAAAAAGCTGAGTTGTTTTTCAGTTATCAGGAGGTGCCGGAAGCTCAATGGGTGCAGCTCGCATCCTTCCATCTGGAGGACGACGCTTTTCAGTGGACACAGTGGTTCCTGCGGGGACGGGATTATGTGTCGTGGGAGGAGTTTGTTGAAGGGTTCACGGCCCGGTTCGGGCCTCTGGAATTTGAGGACTTTGAGGCTCTTTTGCAGAAGCTACGTCAAAGAGGTACGGTGATGGAGTACAGGACGGAATTTGAGAAGTTGGCAAACCGGGTGCAGTGGGAAGAGAAGACACTCCTCAGCTGTTTTGTGTCAGGACTGAAGGAACACTTACGCGATGAGGTTCATGCCTACATGCCCCGTAGTCTGAACCACGCGATCAGTTTGGCACGCATCCAAGAAGAACGGTTCAACAGACAACGAGCCCGCAGTACAGCGAAGCATATTACGACACCTGCCGCTCCCAGGAGGGACCCTCCAGTGGCCGGCCGACCGACGGTGACACGGTTGTCTTGGAACGAGTTACAAGCAAGGAAGGAGAAGGGTCTTTGCTTTAATTGTGACGAGAAATTCACGTCAAGTCACAAGTGCCAAAAGGTTCAAGTCTTTATGTTGCACCAGGAGGATCAGCTTGAGGGGGACGTGCGTCTGGAGGAGGAGTTGGAGTCTGAGGGGGACTTAGATTTGACGGAGTTGGGTGTGTCCATACATGCCATGGAAGGGTGCAATCCCCCTCCGCTTACTATGCGGCTGGCGGGACGGATTCGGCAGGAGAGGGTGACTATTCTGGTAGACAGCGGGAGTACTCACAATTTTATTCATCCAGATGTGGCACAGAAGGTGGGGCACGTGATTGATACAGGAGTTGCGTTCCAGGTTATGGTCGCAGACGGCGGCAAATTACAGTGCCAGGGCGTGCTGAAGACGGTGGAGCTTCGGATGCAGGGCTATGTGGGGTGCACGGATGTCTATCTCTTACCAATCCGGGGCTCAGATATGGTGCTGGGAGTGCAGTGGTTGCAGCAGTTGAGGAGGGTGACTTTTGATTGGGACCAGATGACGATGGAGTTCTTGCAGGGGGAGCGACAGTTCTGTTTGAAAGGGCTCCGATCTTCTCCGGTCAAAGAGCTTTCCCTTCGCAGCTTACAGCAGCTTGAGGAGTCCAGTAGTCTGATGGCAGTTCTGTTGGGAGTGAGGTCTGATGAGGAAGGACCGACTGAGGTCCCTGTCCAGATGCGTGCGTTGGTCGAGGAGTATGATGACATCTTTCAGGAGCCGAGTACACTTCCACCGTCACGATTCCGTGATCATTAGATTGTGCTAAAGACCGGGGCGGAACCGCCCAATATTCGTCCCTACAGATATCCCCACATGCAGAAGGCGGAAATCGAGCGCAGTGTGAAGGAGATGCTTGATGCGGGTATCATACGCCCTAGTACCAGTTCCTTTTCGGCACCGATTATTCTGGTTAAAAAGAAAGACGGATTCTGGCGATTTTGTGTGGATTACCGTGCCTTGAACAGCGTTACCGTAAAGGACAAGTTTCTGATTCCCGTGATTGAGGAGCTGTTGGACGAGTTGAATGGGGCGACTCGGTTCACGAAGCTGGATTTGCGATCTGGCTATTATCAGATTCTTATGAACGGGGAGGACGTTCATAAGACAGCTTTCAGGACTCATGACGGCCACTACGAGTTCTTAGTGATGGCGAATGGGTTGACAGGTGGACCGTCTACTTTTCAGGCCAACATGAACGAGATCTTTCGCCCACTTCTGCGGCACTTCGTCTTGATCTTCTTTGATGACATTCTGATCTACTGCGCCACGTGGGAGGATCATTTACGTCATGTGGCTCAGGTCTTTTCTATTCTTCGACACCACAAGCTATATGCTAAGAGGTCCAAGTGTTCTTTTGGACAACAGGAAGTGGAGTACTTGGGGCATCTGGTTTCAGCTGAAGGGGTGAAGGCCGACCCCCGGAAGATCGAGAGCATGATTTCTTGGCCACGGCCTCAGACCATTCGGGCGCTGCGGGGGTTCTTGGGCCTCACTGGTTACTACCGGCGCTTTGTACGGGATTATGGGAAGATTGCTCGGCCACTTACACAGCTGCTACAGAAGGATGCTTTCTCGTGGCAGGATGAGGCAGAGACCGCTTTTCAGGCGCTGAAGCGGGCGATGACGACGACTCCAGTGCTGGCACTTCCGGATTTCTCTAAGGAGTTTGTGGTGGAGACGGATGCCTCAGGAGTGGGATTGGGTGCGGTCTTGATGCAGGACGGATGTCCGATCGCCTTCTACAGTAAGGCTTTGGCCCCATGGACGCTGGGGCTTTCGGTGTATGAAAAGGAAATGTTGGTCGTTGTTCATGCGGTGGCTTTATGGCGCCCATACCTGCTGGGACGTCATTTTAAAATACGAACAGATCATCAGAGCTTGAAACATTTTCTGGAGCCGCGGATCTCTTCTCCCCTTCAACAGAAGTGGGTCACAAAGTTGTTGGGATATGATTATGAGATTGTGTATCGTCCTGGGAAGGACAATCGGGTGGTTGACGCCCTCTCCCGCTTACCTGAGGGTGCCTTGGGGCATATTTCTATGCCATAGTTGGAGTCGTTGGATGAGATTCAGGACGAGGTGCAGCGAGATCCCGAGTTACAGGCTATTGTGGAGGACCTGCGGCAGGCTCGTGAGGCAGCCCTAGGTTATCACTTACAAAATGACCGACTATATTATCAGGGACGCGTGGTCATTCCTGCTCAGTCAGCTTGGAGGACAGTGATGATGCATGAGTTCCATTCGTCGCCGACGGGCGGTCACGCCGGCATTCTTCGCACTCTCCAGCGGGCCCGGGCAAATGTATTTTGGAAGGGGATGCGCCGCGACATTCAGGACTTTGTGCAGAAATGTGATGTGTGCCAGAGGCAGAAATATGAGACTACTTCTCCAGTCGGGCTACTCACCCCCTTGGAGAATCCGCATCAGATCTGGGATACGGTTTCTATGGACTTCATCGATGGGTTGCCAAAGTCGAAGGGTAAAACAGTTATCATGGTCGTGGTGGACAAGTTGTCTAAGTATGGGCACTTTCTTGCTCTGAGCCACCCTTACACCGGCGAGTCTGTGGCGGCTTTGTTTGTTCGGGAGATTGTTCGATTACATGGGATTCCCCGGGCGATCATTTCCGATCGGGACCCTACATTTGTTGGTAGATTTTGCAAGGAACTCTTTCGATTGCAAGGGACTTCCTTACGTTTCAGCACGGCTCACCATCCTCAGACCGATGGGCAGACGGAGGTTTTAAATCGAGGCGTGGAAACTTACCTGCGTTGCTTTGTCATGGATGAGCCGAGGACGTGGACCAGCTGGCTACATTGGGCGGAGTACTGCTTCAACACTTCGTATCACTCAGCTAGCAAGCTCAATCCTTTTGAGGTCGTGTATGGTCGGCCACCTCCTTCATTGAGCAGTTATGAACCAGGCAGCACCGTGGTGGCAGCAGTGGATAGAGCACTCTGTGATCGTGACCGGACCCTCGCCACCTTGCGCGAGAATCTTCGAGCGGCACAGGATCGTATGTAGGCACGGGCAGATCGGCATAGGACTGAGAGAGAGTTTCAGGTGGGGGAGGAGGTTTTCCTCAAACTTCGCCCTTATCTGCAGTTGTCTGTGGCGCAGAGGACCAATCAGAAGCTGGCACCCCGCTACTATGGGCCATTTCGGATCACGCGGCGGGTCGGGCCAGTTGCTTATACGTTGGCGTTACCCGAGGGTTCAAGGATTCATCCTACCTTTCATGTCTCTTTGTTAAAGCGGAAGCTTGGTGATGCTGTTCAAGTCTTTCCCGTTCTGCCCGAGGCTACTAGTGGAGGTGAACTGCGCCCTATTCCGGAAGATATACTGTTGATCAAGTGGAAACGTCGGGGCACAGCGTACTGTCCAGAGTTGTTGGTCAAATGGAAGGATCTCTCAGCGGAGCACAATACTTGGGTGGATTTGCTGGAGTTTCGGGAGCTTTACCCCGATTACCACCTTGAGGACAAGCTGACTTTTGATGGGGAAGGGAATGTTACGCCCCCGGACGAGGCGAGGCTATTTGGTCAACATTACAAGCGACGACCAAGGCGTATTAAAGGCGACAACGGGGCTGAACCAATTGGTTCAGCCCCCTCTTCTTAAAAGCTCGGCCCAAGGGGGTTGAACCACATTTGGTTCAACCCCATAGGGGCCGGCCGGCCCCCTTGGTTGGTCGGCCTTGGGTCCGGGGTTATATATAACCCGGACCCCTCTCTATCAAGGATGCAAGAATTATTCCAAGGTATTTTTCCTCTCCCTCTTCTCTTTCAAACCCTAGCCGTCTACTTTCTTCTTCTTCTTCTAGATTTCTCTCGTTCTCTAGTTAGTTCATAACAGAATCCAAGTAAAGCACGAAAACAATCCAATAATAATGAAGATTCAAATTTTCCAATACATGAGAGACTCACCAAAGTAGCGGTCTGACCGGGGCAATGACGGCCTAACATCCTCCTACTCATCCTATTAGTCTGATAGTTCTGACTCCGCCTTTGCCTCCTCGTCCTCCTCCTTTGCAGGTCTATATTTGGAGACGCAGGGTCACAAACACGCAGGCTTCGTCCATCATACCAGATCCACCACCAGATCCATTTTCTGGTCCTCAAGGTAATCGTGGGTCCACTCAGCATCCTCTATCTCATTTTTTGACTTATGACTCTTTGTCTTCTTCGCATAGAGCATTTGTCACCTCTTTATCTTCCATGTTCATCCCCTCTTCTTGGCAGGAAGCTTTGGGGCACCAAAAGTGGAAGGAAGCCACACTTGAAGAAATTATGGCTCTCGAAAAAAATTGCATGTGCAATCTAGTTCATCTTCATCAAGGAAATATTGTTGTTGGGTGTAAGTGGATCTTCTCAGTGAAGCAAAACCCTCAGGAACTTGTTGAACGTTACAAAGCTAGATTGGTGTCCATAGGCTATGCTTAGACTGCTGGGATTGACTATCAGGAAACCATTGCTCCAGTAGCAAAGATGAATTCCATTGGAATTATACTTTCATATGCTGCATGCAAAGGATGGAATCTCAGTCAGTTAGACGTGAAGAATGTCTTCCTCCATGGGGATTTAGGAGAGGAGGTATATGTCTCTACCTACAGGTCTTGCCGCTGAAGGATCTGAGTGAAAGGTCTGCAGGTTGAAGAAGACTCTTTATGACCTAAAACAATCTCCTAGTGTCTGGTTTGGAAGGTTCCATAGAGCCATGATGACATTTGGTTACACTCAGAGTAATGTCAATCACACCTTGTTTATAAAGCACATGCAAGGAAAACTGACTGCTCTTATTATCTATGTGGACGACATTGTCATAACTGGGGATGACATAGAGGAGATCCAAAGTTTGAAGACAAGACTAGCAAACGAATTTGAGGTAAAAGATCTCGGGAATCTTAAGTACTTCCTTGACATTGAAGTCGACAGACCCAAGCACGGGATCTTCATCTCTTAGAGAAAGTACATTCTTCACTTGCTCGAGACATCAAGGATGAGTGGGTGTAGACCTGCTGACACCCCAATTGAAGCCAGCCATAAATTGGGGAGAGATAATGGAGAAGTTATTGTGGGCATCGTTGGTTTCAACGGCTGGTAGGGAGGATTATCTACCTATTCCCATACCCGCTCAGATATTTCTTATGTTGTTGGGGTTATCAGTCAATGCATGCATTCCCCTAAGTCTCGCCACTTGGATGCCACCCACCGGATCTTAAGATATCTTAAATCCTCTCCAGGGCGAGGTATCTTGTTCACCCCAAGTAAAGATTTAACCATTGAAGTTTTCACATAGGCTGACTGGGCGGGATTTGTTGATGACCGAAGATCCACCTCTGGATATTGCTCCCTAGCTATAGGTAATTTGGTAACCTGGAGGAGCAAAAAACAACATGTGGTTGTCAGGTCTATTGCTGAAGCAGAATTCAGAGTTGTCTCATGGGATATGTGAAGGAATGTGGATTCGGTCCATTATGTGTGAACTTCGAATTCAAAGCAGGGATCCTATCAGACTTTATTGTGACAACAAGGCGGTCATCAGTATTGTGCACAATCCTGTTAAACATGACCGCACTAAACAAGTTGAAGACAGACACTTTATCAAAGAAAACATAATAAGGGGAATGGTGAGCACAGTTGTCAGGATCGAGATCCTAGGTGGGATCGTTTTGCTAGTTGGATCAGATCGGATCGAGGATCGTAAGATCCTACTACATTCATAAAGTAAGACTTAAACAATTAAATTGAATTTGGTATCATCCAATTACGCAAACAATCAACAAAAAAAATTATAAAACTAATCAATTGTTGAATAATTACATCAAAATTTAAAAGAAAGCAAATGAAGTGAACTAAAAAAATAGCATAGTTATAACTTATAAGTTCTACCATATGTGGTTGGCAGTGCAGAAAGGTTTTTCATTTGTTAAGATTGAAATGTGGTCGGCAGTATTATCTCAAATAACTGCAAGAATACATTCAAATAACAGAGCAGTGCGAGAACTGATTTAATCATTACTAGTGAGAATTGGAAAATCTGATTCAATCATTACTAGTGAGAATTGGAAAATGGCATCTAAGTTTTAGGAGATATTGTACCTTTGTTCTTACATCTGAGTACTATAAGAAACAAGAAGGCATGACTCTTAGATAGTAGTAGCACACATGATTCTATGTAATATCTTGAAAGAAAAGTGTCAGGAAAATTACCGATCGGAACGGCGGAACGGCGGCGCTGGAGAGAGCTGGATGACAGCAGGAAAGGGCTGAACGACGCCGGAATAGCAGATTTGGAGTGGACCGGGTGGAGCACCTCCGGAGAGAGCACAAAATCAGCGGTACTTCGTCGGAGCGCACAAAGAAGAAGAATAGGGGTTTTGGAAGACGTAGATGTGACTTGCGAGACGCGAGAGTTAGGAAATAAAAGAGGCGCTCAGTTTTTAATTAGGCACGCTCCGCCTTCGTTAGGATCGCGCATGGATCGCGATCATAACGATCCTACGATCCCATAAGCGATCACGTGTGATCAAAGCCGGATTTCGATCCGGATCATGACTCGGTTCGAAATTCAAAATCTGGATCGTAGGATCATGCGATCCTACGATCCGGATCGCGATCCTGACAAGCTTGGTGGTGAGCACGCCATTTATCCCCTCTGATCAACAGTTGGCTGATGTTCTTTCTAAAGGGTTGAGTCAAAGGGCCTTTGAGAATATTATAGGCAAGTTACGTTTGACAGACATCACAAGCCCAACTTGAGGTGAAGTGTTGGAGTTTATGAATTGTTTTATTATTTCCCCCATGTATTTTACATGTATTTTACTTGTATTTCAGTTGTATTCCCACTCCTATACATTAAGGAGTGTAAAACTAAATGAAGAGAAATCCAGTTTTCTATTTTCCAACACATTTTAATATGGATATTTCAGTTGAATCATTTAAGGGTAAGTGTGGCACATGACATGCAAATTTAGTTAATTTCACACTAGTGTTTGATCTAGGAACTCATTATTCTACTGACAAACAACTATGGAGTTACCATTGTTGGAGGTTATGGCTCCGTGTGGCATGGCGTTTTTTCTCCGGTGAGTTTGGACATAAACGTCACCATCATAAAATGTATGTTTGGCATGACAACAGTTATGGCTGCCACTAAGAAAAAAACTAGTTTTGAACATAAAAGTGGATGAAGTTCTTTAGGTGAGATCGAGCGTTCACGAACGATGGCTCATAACCACCGTGTTCACGACCCCCACCGCCACGTCAAACGAAGCCTACATATATTATTACCATTTGTCATATCAAGCTCTCAACTTTCAATAATAAATGAAGTATTTCATCAACTCACCTTGCATCAACACATTGTTTTGAGGCTATAATATGTTATTATCACTTTGTCAGATCAATCTTATGCGGTCAACAGAGCTTGTTGATCCATGCATGCCTCGACTACCCATCAATCGAAGGCTATCAAAATGATATTAAGTTACAACAAAGGAAAAATACATTGCTCCATGTGGCTGCTGCCTACCATAAGCAGATATCTCATCATATATTTTGATTCAAGCTGGAAAATAGACCTGCTTGATCGAAGATCTACTTGTGTACACAGTCCTCCTTGGCAATAATGCCCTCTCCTGGTCAATTAAAGGTTGTACCCAGGTCGAGTACAGAGGTTAAGTATTGCATCATTGCCTTCATTGTCAGCTAGATAGTCTAACTACTCAGGAAACTACATGTTACAATTAATCAAAGTGCTTGACTTTGCTCTTGAACAAAGTGAAAGAAATTGACTCAAAGTTCTCAAGACAAGCCTCCCCACGAGAAGGCCACTTACAATAAGATCCAAGTGTCATGTCACTAAGGGTCCGTTTGGCACGGCGGTCGTGAACACGGTGGCTACGAACCGTCGTTCATGAATGCCCGACCTCACCTAAGGAACTCAATCAAATTTTATGTTCAAAACTAGTTTTTTGTTGTTGTGATCATAACCGTTGTCATGTCAAAAGCATAATTTATGATTGTAATGTTTTTGTCCAAACTCACCGGAGCAAAAACGCCTCGCCAAACCAACCCTAAATTGTTGTTAAGCTTGTGATGGGATATCAAGATTCAAAAATAACTATCTTCTGCTTAGGCTACCAATCTTTGTTAACTATACTCTATCCTTGGAACATTATTTATGTCCCTACTCATAAAAAATAAACCGAGCCATTTCCTCCACTCTAGACGAATATATTTTACATTATGCACCAAGAAATATTTTGATTGTTAACCATATTCTATACTTGGAAAAGTATTATGTCTCTACTCATAATATATAGACAGGGGCACTTCTTCATCAATCTAAGAGAAGATATTTTATATCATGCACCAACAACTACTTTGCTAAACAGCCTATCAGTTATCACTGATAGCTCAGGCAACTTCTCCTGTCGCATGCAGCATCCTTTTTTCAATTTGTTTTTCAAATGCTTAGGTTTTGTTTGGGGCAGCAGTGGCGGTGGAAAAAGCAGTGGTGGAATTAGAGCTATCCAGAAAGCAGTTTTAAAAAAACGAGAAGGAAGAAAGGCAGATCGTCAATGGTCGCCCTGTTGGACCGGCTGCTCAAAAAAACCCCAAAACACCTTTCTTGAAAAAATTCATTTGAAAAACCTTCTCATCCAAACAACATAAAAAGGGCGCCGGTGGTGGTAAAAGAGCTTTTTCACCGCCACCACCGCCCCAAAAAGAGCCTTAGGCGTTAGAGAATTGAAGAAACATACAGGACTCAAAGATTGAGCATGTCCCAATAAGATTGTAAATATTGGAAATTAACCAGTATATGCATAGGAACACAAGCAGGTAGAGAGACCGAATAAGATACGATAAAACACAATTCATATTAAAACTTGATTGGATTTGTATGAGCACAAGAAAATGGTTTGGATCTAATCAGATACCTACGATGGGAATGATAAGCTTGCAGACCTCAATAAAGGGTTTGGTGAACATCTCCCCTTCCTTGGACCTGACATTCTTCATCCCTTCTACGGCGGCTATCAGTGGAGAGCTCGACATATTCCAATAGATCAAATAAATATCACCTGCTAACGATGTAAGCGATTATTGAGGAGAAAGTATTTCATCAATGGAGGTTGATCAATTGACCGGAGGCAAGATTCCGTGACCCTAATTTGAAATTTAGTGAGAAGGTCTTCGGAAAAGGGAAGAAAGGGAGTAAGTTGTTACACTGGTGTATGATTAATACCGCGCGAGAAAGGGATTGGACAGGCTGATCTATCAATGGAGTCTCTCGTCTTTCTTGTTCGTCCCCTTCCCCGGAAGTTGGATGGGACATGGCGGCAGCTTCCATTTCCAGCTCCGAAATTGCAGGAATGTTTTTAGGGTAAGCAGAGGACGGGGGCAAAGGTTTTGAAATGAACCGAAGCTTTATTAAAAGATTTTTTAATTTTAATATATTCTATATATTAATTTTAGGGAGTTGTTAAAGGCACCACAGTTTTGACTAGGTGCACGACACGTTTTCCTAATTTTTTGCGTCTTCTAGAAATAAGTGACGGGATATACAATTTTCGTGTTGAACATTTTTCCTAAAAATGCATGTACAAGGCGTACTTTGGAAATACGCTCAGGTTTTGCGCCTTTTGGAAATACGTCTTGTACATGCATTTTTAGGAAAAGTGTTCATCTCATCTAAAACTATAAATTTCGTGTTGAACACTTTTCCTAAAAATGTATGTGCAAGGCTTATTTCTAGAAGGCGTGAAAAATTAGGAGAAAATGCGGTGCACCTAGCCAAAACTGTGGTGTCTTTAACAACTCCCTAATTTTAATATATTCTATATATATTAGTTATATAGAATTATAGTGTATAGACTCTTAATTTTTATAATACTCTATAGTACAGTGGGTATGTATTAAGAAGTTCTCACCATTATTTTAGCGCGTTTATATTGGCAGCTCGGCTATGGGTATTGGCAACCCAAATATAATAGCAACCTAGCAAAGTGATGTTGGCAGCACATTGGATATTGGCAGTCAATTTTTTTTGTCATACAACCACATCTAATTAATCAAAAAAATATAAAATAAAGTCCATAGTATTACCATGACAATGCAAATTACTGTCGTAGCAGGCTTGCCTCATTTTCCAAATCTTTCAATCATGGACAAATTTCCATAACAACCATGTTTTAAACTGAAAGTATAAGAACAACCCTCTTTCAATAACCATTCGCATAATAGCCCCTTTTTTGCTATTTCGACTGACAAGTGGGCCCATGTGCAACATTTTGTCAGTTGTTTATGGTACATTTGCGTTGGTATTTTACGATTAGCGCTTCCTTAAATAATAGCCCCCATTTAGAATTTGCTCTTTATACAGCATGCAGGTTAGTGATTTTAATAATTTAAATGATTAGTTTATTAATCAGGCGTTTTGGAGGAATGCACTAGCTATAGCAAGGAATGAATCACTACCTCTTTAAAGACGTTTTGGAGGACTTTTTTCAGTAGTTTGGTTTATTATTATTATTATTATTATTTTTATTTTTATTTTTATTTTATTTTTTTTTTCTCCCGATGAATTTTTCAAGGTCCAACCGTCATGCAGTAATTCTCCTAATTCAAGTTAATGAACTTTAAAATGTTGTGATTTTAGTGTCAGACAACAATTCTCCTATTTCAAGCTTATAACTTTAAAATGTTATGATCAATTTTCCTAAACCATCGTAACATAAATAACTGCCCGACAATTTTCGTGTATTGTGCTTGTTCTGCAAAAGGGGGCTAGAATGGGAATGGTTGTTGAAAGAGGGTTGTTCTTATACTTTCAGTTTAAAATAGGGATGTTATGGAAATTTGTCCTTCAATGAACATCTTCCACCAAGGTTGATCGACACATAAGATATAAGCTGCATTCATGAGACAACACTTTCAAAGTCCTAGTATTTGCAAACTACTTTGTATTCATACTAACGTTATAGTAATATCTAAAAGTTCAATATGATTTCAAAAAGATCACTGATTATTTACAAATTCAAACCAATTATCTCGCTAAACAAGCACATAGCATGGATGGGCGGGCATGAATCACATCATTCACTGAGGCGTTTACACAAATACCTTCTGTACAGTTCAGATCCCTCTCAGCATTCACATCATTCTTCATACCAGTAGTCGGGGTTCCTGAATAGACTTCGAAGAGCTCGATCGAGGGGAGGAGCTGTCATTTACCAAATCATCACCTGGAGCGGACGAATCGAGGGGAGAATTCTTTCTTGCTGCAAAAAACGAAGAAGTATGTTACAATATTAATTATATGTAACCGTTGGTATGTGATGTTTAAACTTTTAATTTCTGTGTTGGCGGGAGAAAGCGGGAACAGTTTGCATAACCGCCGCTAACCGCCTCTGCTGGTGGTAAATCCCTGGCCTCAGTTCGGGTAGGGGATATGTGATGTTTTATGTTGATTGTGAAATCGTGAATTGAACTTCCCTTTTCTTACCTCGCCGCTTCTAAAACGACGGTGAGCCGCCGTTTATTTCTTCCTTCTCTACTTATCTGTGCAGGAGAGACATGTAGTGCAGTATCAAGTGGTATCAGAGCTCTTTCCGGGCCGTGGGAGAGTCAGCAATGGGAGACCACAGCACTAGACAGGCCGACATCCGACGAGATGTGGAGGCGTTGAAGGAGAGGATGCAGCACCTGGGAGATGAGCACTGGAAGAATGCGCTGCAGGAGATGGAGCAACGTCAAGCAAAGGAATTAACAGCATTAAAGGAGATGCTTACCAATTTTTCCGCCGACCGTGAACGACGGGGCTGCACTCCAGAAACATCTGACACTAGCAGAGAGTTGCCAATGCAAGATGTCTACACAATGCCAACCAGAGGCGCACGACTATAGTTCCCTGGTTTTGCCGGTGACGCAGTACGAGATTGGATTTTTCGTTGCGAGCAGTTTTTTGAAATTGATGGCACTCCTGAGGCCATGAAAGTGAAAGTGGCGGTGGTAAACCTGGAAGAGAAGGCTTTAGCGTGGTATCAAATTTACTCAAAATCTAGAGTTTCAAAGTTAGATCTTGACTGGGAGGAATTCTCCATGGCTATTCATGAGAGGTTCTCTCCAACTCTATTTGATGACCCCATGAGCGCGATCAAAGAGTTGAAGCAGACATCCACAGTTCAACATTATCTGGATGAGTTCGAAGCTTTGCGTAATAAACTAATCATCTCAGAGGAGTATGCCATTAGCCTCTTCCTTACAGGATTGCGCAGAGACATATCCTTGACGGTGAGAATGTTCATGCCTCCTACTCTTCAGAAGGCATATGCTCTAGCTAGAATACAGGAGCAGAAAAGCGTCTTGGGGGGGAGCCAACAGGCCTCTCATCATCAGAGTCTACCTTTTAAGGCGCCGGTGGAAGGCAACAGGCAGCTTTTCAGGGCTCCTACCACCAGTTCCAACCGACCCTTGCCATCCAAAACAACCAAAAGGCTTTCACCCAAAGAGATGGATGAGAAACGAAGTAAGGGGCTTTGTTTTTGGTGTGACCAAAAGTACTTTAGGGGGCACAAATGCGGCAATTCCACTCAATTGTATATCCTGGAGGTGGGCATGCGTGAAGAGGAGGGAGAAGAAAGAGGGGAGAAGGAGCAGAAGAGAGTGGAGAAGAGAATGAAGCACAAGAACCCCTCATTACACCACAAGTGTCTATGCATGCCCTTACAGGCATCATAGATTTCCACACTATGCGGGTTACTGGCTCTTATAAGGGACAGCAAATATACATCCTCATTGACACAGGAAGTGTAACATCCCAACTTTGAAAAAGGGGTCTAGCCGGTTCAGTTGAACCCTTGGAGGAACCTAGGCCGGGTCATAGGGCAACCACGACCCGACCTTCACCACATAGTGGTGGTTATTTAAAGAAATAACTATTTTAGGTAGCATCGTGCTTCGCCACAACGTCAAAGTTGTTTATTGAGCATACGTACTCCGAATCGACTCCTGTCAGTTGCGTTAGACTCGTATGGTCTATAAGTGCAACGGAATTCGCTTCGTTCCAATCCGAGGTCATTTGATGAAAGTGACCGTTTTGATTATTATAACGCGTCACGATCGACGACGCAGTTTTAGAATAATAAGCATACGTGCTCTGAATCGACTTCCATCAGTTGCATTAGACTCGTATGGTCGATACGAGTGCAACGGAATTCACTTCGTTCCAATCCGAGGTCATTTGATGAAAGTGGCCGTTTTGATTATTATAGCACGTCACGACGACGCAGTTTTAGAACATAGAGCATACGTGCTCTGAATCGACTTCCGTCGGTTGCGTTAGACTCGTATGGTCGATACGAGTGCAACAGAATTCGTTTCGCTCCAATCCGAGGTCATTTGGTGAAAGTGACTGTTTTGAGTACAGTAGCGCGTCACGACGACGCAATTTTAGAATATGGAGCATATGTGCTCCAAATCGACGTCCGTCAGTTGCGTTAGACTCGTATGGTCGATACGAGTGCAGCGGAATTCGTTTCGTTGCAATCCGAGGTCATTTCGAGAAAACAACTATTTTGAGTAATATCGAGCGTCGCAACAACGCCATTTTCAAATGTTGAGCTAGCGTGCTCCGAATTGAATTATGTCAGTTGCGTTGAACTCGTATGGTCGATACGAGTGCAGCGGAATTCGTTTCGTTGCAATCCGAGGTCGTTTCGAGAAAACAACTATTTTGAGTAATATCGAGCGTCACGACAACGCCATTTTAGAATATTGAGCAAACGATCTCCGAATTGAATTCTGTCAGTTGCATTAGTCTCGTATAGCCGATACGAGTGCAACAAAATTCGTTTCGCTCGATTCCGACGTCGTTTAGTCAAGTAAATAAAAATAAACGTTCGTAAAATTATAATAATCTCGAGATACGTAAACGATGAATTTCAACCCTGCCACATTAATATTGTCTCGACACCCGACGACTCCGACTTATATTGACCTTGACCCATATGGGGGACCCATTCTAGTTGACTTTGGTCAACCCTCCTCAAAGAAATAGTTTTCTTAAAATCTAAGCCCTTTCCCCACTCATCCCCACTCAACAAAAGAAAACCACAATCCTCATGGTCACCTTGGTCACCTTTGATTGGTGGATCAGCCACCTTGCACTAATTTTAAAGCCAATGGATTAAGCCATGAGGCAACCCAAACCTAAAGGAAGGGAGAAGATATTTTAAGGCTTGGTCCCAAGGCTCATTCCAACCCAATTATCTAAACCCAGCAAGTACCCCCCCCCCCCCCCCCCCCCCCCCTCTAATAGATGAGTGACAGCTGCCCCCTAACTCAACTTAACTCAACACGAGTTAAATCTAACTCATCTCTCGGGTTGCCATGGCCAACAAGGAGAAGGGGAGGAAGGCGCTCCCTTACCTCCATAAAAAGGGCCCCACTGTCCCAGATGGGGACGGACCTTCCCTCAAGCTCAGTCGAGCCAGCCACACCTTCTGCCGGAGCCCTACCTCGCCGGAAAACCAAACCCGAGCTCCACCGCCACTTCCACCACCCTCCCATGGTGGCTTCGCCGGAGGGCTTCCGGAGGACCCCAAACAGGGTGGGATCCTCTCCTCTCCTCCCTCCCTAACATCCTGGCGCCTTGCATGTGAGCTCCGGCGACCGGAGCGCGGCCGCCGCTTCTCCCGTCTCCTCCGTCCGAAACAGGATAGTAAACAGCGGCGGCGGCAGGCCACCAGACCACCGCCGGAGGGGGCGCCCGCCCCCTAGGAGTCGGCCGGGGGCGGAGCCATGGCCGGCCGGCGGCCGGACGGCGGCGGAGGAGACCTGTAAGGGGGCGGTCGGGTGCAGGCGGCGGAGGAAGTTTTAACATATTTTATAAATTTATAAACTCTTATAATTTTATATTATCATTTTGTATGTGATTTTCTGGAGCGCTATATATGGCCCGAATGGAAAAGTGATGAACATAAAAGTTGTGCATAACAACGAGGAGTATCCCCGGTAAAAATTTCAGATTTTTATGTCGTGATTTAGTATTTTTAACAATTAAAATACTGTATTATTTTGGGTTTTTAAATTTCTAGAGGGCCGTAACAGTGAGGGAAATTTATGAGAAAATTTGGGAAGCTTCCTACTACTGACCTACATCTACTGTAATTATTTTGGAATTTTTGAAATGAGTTTACTATTTTTAGATGCTACAAATCTATGTTATAAATTAATAATGAATTACTCTCCTCCAATATGTCTCCAAAAAAAATTATGGGAAGCTTGAGAGGCTGGATCGCACCCTCTAAAAAGTTTGGGTATTTTTAAAAGTAAAAATGTCGACGCGCAATTAAGGTCGCAATCGCGAGGCGACACCGTCAATTCAATAACCTCAAGATGATTAAAAATGTGAAATCAAGGCACACTAAAATAAGGAACCTTATAAAATATAAGTAAACTCCTATGAACGGAGAAAGAACAGAATTTCCTCCTATGAACGGAGATGGAACAGAATTTCCTCCTATGAGCGGAGATGGAACAGAATTTCCTCCTATGAACGGAGATGGAACAGAACTTTTCTCCTAAGAACGGAGTCGACTTTGAAGCCTCTCGTTATGGAGTGATTGGACTACTAACCTATTTATTTATTTACTTCCTCCAGTCTCGTACTGGTCCTGCATTTACGGCTTTCTGTACTTTCTATTCTCCAGTCTAGCACTGGTCCTGATATTATGGCCTCTGCTTTCGGCCTATTTTACTGCCTGATATTATGGCCTCTGCTTTCGGCCTATTTTACTGGTCCTGATATTATGGCCTCTGCTTTCGGCCAATTTTACTGCCTGATATTATGGCCTCTGCTTTCGGCCTATTTTACTGCCTGATATTATGGCCTCTGCTTTCGACCTATTTTACTGCTTGATGTTATGGCCCCCTGCTTCCGGCCTTTATTACTGCTTATGATGCACCTTAATTATATCTTAGTGCCGAACTGTCCGCCGCTTATAAAGCAGAGCGGACAGATCGATGTTTTTGCCTTTTCTTCTTTATTGTCTATAATTTAGAGTTGACGTGAAGATGTGACATTCCTTCAGCGTCAACCCTAAATAGTGCCGAACTGTCCGCCCCTTGTAGAGCAGAGTGGACAGATCGATGTTTTGGCCTTTTCTTCTTTATTGTCTATAATTTAGAGTTGACGTGAGATGGGACATTCCTTCAGCGTCAACCCTAAATAGTGCCGAACTGTCCGCCGCTTGTAGAGCAGAGCGGACAGATCGATGTTTTGGCCTTTTCTTCTTTATTGTCTATAATTTAGAGTTGACGTGAAGATGGGACATTCCTTCAGCGTCAACCCTAAATAGTGCTGAACTGTCCGCCCCTTGTAGAGCAGAGTGGACAGATCGATGTTTTGGCCTTTTCTTCTTTATTGTCTATAATTTAGAGTTGACGTGAAGATGGGACATTCCTCCAGCGTCAACCCTAAATAGTGTCGAACTGTCCACCCCTTGTAGAGCAGAGCAGACAGATCGATGTTTTTGCCTTTTCTTCTTTATTGTCTATAATTTAGAGTTGACGTGAAGATGAGACATTCCTTCAGCGTCAACCCTAAATAGTGTCGAACTGTCCGCCCCTTGTAGAGCAGAGTGGACAGATCGATGTTTTGGCATTTTCTTCTTTATTGTCTATAATTTAGAGTTGACGTGAAGATGAGACATTCCTTCAGCGTCAACCCTAAACAGTGTCGAACTGCCCGCCGCTTGTAGAGCAGAGTGGACAGATCGATGTTTTGGCCATTTCTTCTTTATTGTCTATAATTTAGAGTTGACATGAAGATGGGACATTCCTTCAGCGTCAACCCTAAATAGTGCCGAACTGTCCACCCCTTGTAGAGCAGAGCAGACAGATCGATGTTTTGGCCTTTTCTTCTTTATTGTCTATAATTTAGAGGTGACGTGAAGATGGGACATTCCTTCAGCATCAACCCTAAATAGTGCCGAACTGTCCACCGCTTGTAGAGCAGAGTGGACAGATCGATGTTTTGGCCTTTTCTTCTTTATTGCCTATAATTTAGAATTGACGTGAAGATGAGACATTCCTTCAGCGTCAACCATAAATAGTGCTGAACTGTCCGCCCCTTGTAGAGCAGAGCGGACAGATCGAAGTTTTGGCCTTTTCTTCTTTATTGTCTATAATTTAGAGTTGACGTGAAGATGGGACATTCCTTCAACATCAACCCTAAATAGTGCCGAACTGTCCGCCGCTTGTAGAGCAGAGCGGACAGATCGATGTTTTGGCCTTTTCTTCTTTATTGTCTATAATTTAGAGTTGACGTGAAGATGAGACATTTCTTCAGCGTCAACCCTAAATAGTGCCGAACTGTCCGCCGCTTGTAGAGCAGAGTGGACATATCGATGTTTCGGCCTTTTCTTCTTTATTGTCTATAATTTATAGTTGACGTGAAGATGGGACATTCCTTCAGCGTCAGCCCTAAATAGTGCCGAACTGTCCACCCCTTGTAAAGCAGAGCGGACAGATCGATGTTTTGGCCTTTTCTTCTTTATTGTCTATAATTTAGAGTTGACGTGAAGATGAGACATTCCTTCAACATCAACCCTAAATAGTGCCGAACTGTCCGCCGCTTGTAGAGCAGAGTGGACAGATCGATGTTTTGGCCTTTTCTTCTTTATTGTCTATAATTTAGAGTTGACGTGAAGATGAGACATTCCTTCAGCGTCAACCCTAAATAGTGCCGAACTGTCCGCCCCTTGTAGAGCAGAGCGGACAGATCGAAGTTTTGGCCTTTTCTTCTTTATTGTCTATAATTTAGAGTTGACGTGAAGATGAGACATTCTTTCAGCATCAACCTTAAATAGTGTCGAACTGTCCGCCGCTTGTAGAGCAGAGCGGACAGATCGATGTTTTGGCCTTTTCTTCTTTATTGTCGATAATTTAGAGTTGACGTGAAGATGAGACATTCCTTCAGCGTCAACCCTAAATAGTGCCGATCTGGCCGCCCCTCGTAGAGCAGAGCGGACAGATCGATGTTTTGACCTTTTCTTCTGCATTACCTATAATTTAGAGTTGACTTGAAGATAGGACATTCCTTTAGCGTCAACCCTAAATAGTACCGAACTGTCCGCCGCTTGTAGAGCAGAGCGGACAGATCGATGTTTTGGCCTTTTCTTCTTTAGCCTATAATTTAGAGTTGACGTGAAGATGAGACATTCCTTTAGCGTCAATCCTAAATAGTACCGATCTGGCCGCCGCTTGTAGAGCCGAGCGGACAGATCGATGTTTTGGCTTTTCTTTCTTTATTTCCTATAATTTAGAGTTGATGTGAAGATGAGATATTCCCTCAGCGTCAATCCTAGATTGTACCGAACTGGCTGCCGCTCTCGCAGCAGCGCAGACGAGTCATTGTTTTGGTTTTATTCCGTATTGACTATAATTAGGTTTGACGGGAACACCTTGTGCCTTCGAGAAATAATTCCTACGGGAATGAAATGTTGCCTTCGAGAAATAATTCCTACGGGAATGAAATGTTGCCCTCGAGAAATATTCCTACGGGAATATATTGTGCCTTCGAGAAATAATTCCTACGGAAATGAAATGTTGCCTTCGAGAAATAATTCCTACGGGAATGAAATGTTGCCCTCGAGAAATATTCCTACGGGAATATATTGTGCCTTCGAGAAATACTCCTACGAGAATATAATGTTGCCTTCGAGAATTATTCCTACGGGAATATATTGTGCCTTCGAGAATTGTTCCTACAGGAATATATTGTGTCTTCGAGAAATATTCCCACGAGAATATATTGTGCCTTGGGGAGCAAATCGGATGGCTGGCGAGTTATACTCTGAGGCAACCCGCACGACGGACGGCCTGGGAGGGCAACCCGTGCGAAACTTATAGAACTACGTGGGTCTGAGATCGTATGCAGGATGATACGGAGTACGTAGGCGGTGGTCGTGGGAAGACTGCCTCGGCCCAATAAGAGTCCAGATGTCCACTCTCTTATAACTGTTATATTATGTCTGTTTGTTAGTAAGGGTTGGATTCTGTTCGTGGTTCTAATAACTTGTCTTTGGCACATGTGACAGGTGCGGATGAGTGACAACATCTGTGTGTGGATGAAGCCACGGAGTGGGATACGTCAGGTACAAGTTGTTAAGTCGCATCCCTTTTGTCGTGCCCCACCTCACGACATCTATTTATTGGCAATGAATCCTTGATGGACATGATTTAATGCGGCGGAGGTATAGAAATTATTCCTACAGGTCTTGAGTTTAAGGTTTCTGTGATAGTTAATCTTCCGCTACAATACTACGTCTTCCGCTAAGTGCTATAAAGAGCACTCTTTGATGATGTCTTCCGATAGAATACTGTTTCCTTACTCTGTTGTTGTGTAGTGACTTTCGCTTAACATCACCCCTAGGCGTGACAACGGGGTGTTCCAGGAAGGGGGTTGGAGAAGCTAGTACCTCCACCCTTCGGGATCGCTTCGGCGTCGTGCTAAAATGGTGGTGTGCGATAAGATCCCCCGGTCGGACCGCCGATTTGGGAGGGGGGGTCTTACAGGAAGCACCCACAATTTTATTGATGAAACAACAGCTTCTCAACTGCAATGCCCCACAACAAATATTCCAACATTCAAAGTTGCAGTGGCTGATGGGAACCGGCTAGCAAGTACCAAGATGTGCCCCAAATTCCCTTGGACCATGCAGGGAATTGAATTTGAAGCTGATATGTTACTATTGCCCCTAGGGGATGTGATGTAGTCCTGGGAGTGCAGTGGTTGATCACTTTGGGAGCTATTAAATGAGACTTCCTCAACCTGCACATGGAGTTCCAATGGGGCAACAAAACAATAGCATTACAAGGGAGCAAAAATGTAGGCAGTGCCATTATAAACAAAAGAAAAATGTCCAAACTGATGCAGAAACCAGCACAGTGTGCCATGCTAAGTGTATGTTGGCTGCAACAAGGGGATGATGCTCATTAACAATTACCCCCTGGCTATGGATGCAATGCAGGCTGAACCACCAGAAGACCCGCAGGTGATAGCACTACAACAATTATTGGATAGCTATTATCAGGTCTTTGACACACCTTAGGGTCTGCCTCCATCCAGGAGCCATGACCACCAAATCATATTGAAGGATCCAACAAATTACTTCAACTCAAGGCCTTACAGATATCCTCATATGCAGAAAACAGAAATAGAAAAACTTATAAGGGAGATGTTGAAGGAGGGAGTCATAAGGCACAACAAAAGTTTTTTCTCTTCCCCAATTGTATTAGTCAAGAAAAGAGATGGCTCATGGAGAATGTGTATTGATTACAGGAGGTTGAATGCTAACACAGTCAGAGATTATTTTCCCATACCAGTTATAGAAGAACTTAAGGTTCTACTATATAGTCCAAATTGGACTTAAGATCGGGCTATCACCAAGTAAGAATGGCACCCCAAGACATCGAGAAGACAGCCTTTAGATCACATGAAGGCCATTATGAGTTTCTAGTAATGCCATTTGGCCTTACTAACGCCCCAACCACTTTCCAGAGCCTTATGAATCAGGTATTCCATGCTTACCTCAGGAAATTCATATTGGTTTTCTTTGATGATATTTTAATCTGTAGTCAAAACTGGGAAGAACACCTACATCACTTGGACTTGACCTTCCAAGTCTTAAGGAAAGAAAAATTATTTGTTAAGAGGAGTAAGTGCTTATTTGGAGTGGGACAGATAGAATATCTAGGCCATATTATCTCAGGCAAAGTGGTTGCTGCAGACCCAAAGAAACTGGAAGACAAGCAATCATGGCCAACCCCCACAAACCAGAAACAACTAAGGGGTTTTTTGGGGCTTACTGGGTATTACAGAAGATTCATAAAAGGGTATGGGTGTATTGCTAGGCCCCTCACAAATCTCCTGCAAAAGAGGCCATATCAGTGGAATGAAGAAGCAACCAAAGCTTTTGAAGAGCTTAAGGGTGTTATCACCAAACCCCCAGTTCTTACACTGCCCAATTTCAATCAAAAATTCATTCTAGAAACAGATGCTTCCAGTGTTGGTATTGGAGCAGTGCTCTTGCAAGAGGGACACCCAATTTGTTTCTTTAGCAAGGCCCTGGGAAAGAAGCAAATAACAATGTCAGTGTATGAAAAGGAACTATTGGCAATTGTTCTGGCTGTCCAAAAGTGGCGGCATTACTTGATAGAGACCTTCTTTGAAATACACACTGATCATCAAAGCCTTAAGCACCTCATGGAGCAACACCTCTCAACACCATTGCAGCAAAAATTCATGGCTAAACTAATGGGATACAACTATACCATTAAGTACAAAAAAGGAGTGGAAAATGTAACAACTGATGCCCTGTCCAGGAAGGGAGAGGGGGAGGACTGCTCTCTTTACACCATTGTTATAGGCCACACAGAGCTAGAGCATGAATTGAAGATAGCACAAGATCAAGATGAAAAGATACAACAGCTGATAAGGTTGAAAATTTCCAATCCCTCAGAGAAGCCTCAATATCAAGTAGTGCAGGGATGCCTGATAAGGAAGGGCAAAGTAGTGGTGGGCAAAGATGACAAGGTGAGAAAATATTTATGCCACATTTTCCATGACTCCCATATTGGAGGACACTCGGGGGTCTTTGTTACTCTAGAAAAACTAAAACTAAACTTCTATTGGAAGAACATGAAGGAGTATGTATATCAGTACATTAAGCAGTGTACCATCTGCCAACAGTGCAAGGCCCCAAATGAAAGACCATTAGGTCTCTTACAGCCTCTTCCTGTCCCAGAGACTATTTGGAGAGACCTTACAATGGATTTCATTGAGGGCCTCCCCCTCTCGAGAGGATATGAGGTCATTTTTGTGGTGGTAGATCGACTGAGTAAATATGCTCACTTCATGGCTATCAAACACCCATACACTGCCCAAACTATAGCCAAAGTGTTCATGGAGAATGTTTTCAAGTTGAATGGCATGCCTAATTCTATAATATCTGATAGAGATGTGGTGTTCACCAGTGATTTTTGGACCGAATTGTTCAAATTACTCCAAGTACAAATAAAAACATCCACAACCTATCATCCCCAAACAGACGGCCAAACCGAGGTCGTCAACCGATGCTTGGAGAACTATCTGAGATGTGTTTGCTTCAATAAACCCAAGTCATGGAGTGAACACCTCACACTAGCTGAGTATTGGTACATTACCTCATATCACTCCTCCACTAAAATGACCCCATATGAAGCCGTCTATGGGACACCACCACCAATTCATGTGTCATACATAACATGAAGTACCAACAATGAAGCTGTCACCTCCACCCTCCAAAGTCGAGAGAAGATTATCAACCTTCTTAGGTTCAACTTACATAAAGCACAAAATCGCATGAAGCAATTAACAGATAAGAAAAGGAAGGAGAAAGAGTTTAGAGAAGGAGATTGGGTGTATATTCGGCTAGCTCCATACAAGCAGACCAGCTTACGCACAGCAAGCCAAAACAAACTCTCCCCAAAATACTTTGGCCCTTACCAGATCGAGCATAAAATCAGCCCGGTAGCATACAAGTTGGCATTACCTCAAACGGCACGGATCCACCCATCATTCCATATTTCACAGCTGAAGCAGCACATTGGATCAGTACCCACTTCTACCATCCTTCCAGAAGTGCTAACAGAGGAGGGCTACACACTCAAAGTACCAGAGAAGATTCTGAGCAGGAGGCTAATACCGCATAAAGGTGTCCCAGTGGCGCAGGTACTCATCCAATGGGCAAACTCTCCAGCTGAAGATGCAACATGGGAGGACTATCTCTACATCCAAACTACCTTTCCAGAATTTGATCCTTGAGGACAAGGATCGTTTAAAAGGGGGGAGTATTGTTACAATATTAATTATATGTAACCGTTAGCATGTGATGTTTAAACTTTTAATTTCTGTGTTGGCGGGAGAAAGCGGGAACAGTTTGCATAACCGCCGCTAACCGCCTCTGCTGGTGGTAAATCCCTGGCCTCAGTCCGGGCAGGGGATATGTGATGTTTTATGTTGATTGTGAAATCGTGAATTGAACTTCCCTTTTCTTACCTCGCCGCTTCTAAAACGACGGTGCGCCGCCGTTTATTTCTTCCTTCTCTACTTATCTGTGCAGGAGAGACGTGTAGTGCAGTATCAAAGTAACACCCAGATTTGCTTTCTCCCCAAAGCCGAGCCTCAAAGATTCACGCCACCCACGCCAACAAGCACATCGCCAGCCACCGCCACCCACACCACCTACCGCCGCTGCAGCCAAGCTCCACGCCAATATTCTCTCTTTGCGAGGGCGAGGTTTTGGTTCAGGAGAAAACACGGGAGAAAGGAAATAATTTAGGGCTGCTATTTGAGGCTATTAGAGACATTTTTTTGTGTTTTTTTTCTATTTAGTGGGGCTGCCAACAACCAAACATGATCTGCCAATATAAACGCTTTTATTTATTTTCTCTTTTACTTTTCAATTTATTTTTATCACTTTTTTATTACATCTTTTAATTTTAATTATCATTTATAATATGACTCATAATACAAGAAAACTTACATTTAGTGACGAAAATTTTGCGACAAAATATATTTCATCACTAAAAACACCTCTTTAGTGACGAAATATAGTTCATCGCTAAAGAATAAATATTCGGTCACTAAAGACATATTTTTAGTGACGAAATATAAGTTCTGTCACTAAAGTAAAATTTCTAAAGTATTTAGTGGCCAAAAATAATTTAATCACTAAATTATTTATGTAGTGACCAAAACATTAGTCGGTAGTCATCAAAATTTTGAAGTTTCTTTCATAAAAAAAATTATTTACTCTCTCCTAATGAGAATGCGCTTCATGTCTGAATGCGCCTATCAAAATTTTTGTTCTTATGAAATCATCATTGGAGGTAATACGATCCACGTCGTCGCCGCCCCAATATTTGCATAGCTTCGTCAATGTTGGGGGAGCCGACGGATGGGGTTGAGTACTATGAGAGAACGAACGACAAAAAAGAGTTGACGTGAGAATAATCTGGTGCGATCAGAGAGGCAATGTATAGTGGTTGCCGACTTAGGAATATCCGGCGGTTGACGGTGAGAGACGCGTGAAAGAACATATATATAAACCAATATGCATATCTCAAGCACACCAAAAATCAAATCCGGACCGTCCAATGAAGCATCCTTTAAAACTGGTCATTGGATTCAAAGGATAGGGTCTGCCTATAGCCAATCCTCAAAAAAACCACTGTTTCAATTCCACGAAATCCCGATGCCCTGTTCCGCCAAAAACAGTGCGAAATGTTTGTCTTTGCCGCCAGCGGCCTGCCACTGGGCTCCGACGAACCCGTCGGGAGTTGTCCGGCGGCGAGCAGGCAGGGTCCCCGCCAGCGGCGGCCCTGCCCGTGAGCCCCATTTTTAGGGGTCACGGTCAGGGCCACCGCCGGAGGTGGCCCTGGCCGCTCGCCGCCGGACAACCCTCGACGGGTTCGCCGGTGGCCGGCGAACCTGCCGGTGGGGGCCGGGCAGACCGCCGGCAGCAAAGGCCAAGATCGGCAGCAGTTTTGGCGGGAGCGGAGGGGGGGGGGGAGTTCACGGTTTTTTTAAATTTTATTTATAATTTAATAAGTAATTAAATAAATTATATTCTTTAAAAATTAATAAAATTATTAAAAAATGTAATAAATAAAATTTTAAATACTATAAATAACTGTCTGCCGGGGACCGGGCGAAACCCGCTTGATTGCGGGCGAAACCCGCAACGACGCATCGAGAACGGGCGAAGCCCGTTCGAAGATGCTAGTTTATATATCTTTACCATATATAAAGAAATATCAAACCCATGAATTTTAAAGTCATTCAAATGATTATGGTCGTTGAATCTTGCATGATATTTCATCAGCCGTCGGATCAAACCGCTCCCTCTCTCTCAACTTTTTCATAGGTCTCATAAACCTACTAGGGGGTGACATAAAACTATTAAGGTGTAGAGTACCCCAACATGAAATTACGATTTTACCCCGAAATTTATTGAAAAATGAGTGTCATATGATCTGTTTTTTAATCTCACAAATTTTGTCAATGGTGGGAATTGAACTCAGATTTCCACTATGTCAAGCAAAGATGTCAACCATCACATCATATGATTTTTGTTGAACAAAATTAAATTAAGATTTATATATACTGATATAAATATAGATCGCCCCCGCAGAAAGTCGCTGCCCCTGCCGAATATCGCCCCTGACGAATGTCGCCGCCCCTGACGAATGTCGCCCCGCCGAATGTCGCCTCCCCTACCGAATGTCACCGCCCGCACGGGGGGCCCCATGCCCTGTCACTCGTGTGTGTGTGTATATATATACGAGTGACAGGCACGGGGCTACGCCCCTATTGCCAAGCGCGACAGTACCCGCCCGGCGACGGCGGGCTTCGCCCGCCCCCGGTGGGCTTCGCGCGGGAGGGCGGGCGAAACATATACATATGAGCACTCAAAATGACCGTACAAAAATTTTAATTAATATTTTATAATTGTTTTTTTCAAAAACATTTATATTTTAATAAAAAATCATTTTAAAGTTGATGTGCACTCATACAAGATTCTCATTCATTTATATACAAGTCAAGGAGGTGGTTATTCCAAATGCCCACTAAGATGATAAGAGGGAAGTGGGAGAGTGAGCAAGCCCACTATCTCCGCCACCAACCGCCCGTGCAAGACCGCGTGCAATCGCAGCATCCGAACGCTACAGCGCTGCGCAAAGCAGGACCGCGCGCGGTGGCGCCCGCGGCAAGCGCGGCGCTACCGCGCGGTAGCGCGCGCGGTAGCGCGCGCGGTAGCGCGCGCGGTAGCACAGAGCCTCCCTTGAGGGGTGCAGCCTAACCGCACCCCTCTTGGGGTGCATCCAGCCCGCAATTCTCTTGGGATGCGGGCTGGCCGCACCCCTCGTGGGGTGCGGCCAGGTCGTGCCCCCTCTTGGGGTGCAGCCAACCCGCACGCCGCACCCCCCTCTTAGGGTGCGGCCATGCCGCATCCCTCTTGGAGTACGACCCGGGCACACCCCCCTTTTGGGGTGCGGTCGAGCCACATCCCCCATGGTGGGGTTCAGACGTATCCCCTTCAAGCACGCTGTGCGCTCTTCAGGTTTTAGATTTCGCCCCGAGCACTTCTATGTTCGTCGCACGCTCAGAACGCCTCTAAGCGCGGTCGGAGAGCTTCTGTGATCGTTGCACGCTCAGAACGCCTCTAAGCGCGGTCGGAGCGCTTCTGTGATCGTTGCACGCTCAGAACACCTCCGCGCTCATGTGCGCTTGGAATGCTTTTGAGCATTCTCAGAACGCTTCCCCAGTCGCCTAGATTGCTTCTCCGTTCGTTGCGCGCTCAGAACGCTTCTGAGCGCGCTCAACTCACATTTTGTCTTTCTGACTTCTCACATTTTGTCTTTCTAGCATGCTCACTTTTTATCTTTCCAGCTTCTCAGATTTCAGGAACAGCTTGTCGCCTTTTTCGTCTCCAACAAAACTGCCCGAACTGCCCGAGGGGCAAGATGGTCAATTACGAAAAATGGCGATCCGTGTGCTCTGAACCGGAAAATATGATTCGCCCGCCAGGTGGTTACGGTGGTTACAACGGCGAAATTACCGGGCTACCCCCGACCAAAGCTATAAAAGGAGCCCCAGGGCTTCATTTCAAAGGACCTTGCCTGCTGGACCCGGGAGAGCTTCTTGCAGACTTTCGCAGAATTCTCCTTCAGACTCGAAGATTTCCTTCTTCCCGAAAGGCGACTCAGCGCGCTCACTTTTGTTCTCCAGGGCGTTCTCACTTTTGTTCTCCACCTTTCTCAGAAAGAGAAAGGACTTAGTTTTTCTGAAGGTGGTCTGTCACCTTCGGAATTCTCTCTCTCTCTCTTTCTCTCTATTATTGTAACGAGCAGCAGCCTGTCGCGCTCGACTTCTAAGTATCTAATTGTAACCCCCCAGAAGATAGTGGAAGTTTGGTCGGCACAGCTCCGGCCACGTGGTTTCTTACCCTTTCCGGGTTTTCCACGCTAAAAAGTCCCAGTGTAATCAACGAATCTCAAATTGACTGTTTGCGCGCTTTGTTCGCTCCCGAGCTAAGGTGGTTCAAGTAAACCGGTCTACCAAGAGCCCTAAGCGACACGCAACAGTTTGGCGCCGTCTGTGGGAAACAATTCCCAAAACTCTGCAAAGACTAACTGAAGTTAACACTTGCCGCCAAGTGCAATGGCAAGAAGAAGTGCTCGCAGCACTGAAGGATCAGTCCCGAAGGGGCGCGTTGACCCAGCTCCCCACTCGCTTATCAATGCGCCTCTCGCAGAAGAGGCAGTGCCTGCGCCCGCAGCAAGACTGGAAGGGCGCATGCGGCAGATGGAAGAACAACAAGCCGAGATACTAGCTCTTGTAAGAAATCTCGGGGCTCCTCGAGTTCCCGTTCAACCGCCAGCGTTGAACGTTCCGCCGCTCCCAGCTCCGAGTCGTGCCCCGAACAAGGAGGTCATTCGAGAGGAAGAAGCCTCAGAAGAATTCTCCGACGCAGCAAGCTCCGCCCATCCTGCTCCGCCAGCCAGAGGCCCGGGAGCTGACCACCATCACCATCTCCCAGGAAGAGCTGTCCCTGGCCGAGCAGTAGAAAGAACCACGCGAGAAGAAATACGCGATATGATAGAGGAAGAGTACGTCCAAGCAGGGTGACGCACAGCTCTCGCCCACAGTCCCGCACACCACGACTCCCCACTGTCGCCTCAAGTTTTGGCCCATCCAATTCCGAATAGTTTCAAGCTTCCCAACATCGAGACATTCGACGGGACGGACGATCCGTTGGAACATGTCAATCACTTCACCACCGTCATGAGAATTTACAGCTCCCCTGATCAGCTCCTCTGTCAGGTGTTCCCGGCAACCTTGAAAGGGCAGGCACGCACTTGGTTCCACTCCCTGCGGAATGGGACTATCAACAACTTCACAGAAATGACGCAGCAGTTCGTGGACCAATTCATCGCCAATCGCAGGATCGCCCGAGATCCCTCCCATCTATCAGGGATCCGCCAAAATGATGGAGAGACACTCAAAGATTTTTTCCGATGCTTCACTACGGAGGCTCGGCAGATCCCAGGAGTCGATCCCGAACTCTTGCGGGGAGTCTTCCTTGGAGGACTCCACCCAAGTGGCTTTTACTCAGCTCTCATGAGAGAAACCATACCAAGTTACCCCGACCTCATTCACCGAGTTGAAGCTCAGATAGTCGCCGACGAGGCCATCGAAGCACACCGCCGGCAGTTCGAGGGGAGCTCAAAGAGGAAGAAAGAGGAGTCGTCGCTGCAGACAGTTCCCAACAAGAACAACAAGCATCACGACAATCCCAGCTGAGACCGAAGATCTCGCCAGCATCAAGACTACACTCCCCTGAACACAACCAGGACTAACGTTCTCCTTGCCATCCGCGATCATCCCTCTCTCCAGAGGCCTAGGGCTCTTGCACCAAATTCTGGAGACCAATCCAAATACTGCGACTACCATCGAGGTCACGGGCACAAAATAGAAGATTGTTCGCGACTGAGCGCAGAAATCGAACGATTCGTTCGTCTGGGATTCCTTGAAAAATTTCTCCGAACCAAGGACCCTGAATCAACAGGTCAAGAATGACCCAGCAGGGGGACAATCCCCAGAGCGCCCATTCTCTGCCCAGGGAGCGCCCAGGGCACCCGACGTATTTACTTGTATCTTATGTTTTCAGCATCCATGTAACAAACAAGTGTTATGTAATTTATTACTTTTTATCATGCGCCCAAACCACAAGCGTCATTTTCAATTGTGCTGTTTCTCCCAGAACAAAGTGTTCAGATCGTCCGAAAACGGACTCTGACCTCTCCCAGAACAGAGTGTTCAGATCGTCCGAAAACGGACTCTGACCTCTCCCAGAACAGAGTGTTCAGATCGTCCGAAAACGGACTCTGACCTCTCCCAGAACAGAGTGTTCAGATCGTCCGACAACGGACTCTGACCTCTCCCAGAACAGAGTGTAAAGATCGTCCGACAACGGACTCTGCCCTCTCCCAGAACAGAGTATTCAGATTGTCCGACAAAGGACTCTGCCCTCTCCCAGAACAGAGTGTTCAGATTGTCCAACAAAGGACTCTGCCCTCTCCCAGAACAGAGTGTTCAGATTGTCCGACAAAGGACTCTGCCCTCTCTCAGAACAGAGTGTTCAGATTGACCGACAAAGGACTCTGCCCTCTCCCAGAACAGAGTGTTCAGATTGTCCGACAAAGGACTCTGCCCTCTCCCAGAGCAGAGTGTTCAGATTGTCCGACAAAGGACTTTGACCTCTCCCAGAGCAGAGTGTTCAGATTGTCCGACAAAGGACTTTGACCTCTCCCACAACAGAGTGTACAGATCGTCCGACAACGAACTCTGACCTCTCCCAGAACAGAGTGTTCAGATCGTCCAAAAACGGACTCTGACCTCTCCCAGAACAGAGTGTTCAGATCATCCGAAAATGGACTCTGACCTCTCCCAGAACAGAGTGTACAGATCGTCCCACAAAGGACTCTGACCTCTCCCAGAACAGAGTGTTTAGATCGTCCGACAACGGACTCTGACCTCTCCCAGAACAGATTGTTCAGATCGTCTGACAACGAACTCTGACCTCTCCCAGAACAGAGTGTTCAGATCGTCCGACAACGGACTCTGATCTCTCCCAGAACAGAGTGTCCAGATCATCCCACAAGGGACTCTGGCCTCTCCCAGAACAAAGTGCTTGTATATGTCATACAGAAATGAAAACAACCGCACGCTCATCCTTCAACAGCAATTTCTACCCAGGGCCCCACGAAGATAGCAATGATCGAAGCCGCCGCGGAAAATCAAAACCTCCGGACTCCTCCACGCAGTAGTTCGGACTCCGAAGGTTTGGGGGGCTTATGATGTGCACTCATACAAGATTCTCATTCATTTATATACAAGTCAAGGAGGTGGTTATTCCAAAGGCCCGCTAAGATGATAAGAGGGAAGTGGGAGAGTGGGCAAGCCCACTATCTCCGCCACCAACCGCCCGTGCAAGACCGCGTGCGATCGCCGCATCCGAATGCTACAGCGCTGCGCAAAGCAGGACCGCGCGCGGTGGCGCCCACGGCAAGCGCGGCGCTACCGCCCGGCGCAACCGCGCGGTAGCACCAAGCCTTCCTTGAGGGGTGCGGCCTAACCGCACCCCTCTTGGGATGCGTCCAGGCCGCACCCCCTCCCCCCCTCTTGGGGTGCGGCTAGGCCGCACCCCCCTCTTGGGGTGCGGCTAGGCTGCACCCCCCTCTTGGGGTGCGGCTAGGCCGCACCCCCCTCTTGGGGTGCGGCCAGACCGCACCTCTCTTGGGGTGCGGCTAGCCCGCACCCCTCATGGGGTGCGGCCTGGCTGCACCCCTCTTGGGTTGTGGCCAGCCCGCGCCCCCCTTGGGGTGCGGCCAGCCGGCACCCCTCGTGGGGTGCGTCCAGCCCGCACCCCTCGTGGGGTGCGACCAGCCCGCACCCCTCTTGGGGTGCAGCCAACCCGCGCCCCCCCTTAGGGTGCGGCCAGGCCGCACCCCCGTCTTGGGGTGCGGGCTGCAGCCAGGCCACACCCCCCTCTTAGGGTGCGGCCATGCCGCATCCCTCTTGGAGTACGACCCGGGCACACCCTCCTTTTGGGGTGCGGTCGAGCCACCTCCCCCGTGGTGGGGTTCAGACGTATCCCCTTCAAGCTCGTTGTGCGCTCTTCAGGTTTTAGATTCCGCCCCGAGCACTTCTATGTTCGTCGCACGCTCAGAACGCCTCTAAGCGCGGTCGGAGCGCTTCCGTGATCATTGCACGCTCAGAACGCCTCTAAGCGCGGTCGGAGCGCTTCTGTGATCGTTGCGCGCTCAGAACACCTCCGCGCTCATGTGCGCTTGGAATGCTTCTGAGCATTCTCAGAACGTTTCCCCAGTCGCCTAGATTGCTTCTCCGTTCGTTGCGCGCTCAGAACGCTTCTGAGCGCGCTCAGAACGCTTCTGAGCGCGCTCAGCTCACTTTTTGTCTTTCTGACTTCTCACATTTTGTCTTTCTGGCATGCTCACTTTTTATCTTTCCAGCTTCTCAGATTTCATGACAGGTTGTCGCCTTTTTCGCCTCCAACAAAACTACCCGAACTGCCCGAGGGGCAAGATGGTCAATTAAGAAAAATGGCGATCCGTGTGCTCTGAACCGGAAAATATGATTCGTCCGCCAGGTGGTTACGGTGGTTACAACGGCGAAATTACCGGGCTACCCCCGACCAAAGATATAAAAGGAGCCCCAGGGCTTCATTTCAAATGACCTTGCCTGCTGGACCCGGGAGAGCTTCTTGCAAACTTTCGCGGAATTCTCCATCAGACTCGAAGATTTCTTTCTTCCCGAAAGGCGACTCAGCGCGCTCACTTTTGTTCTCCAGGGCGTTCTCACTTTTGTTCTCCACCTTTCTCAGAAGGAGAAAGGACTTAGTTTTTCTGGAGGTGGTCTGTCACCTTCGGAATTCTCTCTCTCTCTCTCTCTCTCTCTCTCTCTCTCTCTATTATTGTAACGAGCAGTGGCCTGTCGCGCTCGACTTCTAAGTATCTAATTGTAACCCCCCAGAAGATAGTGGAAGTTTGGTCGGCACAGCTCCGGCCACGTGGTTTTTACCCTTTCCGTGTTTTCCACGCTAAAAAGTCCCAGTGTAATCAACGAATTTCAAATTTACTGTTTGCGCGCTTGGTTCACTCCCGAGCTAAGGTGGTTCAAGTAAACCGGTCTACCAAGAGCCCTAAGCGACCCGCAACAAAAGTAGTCTAGGAGGTCTAATGATAACCTACCATAAGTAAGTGTAGAGGGTATACTAAAAACTTTTGAATTTTATGAATTTCTATCATTATTTTTATTATAAGGATATAGTGTAATTACACAAATAACCAGTATATTTTATTAATTTTCATTTTTTTCTTAATATATATATATTTAAGTCATTGGAGTAAAAGAATGAAGCTATATTTGGCAATTCTGAATGTTGCACCAAAGACAACTTCTTGCACCAAATATAGCTTCATTCTTTTACTCCAATGACTTAACATATATTATGAAAAAATGAAAATTCATAAAATATAATGGCTATTTATGTAATTACACTATATCCATATAATAAAAATAATGATGAAAATTCATAAAATCCAAAAGCTTTTTAGTAGACCTCATACACTTATTATGGTAGGTAATCATTAGACCTCCTGACTATTTTAAAATGAAGCGCCGCAAGAACTGTTCACGATGACGATGCGAGTGAATATTGTGAAATACTTTTAAAAAATTATAAATTATGTCTTATCTTTACATTATGCAAAATACCATAATAAAGTTGTTTAAGTGTTTTTTCGTATTGTCATTACTAAAATGTAAAATCTAAATGAAATAATTTTATAATGCAATTTTTATCACGACAAAACAAATTGGCGTTCCCTAACTTGTTCAGCCCTTCTGCATTCTGCCTATTTCCTCGAGACCTCGGCGTGCAATTTTATCAAAGCAGCGACGTGCCCTAACTTCTTCAGTCGTTCGGCCTTCCGTCATCCTGCTTCCTCGAGACCCGACGACGCGCGACCACGAAGACGAGCATCCTGAGTGCCTAACTCGTTCGTCGAGGACGAAGACGAGATCTCAACGAGACGATGAGTCGCCGACGAGGACGAGCAGACTATCCTATGGTAGGTTATTTCATTCTGTAATGCAGAAATTAATTCAATTTCAGGATATTTCATTCAATTCCTTACTCAGTTACTCGGATATTTTTCTTCCAATTCCTCATTTTTTTTAACTTAGGTTGCAAAACAGCAAAAGCGAATTGCTTGGTTGAATGCTTGTGGCCTGGACATGCAAAATCCGTCCCTAATCCTTTCCTGGCTGCCTGATTGCAAGTGCCTCCCTGAGGTAAGCTTTGTCTTCCCATTCGATGATTCAATTTAGTTTTTTTTTTCTGGGCTGCAAGTGACACTCTGGCATATCATTCTTCCACTGCATGTATGTTGTTAATGTCTCTTGTCCAGTTTGCTAGCAGTTAATATGCTTATATAATATTGTTTCTATTATTATATATCAACAAACCTTCGTTGAGTCTATAGTACATGTTGAGATATCTTAATTTTTTGTGTTGTGATTCCTAAATCAAAACTAAAATTGTGTATTGGTTATGCATTATTTGAATGTTATTTTGTAAATGACTTCAGATGCTCACATTAAAGAATAAATAACTTATTAAATTACATAAACGGTAAAAATGACAAAACTTTGAAATGGTTCATAATGTTCTATTAGTTTATAAAGTCCAAATATATTCATTAGGTAGGTAAGTGTAACTGAGTCAGATTAATTTGATTTCACTTGTTTTAAATTGTAATAATATTCCATGACTAAAATAATTCCAAGGGTGCAATTTAAAAATATATAAAAATGACCTAAAATTCTAATTATCTCTTTCTCTCCTTTAATCTCGCATTAACGCTTTTCAATTTCTTATTCTTTTTATGCTTTCCTTAACAATTCTTTAAGGGGATTGTTATCGACTGTACAACCCTCATTCTCCGAGGGTAGGCCCATTCAAAGCCACGTAGGCTGAAGTCAAGGTCAAAAGGTCAGCACAGAAGCCGGCAGTCCAAGACACAAGGCAACTCAGCCAGCAGGAGCAAGGCGCGAGCTGAGCGAGCAAGGCGCGAGCTGGGCGAGCAAGAGGGCGAGCTGGGCGAGCAGAGGGCGAGCTGGGCGAGCAGAGGGCGAGTTAGGCGAGTATGGCCAGGTAACTACCCCCCCCCCCCCAGGATTTGTCTATAAATAGACCCCCAGGGGTACAAGAAAGAAGACCTTTTGGACGAGGTTGACCCCCTCAGGCGAGATACTCGTCAGGTCCCTGCCTTCCTTGTACCAAGCTCGACCATTTTTTTTGTTTTGGAGGGGAAGACTCCCTTGAGCTTCCGGGTACGTGGTGGGACATCCCTGCCGCAGCACCTGGGGTCCTATTTGTTGCTCTTCTAGCTTCTTCGTCGTTGCCAGCCAAGTCATCTCATTGGACTGCTGGGCGAGTAGCCTCCGGCTGCATTGATCCGAATTTTGGGGTCGGGATTTTCCTGGCTTCAACACTTTGGTGCGGTGACCGTGGATCGCGACCAGAGGAAGAAAGTCTGGTAGAAAAAGTGAGATGGTAACAGTTAGCGACCACGAAGAAGTTGTTGGCAACTCGCGAGTTCATGCAGGCGAGTTCGATACTCGGCATAGGCGAGCTCCTTCCTTACTCGCCAATAGGCGAGTTCCAGACGAAGACCATCGACTTTACTCGGAAGAGAGGCGAGCTTCCTGGGTAGTGGCGAGATCCTTCCTTACTCGCCAATAGGCGAGTTCCAGATGGCGAGAAGCCGAGCGCATAATTGGCGAATTCCATTCTCGCCCACAGGTGAGTTGCATACTCGCCCACAGGCGAGTTCTAGTCGCAGGGAGACGAGATCGTGATAGGCGAGTCCATGCTGGCGAGATCCTTACTCGCCATAGGCGAGTTCCTGCAGGTGAGATCCAGAGATAAGTTCAGACCAGCGATTTTACTCGGAAGAGAGGCGAGCTTCCTGGGTAGTGGCGAGATCCTTCCTTACTCGCCCTCCTTACTCGCCCATAGGCGAGCTTCCTTGTTACTCGGCATAAGCGAGTTCATGCATGCGACTTTTTGCAGGCGAGCGAGCTTCTTCAATACTCGGCCATTGGCGAGATCCTTCCTTACTCGCCCTCCTTACTCGCCCATAGGCGAGATCTCTTCTCTGACAACGGTCCATGCTCACCGCAACAAAGTGTTGACGCCAAGAAAATCCCGACCCCAAAATTCGGATCAATGCAGCCGGAGGCTACTCGCCCAGCAGTCCAATGAGATGATTTGGCTGACAACGATGAAGAAGCTAGAAGAGCAACAAACAGGACCCCAGGTGTTGCGGCAGATAGGTCCCACCACGTACCCGGAAGCTCAAGGGAGTCTTCCCCTCCAAAACAAAAAATGGTCGAGCTTGGTACAAGGAAGGCAGGGACCTGGCGAGTATCTCGCCTGAGGGGGTCAACCTCATCCAATAGGTCTTCTTTCTTGTACCCCTGGGGGTCTATTTATAGACAAATCCTGGGGGGGGGGTAGTTACCTGGCCATACTCGCCCTCTGCTCGGCCTGCTCGCCCTGCTCGCCCTGCTCTCCCTCTGCTCGCCCAGCTCACGCCTTGCTCGCCCAGCTCGCGCCTTGCTCGCCCAGCTCACGCCTTGCTCGCCCAGCTCGCGCCTTGCTCGCCCAGCTCGCCCTCTTGCTCGCCCAGCTCACGTCTTGCTCCTGCTGGCTGAGTTGCCTTGTGTATTGGACTGCCGGCTTCTGTGCTGACCTTTTGACCTTGACTTCAGCCTACGTGGCTTTGAATGGGCCTACCCTCGGAGAATGAGGGTTGTACAACGCTGGGCAGCATTGTCTCGGATTTTAGGACCAGGTCACCTGCTTGGAAGTGCTTGAGGCGGACATTTTTGTCGAAATGTCTTGCCATTCGGCGCTTGATCTCTTCTTGCCTAGCTGAGGCCAGGTCCCGCAGCTCTTCTATGTAGTCGAGGGATAACTTCTGTGCTTCTTCATTCTCTAATCGCCATTCTTCATTTCCGTCTTTGATAGTCGGCAACTGACTTCAAACTCTAACGAACATGAGGAGATAGTCGGCAACTCATCCACGACCGGCGAGTTTGTGACGTTGACAGTTTTCGAGGCCTTCGCGCAGCACATGGAAGGGACCATGCGGGCAGCGCTTCAGCAGCACGCCGAGGTCACGACGACCTCGCCGCATCGCCCGGTTCTGACCGAGGGAAGGAGTCCCCCTCGACGAGCGGGAAAGGAGCATGTAGAGGAGGAGACCGAGCGACCAAGGAGGTCGCAGTTCTACCAACCGACCTCGCAAGGGATCCGTTTCCGCGAGACGGAGGAGCAGGCGAGGTATCAGGATACTCGCCCATATGGCGAGTATGGTGGTGATACTCGCCAGGGAGAAGATCATCGCCGGGCAGGAGGGAGGAGCCCTTTCTGCTAGGATATCCTTGCCGCGCCCGTGCCGGAAGGATTCAGGGACCCCGTGCTGAATTATTATTCAGGGACTAAGCTCCAACCTCCCGCCATGGTCGGAGGACTGGGAGGACAAGGGCGAGGGCTTCGACGTGCTCCATGCCATCTATGGTCGCGAGGATTCTGAGAGACTGCGGGAGGAGTCTTCCGAGTATCTGGCTCACCAGACCCGCGATCTCTGCTGCGATCTGCCGAGCTGGCTCATTCGACAGCAAGGCGATTGCTTGAATATGAGGGGGTGATCCGGACCTAGTGCAAGAAAATGATCGCCATGAGGATCAAGGAGAAGGGGCATGAGGTACTCGCTTCGCTCCTTTACTCGCTTCTGGGATACTCGTCATTTTGCCGAATATTTTGCTTACTTTCCGCGTCTTCTCGCTTTTGCAGGCCGCCGAGGTGGAGATGGAGAAGAAGGTATCCCAGCTGGAGGAGGAGCTGGACGACACCCGACTGGCTTTGGAGGCCGCCCAAGTTCGCATTGCCGAGCTGGAAACTCGGCCTGCCGAGCAACAGCCAGCGGCGGCGGGCCCCTCCAGGGTCGGCAAGCAGATCAGGATGCTTGGTGTTGAAGCCAGGAAAATCCCGACCCCAAAATTCGGATCAATGCAGCCGGAGGCTACTCGCCCAGCAGTCCAACGAGATGAATTGGATGACAACGACGAAGAAGCTAGAAGAGCAACAAACAGGACCCCAGGTGCTGCGGCAGGGAGGTCCCACCATGTACCCGGAAGCTCAAGGGAGTCTTCCCCTCCAAAACCAAAAATGGCCGAGCTTGGTACAAGGAAGGCAGGGACCTGGCGAGTATCTCGCCTGAGGGGGTAAACCTCGTCCAAAAGGGTCTTCTTTCTTGTACCCCTGGGGGTCTATTTATAGTCAAATCCGGGGGGGGGTAGTTACTTGGCCATACTCGCCCAACTCGCCCTCTGCTCGTCCAGCTCGCCCTCTGCTCGCCCAGCTCGCGCCTTGCTCGCCCAGCTCGCGCCTTGCTCGCCCAGCTCGCCCTCTTGCTCGCCCAGCTTGCGCCTTGCTCGCCCAGCTCACGCCTTGCTCGCCCAGCTCACGCCTTGCTCCTGCTGGCTGAGTTGCCTTGTGTCTTGGACTGCCGGCTTCTGTGCTGACCTTTTGACCTTGACTTCAGCCTACGTGGCTTTGAATGGGCCTACCCTCGGAGAATGAGGGTTGTACACACTCCTAGAAGGAGTCGACCTTGTATCCGCCTTTAGTTGAGCTTGGATCCTAGAAGGTGTCGACCTTGTATCCGCCTCCAGTTGAGCTCGGTTCCTGCGAGGTGTCGACCTTCTCTCCGCCTCTAGTTGAGCTCGGCTCCTAGAAGGTGTCGACCTTCTATCCACTTCAAGTTGAGCTCGGCTCCTAGAATGTGTCGACCTTGTATCCGCCTCCAGTTGAGCTCGGCTCCTGCGAGGTGTCGACCTTCTCTTCACCTCCAGTTGAGCTCGGCTCCTGCGAGGTGTCGACCTTCTCTTCACCTCCAGTTGAGCTTTGCTCCTGCGAGGTGTCGACCTTCTCTCCACCTCTAGTTGAGCTCGACTCCTAGAAGGTATCGACCTTGTATCCGCCTCCAGTTGAGCTCGGCTCCTAGAAGGAGTCGACCTTGTATCCGCCTTTAGTTGAGCTCGGCTCCTAGAAGGCGTCGACCTTGTATCCGCCTTTAGTTGAGGTTGGCTCCTAGAAGGTGTCGACCTTGTATCCGCCTCCAGTTGAGCTCGGCTCCTGCGAGGTGTCGACCTTCTCTCCGCCTCTAGTTGAGATCGACTCCTAGAAGGTGTCGACCTTCTATTCACCTCTAGTTGAGCTCGGCTCCTGCGAGGTGTCGACCTTCTCTTCACCTCCAGTTGAGCTTTGCTCCTGCGAGGTGTCGACCTTCTCTCCACCTCTAGTTGAGCTCAACTCCTAAAAAGTGTCGACCTTGTATCCGCCTCTAGTTGAGCTTGGCTCCTAGAAGGTGTCGAACTTGTATCCGCCTTTAGTTGAGTTCGGTTCCTAGAAGGTGTCAACCTTGTATCCACTTTCAGTTGAGCTCGGCTCCTAGAAGGTGTCGACCTTGTATCCGCTTCCAGTTGAGCTCGACTCCTGTGAAGTGTCGACCTCTCTTCCGCTTCCAGTTGAGCTCGGCTCCTGTGAGGTGTCGACCTTTTCTCCTCCCCCAGTTGAGCTCGGCTCCTGTGAGGTGTCGACCTTTTCTGGAGGCGAGGAAGTCCTCAAGCTCGGCGACTGCGCGAGCAGGCGTCCGAAAAGGCGGCAGCAAGCCCAGGAGTTCGGCCATGTCAGCAACAGCTTCCTCGGCAATACTACGCGACATCTTGAAGCGAGATCAAAAAAGCCTTGCCATCAGAGACCCCTCCCCCTCTATGTATAGAGCCAGGGCGACAACAGCGAGATGGCGACTATATACTAAATACTCGCCAGAAAGATAGCTCGTCGAATAAGGGTTGGATGATTCTTTCCGAGCAACTACGTTACTCGCAAAGAGCGGGGATTATGTACAACCCTCATTCTCCGAGGGTAGGCCCATTCAAAGCCACGTAGGCTGAAGTAAAGGTCAAAAGGTCAGCACAGAAGCCAGCAGTCCAAGACACAAGGCAACTCAGCCAGCAGGAGCAAGGCGTGAGCTGGGCGAGCAAGACGCGAGCTGGGCGAGCAAGAGGGCGAGTTGGGCGAGCAAGGCGCGAGCTGGGCGAGCAAGGTGCGAGCTGGGTGAGCAGAGGGCGAGGTGGGCGAGCAGAGGGCGAGTTGGGCGAGTATGGCCAGGTAACTACCCCCCCCCCCCCCCCCCCCCGGATTTGTCTATAAATGGACCCCCAGGGGTACAAGAAAGAAGACCTTTTGGATGAGGTTGACCCCCTCAGGCGAGATACTCGCCAGGTCCCTGCCTTCCTTGTACCAAGCTCGGCCATTTTTGGTTTTGGAGGGGAAGACTCCCTTGAGCTTCCGGGTACGTGGTGGGACCTCCCTGCCGCAGCACCTGAGGTCCTGTTTGTTGCTCTTCTAGCTTCTTCGTCGTTGTCAGCCAAGTCATCTCGTTGGACTGCTGGGCGAGTATCCTCCGGCTGCATTGATCCGAATTTTGGGGTCGGGATTTTCCTGGCTTCAACACGGCCACGTAGACAGAAGTCAAAGGTCAAAAGGCTCAACACAGAGTCCAGCAGTCCAAGACAGAAGCAGAAAAGACCCTGGAGAGTATGCAGGTAATACTCGCCAGTTAGGCGAGTATTGACCAGAGGAGTTCGTCGAGCGTAGGAGCAGAAGAAAGCCTAGGCGAGTAGGGGTGCACTATCGCAGGAGCGTCGCCTCGACCCGCAAGCACCGCCCCCGATGGAGGAGATCACCTTCTCTGAGGAGGACATGTTAGGGAATGAGAATCCCTTCCATGATGCCCTCGTGATCCAAGCCGCAGTAGAGGACTTCACCGTTGATCGGATTCTGATCGATAACAGTAGCTCCGTAAACGTCATGTTCAAGGGGACGTTTGACGGACTGGGAATCGGAGCAGCAAGGGTTCGGGCAGCCGATGGTCCCCTCTTCGGCTTCTATGGAGAGAAGAAAGAGGTGGAAGGAGGAGCAGATCTCCTTGTAACGCTCGGTGGCACCTCCATCAGCTGTCGATTTGTCATCGTCGATGCCCCGAGCTGTTACAAGGCTATCTTCGGGAGGCCACTTCTCAATGCCTTCAAGGCCGTCCCATCCTCCTACCATCAGTGCTTGAAGTACTGCCAGGGAGATGTCCAGGTGAGGATCAGGAGAGATCCAAGAGCCACTCGGGAGTGCTATCTCAGCACCGTCAGTACCATCAGCTGGATGGCTGACGCAGAAGAGTTCGGAAGGGTGTTGGAGAGCCCGACCAGGCTGGAGGTGGCCGAAGAAGTTGAAGAAATCGAGGTACTCTCCGTAGCAGGAGTACCTGGGTTGCTGAAGATCGACGGGTCGCTGAAGAGTGAGGAAAAGATCGAGAAGACGGCGTGTCTACAAAAGAACATCGACATCTTTGCTTGGAGTGCCGTCGAGATGCCAGGAATCGATCCTGAGGTTGCATGCCATCGCCTCAACTTGGATCCCGCGGTCCAGCCCGTCTGCCAGAAGAAGAGGAGCGCCACCATCTTGGCCAAGCCGATCCGAGAGGAGGTGAAGAAGCTGCTCGATGCAGGCTTTGTATCGGAGATCCAGTACCCAGGCTGGGTCTCCAATGTTGTAATGGTAAAGAAAGCGAAGGGTAGCTGGAGGATGTGTGTTGAAGAAGATTTCGGTACAAAACGGTGTACTATTTACTGCAAAGCGGAGAGCTGTACCGCAAAACCATCTCAGGCCCCCTGGCCAGATGTGTCTCTGAAGACGAAGTACCCCGAGTGTTGGAAGAGATCCACTCGGGAGAGTGTGGAAGCCATTCCGGGACTCGCACTTTAGAGCAAAGGATCCTGAGGCAAGGTTACTTCTTGCCTACTATCCGAAAGGATGCTGAGACCTTCTCGAAGAAGTGTCAGAAGTGCCAGCTCTTCTGCTTGCTGCCTTCTCTGTCGCTGCTTCTTCCTTCCTTGACGGCGGCCACGCCCAGCTACCGCCATCGCTTCGTCTCTCCTCCTCTCCTGACGCCTCTCCGGCTGGCGAAAGGGTCTTGCTGTCGAATGAGCCAGCTCGGCAGATCGCAACAGAGATCGCGAGGTCTGGTGAGCCAGATACTCGAAAGACTCCTCCCGCTGTCTCTCAGCATCCTCGCGACCATAGATGGCGTGGAGCACGTCGAAGCCCTCGCCCTTGTCCTCCCAGTCCTCCGACCATGGCGGGAGGTTGGAGCTTAGAGACACCACATGGGCGCTCTCCGACCAGGTCACCAAGGGGCGACCATAGGCGTCCTCGCCACGCCCGCCGAGGTTGAAATTCGGGTGGGCGTAAGGCTCGCCAGCCTCAGAAGCGTCCGCCTTCTTGCCAAGGTCCCTATGAGCGACCTCCTTCTTCTTCCGCGAGGGTTCGGAGGGTTCGCCCCTCTCCTTCCGCTTCTTGGAAGGTCCGGAACCGGCGCCGACGATCAAGGGCTCATCGCCTCCTGGCGACAAATCAATGGGCGAGGAAACCCCATCCCCACGAGCGGAGGTCCCCGCACCTCCTTGTGTGGAAGCTGTCGCCTTCACCGCCATAGGGAGAAGCTCGCTGGGCAGCGTGTGGACTGCTGCAGCAAAAAGAAAGACATCTCCAGTTAGTCGCCAGATTGAAGATGAAGAATGAGTATAACAAATACTCATGCGGTAGGTTACCTTCGCCCGGGAACACCTCAGCGAGCTCGTCTACTCGCTTCCTTCAGAACACCACGTCAAGGCGGCGATTCTTGAAGGACTCAAGCAGTTTCTCGTCGCTCTCACTTAGGAGAGAAGCCCCGAAGACGCTCTCCGACAGCTGGAAGGACTTGTCGGGAATGGCTTGGAAGTCGCCACTGATGACAACTAATCGCTCTCCCCAGCGATGATTCTTCTTCACCGTGCCGAACAGCGTGCAGACATGGCTGCACAGGAAGACGACGCCCTCGCCAGTCGCCATGAAGTGGAATACCCGTCTGAAGATGGAGAGGTCAAAGGCGATCCCCTGGTCGCGCAGATAGCAGAGGAACCCCACGATCATCGCCACTCCGTTGGGATTGATCTGGGAAGGGACTATCCCAAAGTAGCGGAGTGTCTAGGAGAACTCCGTCCACAATGGTAGTTGCAAGCCCACCTCAAAGTGGCGAGTAGGGAACACCCTCTCGGTGGTTAAGACGGTGTTTAGTCGCTCGCCCTGGCGAGGAAGTCGAGCAACAAACCCCGGCGGGATGTACTTCGCCGAGAATGTCTCCAGATCCTTCTCGGCGGTGATCGATTTCTTGAAAGTGGTCGCCGCGAAGTTCTTGGCGTGATTCGCACGCCGAATGGTCGCCTCGTCAGTCATCTTCGAGGAAAGAAGGAAAGAAGGGTGAGTGTCGGAGAATGCGAGAAGAAGAGAAGAGGATGGAGGATACTCGCGTGTGAGCTAGAGGATCGCCAAAAGCGTAATTAATACTCACCCACCCCCCTATTTATAGTAGTCGGGTAGCTTGGCTTATCAAGCACGACGGCGCGATTAAGAATAAGGGGATGGCGAGTATTAAGTCAAAGTGGCCAAATCCAACGGGGCGCGTCAGAAAGATGCCGACTTCCAAAGCGCGAAAACCTACAAAAAGAAGCATGAAAAAAGTTCGCCAGGTGCAGGCGACATTCAGATACTACTCGCCAAATTAAAGAAGATAGAAAGAATCTGACAAAAAACTATCACAGAAAAAGAAAGCAAAGCAAGTAATAGAGGGCGAGTTTCCAATACTCGCCAAAAAATATTACATCAGGTAGAGTTAAGTGTTCAGAATTACAGGGATGCTCTCCCAAAGGCAATCAAGCGACTACAAAGAAAAAAGAGAAAAAAGACAGCAGCTAGGAAGGCCCCTAGAGATTCGCATGAGGATCCTGAGGCTGAGGATGTCGCCCGACCCAGCCCAAGCTGCGAGCTCGCTTGAAATGCTCGAAGGCTACGGTCATCGCGTCCTCACCCTGCCGCAGCTGGTCTTCAATCCTTGCCAGCCGACCAACCGAGCCCATGCTCCCGCGCATCCCTACCATCTCGTCGTGGTGCAGCTGTTGGCGATGATCGAGCCTCGCAACTCGACGCTCCAAATCGCTGACAGTCTGAAGACGAGATTCCGCACTAGCCAGGCGAGTATCAAACTCTTCCAGCCGTGATACTCGCACCTCCAACTCAGTCAAGCGACGATGAGCGTCACTGATCGCCAGGCGCTCAACCCGCGACTCCATCTCAGTCAGTCGGCGATGAGGCTCACTGACCGCCAGGCGCTCTAACTTCGCCTCCAAATCCAGGATCGCGCGAGTATCCCTCTCCTGGTACTCGCGAGAAGGAAGCCTGATGGCGTCGATCAAGGCTCCTATGGGAGTACGAGCGCGAGCTGCAAAAAAGGTAAGAGTGTCAGAGCTTTGACGACGAAAGGAACAGAGTGAAGACAGTGGCGACTATCGAAGACAGCGACCAAGTACCTGGCTGAGGACTGCGAGAGTGACGGCTAGGAGAGCCCCTTCCTCGCTGAGGAGACACGCTGCGATGGTGACCACCTCGCCGAGCAGAATGGGACCCAGCGGTCTGACCCCGACTAGGAGGCGCGTTCCCTCGACCGCGACTATCCCCTGTTCGCCCTCCCCCTCTTGGGGGAAAGAAACCCGAAGGGCCCTCAGTCCTGCCACGGCGCGAGGATTCGCCCTGGTAGGTTGAGGGAGCAGTAGAAGTCGAAGGGCGTTGCTCGCCCTGAGTAGTCGCAGAAGGAGGAAAAGGAGGAGGTGGCGGAAGCCCGCCCACGGGCAGCTACAAACTGCTCGCCAACCCCAAGGATTGAAGAGGCGGTGGTGGCGGAAGCACGCTGCCCGCCAGAGGAGCCTGTTGCTCGCTCATCGGCCTCTTCTCCAGCAAAGAGCTGTGGAGAACTCGCGTCGAGCGCCCACCACCCCTAGGCGAGATCATGAGCGACGATCTCAGAGGAGGTACGGCCAGAGGCTCCTCCTGAGCACCGATGGTAGACGAATCTGCGAGCATAAAAGAGGCATTTAGCATTACAAGCCAAGTTGAGACTAATCAAGGTGGTGGCGAATAGGTAGCTCCCACCTCGTGCAGGAGCGAGATTCTCCGGTTGATTCTGGGCCGAGGTCCCAGGCATGCTCGCCCCCTCGGCGACATTCGGAGCAGGAGGATCAGCGGCCGGCGAGTTGCCCTCGTTAGACAGCCCCATCTCGTCCAGCAGCTGCTGGTGTTGGTCGCCCAAAGGGGCGGTGACATCCTCTCCAGTGGCTTTCTCCTTCTCCTGCTGCTTCTTCTTCTTCTTCTTCGCAAGCCTCTTCCTCTTCTTGGTAGCGAGGAAGTCATCAACCTTGGGACCTAGGCGTGGAGGGATCGAGGGAACATCGAACATGCCCACAAGACCAGCCATGGCCACCTTAGCTTCTGCAACATAGTCGTGCGCCATCTTGAGCGAGTTCAGAAAAGTCGTGCCACCAGAGACCCCTGGCCCTCTATTTATAGAGTTCGAGCGTCGGCCAGCAAGATGGCGAGTATAAGCCAATAGTCGCCAGTAGGGAATCTCGTCGAATGAAGGTTGGATGATTCTTTCTGAGCAACTACATTACTCTCAAAGAGCGGGGATTGTGTATAACCCTCATTCTCCGAGGGTGGACCCACCCAAGGCCACGTAGACAGAAGTCACAGGTCAAAAGGGTCAACACAGAGACCAGCAGTCTAAGACAAAAGCAGAAAAGACCCTGGCGAGTATGCAGGTAATACTCGCCAGATAGGCGAGTATTGACCAGAGGAGTTCGTCGAGCGTAGGAGCAGAAGAAAGCCTAGGCGAGTAGGGGTGCACTCGTGCGAGTAGCCCGGATACTCTCCAAAAGGTGGGAGACCATAGGTGATACTCGCTCATTTGCCCGGGGAGATCGCCTCAATGTCGCTAGTCGCCGGGCAGGGGCTGGGCTATAAAAACCCCCTACCCCTTGGTTTTCCTATAAATAGGACTCCATGGGTACTTGGACTGGCACCTGGACTTGAGCTTTTGGATCCCGATTTCCGAACTCTCGAGCCCGTCACCCTTGCTTCTAGCCAAGTCGGTGTCTTCCCTGTACCAAGCTCGGCCACTTTGGTTTTGGAGGGGAAGACTCTCTTGAGCTTCTAGGTACGTGGTGAGACCTCCCTGCCGCAGCACCTGGGGTCATGTTTGTTGCTCTTCTAGCTCCTTCGTCGTTGCCAGCCAAGCCATATCGTTGGGCTGCTGGACGAGTAGCCTCCGGCTACATCGGTCCGAATCTTGAGGTCAGGATTTTCCTGGCGTCAACACTTTGGTGCGGTTGATCGGATTCTGATCGATAACGGTAGCTCCGTAAACATCATTTTCAAGGGGACGTTTGACAGACTGGGAGTCGGAGCAGCAAGGGTTAGGGCAGCCGATGGTCCCCTCTTCGGCTTCTCCGGAGAGAAGAAAGAGGTGGAAGGAGGAGCAGATCTCCTTGTAACGCTCGGTGGCACCTCCATCAGCTGTCGATTTGTCATCGTCGACGCCCCGAGCTGTTACAGGGTTATCTTCGGGAGGCCACTTCTCAATGCCTTCAAGGCCGTCCCATCCTCCTACCATCAATGCTTGAAGTAATGCCAGGGAGATGTCCAGGTAAGGATCAGGAGCGATCCAAGAGCCGCTCGGGAGTGCTATCTCAGCGCCGTCAGTACCATCAGCTGGATGGCTGACGCGAAACGATGACAAATCGACAGCTGATGGAGGTGCCACCGAGCATTACAAGGAGATCTGCTCCTCCTTCCACCTCTTTCTTCTCTCCGGAGAAGCCGAAGAGGGGACCATCGGCTGCCCGAACCCTTGCTGCTCCGACTCCCAGTCCGTCAAACGTCCCCTTGAAAATGACATTTACAGAGCTACCGTTATCGATCAGACGCCATCTTGAGCGAGTTCAGAAAAGTCGTGCCACCAGAGACCCCTGCACCTCTATTTATAGAGTTCGAGCGTCGGCCAGCAAGATGGCGAGTATAAGCCAATAGTCGCCAGTAGGGAATCTCGTCGAATGAATGTTGGATGATTCTTTCCGAGCAACTACATTACTCACAAAGAGCGGGGATTGTGTACAACCCTCATTCTCCGAGGGTGGACCCACCCAAGACCACATAGACAGAAGTCATAGGTCAAAAGGGTCAACACAGAGACCAGCAGTCCAAGACAGAAGCAGAAAAGACCCTGGCGAGTAGGCAGGTAATACTCGCCAGATAGGCGAGTATTGACCAGAGGAGTTCGTCGAGCGTAGGAGCAGAAGAAAGCCTAGGCGAGTAGGGGTGCACTCGTGCGAGTAGCCCGGATACTCGCCAAAAGGTCGGCGACTATAGGTTATACTCTCCCATTTGCCCGGGGAGATCGCTTCAATGTCGTTAGTCGCCGGGCAGGGGCTGGGCTATAAAAACCCCCTACCCCTTGGTTTTCCTATACCCTCATTCTCCGAGGGTGGACCCACCCAAGGCCACGTAGACAGAAGTCAAAGGTCAAAAGGGTCAACACAGAGACCAGCAGTCCAAGACAGAAGCAGAAAAGACCCTGGCGAGTATGCAGGTAATACTCGCCAGATAGGCGAGTATTGACCAGAGGAGTTCGTCGAGCGTAGGAGCAGAAGAAAGCCTAGGCGAGTAGGGGTGCATCGTGCGAGTAGCCCAGATACTCGCCAAAAGGTGGGCGACCATAGGTGATACTCGCCCATTTGCCCGGGGAGATCGCCTCAATGTCGCTAGTCGCCGGGCAGGGGCAGGGCTATAAAAACCCCTACTCCTTGGTTTTCCTATAAATAGGACCCAGGGGTACTTGGATTGACACCTGGACTTGAGCTTTTGGATCCCGATTTCCGAACTCTCGAGCCCGTCACCCTTGCTTCTAGCCAAGTCGGTGCCTTCCCTGTACCAAGCTCGGCCACTTTGGTTTTGGAGGGGAAGATTCTCTTGAGCTTCTGGGTACGTGGTGGGACCTCCCTGCCGCAGCACCTGGGGTCCTGTTTGTTGCTCTTCTAGCTCCTTCGTCGTTGCCAGCCAAGCCATCTCGGGGGGCTGCTGGGCGAGTAGCCTCCGACTGCATCGGTCCGAATCTTGAGGTCAGGATTTTCCTGGCGTCAACACTTATATTTTTGGCGAGTATTGGAAACTCGCCCTCTATTACTTGCTTTGCTTTCTTTTTCTGTGATGATTTTTTGTCAGATTCTTTCTATCTTCTTTAATTTGGCGAGTAGTATCTGAATGTCGCCTGCACCTGGAGAACTTTTTTCATGCTTCTTTTTGTAGGTTTTCGCGCTTTGGAAGTCGGCATCTTTCTGACGCGCCCCGTTGGATTTGACGACTTTGACTTAATACTCGCCACCCCCTTATTCTTAATCGCGCCGTCGTGCTTGATAAGCCATTTTACCCGACTACTATAAATAGGGGGGTGGGCGAGTATTAATTACGCTTTTGGCGATCTTCTAGCTCACACGCGAGTATCCTCCATCCTCTTCTCTTCTTCTCGCATTCTCCGACACTCGCCCTTCTTTCCTTCTTTCCTCGAAGATGACTGACGAGGCGACCATTCGACGTGCGAATCACGCCAAGAACTTCGCGGCGACCACCTTCAAGAAATCGATCACCACCGAGAAGGATCTGGAGACATTCTCGGCGAAGTACGTCCCGCCGGGGTTTGTCGCTCGACTTCCTCGCCAGGGCGAGCGACTGAACACCGTCTTAACCACCGAGATGGTGTTCCATACTCGCCACTTTGAGGTGGGATTGCGACTACCATTATGGACGGAGTTCTCCCAGATACTCCGCTACTTTGGGATAGTCCCTGCCCAGATCAATCCCAACGGAGTGGCGATGATCGTGGGGTTCCTCTGCTATCTGCGCGACCAGGGGATCGCCTTCGACCTCTTCGTCTTCAGACGGGTATTCCACTTCATGGCGACTGGCGAGGGCGTCGTCTTCCTGTGCAGCCATGTCTGCACGCTGGTCGGCACGGCGAAGAAGAATCATCGCTGGGGAGAGCGATTAGTTGTCATCAGTGGTGACTTCCAAGCCATTCCCGACAATTCCTTCCAACCGCCGGAGAGCGTCTTCGGGGCTTCTCTCCTAAGTGAGAGTGGCGAGAAACTGCTCGAATCCTACGAGGTGTCGACCTTCTCTCCGCCTCCAGTTGAGCTTTGCTCCTAGAAGGTGTCGACCTTCTATCCGCCTCCAGTTGAGCTCGGCTCCTACGAGGTGTCGACCTTCTCTCCGCCTCTAGTTGAGCTCAGCTCCTAGAAGGTGTCGACCTTCTATCCGCCTCCAATTGAGCTCGGCTCCTGCGAGGTGTCGACCTTGTATCCGCCTCCAGTTGAGCTCTACTCCTGCGAGGTGTCGACCTTCTCTTCACCTCCTGTTGAGCTCGGCTCCTGCGAGGTGTCGACCTTCTCTTCACCTCTAGTTGAGCTCGGCTCCTAGAAGGTGTCGACCTTGTATCCGCCTCCAGTTGAGCTCGGCTCCTGCGAGGTGTCGACCTTCTCTCCACCTCTAGTTGAGCTCGGCTCCTAGAAGGTGTCGACCTTGTATCCGCCTCCAGTTGAGCTCGGCTCCTGCGAGGTGTCGACCTTCTCTTCACCTCCAGTTGAGCTCGGCTCCTGCGAGGTGTCGACCTTCTCTTCACCTCCAGTTGAGCTTTGCTCCTGCGAGGTGTCGACCTTCTCTTTACCTCTAGTTTAGCTCGACTCCTAGAAGGTGTCGACCTTGTATCTGCCTCTAGTTGAGCTTGGCTCCTAGAAGGTGTCGACCATGTATCCACTTCCAGTTGAGCTCGGCTCCTAGAAGGTGTCGACCTTGTATCCACTTCCAGTTGAGCTCGGCTCCTAGAAGGTGTCGACCTTGTATCCGCTTCCAGTTGAGCTCGACTCCTGTGAAGTGTCGACCTCTCTTCCGCTTCCAGTTGAGCTCGGCTCCTGTGAGGTGTCGACCTTTTCTCCTCCCCCAGTTGAGCTCGGCTCCTGTGAGGTGTCGACCTTTTCTGGAGGCGAGGAAGTCCTCAAGCTCGGCGACTGCGCGAGCAGGCGTCCGAAAAGGCGGCAGCAAGCCCAGGAGTTCGGCCATGTCAGCAACAGCTTCCTCGGCAATACTACGCGACATCTTGAAGAGAGATCAAAAAAGCCTTGCCATCAGAGACCCCTCCCCTTCTATGTATAGAGCCAGGGCGACAACAGCGAGATGCCGACTATATACCAAATACTCGCCCAGTTGAGCTCGGCTCCTGCGAGGTGTCGACCTTCTCTTCACCTCCAGTTGAGCTCGGCTCCTGCGAGGTGTCAACCTTCTCTTCACCTCCAGTTGAGCTTTGCTCCTGCGAGGTGTCGACCTTCTCTCTACCTCTAGTTGAGCTCGACTCCTAGAAGGTGTCGACCTTGTATCCGCCTCCAGTTGAGCTCGGCTCCTAGAACGTGTCGACCTTGTATCCGCCTTTAGTTGAGCTCGACTCCTAGAAGGCGTCGACCTTGTATCCGCCTTTAGTTGACCTTGGCTCCTAGAAGGTGTCGACCTTGTATCCGCCTCCAGTTGAGCTCGGCTCCTGCGAGGTGTCGACCTTCTCTCCGCCTCTAGTTGAGCTCGGCTCCTAGAAGGTGTCGACCTTCTATTCACCTCCAGTTGAGCTCGGCTCCTGCGAGGTGTCGACCTTCTCTTCACCTCCAGTTGAGCTTTGCTCCTGCGAGGTGTCGACCTTCTCTCCACCTCTAGTTGAACTCGACTCCTAGAAGGTGTCGACCTTGTATCCGCCTCTAGTTGAGCTCGACTCCTAGAAGGTGTCGACCTTGTATCCGCCTCTAGTTGAGCTCGGCTCCTAGAAGGTGTCAACCTTGTATCCACTTCCAGTTGAGCTCGGCTCCTAGAAGGTGTCGACCTTGTATCCGCTTCCAGTTGAGCTCGACTCCTGTGAAGTGTCGACCTCTCTTCCGCTTCCAGTTGAGCTCGGCTCCTGTGAGGTGTCGACCTTTTCTCCTCCCCCAGTTGAGCTCGGCTCCTGTGAGGTGTCGACCTTTTCTGGAGGCGAGGAAGTCCTCAAGCTCGGCGACTGCGCGAGCAGGCGTCCGAAAAGGCGGCAGCAAGCCCAGGAGTTCGGCCATGTCAGCAACAGCTTCCTCGACAATACTACGCGACATCTTGAAGCGAGATCAAAAAAGCCTTGCCATCAGAGACCCCTCCCCCTCTATGTATAGAGCCAGGGCGACAACAACGAGATGCCGACTATATACCAAATAGTCGCCAGAAAGACAGCTCGTCGAATAAGGGTTGGATGATTCTTTTCGAGCAACTACGTTACTCGCAAAGAGCGGGGATTGTGTACAACCCTCATTCTCCGAGGGTAGGCCCATTCAAAGCCACGTAGGCTGAAGTCAAGGTCAAAAGGTCAGCACAGAAGCCGGCAGTCCAAGACACAAGGCAACTCAGCCAGCAGGAGCAAGGCGTGAGCTAGGCGAGCAAGGCGTGAGCTGGGCGAGCAAGAGGGTGAGCTGGGCGAGCAAGGCGCGAGCTGGGCGAGCAAGGCGCGAGCTGGGCGAGCAAGGCGCGAGCTGGGAGAGCAGAGGGCGAGCTGGGCGAGCAGAGGGCGAGTTGGGCGAGTATGGCCAGGTAACTACCCCCCCCCCCCCCCCCCAGGATTTGTCTATAAATAGACCCCCAGGGTTACAAGAAAGAAGACCTTTTGGAAAAGGTTGACCCCCTCAGGCGAGATACTCGCCAGGTCCCTACCTTCCTTGTACCAAGCTCGGCCATTTTTTATTTTGGAGGGGAAGACTCCCTTGAGCTTCCGGGTACGTGGTGGGACCTCCCTGTCGCAGCACCTGGGGTCCTGTTTGTTGCTCTTCTAGCTTCTTCGTCGTTGCCAGCCAAGTCATCTCGTTGGACTGCTGGGAGAGTAGCCTCCGGCTGCATTGATCCAAATTTTGGGGTCGGGATTTTCCTGGCTTCAACATCCACAGACCGGAAATGGCTATTCATTTATTATTACTATTCGCAGCTCCAAAGGAACTTAAATTTGTTATTCGCAGAGATTATTGTTATTCGCAGAGCAACATAAAAATAAAAAAATACATTGTACAACCCTCATATTTTTCGAGTCGGGGTGACCCGACGCAAGTGAGGGGGCTCAGTGGAACGACCCGTCAGAGGTCGTGAGCATCGAAAAGAGAAGGCCGGGGGGGGGGGGGGGGGGGGGGGCAATCCTCCTTGACGAGTGGACCTTGGGTCCACTCTCCCAAGGCCCCCGGGCGAGTGGACCCTTGGTCCACTCGCCCAAGGACCCGGGCGAGTGGACCACTGGTCCACTCGCCCGAGTGTGGGGCGAGTGGACCTTTGGGTCCACTCGCCCAGGGTGGGGGGCGAGTGGACCCAGGGTCCACTCGCCCCAAGCCTGCGGGCGAGTGGACCACTGGTCCACTCGCCCGGGGGCGGGGAGACCTTGTATCCACCCGCCCGGGTGGCTGGGCGAGTGGACCCATGGTCCACTCGCCCGGAAGGATGAGTGGACCGTAAGGTCCGCTCGCCCAGCTCGGGGGGTGGACCTTGGTCCATCCACCCGACCCCCGGCAAAGGGGGGGGGAGTGGACGTCTCATCCTCCACTCGCCCCCCTCTCGGTTCAGTCGTTCGGGTTCGTAATTGGGCTGCGGATAGCAGAATTTTGGCTATCCGCAACCCAATTTTTGGGAAGTCTATAAATAGACCCCCATGGGCACCTTGGGAAGGGATGTTACTACCCCCCCCCCCCCCCCCCCCCCCTCCCTCGTGTGTGAGCAAGCACTACCCCTTCCCTCCCCTTGTCATCGAAGGTGGACGGTGAGGTGATCCTTAGTGCCCTCCAAGGTGCCCAGGCTCAGCATTGGCTTGGGAGGGGAAGCTCTCGTTGAACTTCCGGGTATGTGGTGGGACCTCCATGCTGCAGCTTAAGGGGTCTGTTCGTGGACTTAGGTGTTCTTCAAGGGTGGGGTTCTTCCGCTCTCAGTAACTGGTCAAGGGTCTCGCTCAGGTCAAGTAAGGGTTAGCTGCATCCCCCTTGCGAACGTCGAGACCAGTTCTCTGGTTTCAACATTATGGTGCGGTGAGCGTGGAAGCAGCTAGTTCGGAAAGCGATGAGCTGGGGGACTCACCCCTGCCGGCGAGTGCGTGAAGGAAGGTGACTGCAATGAGTTCAGAAAGTCAATCCAGAAGGTCTTGCGGTTTGCACTCCCCCTCGGGGCGAGTGCTCGGCATCGCCAACACCTGTGCTCGCCTCGCTATCTTTGATGGTTATAGAGCAAGCAGGTCGGCAAGGGAAGGGGCCAGCCTCGGAGGAAGGCCCAAACCTCCAAGCGCAAGCGCTCTTCAACAACTCCCCCGGGGCCAGCTGCCCCGAGTGAGGGGGTAGGGAGGATGCCTCTGTCTCACCAGGAAGGAGGCGGAGTCCCTGTGCCTGATTCAACAAAAGCACGGGGGAACGCAAGGAAGCTACGCGGATCGGTTCCAGAGGCAAGTCTCCCACCTACAGGTTGACTAGGGAAGCAGGAAGGACCAGAAGAAAGGAAAGGAATGAGAAGGCAGAGAAAGTGGAGGAGGTGATGAAAGAGATGGCCGAGTAGGCGCAAGGAGGCGCGTTGTAATAGATATGTAACCTCCCCATGTTGGATAAAAAGTAGGTAGAGATAGAACCTTAGGTAAAACCTCTGGGAAGGTGTTGGATTCCTCTGCCTCCAGGTGAAGGTAAGCACCTAGGATGTGGATGGGAACTCCGCCCCCCTGGTGGATAAATTCCCTGAGTAGAGACCATTCTGCGGGCTTAGTTATGCCGGCAGATGGGAGACTCATCGGGTCGACTGGTTGATAAATTCCCCGAGTAGAGACCATTCTCCGGGCCCAGTTATGCCGGCAGATGGGAGACTCATCGGGTCGACTGGTTGATAAATTCCCCGAGTAGAGACCATTCTCCGGGCTCAGTTATGTCGGCAGATGGGAGACTCATCGGGTCTACTGGTTGATAAATTCCCCGAGTAGAGACCATTCTCCGGGCTCAGTTATGCCGACAGATGGGAGACTCATCGGGACGACTGGTTGATAAATTCCCCGAGTAGAGACCATTTTCCGGGCTCAGTTATGCCGGCAGATGGGAGACTCATCGGGTCGACTGGTTGATAAATTCCCCGAGTAGAGACCATTCTCTGGGCTCAGTTATGCCGGCAGATGGGAGACTCATCGGGTCGATTGATTGGTAATATCCTTGACTAGAGACCATTCTCCGGGCTCGGTCATGCCGGCAGATGGGAGACTCATCAAGTCGACTCGCTGCTTGAGTAAGTGACTTGGAGAGATGATGAGCACCTCCAGCTCTGGGTAGGCAAGGCCCCTAGGACGTGGATGGACCTTCCACCCCCAGTTGGTTTGAAAGAGTGATGGGTTCCTCCGCCCGCAGGTAAGCTAGGCCCCTAGGACATGGACGGGTACTCCGCCCCCAACTGGATTGGGAAGGTATGGGGTTCCTCCACCTCCAGGCAAGCTAGACTCCTAGGGCATGGACGGGTACTCCACCCCCAAGTGGTTGGGAAGGGTGTTGAATTCATCTGCTCCCAGGTAAGCTAGGCCCCTAGGACGTGGATGGGTGTTCCACTGTCAGTTGGCATGAGATGGTGGAGTTCCTCTTCCCCTAGGTGAAGGTAAGCACCTAAGGCGTGGATTGGATCTCTGCCTCAGTTGCTTTGATAAGATGGTTGATCCCCTCCCCCTCCAGGTGAGATCAGCTCCCTGATAGGAGAGGAGTTCCCGCCTTCCACCTCAGGTCGAGTTCGGCTCGACTAGAGGTGTTGAGTTGCCTTCCCCTCAGGTCGAGCTCGGCTCGACTAAAGGTGTTGAGTTTTTCTTCCACCTCAGGTCAAGTTCAATTCGACCTCAGGTGTTGAACTTTCTCCACCTCTAGCTGAGCTCGGCTCATAGGAGGGATGTTACGTGGAGAAAGGTTTGCCTTCCACCTCAGGTCGAGTTCGGCTCGACTAGAGGTGTTGAGTTTCCTTCCCCTCAGGTCGAGCTCGGCTCGACTAAGGGTGTTGAGTTTTTCTTCCACCTCAGGTCAAGTTCAATTCGACCTAAGGTGTTGAACTTTCTCCACCTCCAGCTGAGCTCAACTCATAGGAGGGATGTTAAGTGGAGAAAGGTTTGCCTCCCACCCCAGGTCGAGCTCGGCTCGACTAAGGGTGTTGAGTTTTTCTTCCACCTCAGGTCAAGTTCAATCCGACCTAAGGTGTTGAACTTTCTCCACCTCCAGCTGAGCTCGGCTCATAGGAGGGATGTTAAGTGGAGAAAGGTTTGCCTTCCACCTCAGGTCGAGTTCGGCTCGACTAGAGGTGTTGAGTTGCCTTCCACCTCAGGTCGAGTTCGGCTCGACTAGAGGTGTTGAGTTGCCTTCCACCTCAGGTCGAGCTCGCCTTGACTAAGGGTGTTGAGTTTTTCTTCCACCTCAGGTCAAGTTCAATTCGACCTAAGGTGTTGAACTTTCTCCACCTCCAGCTGAGCTCGGCTCATAAGAGGGATGTTAAGTGGAGAAAGGTTTGCCTTCCACCTCAGGTCGAGTTCGACTCGACTAGAGGTGTTGAGTTGCCTTCCACCTCAGGTCGAGTTTGGCTCGACTAGATGTGTTGAGTTGCCTTCCACCTCAGGTCGAGCTCGGCTTGACTAAGGGTGTTGAGTTTTTCTTCCACCTCAGGTCAAGTTCAATTCGACCTAAGGTGTTGAACTTTCTCCACCTCCAGCTGAGCTCGGCTCATAAGAGGGATGTTAAGCGGGGAAAGGTCCGCCTTCCGCCTCGAGTTAGGTTCAGTTGAAAAACTCGGCAGGAGTATCCCGTTGGCAGAGCCCTTCGTGGATTCCCTTAAGGTCCCACCTCCTCGTCAAATAGGTGGGTTGGACTTTCTTTCCGAGCTTAAGGCAAGCTCGAAAAGAGCGGGGATTGTGTACAACCCTCATATTTTTCGAGTCGGTGTGACCCGACGCAAGTGAGGGGGCTCAGTGGAACGACCCGTCAGAGGTCGTGAGCATCGAAAAGAGAAGGTCGGGGGGGGGGGGGGGGGGGGGGGGGGCAAACCTCCTTGACGAGTGGACCTTGGGTCCACTCGCCCAAGGCCCCCGGGTGAGTGGACCCTTGGTCCACTCGCCCGAGTGTGGGGCGAGTGGACCTTTGGGTCCACTCGCCCAGGGTGGGGGGCGAGTGGACCCAGGGTCCACTCGCCCAGGGTGGGGGGCGAGTGGACCCAGGGTCCACTCGGCCCAAGCCTGCGGGCGAGTGGACCACTGGTCCACTCGCCCGGGGGCGGGGAGACCTTGTGTCCACCCGCCCGAGTGGCTGGGCGAGTGGACCCATGGTCCACTCGCCCGAAAGGATGAGTGGACCGTAAGGTCCGCTCGCCCAGCTCGGGGGGTGGACCTTGGTCCATCCACCCGACCCCCGACAAAGGGGGGGGGGGAGTGGACGTCTCATCCTCCACTCGCCCCCCTCTCGGTTCAGTCGGTCGGGTTCGTAATTGGGCTGCGGATAGCAGAATTTTGGCTATCCGCAACCCAATTTTTGGGAAGTCTATAAATAGACCCCCATGGGCACCTTGGGAAGGGATGTTACTACCCCCCCCCCCCCCCCCCCCCCTCCCTCGTGTGTGAGCAAGCACTACCCCTTCCCTCCCCTTGTCATCGAAGGTGGACGGTGAGGTGATCCTTAGTGCCCTCCAAGGTGCCCATGCTCAGCATTGGCTTGGGAGGGGAAGCTCTCGTTGAACTTCCGGGTATGTGGTGGGACCTCCACGCTGCAGCTTAAGGGGTCCGTTTGTGGACTTAGGTGTTCTTCAAGGGTGGGGTTCTTCCGCTCTCAGTAACTGGTCAAGGGTCTCGCTCAGGTCAAGTAAGGGTTAGCTGCATCCCCCTTGCGAACGTCGAGACCAGTTCTCTGGTTTCAACATACATAAATTCATGTTACTGTATATAAATAGTAAGTATAACAAGCTTAAAATAAAAGCATTACTACAGAAGAAATGTGATGGATAAATCGGTTGAAAAAAAAACTTTTGAAATATTAACCGCAAATATATCCTCCAGCAAGAAGAAATCAGTGGAAAAAAATCTGGATTATTGTTGGCCGGCGAAAGCTTTTAAAGGAGACGACGACGGAAGCTTTACTCGCCGGCGAAATCAGACGAACAAATGAGATCCTTCTTCGTCGGCAATGATAACTGCAAATATATCCTCTTGCAAGAAGAAATCAGTGGAAAAAATCTGGATTATTGCAGGCGGGCGGAAGCTTTTAAAGCTATATTCATATTTTTACACGTGACGATGTGCATGGCCGCCACTTGGCGACGTACATGTCCGCCACGTGGCGACACGTGGCGACACGTGGCTTCGTGCATGACCTCCATGTGGCGACATGCATGGATACCATTTGGCGCCACATGGTGCCACCATGGTTGCATGACCACCATATGGCAACATGTGTCACCTCAGGAGAGCCAGTGTAGAGCGATTTGGTTTTTTGGACTTTCCGGGAGTTCTAGATCTCAGATTTAAGTGATTTCAGTGGCGTTTGAAAACTACTATAAATACGGATCCAATGTAATTATTCATTCATTCCATATCCATTCAAGTTTTGGGAAATCAAGAGAGAGATGAGAGAGAAAGTATCAGAATTTTGCCAAATTTGAGGGAGATCTTCGGGAGAAGTTCTAGAGTTAGAGTTCGACTTCAGATTCTACTTAGTTGATGCGGAAGAGCTGTCGAAACCCCGCCAAAGTAATATTCGTGGTGTAGAATAATACGAAAGCACTGCCAAAATCCTGAGCCGAGGAGCGAGAAGACTGAGGTAAGTGAAAAATAATGTAATACGTATATATTATGTTAGTATTCATTAATGTGATAATTAACAATCATTATGTTGAAATAATGCTGAAGTTATTACACAAATTAGTTAATATACAAAAATAATGTTGAACTTCTGATAAACGTAACGAGGGGTGGAATTATGTGTATTCACGTAATAATGATGTCCCGAGTTCTCGTGCATGCATATTAACAATATGAAATTTTGTATTATGGAAATATGAAATTCTGAAAAACTATCGTGTAATATTGATATGACAGAAAATATGTATGATGCGAATAATAATATACAAGTACTTGTGATACCAAAATTTAACATGCTCAATTGATGTCTAGCAAAGTGGTTAGGGGTGAGTCAGTATCCCCTAAAAGGAAGGTGGTGTATAACGGTACATAGTGTGACCACTGACCTTACCTTACCTGGTCAATATGCTAGTTAAATGAGAATAACAAGTTACACAAATATTATATACAAATAAATAATGTGTATGATTATTTTATCTCAATATTTGGCTCACCCTACTCGAGTCCACTGTCTACGTGAGGTGAACATCTCGGGAGTAGAGCTCCCAATCCGGCAAAATTAGCAACTTGCAATCTGCTTGTGGAGTATCAAGTTCGTAGTGTTTTGTCTGAGGACCCTTATATCATGGGAGTGGCGCTCCTTCTGGGATTAACTAGCCAAAAATCTGTCTTGTGTGGCATACTGTACGTCTACAAGTGAATGAGAGCCCTCCGGTTTGGTCGACCGACGCACTGTAAGTGCTAACTAGTAAATCAAATATTTTTGATATAAAAATAAATGAGTTTTTACAAACAAATTAAATGAATATCTGGTGATATGTTACTCTTCTGTTTTACTTGTATTTTGCTTAAAACTTATGCATACATATATATGTTGTGTTATTCTTTCAGGGTGAGCCAGAATGCTCACCAACCTACTTATATTTTTATGTATCAATGCTGATATGGGCGCCAATGGGTAGTGAAGAAGACTAATATGTTTTGTTTTTACTATGTAAGAGAAAATGTTATATCCAATCTGATGAGGTACATGTAAACTCTTGGAATATAAATAAAATATGTTGGTTTTGTTGATTTTCGCTCTAGAAATGTGTAACCATAAAAAGATCCTTACCTCTCATTTACTGTTCCCGCCTCGTTAAATCGAGCTTACCGGGCCAGGGTGTGCCAAGTTGGTATCAGAGGCAGGTTACACATAAAATAGTGGAACCAGTAAAATTAGCAGAATACTAGAGCAGTATGATTAGACCCCCTGAACATATGTTAGTAAACCTGAGTGGGGTAGACATAAGTAGGAACGAAACAAGATCTGTTTAATAAAACATTGTGCTTGCGAGATTGGCGCTTAAGTTGTCTAATTGGTGTCTAGGAAAGTGGTTAGGGGTGAGCAAGTATCCTTCGAAAGAAAAGTGATGTGTAACAGTACATAGTGCGACCACGAACCTTACACTTACCTACCAATGGATACCTTAAACTAGAAATTATGAGTTAATTATGCAAGTACGTAAATGTATATGAGGTTTAGTTTTCTCGTTCTAAGACGCTTATTTCTTTTTTAGGAAATGATCAATAACGATTCATAAGCGTATGACCATACTAACGGAGGCAGTGACCAGGGTAGTCATCCTCTAAGGATGCCTGTAATATCACACAATGTGGATGCTTTTACTCAACTGGCAGTAGTCTTGGCCGAAGCTCTGCAAAGAGGACCAGTCCCACCTCCGAGATCTGGATCTGATACCACTCATGTTGAAAGATGGTTGGACATTTTCATGTGGATAGGTCCCCCAAAGTTTGTAGGCTCAACGAACTCAGTAATCGCTAAAGAGTAGCTTCGTCAAGTAGAGAGAATATTCGAAGGAATTGAGTGCCCGAAAGAAAAGCGGACGACTCTTGTTGAATTCATTCTGCAACAGGATGCTGCAGCCTGGTGGAACAATCACAGACGCATCCCCTTGAAGGGAAGGAAGGCGATCGACATCGCTTGAAGTGAATTCGTAAATGGTGTTGGGAATTTGGTCTCTAAGATTCCTGATTAGAAGAAGAACATTAACATAATAATAAACCTAATGTGTTTGATGAATTCTTGTTTATGCATGAGACAGGTACTTATAATCTGTGGAAGATTAATATATATATATATATATATATATAAATATTGCTAAGGGTCACTTTGACCTAACACTCACTCAAGTTAAATGATCTCAAGTATATAATTTATTACATACTAACATCTATCTTGAAGATACTACTTGGAAAAATCAAGGAAGATTACTGAATTCAGAAAGCAGAGAAGTAAGAATATTGTTAATTGAACTTAAAATATTGACAGGAAAATATGTCGATAGAATAGATCGACTAGACAGACAACCTATCTACTTTCTTACAAGGAAAATCATCTAGACAATTCATCTATTATGCAAATCGACTAGACAAGGAATCAACTGGATTAATTTCGATCGACGGGATGGTCTTCGTGTCGACGGGATAGACTAACATTTATATATACACTAAGTATTCACAAAGCGTGTGTTTTTATTATTTCTCCATTCTCTTCACGCAAATTAAAGCGCAATTCAAGGGTACTCCTATGGAAGTCTTTAATGAATTAAATTTGTTGGAGAAATGATTAAGGAATAGATTTCTCAATTAATACTATTGGTGGACCATTCCAAAATAAGTCAGAATTATGCATTCCTTTTTTGATCATTATTACTATATAAGGAATATTCCAAATTAAGCCGAATTTATATATTCCCTTTTTCTGATCAAATTTGAATATTCAAAGTCAGTGATAATAATCGCATCCCCTAAACTCCTCCATTTTCTTTTGAGAAATGCACTATTATAAAAGGAGATGGACTCCTGTCAAATCTAATGATCTGTAGAATATTAAATTTCGACAGCAAAATTTCTCAAGTAATTTATTCTGCCATCAAGAGCAAGATCTTTCTCAACTCTCAAAAGTGCTATTGACCCTAATTCTGAAGAAGAGTTAAAACAATCTACAAAGAAAGAAAGGATCACTGCTGCTCTTTTTCCTTGATATAGATCTACTCAACAAAATACACACCATCATCTATCAAGTAAGAAGAAGCCTACTGCTAGGCTTTCTATTGAAGACTCAAGATCCAAGTCCCAATTCTCTTTGAGTCTATTGCTGTAACAAACTGTAATCTTATAAATAGTTTTTTGTAAGATCTTTGTGATCTGAGTGTAGGATTCCTGTGTGAATCTGAGAGTAAAATCTTGTGATCAAAGTGTAGGATTCCTGTGTGAGTCTGAGAGTAAGATCTTTGTGATCTGAGGTAGGATCTATTTATAGATCTGAGTGTAAGTATTGTGTTATAAAAGACTGAGGTAGGAACTTTGTGTGAGTTCCGAGTTTTGGAGGAGTTTTGCCTTGTCAAGCACACTACTTGAAAGGTGTGGAGAAAGTGGATGTACCAAACTCTTGGGGAACCACTATAAATCTTTGTGTCTTCTGTGCATTTTCTGTGATTGCTTGCTCTGTGCTTTTAATTTAGAAAATATAGCATAAATCACTCATCACACTATTTACCCTCCCCCTCTAGGTCTGATCATAGTCATCTCTATAGAATAACAAATGGATTCCGCAGGTGGTATTGGCCAGTGTCGGCACGATAGAGGATGAAGGAGCAACTTGTCCAGTTAACTCAGGGTACCCTTTCTATTAAGGAGTATGAATCTAAATTTTCTTCAATGCTTGAGCATGTCCTCGATGTTATTGGACCATTAGACCAACATATGTTTATGATGCGACGAGGATTAAGAGAATCAATCCAAGATGCTCTAGCCCCTTTTGACTTCTCTGACTATGAAGCACTAATCGAGGCGGCTCATCGAGTCCAAGAAAGGCAGCGGACAACATGGTCACCCCAGTCAGGAGAGAAATGGAAGAATCAAGACCTCAGCCGTCAAAATCAATCGAAGCACCAGAACATTCCAACCCAGCCTATCCCGGCACGCCCTAAATGCAAAAAAACAACATTGAGGCATCTGCACTTCAGACAAGGTCACAAGAGGGACAACACTTGTTTCTAGTGTCATCAGTCAGGCTATCTCATTAGAAATTGTTCGAATAAGAAGGAGGTCGAGGGGTAGTCAACCAAAAGACCGAGGCAACGGGCACCAGCTCAACCTCACATCTATGAGATGAATCGAGAAGAACCACAGGAAGCAACCGATGCGATATCAGGTACAATAATGTTTGAAAGTACCTCTTCTGCTGCATTATTTGATTCTGGTGCAACACATTCTATCATATTTGATACAATTGCTAGTAAGTTGTCATTACCTAAATAAAAACTAGAAGAAGAAATTCGTATAAGCTTACCCAATGGTGAAAGGGTCAAGTTGTTAACTATGTTCATGTCGACATAAGAATTGTGGAACAAAAGTTCGAGGCCAATCTTATTATCTTACCTCTTGATCATTTCGATATAATTCTGGGTATGAATTGGTTAGCAAAATATCGAGCCACAATCAATTGTGCTAAGAAGGAAATTACTTTCCATCAACTATTCCAACTCATTTTCAAGTTCCGAGGAGAGGGCAAAATTTTCCCAATAATATCCGCTCTGAAAGCATGTAAATTTCTGAAGCAAGGATGCACGACTTATCTAGCCAGTGTATCTGAAATCGAAAGAATGAAGAAAAATGCAGAAGATATACCCATAGTCTGATAATATCCAGATGTCTTTCCCAAAGACCTATCTGGAGTTCCTTCGCATAGGGAGATTGATTTCTCAGTTGACCTACTTCCAGGAGCAGAGCCCATCTCTAAGACTTTGTATCGCCTAGCGATACCTGAACTACAAGAAATGAAAGAGCATTTACAGGATCTGTTGAACAAAGGATTCATCCATCCAAGCACTTCTATGTGGGGAGCCCCAATTCTATTTGTGAAGAAAAAAGATGGTAGTATGCGGATGTGCATTGATTACCGCGAGCTGAACAAAGCCACTATCAAGAATCAGTATCCATTACCGAGGATTGACAACTTGTTCGACCAGCTTCAAGGCGCAGCGGTTTTCTCGAAGATTGATTTGTGATCTGGTTATCATCATGTTGGGAAAAACATCCTCTGAATTTATCTTACAAATTATGTAAAAGTGATTTCATTATCTATGATTCATTACACATATTGTATAGTGAGGGTAATATGGTCATTAGATGTCCTAGGATGTCACATTCTCATTAGGGTGTCAAAGATCAGTCAAAAAAGTGCAGAAATTTAGTTGAGTTAATTCTGCGTCGACTAGAAGTCGATGCAGCTTTGACTTCAAGTTGAAGTAACTTCGAATAGGAGTAAGGATAACTCAGACTGGTAGTCGATGTATCAGTTGAAGTCGACGCAATGTCGAAATATATTCGACGCAGAAGACAGAGTTAGTCAAAACAACATTTGAAGTTGACGCAACTTCGAATTATATTCGACACAAAAGTTGGAGTTCAATGTCCAGGTCTTCATCTCGACGGATACATCGATAAGCACTCGACGCAATGTTGATATCAGAGTTCATTTCAAAGCTGGGGAAGATGTCGAAGTAGCTTTTATTAGAACTCATAGGTGCGTCGATAAGAAGACAAAGTTATTCGACGCAACGTCAAATACAGACACATAATTAGAATACTTCCTGTATTCTATTCTGAAGCTTATTTAGAGGATATACATGAAAGTTATTTGAATTCTAACGGGTCGTCCATAATCAAAAAGAGAAAGAAGAATTCGATAGATACAATAAAGATATATTTGGAAGTTATTCAAAAAGGATTTGGACGAGCTATCAACAGAAATAGAAAAAGGTCAGTACTACCTCTTGGTCATTCTTATTAGGGAAATAACAGAAGAGGAAAGTAATTCATCATTATTCGACAGAAAAATACTGATACAAAGGAAGAGAGACAACACGAATAGATTTAAGATTTTGACAAGGCTTCTTTCTCTCCCCTCTTCGACCATACAAACAGAGACATAGCAAAATACACAAGGAGACTTCTGCTACTTGTTCCTTCTCTCTGCTGCAACAAACTGAAAGCATTGGACCAAAGTTTAACAATCATTTTCTTCTTCTTAAAAATGATTAATCATATATAAGATCCAGTCCACTAGAAGTGCCAAGAATCCTTAGAGAAACTTGTTGAAAGGGGATTTAAATCAGAAGACTTGCTTGTTCTTCTTCTTTACTCATACTCACTCTTACTTTCTGTCATTGAGTAAAGAGTTTTAAAAATCCCTCTTCAAAGGATTCAGTGGTTTAAGATCTCCTTATCAAAAAGATCTAGCTTGAGTCTAAAAGCCTCCTTAACAAAAGACTCAGACCTTGGTTCAAGATCTCCTTATCAAAAGATCTAGCTTGGTTCTAAGAGTCTCCTTAACAAAAGACTCAGACCTTGGTTCTAAGAGTCTCCTTATCAAAAGACTCAAGCACTGGATAATGTATTCCTACCAAGGTGGTAGAAGAGTGGAGTACCCATATTTTGAGGAACCACTATAGATCCTGTCTCAATCCGTGTTGTAAATTTTTTGTGTTGTACATTCTTTAATTCTGCAATTCTGTGTTTGTTTTATTCTGTATTGGTATTTCTGAATGCATAATTGTTAGAACTATTATTGTTCTGTGCACTTATTTTTGTGAAAAATTTTTTAAACTATATTCACCCCCCTTTAGAGAATACTCAGAGGACTCACTGTGCACTTTCATATCAGTTGCGAGTGAAGGATGAAGATATCCAGAAGACGACATTCCACACAAGATAAGGTCATTATGAATTTCTTGTGATGCCCTTTTGAGTCACCAATGCTCCAACGATATTCATGGGCATTATGAACCGAGTCATGCACCCCTTTCTTGATCAGTTTGTCATAGTTTTTCATTGACGATATATTGATGTATTCAAGGAGTGAGAAGGAGCATGAAAATCATCTGCGTCAAGTCCTTCAAACACTAAGAGAACATCGATTATTTGCCAAATTCTCGAAGTGTCAGTTCTGGTTGAAAGAAGTAGCCTTCCTTGTCCACATCATTAGTGTTAAAGGAATCTCGGTAGATCCTGCCAATATCTCTGTAATTATTGAATGGCCTCATCTGACTAATGTTACTAAAATTCAAAATTTCATGGGATTAGTAGGATACTATCGAAAGTTTGTAAAAGATTTTTCAAAAATTGCGACCCCAATAACACGATTAACTCAGAAGGCGGTAAAGTTCGAATGGAGTCATAAGTGAGAAGAAAGCTTAAGCAATTACTGATATCTGATCCAATCTTATCCCTTCTTGATGGCTATGAAAGTTTTCAAATCTATAGTGACGCATCCTATCAAGGGTTATGGTGTGTACTAATGCAGTAATGAAAGGTCATAACCTATTCTTCTCGACAGTTGAAAAGATCCGAGAAGAATTATCCTGTTCATGATTTAGAGCTAGCCGCGGTAGTATTTGCCCTGAAGATTTAGAGACACTATCTTCTAGGGACAAAATGTCAAGTGTTCATAGATCATAAGAGCTTGAAATATTTCCTGGACTAGAAGGATATGAACATGCGGCAAAGAAGGTGGCTAGAACTCATCAAAGACTATGACTTGGAGATTCTCTATCATCTGGGAAAAGCAAATGTAGTAGCAGATGCGTTAAGTCGTAGATCTGAGGCAAATCTAATGGCTTACTCTCTGATAGGTGATTTAGAAAGGTTAAAGTTGAGCTTGGGAGAATCAATCTATATATCGACCTTAGCACAGCTAATCATCTCCCCCGATTGGTTGCGGAAGATTCAAGAAAGGCAGCAAAATGAAGAATGAAGAAAGATGGTGAAGTCCTTGGTGGAGAAACCACAGTCCAAAATCCATATTGATGATCATAACGTCTTGCGATGCGGGAATCGACATGGGATTCCCCCTATTGACGATATTCGAAGACAACTATCGAAGGAAGCACATCGATCCAAACTCTCTATCCATCCCAATGCTACAAAAATGTATCATGATTTGAAGACAAATTTTTGGTGGTCAGGCGTGAAAGCGGATGTTGCAAGGTTTGTGCAACAATGCCTAACCTATCAACAAGTAAAGACTGAGCACCATCAACCAGGAGGCATACTTCAACCACTATCAATCCCAGCTTGGAAATGGGAAGACATCTCAATGGATTTGGTAGTAGGACTTCCAAGAACGTCGATCGAAAATGATGCAATCTGGGTAATCATCAATATACTCACTAAATCCGCCCACTTTTTACCCATAAGAGTAAGTGAATCAATGGCAAGATTAGCCCAGAAATACATCGATCGCATCGTAGCCTTGCACGGAGTTCCAGTAATAATTGTATTTGACCGAGATCTGAGATTCACTTCAAGATTCTAGAAAGCATTTCAGTAAGCTCTGGGAACATGACTCAACTTCAGTACTGCTTACCACCCTCAAACGGATGGGCAGACTGAAAGAATGATCCAAACACTTGAAGATTTATTGAGAATGTGTGTCCTAGAATTTGGCAGAAGCTGGGAGCAACACCTTCTGATGGTGCAATTCACTTATAACAACAGTTACCATTCGAGTATTCAAATGATACCATATGAAGCTCTATACGAAAGAAGATGTCGAACTCCTATATGTTGGTTTGAAGTCGGAGAGAAGGCTATGCTAGTGCCATAATTGATAGAAGACTCTCAGAAGGTTATCCAATTGGTCAGAGACCGACTTCTGATTGCTCAAGATATGCAAAAGAAGTACTACGATAAGAAGCATCGCGATGTGGACTTTTAGATTGGAGAAAATGTATTCTTGAAGGTAAAGTCAGGACCGGGCATCAAAATATTTGGGAGCAGTGACAAACTAAAACCAATATATATTGACACATTTGAGATACTATACAGAATTAGACCAGTTGTCTATCGACTCACATTACCCCCAATCATGAGTGGAATACATAATGTATTCCATGTATTAATGCTAAGATGATACATCTATGGTCTATCTCATATCATCCAGTTCAATACAGAGATGTTAGAAGTACATCCAGTCCTTTCCTACGAAGCTGTCCCAGATCAAGTCATAGACCACAAGGAAAAACAATTAAGGAGCAAACCAATACAATGGTCAAAGTTACTTAGAAAGGATGGTCAGCAGAAGAAGCGACCTGGGAGCTCGAAGAAGACATGAATAAGAGATACCTTGACCTATTTTGAGGTAGCAAATTTCGAGGATGAAATTTTGTACAGGGGAGGGGGGAGATTGTAATATCCCGTGTTTATATAATCTGAATTAGAGTAATTAATAATGATGTTTGAGCACGAAATTATTTAATGAAGCTAAATTTAAAAAAAAAACAGAGCCAACAGTTAGTTTCAGAAGGTCGAAAAACCTTAAAATTGACATATTATTTGCTAAAATATGAGATTATTAGGAAAAACATGATTTTCGATGCAACCAACACAAATTTCGAGAAACTGAGAAATTCAACAAGAATTGTTAAGAATTTGAAAATTGAGGCCGAATTTGGAATCAGGATGCCGAAAACCCCCAGAGTAGGTATATTCATTTTTTTACACGACGACGTGCATGGTCGCCACTTGGCGACGTACATGGCCGCCACGTGGCGACACGTGACTTCGTGCATGACCGCCATGTGGCGGCATGCATGACTGCCATGTGGAGATGTGCATACCCGCCATTTGGCACCACATGATGCCACCATGGTTGCATGATCACCATATGACGACATGTGTCACCTCCGGAGAGTCAGTGAAGAGTGATTTGGTTTTTTGGACTTTTCGGGAGTTCTAGAGCTCGGATTTAAGTGATTTCAGCGGCGTTTGAAAACTACTATAAATACAGATCCAATGTAATTATGCTTTCATTCCATATTCATTCAAGTTTTGGGAAATCAAGAGAGAGAGAGATGAGAGAGAAAGTATCAAAATTCTGCTAAATTTGTGGGAGATCTTCGGGAGAAGTTCCAGAACTAGAGTTCGACTTCAGATTCTACTTAGTTGCTGCGGAAGAGTTGTCGAGACCCCGCCAAAGTAATATTCGTGGTGTAGAGTACTGCGGAAGCGCTGCCAAAATCCTGAGCCGAGGAGCGAGAAGACTGAGGTATGTGGAAAATAATGCAATACGTATATGTTGCGTTAGTATTCATTAATGCGATAATTATTAGTCATTATATTGAAATAATGTCGAAGTTATTACACAAATCAGTTAATATACAGAAATAATGTCGAACTTCTGATAAACATAACGAAGGGTGGAATTATGTGTATTCACGTAATAATGGTGTCCCGAGTTCTCGTGCATGCATATTAACAATATGAAATTGTGTATTCTGGAAATATGAATTTTTGAAAAACTATAGTGTAATATTGATATGATAGAAAATACGTGTGATGCAAATAAAAATATACAAGTACTTGTCATGTCAAAATTTAACTTGCTCAATTGGTGTCTAGGAAAGTGGTTAGGGGTGAGCCGTCCAGTATCCCCCGAAAGGAAGGTGATGTATAACGGTACATAGTGCGACCACTGACCTTACACTTACCTGACCAATATGTTAGTTAAATGATAATAACAAATTACTCAAATATTATATACAAATAAATGATGTGTATGATTATGTTAGCCCAGTATTTGACTCACTCTACCCGTGTCCCCTGTTTACGTGAGGGGAACATCTCAGGAGTAGCGCTCCCAATCCGACAAAATTAGCCACTTGCAATCTGCCTGTGGAATATCGAGCCAGCAGTGTTTCGTCCGAGGACCCTTATATCATGGGAGTGGCGCTCCTTCTGAGCTTAGCTAGCCAAAAATCTGTCTTGTGTGGCGTACCGCCTGCAAGTGAACGAACCATCCGATTTGGCCGACCGGCGTACTGTAAGTGCTAACTAGTAAATCAAATATTTTCGATATAAAAATAAATGAGTTTTTACAAACAAATTAAATGAATATATGGTGATGTGCTACTCTTCTGTTTTACTTGCATTTTGCTTAAAACTTATGCATACATATATATGTTGTGTTATTCTTTCAGAGTGAGCCAGAATGCTCACTAACCTACTTATATTTCCAGGTACCAATGCTGATATGGGCGCCAGTGGCAGTGAGGAAGACTATTATGTTATGTTTTTACTTTGTAAGAGAAAATGTTATATCCAATCTGATGAGGTACATGTAAACTTTTGGAATATAAATAAAATATGTTGTTTTGTTGATTTTCGCTCTAGAAATGTGTAACCATAAAAAGATCTTTATCTCACATTTACTGTTCCCGCCTCGTTAACTAGAGCTTACCGGACTATGATGTGACAGTTACGAACTATCGTTCGTAAATGTCTGATCTCACATAAGGAACTCTATCCATTTTTATGTCCAAAAAAAAAAGTTTTGTTGCTTGGGGTCATAACCGTTGTGATGTCAAATACATATTTTATGCGGGTGACGTTTTCCGTCCAAACTCATCAGAGCTAAAATGTCACACCAAACGGACCCAACTGCACGAACTCCGAATTTCCTTCGGGTTCAACAGTGTCCAACTGGTCCGCCATCGACTCCCAACATCGCGAATGATGAGCCACACGGGCGATTTTTGTGTCCGGAATTCTGTTATAACACAAAGAAGTCACAACATTTCGTGAAAAAAGTCAGGTGCGTTGTATTTCCAAACACTTTTTTGCGTGAGGACCAACTAGGCGCGGTTGCAGAAGAAGTGGCACTTCAGTAATTTATCAAAATTTTGTGGGTTTCTCCAAATCTTATTCGGAGTCATGGTCATGTGAATCTCATAGGCGTCATACATAGGCTCATAGCCGGCTTAGAGAGAGAATCAAGCAAGGTGGATTGACCGAAAGGGGCCAGTGGAGGGAGAAGCGCCGGATCTTTTATTCCATGGCGATATTTCGCGGTGATAATCGCTGCAGGCATCTTCACCGGCCATCGAGTTTATAGGTCTGTGCGATCTTCGTCTCGTTGTTTTCCGGCTAGTCCCTCTGCTAGGTTTAAACTCTCCGACGACTCTCTTTCCTAAGTAGAGCTTTTCGGATCCGAGTTTTGGCCGAGATCCAGCGGTTCCCGTCATCACTGCTCAGATGCAGGCCTTTGCTGATGCTAGAGTCTGTGTATTCTCGCCGCTGTTGTAGTACGGCCGGGAGATCCGCGGGTTTTTCAGATTCTCGGGCTCCAGTTGGCGGGAGGGGGCGTCCCGAAGTTCTTTTGCTTTAGGTTAAGTGGTTTTCTGCTTAGTCTCGTCATTTTCGTCTAGAATTGCAAGTAAATTCATCGAATTAGGTTACTGCGGACTTGGATAGAGTTGGAACGGATGTTATTTCTCCGTTATTTGTGATCGCGGTGATCATTTCCTGCATCCGTTTAGTTTTCTTCTTCTTCTTCTTTTCTTCTGGAGATTTAGTTGCATTGAGTTGAAGTAGATCAGCAGGAGCTGAAGGGAAGCAGGGGGATTTTGGTTAGGGAAGGGTGCCGATTCTCAGATCTTATGGAGGACCTCTCTAAATATTCCCATAGTCCCGCCCACCTTGCTGTTGCTCGAAGAGATCATGTCGGCCTGAGGAAGCTGGTTTCCACCCTTCCTCACCTCCCCAAAGCCAGAGAGGTTAACACGGAGGAAGAATCCATTTCCGCAGAGCTCATAGCTGATGCGGTCTCCACTGTCATTGACAATCGGAATGTCCCCTTCCGTGAAACCCCTCTTCACCTGGCAGTCCGCCTTCGTGACCCCATCTCAGCCGAGATTCTAATGTCAGCTGGTGCGGACTGGTCCCTTCAGAATGAACAAGGGTGGTCCGCTCTCCAGGAAGCTGTGTGCACCAGAGAAGACACTATAGCCATGATCATCGCCAGGCATTACCAGCCCTTGGCTTGGGCTAAGTGGTGCCGTCGCCTTCCCAGGATAATCTCCTCCATTTCTCGTATTCGTGATTTTTACATGGAGATCACCTTCCATTTCGAAAGTTCAGTGATTCCTTTCATTGGGCGGATTGCGCCGTCTGATACCTATAGAATATGGAAGCAAGGTTCGAGGCTCAGGGCTGACATGACACTTGCTGGCTTCGACGGTCTCAAAATTCAGCGGTCCGATCAAACCTTTCTTTTTCTCGGTGACGGCGTTTCAGGCGAGCGATTTAACCCTCCATTACCACCGGGATCGTTGATTGTGCTTTCTCACAAGGAGAAGGAGATAACTAATGCGCTAGAGGGAGCTGGGAACAAGCCCACGGAAGCCGAGGTAGCTCATGAGGTTGCTTTGATGTCCCAAACGAATATGTATCGTCCCGGAATTGATGTTACACAGGCAGACCTTGTTTCTCATTTGAACTGGAGAAGACAAGAGAGGATGGAGATGGTGGGAAGCTGGAAAGCTAAAGTGTATGACATGCTTCATGTGATGGTGAGTGTTAAGTCAAGAAGAGTTCCTGGTGCAATGACTGATGAGGAACTATTTTCAGCAGATAATGATGAGAGATTAGCTAATGGTGTGGATAATGATGAGTTGGATGATGTATTGACAGCTGAGGAGAGAATACAGCTAGATTCAGCTCTTCGAATGGGTAGTTCAGAGGGTTTTGAGGAGGATGAAGTGAATGGGAGTTCTGACTTTACGGAAGGTACTGAAAGTGTCCATTCAAAGGAGAGAAAGAGCTGGTTTGGTTGGAACAATAAGAGGGCTACCAAGAATAATGGTAGTGAGGATGTTGATGACCAGAAGATCCCCAAAAGATCTTCTAAGTCAGCTCTAGAGAACGGAAATCATAAAACCGAGTCAGCGAGGGAAGAGTTAGGGGATATTAAAAAGGGTAAAGAAAAGAGCAATTATAAGAAGAAGAAGAGTGGAGTTACTAGTGAATCTAATAAGCACGAAAGTGAATACAAGAAGGGGTTACGACCAGTCTTGTGGTTGACACCAGATTTCCCTTTGCAGACGAATGAGCTTCTTCCATTGCTTGATATATTGGCAAATAAAGTCAAAGCTATTAGGAGGCTTAGGGAGCTTTTGACGACTAAGCTTCCTCATGGGACATTCCCAGTCAAGGTAAAATTCACATAAATTTTAAACTTCATGATTTAAACTTATTTATTTAGCTAGCTTTGATTTTCTGTTTTACTTCTGGCTATATCATTGTAATTAGTTCGCTTGGGAGTCAAATTGTTTGTCTTAAGATATATATATATATATATATATAATGCAATTATCGTTCTCTAACTATTTAGTTTCCCTGATCAAATCCACCCATAATGTCTTCCTCTCGATCGACCACACTCTTCACGGCCGTGGCTATGAACAAAACATTATGCAGATCCATTAGTATTATGAGGATCCTTATTGTTTTACACTTTTACTCTCATCTTGAAAACAATTCATAGGCCAACGTCAATATAAAAATTTATCATCTCTAATTTTACTTTTGTTGATGATTGAATCTCTATAGGTGATCACCATTGTCCCTTACTAAATATTAAATTGTTTGTACATTCTTAGTTTTTAAGTATATTATTTGATAATGTATATTTATATATCCTATCAATAATTGCTATTTGAATATGTTGTTTATTTAATTTGATGATTAACCATCTAGTTTTGTCAATCCCTAGCCTGGATGAGAAAGATCGAGGGTTGGTGTTATGCAGGCAACTAATTTTAAATTACCTTCAAAATAAATAAAATGAATTGAAATTGAAATTTTGCTAGGATTAGGGCATTCCCCAAAATCTACGCTTCATGAAGTATTGAAAAATAAACTAGGGCTTCGTTTGGCGTGGCTTATTTTCTCCGGTGAGTTTGGTCAAAAATGTCATTATCATAGAATGTATGTTTGGCAAGACAAAGGTTATGACCGCTGCCAATAAAATAAACTACTTTTGAGCATAAAATGCATGAATTTTTTTAGGTGAGGTCGGGGCGTTCACGAACAACGGTTCATGACCACCATGTTCACGACCGCCACCACCGTGCCAAACGAAGCCTAGGTTATGTTAGGATGTCACCCTTAAGTGTTATGGCATAAATAATGTGATTGTGGTAAGAAGTAGACAAGTCTTCTCTAGGGCTTCATTCTTAAGGGACACCTCAAATTTACTCCAATGTAACGAAGCATAACAAGGGTTATCTAGTTCCAATGCTAGAATTGGATTTACTGAATGAAAATTGAGGACTTTATATGGAAAGACGAGAGATTTGGAGGACACAATTATTATAAGAAGAATAAACATTCCTTATTTACTAGGGACTAGGTGAAAATGAGAAAAATTCAATGATATTATGGATGACTGATAATTATTGTATTTTGAAAAAATAGCAGTATCAATGAGGTCGGGATATCAGTGGACAAAAAGTTAAAAAGAGATTTATTGATGTTAATAATAGTGATAGGATGCAGCCGACTGTAGGAGGGGAGATTGGAGAGTCGTGACTGTAGGGTTGATGAAGTGGAAATGGCCGACGATCTCTCGTGGCGCCAACTTCATGAAACCCTAAGATGTCGACCTTAACGCCCCTCTTTTCCAACCGGCCACCCTCAATCACTACAAACAACCACCAAACTCCATCCAAGAGCCGCCTCCAATCTTCCAGAACTATTTTATCTGCCACCCCTATTACCTCTCATACCTGCTGGGAACTGACTCCTCCCAGGACATACCAAATCCAATCAACCATCTCCCCTTTGTCAACCTTACAACCAGTACTCTCCATTCCCCCTCCTACAACTGGCTGCAACCTAGCAGACAACCTTCCATCCACCTCCAAAGCCCATGACGACATCCTCTCACACCCACCTCCATACTCAGCAGCACCTCCCCACGCCTTCCAAACCCTAGCCGAGTCCCTTCCCATCATTCCTACCCTCTCCCGCCCTAAAACAACCACCTTTCCCCTCCGACGGCTACCATACAACAACCCTTTCTCCGAAATACCACCGTGCTCCCACAATCACCATATCTCCGCTACTCCGGCCACGAACCCTCACTAGTGAGTATTTGTTGTTTGGTTTCATTATTCTTGTGCGAACCTGGTTCCTATATGATTTTGGATGTCTTGCTATCCTAGTATAGTTGTTTTGTGATTAATTGTGACTTGCATGATCTATTCGTTTGCACATATTAATTAACGGCTTTCTATCAGGGGAAATCCTAGCTTGCTTTTCTAAATTATTATGAGCACTACTTGTGCCAATTGCATATATTTCATGCTTTTTTTCTACTTGCAATTTATTGTCGGATCATTTTTTGCATGCATACATCATCCTAGGATAGATAAGATTATTTCCCCCAACACTGCTCACAGGGTTTGCACTGTTTAGATTTCACTTACACACCCCCTACTTTGCTTCAAGATGATTGTTACTTTGATTATTATTTTTTATGATATTATAAGTGCAGTTAGTTTTTATGCTCTTCAAGTTGGATTAATAGATATATTAAAATATAATTATGAGAAAAGATGAACATATTACTAGTTTACTACAACGTATAAGAAATGATAATTAATGGTTGTAACTTAAGTGGGCATATATGTTTTAGTAGGATGTGCTCTTAGATGATTCACTGTAGGTATGAATATGAGATATAACATTTAAGTGAGAAGTTATACTTGATTTAGCTGTAGTCTACGATCATGCCGTAAATGTTTTAGGAGAGTTTAGAAATATACATGTATTAATAAGAATACTTGTTGGTGGAGTGATGAGATTTAAGAAGTTATCAAGAAAAAAGTGTTTTTAAAGAGTGAAAAACTGAATATTATCAAGGTTTATATTGATTATAAGAAAACTGAAGGTTTATTAAGATTGTATTGAGCAAAACAAATGCTACATCTTTTAATAGTTTGTATATAGACTTGGTACTAAGAAATGAAAAATATGAGATATATAGAGCGATGGGGATCATCGTTTAGGAGCAGGCACTGTCAGTTGAGGCCCTTACATGTCTATTCACACCATACCAGATTTAGGATTGTCGTTTGGACGAGATAGTTTGTAGTCGTGTTTGGAGCGACGTTTTGATATTTCTATCTATTTTCTTGTAGTTTTTTGGACTTGTATTTTAGAGTTAGGTAAATATCCTGATCGGGTAAGTAGAGTCGTTCATGTTGTTTTCCATGTCTTCTTTTCTATTTATATGAGTATAGTGATTTATTTGAGGGGATCAAAGTTTTGAAGCCAAGGCCCTCCCACCCCCAACCCCCTTCCACTCTGCTCACCACCACCAGTCGACCACCTCCCCTATTTCCTTTCTATTCCTACTCGCGAGACCTTCACAGTCCCTCTTTGCCATCACCATTTATCTTTGCACCGCCTGACCCCGCCATCACTTCCTTATTACTGGCCGACCCCCACCCTTACACCCACACAACCCTGCCTATCTCGTCAACCTTAATTTCCCTCTTCCCGTCATTGAGATCTAGCCACCCACTTCTCCATCTTATCACCACCATCCAAACCTCTCTAAACTGTTTCTATGGCCGCACTCCTCTTTCATTGCTCACATCCATCTCGGGTTCCCTTATGCCTATGTGAGTTTTTTTATTTAAAGTCTTCCATTTTCTCCATCGTACGAGTGGATCATATATTGTTAGTGATACTTGTTCTTAGTTATTTGCTTCATTGAATTATGAGACTTACAATGCTTGATGTAGGGCGCATAAAATTAAAGCGCTCTCTCAAGGTACAAATTTAAGTTGAAGTATTGTTATTGATTGTGATTGTTTTGCACGAGTTGAATAACTTTATTGCAATTTGTAATATAGTGTCAGATATTCACATCGTTCCCCTCATTACACACCGCATTAGTTTAGATGCATTAATTGTGTACCACACCCATCACATCATTCATTACGTCATAAATATGTATTTTCTAGCCTTACCCTTTGTTTGATTTGATATAAGAGCCTTAGCTTAAAATCACTTTTCTACTTCGTAGTGGTACAGACATAGGAGATTGATGATGGGTCTGAATCACCTAGATGGCCATGCGACTAGTTCGAACACTGAGATATCCACCACTGATTTTTTAGGCGGGATGTATTGACACACACACACACACACACTTATTTTATGTATTTTCCTAAGATAATTAGAAATATAATTAGGATTTTCATTATCAAATATTTCAATACTTTTAACATGCATGATTTGTTGATTTGTTGATTTGGATTTTCATGATCAAATTCTTCCATTGATCCATTTTATTTTAAAATTCCACGCTAATTATAATCTCATGCACAGATTTATTTTCCAAATTGAAGTATCAACTCATTTTTAGATTCATGTGGCCCCATGATCATTTTCAGTTTCAATCTTCAAATCATGCTCCAACTAATTTAGTAAATCAAGTATATGGTCAGATGCATCAAAATTAAATGTAGGTTCATGAACATGTTTTAAGGTAGGTTCAAAATCAGATATAAGATCATCTTGTGAATATATGCCTTCTAAATGATGCACAACATCTAATTCATTAATATGATGTCCATTTTGTACACATCTTATTTCAAAATAATATTTGTTTTATTAGATTCACTTACTACGGTTTCAACAATTCTCACAGGAGAATAATTGTAATGTTTCTCATTTTGTAACGTTATGTAGTAAGTGTCGTATAATATTTTTGATGACTTGCAAAATATTTTATGTTTAAATTCTTGCCTAAGAACACTAATGAAATTGCTAATTATGAAAATAAATATTTAGTAAAATACTTTTAATTCTTGTCTAAGACCTCTAATAATATAGCTAATGATGACAGATAAATATTTAGGAAAACACTGTTGTCATTTTTGATGCATTAATAAAAAAAGTTTAGTTTATCTTTAACTTATATTGCATGAAGATAAGAGTTTGTCTTGCAACAGCTTATCCTCTTAGTTATCTAAGATCGTTGATATCTTTTTTTTCATTCGTGTTATTCATGCCGTTCAAGTAATTTTGTACCCATCAAATTTCTCCTCCCCATATCCTCCCCTCTCTCTGTATGTGTATATATAGCTCTCCTAATTTTTCACTTCAAGACATCTCTAAACACTGCTATTTTTGGCCATCTTCACCTCTCCTGAACAATAAATCATTCACCTCTCTCTTTCTAGTAGAATACTTTCAGTTTCTAGAAAATACCTCTCTCTTTCTCTTGATTTTCTCTTTGCCGGAGAATACAAGAAGAGCAAGGGAATTTGGAGCTTTCAAGGAAGTAAGGAAGGCAACAAAGTAGAGCCAAGACAAGGAGAAAATTATAGGTGGAAATTCCAGGGATGAGCTAAGGACTTCTACATCAAGGAGTCTAAGGAAGGTTGGTAAGGTTCCATAAAATGTAATTCGCATTCCAGTTCTTCTCTTAAATTTTTTAGTCCACATCCCCGCCCTCTGTTTTTTCTTCTATACACACCATAGTCATACCTTGAGCCTATTCCTGACCATTCACATTACAAGGATGAATACATAATTTAGTATTTCTTATTATAAGATCCCATCCTGTCAGTTATCGAACCAGGACGGATCAAGCAAAAGTATAGGTCGACTTAACGAATGACTAAATGAATTAGACACGTATCTAGTTAGACTTGCAACAATTGAAATTATAAATAATATGAAATAACAATAACGATCAAATAGAGCTTCTATTAAGGGTACAAGTAATGTATTACACATGCAAGAGTACTAGAAAATAAATACTTGAACGAACAAAACCCGACAAGTTGTAGGATAATATTGACGCAAAGATATAAACTTATATTACCTAAAATAGTAGATTAACACACTATTTAATATAAATAAATCACAACCAAATAAAAACTTACAATGATTACAAAGTAGAGGGCTCAGTGGGTGTCCGAAGAGGTGCTGGTGGTGGGAGAGACGATGAAGAACTGTACTTGGACTGTTGGAGGGAAATGGACGGTTGGCTGGGACTGTACGCCTGCGGATTGGCTGTTTTGGGAGGACTGGATGTTGGACGACGGTGGTTGGATGGCTTGTAAGTGGATGTGCAGGTTTTGGAGCAAACATGAATTGGATGGTTGGATACTTGGATTTAGGAATTCTTGGTGCTGAACTGAATTTCCAGAACACAAAATTCAATTTTGTTGGGCTGTTCCTGCTTGGGGTAGGGAAGGTGTGAAGGAGAATGTGTTCGTGGATAAAGGAGAGGGTGCAAGTGGGAATTCTAGTGGTTGGATTGCTGTTCTGGGCTGGCTACAGAGCCGAAGTAGGAGAAGAGGCGTCAGTTTACTGCTTGTGGGAACAATTATTGGAGTGGGGTTTCACGGTTTGTGGGGAAGGGAGGATTGATCTGCTGCTACTTGGTTGGGTGATAGGCTATGTGATGAGGATCTGCGACACGGACCCGTGGTAGAGCATGAGTTTTGAGCTCCTTCAGGGAGATTAGCTACCTGCCATATTTGGCGTCTCCGGATCGACGATCCGATTCCGTGGATGGGTTCAGATTTTCGTTTACTTGCATTTTCATATATTATATTACTGTTTTCTGTTATTATTTAATGTAATCAGGTTCGTTACATTAACGACCAATCATAGCCGTCGATGTAAGGTGTCTTAGAGTAGTTCTATTATGAATAAGAGTAGGGGGCAGCTGAATCTTGGAGAGCTATTCTTCTCGGATTCCGACGATCCACTCGCGGTGACCACTCCGCGAGGCCCTAAGTGATGACTCCTAGATATTGTTTGTATCCTCTTGTATTCCCTCCCAAAATCCGCAGTTTCCCCATTCCTAGTTCCCAGCTGAGACTTAGAATCCCCTCCCAGAAATCCCACACCACAACCACCCACTGAAACCTTTCAATTTACCTCAGGAAAATAATGCCTTCCTTGCCTCCCCTGAAAGCCCATACCCCCTCCCTGTTTACTCCTGCAGCTGCCTTCCAGGATTCATTCATCAGGAATCCATTCCCCTTCATGATTTTCTGCATCCAGCACCATCTGATTTTTTGTATCCTCCACAAATAGCCCCGATTCTCTCCAGGGCTTTCCCCATCCATTTCCAAACCCACCCGTTGCTTCCAGGAAATCCAGTACCTATTTCCACTGAGGCCAGCAATCCCTCCCTTGTATCTCACGGTCAGTATACAGGATTTCTACTCCCATACCCCTCATCCAGTTCTCTGATTCTAGCCCAACCCCATTCAGTCCAGCATTCCAAACCAACAATCCCTCGTTATTCCAGGCGTTTCTCTACCTTCGGACAGCAGTTTCCACCCTACAAATCTCCACCCCACGACAACATCCCTTTGCTCGGTGAGTGTTTTATTGTTGTATGGATCTTTGTTCTCATTATGATTATATGAATGTGATTTCGTGCTTATTGGATCTCTTGTTTAGCAATTTGCTCTAGGTTATTATTGTGATTTGCAGAAACTATTCACCGCGTGCTTTTACTTTGGCCCTCCATGCGGAGGAAAGTCATAGTTTACTTTGCCTAAAAGAAATAAATTTGCTTTGCCTAAAAGAAATAAATTTGCTCTGCCTAAAAGAAATAAATTTGCTCTGCCTAAAAGAAATAAATTTGCTCTAACTAAAAGAAATACATTTGCTTTGCTTAAAAGAAATAAATTTGCTTTGCTTAAAAGAAATAAATTTGCTTTGCTAAAATTATATGCATGTGATTTAATATTTTATTACTTATTCTGGGTCTCTCCATTGTGTCATGTTTGCATGCTACATATAGGACCTAAGATTAGGAGAACAACTTACTTGCACCTCACTAGGATTGCATTTAGTTGCGCACCCACACAACCTACCCTACATCATTTGGTATCAGAGCCCATGGTTTGGGCCACATTTATATACGTAGTGGTAAAAAAGTCCAGTGTTTTAAATGTCGTCCGACATGTCTGATTTTAGGTAAAAACAATCTATTTTTACAAAACTCTATAAATAAATCATTTTTGTTTTTATCGGCCAAAATAATGTATTAATTCCGACTTACCGGCCATTCCGTTAATTCACTGTAGTGCACGACATTTGACTTTTGTGGGTTTTATTAAATTACTATAAAGTTAGTGCACTGCCCTAATTTTACTCTCGCTGGTGCTGGAACGAGATTGAATCTGCTGCTTCCTCCGTTTCTCCCTCGTCGAGCTTCTCCTTTGGTTCTCCCTCGTCGAGCTTCTCCTCCGGTTCTCCCTCGTCGAGCTTCTCCTCCGGTTCTCCCTCGTCGAGCTTCTCCTCCGGTTCTCCCTGATCTAGCTTCTCCTCCGGTTCTCCCCGATCTAGCTTCTCCTCCGGTTCTCCCTGGTCGAGCTTCTCCACCACCTCTAAGCTCGAAAGCATCGCACTCTCCACTAGGTATTGATCATCTTCTCCAATTTCTGTTTCCAAAGCCGGACAACCCACATGATTGATCCTCTACACCATTTCCAACAAGGCTTCAACCAAAGCCGTTTTTTTTGCAAGACTGCAACTAAATCCTACCTGCCTACGTTCTTCGACGACGTCGGCTAGATCAGGTATTTTTCTTTTTGATGTTTCATTTGCTATTGTTTGGTAGATCTAAATTCGTTCAAAGAAATTGCGGAGTAAGAAAGCTTTCACTTCAATTGCCAATTCAACAAAAAAAGATTTTAGTTACATAATATCTAAACTACACTTGTTACACAGAGAATATGCATAGTTTACTTTTTAGGTATTATATCGAAGAATGTTTTGAATAAGTAGAAATAAATCATAATTTTCAATTCGTACCTGAGCTATTAGTGGTCGTCTTATTAATTTAATAGTTGTAGATTTATTCTTATAACCCACCCCACTAAACTCAACATTTCTAATCCAGGATAGATTTGCAATGGCATTTTGTTCATATCTGCACCAACTGAATCTAGCAGAACAAAATGGGGTGGAGCTTGTTAAAAGAGCTTTCCGCAAATACCTGTTTTCTTTATTTTTTTAGGGTTGGCAATGCATTATCTTTATCGCATCAGACATTTCCCTCATATTTGTGTATCAGACATTTCCCTCATATTTGTGTATCAGACATTTCCCTCATATTTGTGTATCAGACATTTCCCTCATATTTGTGTATCAGACATTCCCCTCATATTTGTGTATCAGACATTCCCTCATATTTGTGTATCAGACATTCCCTCATATTTGTGTATCAGACATTCCCTCATATTTGTGTATCAGACATTTCCCTCATATTTGTGTATCAGACATTTCCCTCATATTTGTGTATCAGACATTCCCCTCATATTTGTGTATCAGACATTCCCTCATATTTGTGTATCAGACATTCCCTCATATTTGTGTATCAGACATTTCCCTCATATTTGTGTATCAGACATTTCCCTCATATTTGTGTATCAGACATTTCCCTCATATTTGTGTATCAGACATTTCCCTCATATTTGTGTATCAGACATTCCCTCATATTTGTGTATCAGACATTCCCTCATATTTGTGTATCAGACATTCCCTCATATTTGTGTATCAAACATTTCCCTCATATTTGTGTATCAGACATTCCCCTCATATTTGTGTATCAGACATTCCCCTCATATTTGTGTATCAGACATTCCCCTCATATTTGTGCTAGACATTCCCCTCATATTTGTGCTAGACATTCCATCATATTTGTGCATCACACATTTCCATCATATTTGTGCATCACACATTTCCATCATATTTGTGCATCACACATTTCCATCATATTTGTGCATCACACATTTCCATCATATTTGTGCATCACACATTTCCATCATATTTGTGCATCACACATTTCCATCATATTTGTGCATCACACATTTCCCTCATATTTGTGCATCACACATTTCCCTCATATTTGTGCATCACACATTTCCCTCATATTTGTGTATCAGACATTCCCTCATATTTGTGTATCAGACATTTTCCTCATATTTGTGTATCAGACATTTCCCTCATATTTGTGTATCAGACATTCCATCATATTTGTGTATCAGACATTTCCCTCATATTTGTGCACCCTCATATTTGTGCATCACATTTCCCTCATATTTGTGCATCACACATTTCCCTCATATTTGTGCATCACACATTTCCCTCATTTGTGCATCACACATTTCCCTCATATTTGTGGATCAAACATTTCCCTCATATTTGTGGATCTTACCTTTCCCTCATATTTGTGTATCAAACATTTCCCTCATATTTCTGTATCAAACATTTCCCTCATATTTCTGTATCAAACATTCCCTCATATTTGTGTATCAAACATTTCCCCTATATTTGTGTATCAAACATTTCCCCCATATTTGTGTATTGCATTATAACTCTCAAAGATTTCCCTCACTAGTCACTAACTCACTACCACTCACTGCCTTTAAAGCATTTTCATGTTCAACCTGTAATCCAGGATTTGTTTTATAGATGGTAAATATGTCCTTGAATATGAAGCGAAAATGACGCAGGACGAATCTATAGGCGGCGAGAAATCTGCAATCTAACCCTACATGCTATGCAAAGCCCGACGGATTAGTCACAAATTAGATAATAAACATTAACATCCCACGCAAAATAAATTCACATGCAAGGCAAAATAATTTATTAGAGCAAAACAAGCTTAGACTTTCCTCCATGTGGAGGGCCAAAACTAGAGCGTGCGGCGAATAAAATCCTGCAAGTCACAATAATGATTTAAAAGCAAATAACTATCATGCAAGATATCCAAACGAGTATAAGATCCAATCCAGTATAAATATGCTGAAAATAATAATCAAATACAACGAGAACTCACCAAGTAGTGGGCTGACCAAGACACTGAAGAATTCGGAGCCGGAGATGTGTGGACGACGATTCGAGGTGTAACCGAAGGCGTGGAAATGATGGCGGTGGCTGTCCTCGGCAATGGGAGATGAAAACGGACCGGAAGTGGATGGATCCGACCACGTGGGTAGAGATCCGGACGGGGGTGGATAGATCCGATGATTTGATAACGGATCCGGGTTAGGGAATGGTGGATGGATGGGGAGAAAGCCGGATCCGGGCTGGATTTGCCTAGATCCGGGCTGGATTTGCCTAGATCCGGGCTGGATTTGCCTAGATCCGGGCTGGATTTGCCTAGATCCGGGCTGCTAGGGTGCGGGAGGGGCTGCGCGGGTGGATCCACTGGGAGGGGTGGACTGGCGGCTTGAAGGGAGGCCGTAGAGGGAGGTGGGGCTGTAGACCTGGGGGGAGGAAGTGGCGGGAGGGGAATCAGGCTGAGGGGAGGCGGAGGGCAGGAGGGGAAGAAGTAGGCGGCAGAGGCTTTCTGCTAGTTAACTGGAATTTTTCAAAAAAACTATAGCCATGAACAATGTCCATTTTTGAATAGTGAATAAAAGGGTGATTTTCTGGACAGCCAATGGTGGCTGTTTGGGGGGCTGTTGGGGGCTGCAGGAGGGAGTTTGGGAGGGGGAAAGAGGGCTAGGGTTAAGGGGTACCTTGGTGAGGGAGATACAAGTCTAGGAGTCGTCACCTAGGGTTCCACGGAGTCGGCACCGTGGCGGGATCGTGGAATTCCGGGAATAAGCTTCTCCAAAATCTGCAATGCCTCCATCATCCCACAAACCATCTATTTATAATAAAAGGAGGATTCAGGCATCCCACCATCGACGACTACGATTGGCCGGAGGTGGGGCCACCCAAATACATCAAAACAAATTCAAAAATAATAAACTAATATATCAAATTGATTCGCAACGCGAATCCGAACACATCTGCGGAGTCCGATCGTCGATCCGGGCACGCCATATATGGAAAGTCGCCAAATCAGCCTCGAATGGTCCCAAAACTCGTCCTCGTCTCTGCTCTGCATCAATCTCCCTGACTTGAAAGAATTCATCTCCCGATGAATAAGGGTCAGAATTCTCTCGCCGTATGCCAGGTAAAACTCGAAGAGGCCCGCCAGAGGTCGTCCAAGTGTCGTCGCTGAAAAGTGGCCTTGCCAATCAATTCCTCCGGACTGAAAAGTTTTCATCCCCGATGAGTGGAGACGGACGTACTGAAGTCGAAGTCCGGAGGCGAATCGATCAAGCTCTGCTGCAAGTTCCCAGATGTCATCAACGCCTGTCGTAGGAATGTTCCCGCGGAATATGGTCTCCGTGATGCTCTCAACGCTCAACTCACGAGTGGTGGATCCCGGTGCGATCGGCGGCGCCGTGGGTAGAACCAAAGAAGACGAGTTCCCAGGTGGGTGGGTGTCAGAAGTGGGTGAGTAGCAGTGGCCATCAAACGTGGGTGGGCTATGAGGGTGGTAAGACAACGGGAGTGGAGGTGTGGACGGCTGGAAGTCCCCACTGTTTGGGTCCACATACTTGCGAGGCTCGTTTTACAGCGTCATATTTTCAACACTAATTACCAGGTGGATACCCATACTTGCAGGGATATCGAGATCGTAGATGTTTGCTTCGATCTGTCTCATGATTATATAGGGATCCATTCGCTTAACGCTCAAGCTTTTAGCAAGCCTCGCACGGAGCCTCACAACGCAGATTCTCACCATCACCTGCTCGCCTTCATGAAGTACCTGCACTTGCCAATGAACATCCGCATGTGATTTACAAGATTTATTACCAATATGGATTATTCGTCGGGCCGACTCATGACACACATGCAAACGATGAACAGACAACACAACTGACTCATGCAGATGATGAAGAAACGACTCAACATACTCATGCAAATGATGTAAATGAGACACGACGGATACAACATACGTGCTACAGGAAAGGCTAATAACCACTTGAAAATCTACTGAAGGAGGTGGCCTATCAGGAGGCTCTCTCGGAGGAGTGTAGAAAAACTCATCTCGTGTGTGCTGAGTGCTCAAGTGACCGTGTGAAACATCTACACTCAAAGACGAGCTCGTAAAGGGTCAAAAGTCTCTCGTGGAGCGTAACACATCAGAGGGCTCACCAAGAGGTGTGTAAGAAAAGTCATCACGAATGCGACGACCATCTGAATGAAGAGCGTGTGCACCGACTAGAAGGCGTGGCTCTATAGTGTGATGAGTGTTCCCGAAAAGAAAGGGCTCGTCTGGTGGGTCAGCAGGTGATGCATCCCAAAACTCAGCGAGAGCGCGATGTGTCGGCAGGTGGTGCCCTAAATATTGGATGCTCCTCACGATATCCATCCTTTGGGAAGGGATCAGGGATGATAATGGAAGAGGCTTCCATAAATTGATACTCATACAAGCGGGGCTCACCTAAATTCCATGCTCATCAGGATGTGGCGGATCATCCGGAGGCTCAACTGGGGGCTCGTCGTAGAACTCGTCACTAGGGTCATGGTCCTCCAGATGAGTACCATCGTAAGGGATAGTGTCCCAGTGAATGGATGAAATAGCCACTACGAGATCAACACCAGGTTCTGGTCTCTCGATCGTGATGTGACTCAGGGTAACGACAATGGGAGAGCGACATAGATCTACGCTCAAGAATGAGTTTGTGGGTGCGGTGTCAAGATGTGAGTCCAGGGTAGGGGTGCTAATCAACCCATGACATGCCAGAGGTGGTGGTGTGGGTGAGGGGCACGACACCATAGGATCAAGAGATCGCTCAGGCTCACTCTCAGTCGAGGTCACGAGAGACGGGTCAGAAACAAGGGATAGGTCACTCACTAGGCTAAGCACCTCACTGGAGTGAGAGCAATCTGTATTATGTATCACTTCAGTCATGTCTGACGGAACATTGATAGGCATCGTGGTGACCTCAGTATGGGAGGGACTCGTACCGCGAAGGTCAATGTGAGAATCCAATTGACTAGCTCTTGCGGTTCTCAAAGATTGCTCATAACGAAGAGCGAGCTGATATGTCTGCTCGAGGGACTTCGAGTTATGATAAATCACCTTAGTACGAATGTCAGATTGAAGCCCAGACCGAAATCGGGAAGTGGTCATGGCTGGGTCCTCTCTGATATCACTCCTCACAACTAACTCATCGAAGCAATCCATGTACTCAGCGACAGACATGGATCCTTGCTGAAGGGAAAATAATTAGTCGTCAAGCGACTCCGATACGACGAAGGTAGATACCTCTGACACAATGCACGCTTCATGTCCACCCAACTAGTGATGCGATGTAGACGGTCTCGCTCACGGGCCCTCTCAATACTAGACCAGTAAACCCTTGCCTGATCTAAAAGTTTAAGTTTCACAAACTTGACGCAACGCTCACCAAATACCTCAAAATGGTCAAGGTAATACTCCATGTCCACGAGCCAATAACTGAAAGACTCGGGACTCGATGAGCCGTCAAAGGAAGGGGTAACAATACGAAACTGACTCTCAAGATCTCTCTCAGAACGACGATCATCCCTAAGGTAGCTGAGTCGTGTCGAAGGATCAACGCGATCCGCTCGCGTGTACGGATAAGAACGACGACAATCATCATACTGATCGCTTCTAGCATAGTTGGGTCGTTTTGGCGGGCCAACACGATCTCTGGAAGTGGTGTACTGCGTTCACGAATAATCATCGTAGTATCGTGAGGGTCTCCCTGAAGGGGATCTATGAGGGCGGGTGCAAGTGGACTCGAGACCTCTAAAGTGAGTGGAGGCATAATTTTGACACCTAGACATAATGTAAAATCCTATAGACTCTACGACTGCGTATCGAAAAATGCGCACAACCTTGCTCTGATATCAATTGACGCATGACGAATCTATAGACGGCGAGAAATCTGCGACCTAACCCTACATGCTATGCAAAGCCCGACGGATTAGTCACAAATTAGATAATAAACATTAACATCTCACGCAAAATAAATTCACATGCAAGACAGAATAATTTATTAGGGCAAAACAAGCTTAGGCTTTCCTCCACGTGGAGGGCCAAAACTAAAGCGTGCGGCGAATAAAATCCTGCAAGTCACAATAATGATATAAAAGCAAATAACTATCATGCAAGATATCCAAACGAGTATAAGATCCAATCCAGTATAAATATGCTGAAAATAATAATCCAATACAACGAGAACTCACCTATGAAGCACCAATACTTCCTTGAGGGTCACGTACCCGTATCGGATACGTATCCGATACCGGTACGTACCCGATACTCGCGGATACACCTGCTATTCTAGTCTGTAAATACACTTGAACTTTGTAGATTGTTCTGCATATTGTAATAAGAGTATGTTTTTCTGAAGTAAACAAAAGACTTCTGTGTGTTTTTAGAAAAGAAAAATTGGCCCAAAAATGTAACTAGCGATGCTTGTTTATTATATTAACAAAATGTACTTTATATTTAAGTATCTTTTTTCATTTAAACTATAAAGAATTTGATTTAAATTTTATTATTTTACTATATATTTAAGGATTAGATGTTTCAAATTGGTACTGTTTCTACTTGTTCAACATGAATTTTTCTATGTTTAATATTTTGCTAACTTGTCTCTAGACGAACCAGAAGTTCAAGATGCGTTAATCTCCAATAATGGGGAAGAAGATGAAGAAAATGACTGATAGACATCCTTAAATTTGAAATGATTATGAATATTTTTGTTTGAGAACTTCATATTATATTGCATTAACTATGAATTTGTACTTCAATTGATGATTTATGCAGTTATGTTTGATGTTTTATTAATTTGAGAATTTTTAATTACATTTGTGAGATTATATATATATATAAATATATATATTTATTATATTTAATACAACGTATCCCGCCGCACTCGTATCCTTCTTTTTTAAATTTTGTCGCACCGCCGTACCGGATACGTATCGTACCCAGTACTCGTACCCGTACCGGTGCTTCCTAGGAACTCACCAAGTAGTGAGCTGACCAAGACACTGAAGAATTCGGAGCCGGAGATGTGTGGACGACGATTCGAGGTGTAACCGAAGGCGTGGAAATGATGGCGGTGGCTGTCCTCAGCAATGGGAGATGAAAACGGATCGGAAGTGGATGGATCCGACCACGTGGGTAGAGATCTGGGCGGGGGTGGATAGATCCGATGATTTGATAACGAATCCGGGTTAGGGAATGGTGGATGGATGGGGAGAAAGCTGGATCCGGGCTGGGTTTGCCTAGATCCGGGCTGGATTTGCCTAGATCCGGGCTGCTAGGGTGCGGGAGGGGCTGCGCGGGTGGATCCACGGGGAGAGGTGGACTAGCGGCTTGAAGGGAGGCCGTAGAGGGAGGTGGGGCTGTAGACCTGGGGGGAGGAAATGGCGGGAGGGGAATCAGGCTGAGGGGAGGCGGAGGGCAGGAGGGGAAGAAGTAGGCGGCGGAGGCTTTCTGCCAGTTAACTGGAATGAATCAACTACAATGCTAGGTAGGGATCCTTTTTGGTCTCATGGTGAAAAGGTTGATGAGAAACAAATATTGTTCGATGTCGGTATTGTAATCAAGTATTAAGTGCAGGGATAAGTCAATTGAAGGCTCTAGCCGGGCTTCGTGAAAAATCCAAGCTAATGCTGCTTTAAAGTCGCAACAAGTAATAAAAGAAACCAAAATTGCTAGATTAGAGGCGGACTGTGATGAAATAGTAGTTGGATGTCAAATGAATTTAGAAGACAACTCCCAATCACATAGGAGTATGTTTTTTAAAATGAAGATGAAATGACTATTGAGTATACATTTCCAACTACCGGCGGAGAGTGCTTCACAAAAAATTAAAGGTGGGAAGATGAGATTGAGAGATAAATGGAAGAAGCAAATAATGGATGAAACTAACACATATATCGCACGATGGGTATATGATGCTGACATTCCCTTTAATGCTTTATCGCTTCCCTCTTTTAATCACATGGTACAAGTTATTGGACAGTGTGGGCCAGGATTGAAAGACCCTAACACGTATGAGTTGAGAGAAAAATATCTCAAGAAAGAAGTTGAGCGAACAAAAGAATCATTGAATGCATTCACCGCTACTTGTAAGTAATGTTGTGGATATCTTCCGACATGGTCGACATGTCTGACGACATAAATATTTCATAGACAAAACGACACGTTTCCGTTTTTTTTTACAAAATATCATTTTGGAATATATCATCAGATATATCCGCTATCAGCCGATATATTTGCCGATATATCTCGATGTTATATCGGCTGACTTATTTCAATTTAATTTATTTAGTGTATATGGTCTAATAAACAATACACCGAAATTGTTTCGTTGTTAGGTTGCTTTGTGTCATTCCTCTGACTTTGTTCTATGCGCTCGTCCATCATTGACTTCGATTCTGCTTGGCCTTTGGATTTTAGACTGAAGGTTCCTTATCTTCCATCGTTATCGACGACTTTCAAACTTTCTCTTGCTTTCTTCCATGCGTTATACTGTTATTAATTGTATAACATAAAATGTTTATACTAGTTTGGTAGATTTAGAAGTTCAATAAATGTTAAATTATTAATATATTACTATATATAAAAATTAAAATATGATTATATTTATATACAATTATGTATATAAATAATTAATTATTAAAACCTGACATCTGAAATATCTCCGATACATCCCCCTCCGATACATCCCCCGATGTACAACCCCGTATTCGTCGAGTGGGCCCCCTGGGCCCCACTGTCAGAAGGATGAACAAAACAGATGTGTCCGTATTCGCCCAGGTCAAATGGGCATTCACCTAGGTTCGGAGAGGGGGGCGAGCGTAATCCTCGTTCATCAAGCACTCGCCCGCTTAGGTGTTCGGATGCGCGGACCGCCAGGCGAGTGAGGGGAGGAACCCCACTCGCCAGGAGGGCCAAGGATCTAGCGAGTGGTGCCTTCACGGACCACTCGCCTAATAGGGTGTGGAGAATCAGGTGTGCAAGAAGTTAGGCGAGTGGTGCCCTCACGGACCACTCACCCAGTGGGATCTGGAGGTGAATTTACTTAGATACCCTTGGGGGACTGCCAATAGCCCTTCAGAACAGTGGATTTTGGCTGTTAACAGACCAATTTGAGGTGCGTTTAGTAAAACCAAAAGGCGGAATTGCGCTATTGGCATGCCAAAGTAGAAAATCTATAAATAGACCCTTAAGGACACCTTTGGAGGGGATCCGATCTTTGGGCTTTCTCTTCCTCTGGTTAGTTTTTGTTGGCTCTTAGTGCCCTGCAAGATGCCCAGTCAAGCATTGGTTTGGCAGGGAAGCTCTCTAAGATCTTCCGGGTGAGTGGCGGGACCTTCTTGCTGTAGCTTTGGGTCTGTTCATTTTTCTTCACCAAATAGTCAAGTGTGCTAGTGAGGGAGAAGTAGGTGTAGACTACAACCTCCTGTGGGTCTGAACTCTTCTAGAGACCGGTTGACGGTTTCAACACCCGACATATTAAAACTGATATGAAAAAACTAAACCGATGTGTCTCCGACATTCGACATCTACACTTTGCCCATCATCAACATCAGTGTTGTAGATGTCGACCAACATAAAAGTTTTAGGTAGAAAATATCACGACATCGACATTTTAAGCAAAAATATCGTTTTTGAAAATATCGCCTCATATATCGGTCTTACCCATTATATCGAACGATATCTCGCGGACGACATGTCGGCGAGAGTATGAAATATATATATATATATTTCATTTCTTTTAAGCGATCGAGCTGTAATATTTTATTTCGTGTTTCATTTTTTGCATCTCTATGAGTTTACCTTCGATGACTTTCTCGTCTAGCTCTCATTTGGTGCTTTTTATGTCGCTTACTGCCGCCGACGACTTTCTTTTGTAATTTATAAACATATATTATGTGTCTATATGCTTATTGTGTAATTTATAAACATACATTATGTGTACAATATTACATATTTAAAAAAAATGTGTATATGTATGAATAAATTTATTTAAATATTAAAATCCGACATTGTAAAATATCCCCGATATATTCCTCGCAATCCGACATTCGACATTTCAATCACAAACCGACATGAACCCGACATCCGACATCTGTAACCTTGCTTGTAAGTTAAGGCCCCGTTTGGTACAGTGGTGGCGGTCATGAACGCGGTGGTAAAACCGTTATTCATGAACTCCCACCTAAGGAACTTGTTCAAGTGGATGAAGTTCCTTAGGTGCCCGTTCACAAATGACGGTTTTACCACCACGTTCACGACCGCTACCGTTGTGCCAGACATAGCCTAAATGTGTAACATTATGATTGATGCATGAACCGACAGAAAGAGGAGTATTATAAATATTATGGTGCATTGTGAAGCGGGAGTTGCATTTTGGAATGTTTCATCTAACGTTCATGATGGAAAGTTTATTTTTGATTTTGTTAACGAGACAGTCAGATCCGAGTCTGGACCGGGAGAAGAAAATGTCATTCAAGTTATCACGGACAATGCATCTAATAATATACTAGCAACAAAGACAACATCTATGAAAAGACCTTCTATATTTTGGACGTCCGGTGCATCCGACACAATTAATTTATTGCTTGGAGATATAGCCAAAATAAAGCAAATCAGAAATGCCATCACCCAAGGTCGTACAATGACAATATTTATGTACAAACATATCATTTCCCTTGATTTGTTGAGGCAATTTGCCAAGGATTTGGATTCCCATGAACTTATTCGGTCAGGAGTGATTAAATTTGCTACTGCATTTCTATCTTTGTAGAGTATTTTAGACAAAAAGAAAGAGTTAAAGAACATGTTTTCATCGCAACAATGGGAAGACTCAAAGTTAACCCGCACACCACCTGGAAAGAGGGTAAAATACAAAACTTTGCTTTAAAATTAATGATTAACTTGTGTTACTTATGTCAATTTTTTTTTTTAAATTACAGGCTGCTGCGATTGTATATAATGTGAAATTTTGGAAAAATGCGGGGATTGTTGTTAGTATATTTGCTCTGTTAGTGAAGGTAATGAGAAGATATGCCTTCTTAGTATGCAGAGATATACAGAGATATGCTAAAGGATAAAGAAGAAATTGCGATAGCTCTAAATCGTAGCGAGTTTAGGTATCTTCCTATATGGAAGTTAATTGAAAGGAATAATAGTAAGTTGAGTACTCCCCTACACATTGTTGGCGATTACCTTAATCCATACTTTTATTTTACAAATTGGGAAAAATGGAGAAAGTGGGTAAATATATGAATGTGATTGTATGGGAGGGATGTAGCCATCCAAAATCGCATTGCTCACCAAATTTGTCTTTATCGACATAAGAAATAATTTTTTGTCAGAGAAATTGCGAAGAGACCGTCTAAATAGTTCTCTTGATTTTGATACAATTTTTTCTTAATTTATTTATCTATTTTACCGAATGATGTTGTTTATAATTTCTTGTTGTTGATAATTTGATTAACATTTTTGGTTTAAATATAATTAGTGAATTGGTGGAAGTTTAATGGGAATGATGCACCTGATTTGAGAGACATGACAATGCATGTTCTCGGCTTGACTACTAGCTCTTCCGGCTGTGAAAGAAATTGGAGTACATTTGAAATGGTAAATTACGATTTACTTGTAACTAAAATTTATATATCTTTATTATCTCAAACTTTTTATTAATTGGATTGATTTTGATTTTTTAATTTACAGATTCATACAAAAAAGAGAAATAGACTGGATCATAAGAGATTGAATGATTTTGTCTTTGTAAAATTTAATGCTAATATAAAGACAAGGTCAATGGAAGCTAAATACAAGTATTCGTTGGTGGGCTCTAGTATTGAAGCTCGACGAGTAGGAAGCATGGATGTAGATAAAGGTTGGTGGCCTCTAGTATTCGTAGAAGATTGACGAGAATTTTTCCTTGGCTCTGCTGTATCTACACCCATGCACTCCGCCACTTGCTGCCAAGTCAACCCCTCTCCTGAAAAGACCTCATCCTCTTCATCATTAATTGATTCATTTGCAGAACTAGAGCCTACCAACCACTATGTCACTTTTCCAACATCAAAGCTTTTTTGCAGCAATTGGATCCCATTTAGCTTCCAATTTATAGTAGCATTGAATTTTACAAAGACACGATCATTCAATCTCTTATTATACAGTCTATTTCTCTTTTTTGTATGAATCTGTAATTTATAAAAATCAATCAATCCAATTAATAAAAAGTTTGAGATAATAAAAATATATAAATTTTAGTTAGAAGTAAATAGTAATTTACCATTTCAAATGTACTCCAATTTCTATCACAACCGGGAGAGCTAGTAGTCAAGCCGAGAATACATACTACCATGTCTTTCAAGGTGCATCGTTCACATTAAACTTCCACTAATTCACTAATTATATTTAAACCAAAAATGTTAATCAAATTATCAACAACAAAAAATTATAAACATCACTCAGCAAAATAGGTAAATAAATTAAGAAAAAATTGTAATAAGATCAAGAGAACTATTTAGACTGTCTCTTTGCAATTTCTCTGCAAAAAGATCCTTTCTTATGTCGATAGAGACAAACTTGATCAGTAACGTGATCTTGAATGATACCTTCCATACATCTTAGTCATACAATCAATTATCGCATTCATGTATTTACCCTCTTTCTCCATTTTTCCAAGTTTGCAAAGTAAAAGTATGGATTAAGGTAATGGCCAACAATGTGTAGGGGAGTACCCAACTTACTATCAATCCTTCTTTCACTTAGCTTCCGTATAGAAAGATACCTAGATTCATTACGATTTAGTGCAATCGCAATTTCTTCTTTAACCTTTACCATACCTCCGTATATTCACCTCATAGAGGGCGTATCTCCATCGACTCTTCTTAGTACCTTCACTAACAGAGCAAATATACTGACATAAGCAACACAAGTTAATCGTTAAATATTGTCAATCGTTAATTATACAATTGCAACACAAGAAAATATACTTACTATCAATCTCCACATCTTTCCAAAATCTCACATTATATACAATTGCAACATGTAATTTTAAATAAATTGACATAAGTAACACAAGTTAATCGTTGATTATAAAACAAAGTTTTGTATTTTACCCTCTTTCCAGGTGGTGTGCGAGTTAATTTTAAGTCTTCTCATTGTTGCGATGAAAATATGTTCCTCAACTCTTTCTTTTTGTCTAGACTGCTCTGCAAATATAGAAATGTAGTAGCAAATCTAGTCACTCCTTGCTGAATAAGTTCAGTGGAATCCAAATTCTTGGTAAATTGCCTCAACAAATCAAGGGAAATGGTATGCCAATGGAATCCAAATATTGTCATTGTATGACCTCGGGTGGTGACATTTCTGATTTGCTTTATTTTGACAATATCACCAAACAATAAATTAATTGTGTGGGCTGCACAGGACGTCCAAAATATAGAAGGTCTTTTCATAGATAGCATCTTATGAAACATTAAAGCGGTGTGTCCATGTATCAGTATTTATGAAAGAACATAATAACTGAGGGAAACATGTCAGTAATCATAAATAGTATAAGAAGCTGTAGCATTCATATGAAGTATGGAACATGTCATGCAAGTATCATAACTGTATCTATATCATGGAAGCAGTGCAAATACATAATTTCATGTCAGTTTTCATGTCTATAAGCATTTATCAATGTACCTTTATAACCCTTTAAATCAGTACTTCCATGAATGTCTCGTTTCTTAGGATATATTAGGAGCGATTCGAATCCTTTTTCCTTTTTCTTTTACCCCGAAGGGTCCTTTACCCTGAAGGGTCATTCATGTGCATGCATTTCAAATCGCCCGTAATATAACTTCGTGTCGACACATTTACATAATAATGAGTTATTCATATTTATTAATCCCCTCAGAAGTAATTCGCCTGTTTACCTTTATCAAGGCCATACAATATAGCGACATTAATTATCAGTGATATCAACTATGCATTTAACATTCAGTATAATAAGAGTGCGTATGTAAAAAGAAAGTAAAGCCATAAAGCTTAAATGAAACAGATAGCTCTCACCATCAGTATCAGTGTTCATAGCATTGTCATGTCTATTTTGAGGTGCCATCCTCCGCGGTATCTGTATCAGAATCGTATCTTTTAGGGTCTTTTATATCGGGGTTGCATCTCGCTATAGTTACAATATTAACCTCGATGACAACATCATTTGGAAGCTACACAACTTAACCAACCTTCTAGTTTACATAAAAGCAATGATATAACCCCATTTAACCCACTGTTGTACATATAAATATTCACTGTGTTACCTAATAGCAGATGGTTTAGAAGGAAAGTAAAGCCCAAATTTGTTAACAATACAATACTGCCACTCCATTTCCCCCAATTCTTTTAGACATGAAAACAAGTAGCAATCGGCAGTAAACTTTTATGCAAGGTATAATAATAAGAAGAGTCCCTCCCAAAAACAGTGGTCCTTCGATACCCATGCTACTCAATTTATTATATGATAAGCTTAGATTTCCCCCCAATTCTTTTATAAGAATGGAACAACAGCAGTATATAGCGCAGCTGATTGGGGGAGAATCCCCATAAATAAGATGGTTGGGGCACAACAGAACTCCCCCAACAAAATGATAGCAATCGGCTAAATAATTTTAAAACCATAGCTTTTCTCATAAAATAGCTAGTCAAATTTAGGTAAGCCAAAATATAGTGCAAACTCTTAAAGCATGCTCAATAACTGCTCATGAAGCAAAGCCAAAACCCAAATCTCCTATCAGTACTTCGAATTGGAAGGAGGAGCAGCACTGCTCGGCCACCCAACAGTCCCCCTTTTTTAAATAAAAACAGTATAAACGATAGCAGCATCTTAGCAATCATCCTCATAAAAGAGTTCCCCATAACGAAGAGCATAACATATTAAGAAGAATTAGAGCAGCAGCTGGCCATAATTAGTTCCCCCATCACCAATTAAACAGCTTAATCTTGATGGCAGCAACCGGCCAACCAAACCCCCAAAAAAAACAAAATACTCCCAAGCAAAATCATAACTTCATCTCTTCCCTCCCCAAAAGCCAACATCAACACCCATAAAGTAGAGAAGAAGAGAAAATAAGAGGCTCACAGTGATAGGTGGAAGATCGGTCGAAGCCTCAAGAGCCAACTACTAGCCCTTGCCGAGCTCTTCCAGCTCACAGTCGACGAAAGGGAGGAAGACGATCGCACAAATCGGAGAGGAACCGGGCAAGCCCTAGCCGCGATAATAGCGCGCGCGAGAGAGAGAGGAGGAGAATCGGGAAGAAGATTGGCTCTGAAAGCCCTCTTTGCGACCTGTATCGGCGTGCGAGAGAAGGTCGGCAGCCGCAAAAGATAGAAGAGGAGAGCTTTTCTTTATTTGCCTTTATAAAACCACCGCCTCAAATAAGTGGTACTTATTATTATTAAGCTCCTCATTAATCATAAAGGATTTGATTTGTTATAATCTTTCGTTTCCCAGCACTTATATAACTTTACAATCGGCCCACTCATTTAATTCCGCCACTTTCAACTATGTACTTGCTGATAAATATTTTCATACATAAAGACATCTATATCCAATATATACCTGTATATGTATAAAATGGCGATATAAACAATCCCGCAAAACGAAAGAACTCGAACGGTTTCTTTCACAGCGACACTGAGTCGACACGGATTAATTTATTTTCATCATAGGGGATGTATAACAATTAAATAGGGAAGAAAGAACTTAAATTGCGTTGTAGTATTCATTTGCGTCATTTCACCCTTTTGGGTCGTTACAATTTCCTCCCCTCTTATAAAATTTTCGTCCTCGAAAATAGGATATTATTTCCTTTCCCATGCATTCAAACTTTCACTCGCTTTCCTGTGTCCCGAACTTTTAGAAGTAAAACGATTTACAAACTGCCACATTAAACAAGAAAAGAAACTTAGTAGTTCATGAAACATATTCTTTATCATCATATTTCTTTCTTCGTTCACTGTTTGGACATTTAGTTCTTAGCCGTATATCAATTGATGTCTTCCTTTTCTCTTCACGGTAACGGAATATTGATGGTTCACTTTAGCATTTGCAACTACTCGTAATTCATAATATTATTTGTACGTTGCGATCTTTCATGTTACCATTTTACCTACGCATAGGTCATCACTCATCCTTATTCTCATTCGTAAATCATTTACTTGCTATTTCAATTCCTTCCTATGTCATTTCCCTCCTATGTATTATGAAGACATTCATTATTCATAGTCGTATCCCGCGGTCAAATTTCTCAATTGTTGATTTATTTTCGTATCTTATTATCCTATCGTTCTCTCGTTATAACGCTTCGTGCATAACGATCAATATCTTATAGGATATCAGTGGGCTTTCATTTTTCTTAGCTTAGTAATTTCTTAATCACGTTGTACCTCAACCACGAGTTCAGTTATAGTTGAAAATGTATTTACTTACTTTCTCATTTCCCGAATCGAAGTCTGTACATAATAGTGAAACGGCGTACTTGGTGACTTTATTCCATTTATATACCATATAAGACGACGGTAAACTGCAATCCACACTTATTTCCTTCAATGTTATAGACCCATCATCACATTCTCCTTTTCTTCTTAACAGTCAGTATTTCATGATCTTTAGCTATAATTCATATGGTCTTCATAACTTTTGCATCGAATGTAGTGTTCCTACGGATATTTTGCAGTGCTTTTTTTTTAATACAATCATGTATTTTAGGATGTTAGAAACCTTTTTCTTTGTGCACTCTTCGTTAATTGTTCAACTTTCATATATTCTTCTTTCTTTACTATAATAAGACATAGATATAAGGCTATTTCATATGGTCTTTCGGCCATTCTAACTTGCATAACGATACTTACCCCTTGATTTTATGCTTCATTATCATAAGCACAACATTCTTCATTCTTGGTTTTGCTTCAAATCGCAATCCTTAGAAATATTGTTTTAATCAAATAATTTGTCACCGTTGGTCATCTTATATTTGAAATGAAAGAGTTTTCATCTCTGACACACTATATTAGTAGCTCCATATTATGGGTCGGATGATTCTACTTGATCATGCATACTTCGTAATTCTATGTTGATATTTGTCCTTCCTTCTAAACATAAGATTCAATATTACTTTTAGCTTGAGGAAATCCTTTCTTTTGGGTATTTTTGTTGGATAGTTTTAAGGCGAAGCTTGTAACACAATCAACCTTCACTTTACTATTTACGGACTTTCACTTTAATGTATCAGTCTTAACATGTCACCTACTTTGCAAAGATACTACTTGCTTTTACACATAGAAGAATAGTTATCTCAAGTATTTGTTAATATTCTAAATGACGCAACCGGTCATGTCGGAATATTTTGACCATAGGAAATCTTGTCGATAAATGTTATACTTGTCTATTTTGTAGAAATAAAATACAATGTAATATATATTCATTTTATCGTTATAAGTTTCATAACGTTGTAACATTGCTTTCATCCTTGCTTGAATATAATTGCATGTATGAAAATTTGTTTCTTACTTCCAATTACATCTAGTGTTAGTAGACTGTCCATATCTATGTAATTATCATTTGCAACTTCCTTTTTATCGTTCTCAGTTTCATTTATAAGTCATAACACATTACTTATTTTCACAGTCATTGAAATCATGACATCATTTTAATAGGGCGTACGTTTATACCTTCTAGTTAAAACCATATGCTGTTTATACCTTCTTTCAAAACTCTTAGACGTACTTCGATTTAACAACAATTTCTTATTTACTAGATTTCTATGAACGATCATCTCACCTACATATCATGTGTGCTTATTCAGTACTCACTACAACCGGACTTCTTTGAATCCTGGCTCTGATACCAATTTGTGAGGCCCCCATTTAGACCCCACATACATCTGTATCTAAGCTATGTTCATACATTTGTCCCAGGCTGAAGTGTGGCTAGTGAATATGAAATAAACAACGCATAATATAAATTTACTTTGCATACCTTAACTTATTTGCTGAATCTTTTCTTTTTATCCATATTAAGTTCTTTTGTTTTGCGTATCCAAGTCATGCCCGTTACCTACAAAATTTGACGACGGGCTTAGTCATAAAAATATGACTAAGTGAGGATATACCTCTTTCATTTCTATATACAATTAGAAAAACTTATGCATGTAGAAATATATTTTCCATACTAACCGTTTTCTGTCTCAGTAGTGAACTTATGAAGCATATAACTATATGAACATGTTAGCACCAATAAAACAGTATGAGCAGTGGAGAATCATAACCATCTTATGAAACATTAAAGCGGTGTGTCCATGTATCAGTATTTATGAAAGAACATAACAACTGGGGGAAACATGTCAGTAATCATAAATAGTATAAGAAGCTGTAGCATTCATATGAACTATGGAATATGTCATGCAAGTATCATAACTGTATCTATATCATGGAAGCAGTGCAAATACATAATTTCATGTCAGTTTTCATGTCTATAAGCATTTATCAATGTACCTTTATAACCCTTTAAATAAGTACTTCCATGAATGTCTCATTTCTTAGGATATATTAGGGGCGATTCAAATCCTTTTTCCTTTACCCCGAAGGGTCCTTTACCCCGAAGGGTCCTTTACCCCGAAGGGTCATTCATGTGCATGCATTTCAAGTCGCCCGTAATATAACCTCGTGTCGACACATTTACATAATAATGAGTTATTCATATTTATTAATCCCCTCAGAAGTAATTCGCCTGTTTGCCTTTATCAAGACCATACAATATAACGACATTAATTATCAGTGATATCAACTATGCATTTAACATTCAGTATAATAAGAGTGCGTATGTAAAAAGAAAGTAAAGCCATAAAGCTTAAATGAAACAGGTAGCTCTCACCATCAGTATCAGTGTTCATAGCATTGTCATGTCTATTTTGAGGTGCCATCCTCCGCGGTATCTGTATCAGAATCGAATCTTTTAGGGTCATTTATATCGGGGTTGCATCTCGCTATAGTTACAATATTAACCTCGATGACAACATCATTTGGAAGATACATAACTTAACCAACCTTCTAGTTTACATAAAAGCAATGATATAACCCCATTTAACCCACTGTTGTACATATAAATATTCACTGTGTTACCTAATAGCAGATGGTTTAGAAGGAAAGTAAAGCCCAAATTTGTTAACAATACAATACTGCCACTTCATTTCCCCCAATTCTTTTAGACATGAAAACAAGTAGCAATCAGCAGTAAACCTTTATGCAAGGTATAATAATAAGAAGAGTCCCTCCCAAAAACAGTGGTCCTTCCATACCCATGCTACTCAATTTATTATATGATAAGCTTAGATTTCCCCCCAATTCTTTTATAAGAATGGAACAACATCAGTATATAGCACAGCTGATTGGGGAAGAATCCCCATAAATAAGATGGTAGGGGCACAACAGAACTCCCCCAACAAAATGATAGCAATCAGCTAAATAATTTTAAAACCATAGCTTTTCTCATAAAATAGCTAGTCAAATTTAGGTAAGCCAAAATAGAGTGCAAACTCTTAAAGCATGCTCAATAGCTGCTCATGAAGCAAAGCCAAAACCCAAATCTCCTATCAGTACTTCGAATTGGAAGGAGGAGCAGCACTGCTCGGCCACCCAACAGTCCCTCTTTTTTAAATAAAAACAGTATAAACGATAGCAGCATCTTAGCAATCATCCTCATAAAAGAGTTCCCCATAACGAAGAGCATAACATATTAAAGAAGAATTAGAGCAGCAGCTGGCCATAATTAGTTCCCTCATCACCAATTAAACAGCTTAATCTTGATGGCAGCAACCGGCCAACCAAACCCCAAAAAAAACAAAACACTCCCAAGCAAAATCATAACTTCATCTCTTCCCTCCCCAAAAGCCAACATCAGCACCCATAAAGTAGAGAAGAAGAGAAAATAAGAGGCTCACAGTGACTTTGAATGAATTTAGATCTACCACATGCAAGCAAATGAAATGTGAAAAAGAAAAATACCTGATCTAGCCGTCGTCGTCAGAGAACGTGATGCAGTAGTAGGTCGACTGACTCGGGGTGAATGCTCTAAATGCAGCCCTAAATACGATGATGTGTAATGCAAGTGCACAAGTGGTCCGCTCAAAAAATTACAACAAATAATTAATTACTATAAGGTTAACAACAGAGGCACATGCAATCACAATTACTTGATTAAAGGAGAAAAAAAATATTAATTTTACAAACTAAAGAGGCGCAAATAATTTCTAAGCGTGCACGGAATGAGTCCCGCAAATTGTACGACAAATGAAATACGAGCACAATAAAATTAGAATCCACCACAGTACAAGTTGCCAAAATAAACAACAAAAAAGAAATGACTTTTACCACAATTTACGTGTGCTGGCGGCGGTAATAGCGAGTGGAGGGCATCGAAGGTCGTAGCAAGCGGACAAAGTGTCGGGAGTGTGGATCAGGGCTGATTGGGACGTGGATAGGCTTAAAGGTGGCTGCCGGTGGGGGTTTTGAGCTGGGTGGAGGCCAGCGAGAGAGGGGAGAGGTAAGGAAGAGGGAGGCGGAGGGGAAAGAGGCTGGTGGTGGGGGCGTAGGGTTGGGTGGAGGCTGACGGGAAGAGTGAGGGTTAGGGAAGAGGGAGGCGGACGGGAAGGGGGCGGCTGGTGGTGTATCAGGTTGGATGGAGGCCGACGGGAAAGGTGGAGAGGGGTTCTGGGGAAGGGCTCCGACGGAGAGGTCTTGCCGGAGAGGGAGGAGGGGTTGGCGTCGAGGCTGGAGAGGGCTCAGGGGGAGAGATCTTGCCGGAGAGGGAGGAGGAGCTGGCGTTGAGGCTGGAGAGGGAGGCGGGGCTGGCGTCGCACCAGCGAGAAGGGAAGGTATCGCACCTTCTACGTGACCGCCGGTTAGGAGAATGCTAATTCACGATGCCTTGAACCGCTTGCCTGCAACCTTAAATAAACCAAACTAATAACCGCATAGTAACTGCACCTTAATAAAACCCATAAATCGAACGGCTCACATTGTTCGGTTCGATCGGGGATAAAATACAACTCGAAATAAAAAGTATAAAACATTAAACTGACTAGAAACACGCATCCGGGTGCGACCATGGACTCCGATCGCCTGTCCGGAGAGCGGACCAGTGCCTCCTGCGGGTATACACGCGCGTCGGTCGTGGCGCGCCGTCAGAACGTAGGTAGGTAGGCTACAATTGCAGTCTTGTCAGAAAATTGGCTCTGGATGAAACCTTGCTGGAAATGGTGGAGAAGATGATCAATCATGTGGTCCGTCCGGCTGTGGAAATTAGAAACTGGAGAAGATGATCAATACCTGGTGGGGAAGCCGATGTTTTCGAGCTTAGAACCGGTGGAGAAGCTCTACGAGGGAGGCGGACGGGAAGGGGGCGGCTGGTGGTGTATCAGGTTGGATGGAGGCCGACGGGAAAGGTGGAGAGGGGTTCTGGGGAAGGGCTCCGACGGAGAGGTCTTGCCGGAGAGGGAGGAGGGGTTGGCGTCGAGGCTGGAGAGGGCTCAGGGGGAGAGATCTTGCCGGAGAGGGAGGAGGAGCTGGCGTTGAGGCTGGAGAGGGAGGCGGGGCTGGCGTCGCACCAGCGAGAAGGGAAGGTATCGCACCTTCTACGTGACCGCCGGTTAGGAGAATGCTAATTCACGATGCCTTGAACCGCTTGCCTGCAACCTTAAATAAACCAAACTAATAACCGCATAGTAACTGCACCTTAATAAAACCCATAAATCGAACGGCTCACATTGTTCGGTTCGATCGGGGATAAAATACAACTCGAAATAAAAAGTATAAAACATTAAACTGACTAGAAACACGCATCCGGGTGCGACCATGGACTCCGATCGCCTGTCCGGAGAGCGGACCAGTGCCTCCTGCGGGTATACACGCGCGTCGGTCGTGGCGCGCCGTCAGAACGTAGGTAGGTAGGCTACAATTGCAGTCTTGTCAGAAAATTGGCTCTGGATGAAACCTTGCTGGAAATGGTGGAGAAGATGATCAATCATGTGGTCCGTCCGGCTGTGGAAATTAGAAACTGGAGAAGATGATCAATACCTGGTGGGGAAGCCGATGTTTTCGAGCTTAGAACCGGTGGAGAAGCTCTACGAGGGAGAACCAGAGGAGAAGCTCGACGGGGGAGAACCAGAGGAGAAGCTCGACGGGGGAGAACCAGAGGAGAAGCTCGACGGGGGAGAACCAGAGGAGAAGCTCGACGGGGGAGAACCGGAGGAGATGCTCGACGGGGGCGAACCGGAGGAGAAGCTCGACGGGGGAGAACTGGAGGAGAAGCTCGATGGGGGAGAACCGGAGGAGAAGCTCAGCGGGGGAGAACCGGAGGAGAAGCTCGGCGGGAGAGAAACGGAGAAGCTCGTCGGGGGAGAAACAGAGGAGAAGCTCGGCGGGGGAGAAACGGAGGAGAAGCTCGGCGGGGGAGAAACGGAGGAGAAGCTTGACTGGGGAGAAACGGAGGAGAAGCTCGACGGGGGAGAAACGGAGGAGAAGCTCGACGAGGGAGAAATGGAGGAGAAAGCAGCGGATTCAATCTCGTTCCAGCGCCAGTGAGAGTAATATTAGGGTAGCACACTAATTTTATAGTAACTTACTAAAACCCGCAAAAGTCAAATGTCGCGCGCCACATCAAATTAACGGAACGGCCGATAAGTCAGAATTAATACGTTATTTCGGCCGATAAAAACAAAAAAACTATTTAATTAGAGTTTCGTAAAAATAGATCATTTTTACCTAAAATCAGACATGTCGGTCAACATTTAAAACACTGCTAAAGACAGTTCTCATTCATGAACTCTCACCAAACAAACACGTATCCATCTTGCTAATACTAAGGCTCCGTTTGGCACGACGGTGGCGGTCGTGAACGCGGTGGTAAAACCGTCATTCGTGAACGAGCACCTAAGGAACTTCATCCACTTTTATGTTCAAGTGGATGAAGTTCTTTTGGTGGGCGTTCATCAATGACGGTTTTACCACCACGTTCATGACTGCCACCACTGTACCAAATGGAGCCTAAAAGTGCCCAATGGTCAGAAAATAATTTGCGGTGACCGCCATCTCAAGAGATACAGAATATGAGCAGATTGAAAAATAACTCAATCTATATACTCTCTTAATCTGATCCTGCTAAGTATAAACATGCAACTTTATAGCAGTTTTACACTTGTACTTAGAAACATTTATAAATATTCATGAAATAGAAAGGCCTGGGCGTTTGGTTTTTTCAGGTGAAAGTGCAATTTTAAACTTCTGGGTATAATGTGAGACCTTCACGGGATTCTCATATTCTTTCTTCTCAAATTATTATCTTTCATATTCTCTCATCTTCAGTCATTGTCAACTTTCGAGGTTTCTAATATTGACGAGTAGAATTTTTGTCATTTTTCATAGATAAATATCTATGTTGCACGGAGACGGAGATATGATACGAGATATGATCTAGATATGTGATTCATGTTGTTCAAAAAAAGGACACGTGATACATTTTCAAATTTAATTATATAAATATAAACACAAATTAATATAAAGGCATGCGGACATTCCTATCCTCTTTATTTTTTTCAATCATTATATCTCTCATATCATATATTAAATGAAGAGAGAGTTTATCCTGTCACAAAATCGTATCGTATTATAGGTATGAGCCATGAATGAAACTATGCAATCAATTGACCTTCGCCACTTACCATCCAAATACATGTCTGTCTCCGTATCATTGCCACAACATACACAATTTCTGAGCATTTTCGAGCATTTTCGAGCATTTTCGAGCATACTCAAGTGAGGGTATCCTGAGCTTCTTTTATTTTTGAGAGTTTTCCAATTCCGAAACATTTCAGATGCGGTACGCAAAATCTTTGTAATGATCAGTGCTTCCTAATACATCACACTAACTCTTGTATGCCTCTTTGTAATGATCAGTGCTTCCGAAACAATAGAACTTCCAGGGCTTCCTCATGCACAGTTAATAATTTAGGCATAACAAATTGTGAGATCCCTGCAGATGTTTAGAAGGAACTTCCTTAATTTCTTCTGTACTAGAAATATCTGTAGACCAATTTTAAAATCACTTTAACCGCCTTCTTGCATAAAAAAAGCATGGTTTCTAATAATACTTTGTTGCTCAGTAAGAGTTCTTTCTTTAGACATTTTGTTGCTGATCAAGACTGTTTTTTTATAAACATGTGGTTTTCTTTAAGAAGGGGAGCCTTGGCTCACCGCACCGGTTGAGGTGTTGCCGTGTGACCTTGAGGTCACGGGTTCGAGTCCTGGAAGCAGCCTCTTGCAAAAATGCAAGGTAAGGTTTGCCTACATTTCACCCTTGTGGTGGGACCCCTCCCCTGACCCTCACTGCGCGGGGATGCCTTTGTGCACCGGGCTGCCCTATTTGGTTTTGTTTAAGATTAAAGAGGTGTTGTGCTTCCATTATGTGTTTAAGTTTTCGTGCTCGGCGCATTACACTGTGTTATTCACTTGGTTGTCAGATGGCTATCCCCATCGTCCCTACAATTCGAGTTCTCATCACATTCACGAAGTTTGAAGAATTGAATCCAACCTCCGACGAGTTCGCCACCCCGCTTTCTAGTCCAACCCATTTCCAGGATAACAACAACAACAACAACAACAAGGCTAAAGCCACGGAATCATCGGGCTCATGGTACTCGTGGGTAAGAGGCGGTCGGGCCGGTCAATCGAGCGAAGAAAGCGAAAGCAAAAACTGGAGAGACGAGGCTGACCCCTTCAGCATCCCGTCGAACTACACCTGGGTCGACGCCAACGAAAAGAAGCGGCGTATGAAGGCCAAGAAGGCCAGGAACAAGCGGCTCTCCGGCAGGAAGCCGACATCGTCGAGAAGCGGGGATGGGCATCAACTCGCCGACGGTTTCGAGGATTAGGCGAGTCGAACTCCGCGTTCGTTCAGAAACACGGGGATTGCTTACTGCATGTTTTTAGTTTTATGTGTATTGTAGCTGCATGAATGCCGTTTTCTGCTTCAAAATGGTGGGCGGGTGAAGGAGATAATATGAGCTCATGCTTTTGATTTGTTTTGTTTTTCCCCCCCTCATCTTTTTAGCTCTTTCACCTGCTATGATGTATGTTAAATTCGACCGCCAACGGCTTAATTTCTGCTTTATTGTAATGATTTTTTTGGCCAAGTGTAATATTTCTGTTTTCTCATAATTATATTATGCTATAATACGATATCTTGTTAGTTAAGTTTATAAAATCACAAATAGTCGGATGATGTTGATCTTAGGGTCCGTTTGACACTGTGGTGGCGGCAGTGATCGTCCGACCTCACCTGAGAAATTAGTTTCTTTTGTTCAGGTGCGGTCACGTCTGTTGTTATTGAACTATAGCAAGGAGAACGAGAACGCTCGGAGGGACTCAAGAAAAATTTAGAAAAAATATAAATTAACGAATGATTATCGCTTGTTTATGTTTTGAAATCGTGATCTAAAAATTAGGGTTCATAAAGCCTATTCCAAATAGTTGGGGGAATTCGGAGATGCTTAGGATGGCAGGGGATTGTGTGATCAATGAGAAGCATATGTTTTTTTACCAAGTTATAGAATGGTTATTGTCAATAATCCCAAATTTTGTCCATGCAAAAAAGTGCGGGAGTTCGCTCACTGTGGTTAGGCAGGTATCAGAGTTGACGGCGGCGGTCTCACTTACCCGGGTTGGGTCAAGGATACCGTAATGATGAAATGAGTAGTGTCGTTCTTGGGCTAGAATTGTTGAGCCGGTGCCTCATGCCAATTTGACTCGGATCGGTTCAGCTCGGTTCAAACTGATCTAATTAGTTTCGATCGGTGTTTGAAGGTGTTAGCTCCAAATGTGTAATAAATTTGATTGTTAAAGCCATGAGTGAACCAACTTAGATTACGTCTCAAGCCACCTCCAAATAGAAATAGAGTCGCATTAGAACGGAAATTGAAATCGAGTTGTCCCGAATTATTTTTCGAGCAAGTCAACTCAGGCTCAAAATTTGATTCGAGACGATTTAAATGGCTCGATCTCTTTTGCTTGAATTAGATTCGAATAAATTGTTATAATGATTTTTTGGTTTCATTATTATGCCCGCTCTTGCCATGTGCTCTCTCTTAGGGTCCGTTTGATATGGCGGTGACGCTCGTGAAGATGGTGGTTATGAACGGTCGTTCGTGAACGCCCCGCCTCACTTAAGTAACTTCATCCACTTATATGTTGAAATCTTTTTTGTCTTCTTCTTGGCGGCAGTCATAACCATGGTCATGTTACACACATTTTATGACACTCGTAGTTTTGTCAAAACTCACTAGAGCAAAAATGCTGCTCCAAACGGACTCTTAGATTTCGTTTGGCACGGTTGTGGTGGTCGTGAACGCGGTGGTTATGAACCGTAGTTCATGAACTCCCAACCTCACCTAAGGAACTTCATCCACTTTTATTTTCTCACTGGTGGTTATAACCGTTGTCATGCCAAACATACATTCTATGACGGTGAGTTTTTTTGTCCAAACTCACCGGTGCAAAAAAAAAAAAATCATGTCAAACGGAGCCTCAGTGTCAAAACAAATTCACATCACCACTACTCTGAAAATGGGAACTCAAAATCAACAATTTTTATAAAATTAAAAAAAAAACTCCTTAAATATTTTATATTCATATGCGATGTTCTTCCACATTGGGTCATATATCAATTATAAAAAAATTTATAAATAATTTTCAAATTCACTTTTAGAAAATAATGAAACTTCAATCCAAAAATATGATATCAAGTGATTTCAATCAAGAAGGTTCCAAATGAACTCAGTTTGATCTCAATCCGATCTCTCGAAACCCTAAAAAATGTTCGACCTCATTTAAATTCATCTAAGATCGTATTGATAGCGAACCCTAATTCTACTGTGGGGCCTGGGTATAAAATACGAAATTAAGATTAATAAACAAAATTGAGTAAATAAAACATTTGACCATCGAACTAAAGAAGTTATCTCGTCATTCGTCGAAGCTTTCAACCGATGCTCACTTCTCAAAAATACAGTACCGGACTATCCTCCGAAATTCTAATGTGTGATTACGGACAAACGATTATACAATAATATCAAGATATATTTTTAATTCACAATGTAACAAAATTAAGTATGAATGCCTATAACATTAAATCCGACGGGCTAGAAAATGTGCAGAAAAATATTTCGGAAATTGGTAAACGGAGTTCGCCGATCTGTGCTCGACGATCACATCGCTCAACTATTGATTATCGTAGCAGTCCATCATCCGAAATGTAAGCAGATGAAGATCAATGATTGTAGCGGCCGACGAACCAAAAACTACTCGACGATTTACAAATCAAAAAACACAGAGTTCAATTTGATGTGGTTAATAATTTCTTCTTATGTTTCTATCAATATAACAAACGAGACAAATGTAAGATATGAACTCCTTGAAAGCGTTATTCATGACTTAAATCCCGACCCTACACTCTAGTTTTTAGCCTCAGCTGCTTGCCGCATGAACCAAGCCGAAGAGCTCCTCGTTTTAAACACTATGGCCGAATAAGAGTCAAGAATGTAGTCCGTCACCTCTTCGTCACCTCACCCCGCCCTCCCCCTTCACGCACAAAGTCCCCCGCCAAAAATTTAGGGTCATGTTATATGCATGTCAGTTTCGACTGTATGCAGTCCAAAGATAAATGCAGGTCAAACTATAAACATATAGAAAATGTAAACCCGTTCAGAAATTGACATGCATATAGCCATTTTCAAATTATACGGTCTGCACATAACTGAAGTCAGTCTGCATATAATTATTGCCAAAATTTATGTTTTGGAACTTGGAAGATGACATTTTAATAAGAAGATGTACAAATTAAACAAACTTTTTGGTACATTTCAAATAAGGCTTGAAATCAGCATATGCATTGTGTTTTTTTGATCCTTTCATTCCTTAAGGCCGTTCGTTTGAACGGAATTGAAGACTTGGAATTGAAATTCGACGTCGAATTCAATTACGTCGTTCGCTTGTTAGATAACTTTAATAATTGGAATTTGAGTTGAATATCATGGAATTGATTTTAACCTAGACACAAAATCTAGCTGGACATATCGGAATTGGGCGAGTCGGGCAGGCTCGATTTATCGCGTTTTTCGCCAGGGAGAGCAATTTTTGCCCAGACGCGCGTTTTTCGCCCGGACGCGCGTTTTTTGCCCGAGAGCGCGTTTCTCGCCCGGGCGCACGTTTTTCACCCGGACGCGCATTTTTCACCTGGACGCGCAATTTTTGCCCGGGCGCGCGTTTTTCGCCCGGACGCGCATTTTTCGCCCGGGAGCGCGTTTTTCGCCCGGGTGCGCGTTTTTCACCCGGACGCGCGTTTTTCGCCCGGACGCGCAATTTTTGCCCGGGCGCGCGTTTTTCGCCCGGGCGCAAGTTTTTTGCCCAGGCGCGCAATTGTCGCCCGGGCGCGCATTTTTCGACCGGGCGCGCGTTTTTCCCCCGTGGACGCGTTTTTCGCTAGAAATAAAAAATGTTTTATTATATGAAAAATTTTGAATAAACATTTTTAATGATTCTAGTTTATCCTTTAACCCAGGCGAACGTTTTTCGCCCGGGCGCGCAATTTTTTGCCCGGGCGCGAGTTTTTTTGCCCGGGCGCACATTTTTCTCCCCAGTGCGCGTTTTTCATCCAGGCGTACGTTTTGTCGCCCCGACGCCCAATTTTTCGCACGGGCGCGCATTTTTCGCCCGGGCGCGCGTTTTCCGCTCGGTCGCGCGTTTATCGCCCGAGCACGTGTTTTTTGTCCGGCCACGCGTTTTTCGCCTGGACGCGGAATTTTCGCCTGGACGCGCAATTTTCGCCCGGGCGCAAGTTTTTCGCGCGGCCATGCGTTTTTCGTCAGGGAGCGCGTTTTTCGCGCGGGCGCGCGTTTCTCGCTCGGGGGCACATTTATTGCCTTGGCGCACGTTTTGTCACCCGGGCGCCCAATTTTTTGCCCGGGCGCGAGTTTTTCGCCCGGGCGGTCTTTTTGTGCCCGAGCACGTTTTTTTTGTCCGGGCATGCGTTTTTCGCCCGGGCATGTGTTTTTTGTCAGGACGCACATTTTTTTATTATATATGTAAAAAAATATTAATTTCTTTATAATATTTTTCAATTCTTAGATTGAATTTTATTTAACAAACGAACAAAAGAATCGTTCAATTCCACAATATTCAACAATATTGTTTATTAGGCGAACGATGAAATTAGAATTAGACCAATTCCAATTCCAATTCTGAACATTGAATCTCAATATCGAATTCAAATATCAAATTTCAATTCCGTCCAAACGAACGGGCCCTAATGCATGGTGAAAATCTTGATGGAAATGTGAGCTACCCTCCCCAGTCCAAAATCCTTCGCTAAAATCCTTCCTCAAACGGAGCCTCGCATTGGAATTTCTTCATGTGACAATGTCAACTCGTGGCCGCTTGATCCGAGTTGCTTGCTGCAGTTCAGAAGACACGAATAACTTTAAGATGACACGAAGAACACAGAAGACGGCAATCACACGAAGATGATGGAGTGAAAATTGTTCGTCCAACGACGAGATTTGCTCTTTCTTATTGTTCGTCCAATGACGATACCTATGCTCTAACGCTCTGTGCTTTCTACTACGTCGTCGCGGAAGTTGCCATAATCGGTCGATTGCGCTCTTGTTGATTTTCTTATATTTTAATTATTCTGAGCATCTAGATAGAACTAAATCTTCTAAAACGCTTTGAGGACTTCTGATTTGAAGTTTCCGTACGTGTCGGAGGATGCTGTACCTTAAGATTAATTTGTCATGGTTAATCTGCACAGAATAGAGGTAATATTAATCTTAAGTCAGCGCGAAATTTTACGTGTCTCTAACCATTAGACGCTTTAGAATACAATACATAATTTTGTCCTATGGTAAATGCCAGTGGGTCCAAGTGTCATTAATGGATGCTTTTAGTCATGCCACCTTTACAAAATATGTGGCCTAAGGTTTGCTCAATTTTCTTATTTAAAATTCAATTTTAAAAAAATTATTTGAGTTTCTTTTGTCTGCTTATAATAAATTGCTATGCATTTATTTAGGCATAGTTCAGTTAGTTTAGTAGCTGTCGTAAATGCGATGGTTACGAATCGTCGTTCGTGAACATCTGATCTCGCATGTAGAACTTTATTTATTTTTTATGTTCAAAACTAGTTTTCGTTTCTTGGCGGCGGTCATTGTTGGGTGTGGTTCTCATCCGAGGCGGTAAAATCACCGGGCGTGCTAGGTGAAGCCCGTGATTTTATTTGCTAGTTTTTAAATTAGAAATTCCTTGAAAAGGTGTTTTGGCAAAATAAGTTACAACCTCTTAAAAGGACAGGTTGCAACTTTTTTCCTGCTGCCCTCTTGACGTGAAATATAATAGGCTGGATTTTTCTGGACCGGTTCAGCTGAACCGGACTGCAGTTTTTGGCGTGAACAGGTTTTGTTCTTTCAAGGGTCTCGATAGATAGGTTAGGGCAGCAGGGCACTAATCATCTTCTCTTCTTTTGGTTTGGAAAGCAGCCGCACGTCATCTCCCTCTCCCTGTTTTAGTACAGCCGCACCCCCTCCTCTCTCCCTCTCGTTTTTCTGTTGCCGCCTGGTTTGGAGAGGAGCGGCGCTGTCGCCGCTGTTTTGGAGAGGAGCGCCGCTGTCGCCGCTGTTTTGGAGGAGCGCCGCTGCCGCTGCTGCTTGGATCCGGGCCACCGCTGCCGCCTGGAATCTTGCCGCCGCCATCGTCGTTGCTTGGAGGTTGAAGACGAAGTTGGAAGGGGCTATTCGTAGCCGTCCTTCTTCGTGGATTTGGAGAACGTCGTCTTTGGCGTTGAGACGGATTGCTCAATCGGTCCGGGTAACGACTCCGTCATCACTAGTTTTTTTTTCTTCGTTACAATATTGTGTTTGTGTATATTGTTGGAGAGAACGGTTGTGTAAATCCTTTGTGGATCGTGTTTGTGGTGGAGGAGTGGAGATCCTTTGTGGATCGGTGGTGGGAAAGCATGTAAATCTTGCGTGTGAATTTTTCACACACTTTTAGTGGAGGCTTTCCGGGTTGGACTCCGATCGTCCCGTGGTTTTTCACCCAATTGGGTTTTCCACGTTAAAATTTTCTGTGTGCTTTATTATTTTCTGCAATTTTCTTTTTGCTGCGTATTTGCATACCGCTCAACGCGGTCGCACAGGTGCTCGCTCAAATTTGCAACATGTGCTCTGGTCGGGAATATTGGCTCGCATTCCCAACAAGTGGTATCAGAGGGAGGTTCAGTGACAGAGCCGTTTCAGTGACAGAGCAGTTATCGGGCTGACCTTTTGGGTTTCAGGACGAGTTGATTGTGATCTCGGGTGTGCAATTGAGAGTGGTAGTTTACGACCATTGGCCCGCTGACTATCCTCTCCAGTTGCATATTTTTGAGATAGTCAACTCAAAGATCAGTGGTCGGTCCAGCCAGTTGGCAGAGCAGAATGGAGTCCACATCAGGTTCAGAGCAGATGGTAAAGTTGAATTGTGCCAATTACCACCAGTGGCATCTTCTGATGGAGGATCTGATCTACGTGAAGGGTTGGCATGGTCCTATCTTTGAGGAGATGCCTGAGGACATGGATCCGGCAAAATGGAAGGTGGAGCATCGGAAGCTGTGTGGGTTCATCAGACGGTTCGTGGAGCCGAACGTCTACAACCATGTGGCTAGCATCACTGATGCAAAGATACTGTGGACGACTCTCGAGACGTTGTATGCCAAGAGCACGGGCATCAACAAGCTTTATCTGCTGAAGAAGCTTGGAGAGTTCAGGTACCGGGAGGGCTCACCTATTTTAGATCATGTCAACGAGTTCCAGGGGATTATCGATCGTTTGACTGCCATGAAGGTGACTTTTGAAGACGAGGTGAACACGTTGTGGCTACTCAAGTCACTTCCTGATTCTTGGGAGATGGTCAGAGTTTCTCTGATCAATTCTTCCCCCCCAGGGGTTTGTTTCCATGGAGATCGCAAAGAGTGGGATCTTGAATGAGGAGGTGAGACGAAAGTCTCAAGGGACTTCGGGCTCTTCTTCACGAGCCGACGTTCTATTTACTGAGCCCAGGGGGAGAAGAAGGAGTAAGAGCCGAGGCAGGAAGGAGGACAGGAGTCAGAGTAGGGGCAAGTCGAAGTCACGTTATCAGAACGTGGAATGTAACTACTGCCATAAGAAGGGTCACATCAAGAAGTTTTGTTATTCATTGAAGAACGATCAGAAGAAGAAGGGGATTGCCACTGAGGGCAAGGATGAAGGTCACACGACAGCTACTGTTTCGACTGAGGAGGACGACGTCATTATTGTTGGCGACGACGTCACTGCTGCACTCGCGTGTGACGACCGATGTTGGATCGTTGATTCTGGAGCCTCTGCGCATGTCTCCCACAACAGGGAGTTATTTGCCACCTACACCACTCATGACCGTGGGGTGTTGAGGATGGGCAATGGGGATACGTCCAAGGTTCTTGGGCGTGGAGACATGCATTTGAAGACGAGCACTGGAGCCCTACTTATTCTAAGGGATGTTAGACACGTGCCAGACATTCGCTTCAACTTGATATCCGTTGGAAGGCTTGGAGATGAAGGACACCTGAGTGTCTTTGGAGGAGACTTCTGGAAGTTGATCAGGGGATCACTTGTGATTGCTAGAGGGTATAGAGATTCTGGACTGTACTACATGGAGGGGAGGCCTGAAGCTGCTCAGGCCAACTCCGTCAGGGATGAGGAATCCACCTCTTTATGGCACAAGAGGCTGACACACATTAGCCAGAAGGGATTGGGATGCCTGGCAAAGAAGAAGTTGATTAGTGATATGTCTGATGTTCACTTGGAGAGGTGCGACCACTGTATGGCTGGGAAACAAAACAGGGTTTCATTCCACAGCCACACGTCCACCAGGAGATCGGAGCCATTGGAGCTTGTTCACACTGATGTGTGCGGACCACTGAAGGTCCAGACTAGAGGAGGAGAATCGTACTTCGTCATTTTCATTGACGATCATTCGAGGAAGCTTTGGGTCTATGCCATCAAGACCAAAGATCAGGTTCTCGATACTTTCAGGAGATTCCACGCTGAGGTGGAGAGACAGTCTGAGAAGAGACTGAAGTGCATCAGGTCCGACAATGGGGGAGAGCACATTGGTCCCTTTGATGAGTACTGCAGGGACCATGACATCAGACATGAGAAGACCCCGCCGAAGACGCCACAGCTGAATGGCGTAGCTGAGAGGATGAACAAGACACTGATGGAGAGAGTTCGATGCATGCTTTCTGAGTCGAAGCTGCCATGGATGTTTTGGGGCGAGGCTCTTCTTACTGCAGCGCATTTCATCAAGCTCTCGCCGAGTTCAGCTTTGCAGGAGGATGTCCCAGATAGGGTCTGGTACGGGAAGGACCCCTCATACAGTCACTTGCGGGTATTTGGCTGCAAAGCCTTTGTGCACGTCCCCAGGGACGAGAGATCGAAGTTGGATTCGAAGACACGACATTGTATTTTCTTGGGGTACGGCTACAGTGGAGAGTTTGGGTACAGGTTCTTCGATCCAGTTGAGAAGAAGCTTGTACGTAGCCGTGATGCTGTTTTCTGTGAGGATCAGACTGTTGGTGATCCTGAGGAGATTGTTGAGTTTGAGGTTGACTCTCGCACTGCTGGAGAGTCACCTATGGTTGGATCTGGCGACACTGAGGAGGCTACTGTAACAACCCAGCCCAACCACCACACTGAGGGCTGGCAACCTGGCTCACCGGCCGGTCCATCTCCACCCAGTGGGCTGGCTTCCGCGGTTGACGGGCCGGCTGGCAACCCGGCTCACAGGCCGGTCCATCTCCGCCCGCTTTTTTACAAGGGCTGCAGCCCATACACCCCAACGCATCCCTGGCCTGTTTCTCAGCACAGTGCGTTGTTGATGGCGGGTCTCGATCCCCCGCCACCCTTGATGAGAAACCTTCAACAGTTCTCATCACCAGCTGAGCTCAGTTGGTGATGAGAACTGTTGAAGGTTTCTCATCAAGGGTGGCGGGGGATCGAGACCCGCCATCAACAACGCACTGTGCTGAGAAACAGGCCAGGGATGCGTTGGGGTGTATGGGCTGCAGCCCTTGTAAGAAAGCGGGCGGAGATGGACCGGCCTGTGAGCCGGGTTGCCAGCCGGCCCGTCAACCGCGGCAGCCAGCCCACTGGGTGGAGATGGACCGGCCAGTGAGCCGGGTTGCCAGCCCTTAATGTGGTGGTTGGGTCGGGTTGTTACAAAAAAGTGCACTTTTTTGTAACAACCCGGCCCAACCACCACACTGAGGGCTGGCAACCCGGCTCACCGGCCGGTCCATCTGCACCCAGTGGGCTGGCTGCCGCGGTTGACAGGCCGGCTGACAACCCGGCTCACAGGCCGGTACATCTCCGCCCGCTTTTTTACAAGGGCTGCAGCCCATACACCCCAACGCATCCCTGGCCTGTTTCTCAGCACAGTGCGTTGTTGATGGCGGGTGTCGATCCCCGGCCACCCTTGATGAGAAACCTTCAACAATTCTCATCACCAACTGAGCTGCATTTTTTTAAGTTGGTATCAGAGGGAGGTTAGCCGGGTTGCTGTGATAGTCTGGTTGCCCGGTTAATCGCCTGGTGAGAATCGGCATTCATTGCATACACACACCGAAGGGTCATCAGCATTTCTTGGCTGAAGCACGAACACTACACTCATGACATGATAAGAAGTATACGAGGCATATTATGTAGTATGAGATGCATAATATGTGTTTGTATATGGATCCTCATAGGTGACAACATACGACTGTTATGTAGTATGGGATGCATAACGTAGGTCGCATGCGTGTCCATTAGCTCGTTTTTTTTCGTTACATGCGATAAGATGTAGTATGAGATGCATAAGATCGCATGTGTACGCCGCTCATAGCATGCATTAAGGCCTTTTTAGATCGCATAGCACTGCATATACATCATAACATAGCATTAACACACGTGCCAATCTAAAGACATACATGATGACGCTCGTACACACATGATTTGAAATAAAAATTTGGCATTCATGCATTCATATTATATGCACAAGAGTTGATAGGGTGATGATATATCATCCTAAGTTTGGCATAACATCATTTCATGAATTCCCAGAGCAAGGTAACAGTAAGAGCAAGTATCTACACTTTCTGATCTGTATCGAGTTAGGTAATTTTAGTTCCTAGCTGTCGCGTCTTTAGCTGGGTGTATTGAGGTGTTCGTTCGTAATTGTAGTCGATGACCCCAGAGCGTCGTGCGTCGGAGTCGGCTCCCCAGTCAGAGGGAGAGTCCTTGGGTGTGCGCAGTGAAGCAGTAATTGAGGAGTTGCGTCAGAGTAACGAGGTGTTGTCGAGGCAAGTGGCCGAGATGCAGGCTCAGATTCAGGTTTTGATGGCGGCTACCTTTGGGCAGCAGCCTGAGGCGCAGGACCCTGTGGTGGGTCAGAAGGCTGTGTTGGGGTGGAGAAAGAGGAAGGTTGTTAATAGTGGCAGCCCTGCCCCAAGAAAGAAGGGCAGGCACGAGTTGGATCTTCAAGGTGCTTTGAAGAGTATCAGCTATTGCACTTTTTGCAGAAAGATGGGGCACGATCTTACCCAGTGTTGGAGGAAGGACAAGTCCTGTGAGTATTGTGGGCAAAGAGGGCATGATGCGACCCGTTGCCGGTTGAAGGATAGGGCGTGCTTTCAGTGCGAGCAGAAATGGCATGTGAAATCCCGGTGTTCGCAGTTCCAGTTGGACGGCCAGCAGCTTGCTCTTGCGGCTCTGACACCGCCACCGCCTCAGCAGTGACAGTTAGATAGAGGAGAGGCCGAGTTAAATGCAGTAGCAAAGGAAGGGGATCAGTTTCCCCCCTCGGTAATTCCAGGTTAGATTCTAATCTAATTATTAATTTTCAGCTTCGGTTCTAGTTTGTTTTCGCTCGTTTAGTTGCGTATCCAACCTTATAGGAGAGTTTAAGGTATATAACCTTTAGGCGCACTTTCCTTCTCGATTCTGGTGCTACCCGCTTGTGCGTGGCTAGGTCTTTAGTAGAGCGTCGTGGTTTGACCCTTAACCGGGTTGGTGATCCCCTTAGTGCTATATTCCCTTCTAAATGGTTTTTATCGCTTAGGCTATTTTGGAAGTGTTAAACTTAGAAGACCTTGTTGTGAATTTTGATCATGGATTGGGTGTTCAATATTGATGCAGAAAGGAATTGTTCTTGTTCATGATTCATGGAAACTGCAATTTTACGAGAAAAATTACCCAACACTTGTCCTTAAGGTTTCATTGTAATAGCTGGTAGAGGAATTTTTATTGGCAGATATTGGAATCAATGGTGATGTTGACCAGCTTAGTATTGGGAGAGCCTTTGATGATTTTGAGTTGCGTTTCATTCGAGGTCTAGTCAAAGAGCGAAGATTTTTCGGACTTCTCTGAGAAAAAAAAATTGATCATGTAGAATTTTAGAAGTAAATATTGTATTTCCCGCTATTGAAAATATTCGGGCAAAGATTTGTGGTGAAGCGTAAAGTTCTAGCATGCCTACCATTTGGATTCCAAAAGAAATGTGTTGTGGTTTAGGGAGATGGGTCGGTGTTTGAAAGTACTAGATGGTGTGACAAGGTTTGTATCTGAATGTTGTGCTTGCCGGCGATTTGAGGCAGATTTTGGAAGCTTTGGTGGATTTGAGTGTCGCGGGTTTGCTTATCCGTGAGGAGCTACTGTTGGCTCAGATGCGTTATGAGAAATTTGCAATTGACAGAGTGGTAATTTAGGGCTCGTAGTTGGGGGCATGGTTTTCTAGATAGTTTCTCTGATGCCAGAGTGAGTGCATCAGAGTGTCTGCTGTTAGGTTGTGTTTACCTGCTTCTTTCCCTGGTTTTCACGATGTGTTTCACGTGAGCCAGTGGTGAAAGTTTGTGCTTTTGTTTGTCATGCCCCTAGCTCAGTGTCTCTATTGCAGCCTAATCCTTCCTTTGTCGAGACGTTTGTTTGTGTTCTGGAGACGTAAGACTGAGTACTGAGTATGCACCTTATCCTCATCCGTTTTCCTAGTCTTCTTCGAGTAGCGTTCATATCCGGCGAATTTAAACCTATCTTTCTTGGCCTCTAGTTTCGTTTTGCGTTCTAAGTTTCGGGACGAAACTTCTTTTTAGGGGGAGTGACTGTAACGCCCCTGAATTTTCGAGTATTATTTTAATTGTTTTAATTAACGTAATTATGACGTAAGAGCGTTACGGTGTCGGATTATTAGCGGAGTGTCGCCGTTAGTGCGTATTTTGAGTTGTAGGTCATGTCGAACAAATTTCAAACTCATCAGAATGAGGATTTCAGGGTCTAGAAAATTAAAGGAATTAATTTTAGTCGCGTACGTGAAATTTCGCAGCATTCTGAGCTAAATTGAGGTCTCGGTGATTTTTACAAGATTTATGGTGGATTTATCTTCTAGAATTTTTGCCTCGAGTTTGGTTCGTTGGATCGGAATTCCGACCTCGCCGTTGGATTCGTAGCACCGACATTCGCCTACGGTGCAAATTTCGTTCGTTTTGGTGTGCGTTTAGTCTTTCGTAATAATATAATACTTATACTACTATATTATCACACTTATATTATAAATATTAATATTATATTATAAAAGTTGTAAAATATAAATAATTTACCGTGGAGAGATTACCCTTGGCCATTCGACGATCTCAACCACCTTACCCCCCCCCCCCTTTTTAAACTCTATTAGTTAATTAAGGGTCATTAATTAATTAACTAATTATTATTATTATATATATAAGATAAGATATATCATCTTTCTCCCTAAATCAAAAAGGACCCGTACCCTTCCTTCCCAAGAACCGAACCAGAGAGCGACGATAGCGGCGACGTCGTGATTTTCGCGAACCTTCGGATCGCCGCCGGCGGAGCTCCGGTGGACGAAATCGCGAACCGAGCTTAGATCCGGAAAGCTTCGCACTCGTGGTAAGTATGTCTAATTTCGTGGATTTTTGGAGGTTTAGGTTGTGCCCTAATCCTCCGTTTCGACTTGAAAAGTTTCGAGAAATACTCCCTAGGTGTTCTTGTGGCCGTTCCTTGAAGTTTGGAGCGAAGGGGGCATTTTTTTTTCGAGGATTAGAGGCAAGTGGTGGATCCCTTGCTCTCTTGTTTATTTTCGTCACTTCTTTCCGCTTCTCCTCAACCTTGCTTTGCTATGCTGGTTCCCTTACTTGCAAAAAAATTTGGGGAGTTAGTTGTCCTTATCGGATCACGGTCAGCTGCCCGTCGGGTTAGTCATGGTTTTATAAAATAATGACTACTATTGTCCCAATTAACTATCCAGGTTATGGGAGAAGAGTATATCCAGGATTTTTTACAACTTATGGGTTTTATGAGTTTAGATATTGTTAGACACGTTAATTCTCATCTAGAACTACTACAAAATTTACTAGAGGGTAATAAAGCTGCAGCTAATCGGACAATAGAATTTTATGATGAATATTTAGCTCTAATTGGTATGACAGCTGAATTTTATCTACAAACAATTGAGGAAGCTTTTAAAGATTTTGCTCTTGCTAAAGGTGAATTAGTATCGATAGATCGGAAGATAGACCTCAAAGATCTAACTAAATGTGCTCTGCTCGGGATAGAAGGGGAGCGTGATAATATAACGGCAGTAGGCCAAACAAAAGCTGCTTTAGAATTATGCGTTAATATCCCTAATTCAATGAAACAATATCATCCTCAGGAAGGAGTAGGGCATTATGGGAGCTCTAGAGAAATCCAGATTTTATTCCTTGAGAGGTCTCGAGAGGCCTGTTTCCATTTCTCGAGAGCCTGTTTTCATTTCTTGAGAGACCAATTTTCATTTCTAGAGAGGTCGGTTTTATTCGTTGAAAGGTCCCGAGAAATCTGTTTTACTCCTGGAGAAGTCTTAAAAAAATCCAAGTCTTTTTTGACTGCATCATATCTCTGCATATCCCGATCTAAGTCAAATGTCACCCTCATAGACTTCATCCCTACATAACCTAATTTCGACTGAATAGTTCGATTTGCATAAGTCCTTCGTCGACTACATGTATGAGGTTAATTTCCTTGGTGTCGACTGCCTGTATGCAGTTGATTTATCTCGTAAGGATTGCATGATGATTTTGCATAGTTTGTGCTTTGGTAATCGCATGCGTCAGGTTTGTTGACTGCAAGACTCCGCTTGCTTATCCTTTACCAACTATATGATCTCGATTCGTTCCCTTTGTATAATTTAAGACATGTATTGGCTGATTGTCGGTCAGGTCATCATCGTTGGTTGACTGCTTGGTTATTCCCGTTAACGATTATATCGTTCATAGTCTTTTCGGATGATTAAATGCGAGGGTTTTGCTGGGTTTTTCCCCTATGTTGTCTTCTCCTCGTAGTGTTCCGACGCTAAGTATTGTTTGGAGTCATCTTGCTGGAATCCTCAACTCGCTTATAAGTAGAGTGTTGGTTTGAGTGTTGAACTTTGACTAGTGTGCTTCTAGTTGTCGTGTCAACTTGGTCGTCGTCATTTGGATCGTCGCCTCGTTAGGCGGAATGATTTAACTGAATTGTCTCGGTATCGGAATACCGTCAGATGGCTAGTTTTTCCCCTGTTTATTTTGGAGATATGTGTTGTTAGGGCCTTGGACTTGTACATGGATGGTCTGCGTAGTTACGTCGACAGTATATTCAGTTTGGCCTAAGTTCGTTGTCGGCTTCGTAGTTCAGAACCGTCATAATAAAATGCATAGGTTTATATATGTATATGTATATGATATGGTTTGGGCTGTGTGCGTCGTGGCTTACACCACCGGCACAGTGCCCTTTTGTTGGGGGCTATACTCGCCCTGTTTGTGATCTATACTCGCTCTGTTTTTACTATTGTTGGGCAGTGGATAGAGGACCGCCACCTCAGTTGTTTGGAGCCATACTTGCTCTGTTTGGGTCGGTTAGTCATGTGAGCTAAGAGTCACCGCCGTAGTGCCTCTGTTCTGGACTGTTGGTTTGTGTGGACTAGAGTCGCCGACATGAGACCCTTGTTGCTTAGAGCTGATTAGTCTCTTATGAATGTAAATACAAATATGATTATGAAATATGGTAAAATATATATATATATATATATATATATATAGCTATGCATTTCTTTTGCTTATGTTAGTGAGCTCTCTTGATTTTAGCCATTTAGCTGGTTTCTTTCCCTGTTTCTGTACTCTAGTACTGACATCTGTTGCAGGCTGTGGGTTTACCTCCCGTTTACTTGGAGGTTTGTTTAGCTCTTTTTGCTCTCTTGCACCACTTGCAACTTGTTTCTGAGGTGTTCTTCTTTTGAATGCCTCAGGTTCAGAGCAGTAGCAAGTTCGTCTGGTAGAGCTCGAGGTTTCTGCGTTGCATGTAGTGGCAGCGTTCATTTCACCTCCTTCTGTGAGGTAGTGTTGTCTTTTCTGACTAGATTTTGTTCCTATGGGTTCGTGTCAGTTTTGACGCCCATAGTGTTTTGTTTGATGTTAAACTACTTGCTCGTGTTTACTGATGTTACCTATTGTTGGTTCTTACACTTGCTCTCTGGGAAGGATTTATGTTAGGATGCATGTTAGTTACTTTAAATATAAAAAGCTGCATTTAACTTAGATTCATCGCATATCTTTAACTGAAAGCCACCATATTTTGAACGTTATAAAACCTTTTTATCATTTATAATAAATCTAGAGTCATGCATAACATTAGCTGTATGTTAGGTCTTCGGGCTCATATAGGACTATAAAAGAATTGAATCAAGTATTTCTCCGCTGCGACCACATATACTTTTACTCGTGGACTAGTTGATCCACTGAACCGAGGGACACGGTTCTCAACTTAAACATAAATATTGTTTTATCATAATAACCTGTGTTTTCATAAAAGAGCATTAGATTTAAAAGTTTGCCTGAGCGTCTGCAGTTGTCCCCTGCACGGCGTGGCATCACGGCACGTATTTTCTCTCACTCTGATATATTTTAAATATTGAGAAAATGCGGGTTGTGACAGCTACTGAGCCTGAGCCAGCACAGGGTACTGATACCCTTTCGGATCATGATAACACCACTGATGGTGAACCAGGAGTCGCTGAGGATATTACTGATGATGTGCCTGCACCGGCCCCTGAGCCTATCCTACGGAGGTCAGATCGGGTCAGGCATCCTTCCACTAGATATTCTACATCAGAGTTCATTCTTCTGACTAATGCGGGGGAGCCTGAGAGTTATGATGAGGCTGTGGAGAGTACCGAGAAGCGCCAGTGGATGGCTGCTATGCAGGAGGAGATGCAGTCGCTGCAGAAAAATCACACATATGACATGGTGAGATTGCTTAAGGGCAAGAAGGCCCTGAAGAATCGTTGGATTTTCATGGTGAAGCAGGGAGATTCCTCCACACCTCCCAGATACAAGGCCAGGCTGGTGGTGAAGGGTTTTGGACAGCGACAGCATGTTGACTTTGATGAGATCTTCTCACCAGTGGTGAAGATGTCATCTATTCGTGTTGTTCTCGGCCTCGCTGCGAGGCTTGATTTGGAGATAGAGCAGATGGATGTCAAGACCGCCTTTCTGCATGACGATCTTGAGGAGGAGCTATACATGGAGCAGCCTGAGTGCTTCAGTGTTAGAGGGAAGGAAGGTCTGGTGTGCCGCTTGCAGAAGAGTCTATATGGCATGAAGCAGGCCCCACGACAATGGTATATGAAGTTTGATTCTTTCATGGGGGAGATCGACTTCAGCAGGACCACCCTTGATCACTGCGTGTTCATCAAGCAGTACGCTCCAGAGGATTTCATCATTCTGTTGTTGTACGTGGACGATATGTTGATCGTCGGGAGGAACACTGCGCGCATTGCTGAGTTGAAGCAGCAGTTGAGTTCCACCTTTGAGATGAAGGATCTGGGTGCTGCGAAGACTATTTTGGGGATGCACATTCGCAGAGACAGGGGAGCCAGATTGCTTTGGTTGTCACAAGAGCGGTACATCCGCAAAGTGCTATAGAGATTTGACATGGATCATGCAAAGAAGGTGAGCGTACCTCTTGCAGCTCACTTCAGGCTTACCACTGATCAGTGCCCCAGCACACCCGAGGAGATCGAGGCTATGCAGAAGGTTCCGTATGCATCTGCAGTTGGGAGCCTCATGTATGCGATGGTGTGCACTCATCCAGACATTGCGCATGCGGTTGAGACCGTTAGTAGATTTCTCTCAAATCCTGGGAGAGAGCATTGGAGCGCAGTGAAGTGGATACTGAGATACCTGCAGGGGACGTCAGACTTGACACTGAGATTTGGAGACAGTGAGCCAGAGCTGTTGGGCTAACTGATGCTGACATGGCTGGTGATATAGACTCCAGGAGGTCGACGTCCGGGTACTTGATTCTGTTTGCAGGGGGAGCTGTCTCGTGGGCGTCGAGATTGCAGAAGTGCGTTGCACTGTCTACCACGGAGGCTGAGTTCATTGCGGTTACTGAGGCAGAGAAGGAGTTGCTTTGGATGAAGAGGTTCATCAAAGAACTTGGATTCACTCAGGGCCGATATACACTCATGTGTGACAGTCAGAGCGCTATCCACCTGAGGAAGAACCCCACGTTTCACTCGAGGTCGAAGGACATCGACACTCGGTATCACTGGATACGAGATGTCCTGGAGCAGAAGGAGCTTTATCTTCAGAAGGTGCACACTGATGACAATGGGGCAGACATGCTGACCAAGTCCGTGCCAAGGGGGAAGTTCGAGCATTGCGTTGGGATCGTCGGGATGGCGGCTTCTTCCGCCTTGATGTGAAGGGGGAGATTTGTTGGGTGTGGTTCCCATCCGAGGCGGTAAAAAACACCGGGCGTGCTAGGTGCAGCCCGTGATTTTATTTGCTAGTTTTTAAATTAGAAATTCCTTGAAAGGTGTTTTGGCAAAATAAGTTGCAACCTCTTAAAAGGACAGGTTGCAACCTTTTTCCTGCTGCCCTCTTGGCGTGAAATATAATAGGCTGGATTTTTCTGGACCGGTTCAGCTGAACCGGACTGCAGTTTTTGGCGTGAACAGGTTTTGTTCTTTCAAGGGTCTCGATAGATAGGTTAGGGCAGCATGACACTAATCATCTTCTCTTCTTTTGGTTTGGAAAGCAGCCGCACGTCATCTCCCTCTCCCTGTTTTAGTACAGCCGCACCCCCTCCTCTCTCCCTCTCGTTTTTCTGCTGCCGCCTGGTTTGGAGAGGAGCGGCGCTATCGCCGCTGTTTTGGAGAGGAGCGCCGCTGTCGCCGCTGTTTTGGAGGAGCGCCGCTGCCGCTGCTGCTTGGATCCGGGTCGCCGCTGCCGCCTGGGATCTTGCCACCGCCATCGTCATTGCTTGGAGGTTGAAGACGAAGTTGGAAGGGGCTATTCGTAGCCGTCCTTCTTCGTGGATTTGGAGAACGTCGTATTTGTCGTTGGGACGGATTGCTCAATCCGTCCGGGTAACGACTCCGTCATCACTAGTTTTTTTTTTCTTCGTTACAATATTGTGTTTGTGTGTATTGTTGGAGAGAACGGTTGTGTGAATCCTTTGTGGATCGTGTTTGTGGTGGAGGGGTGAAGATCCTTTGTGGATCGGTGGTGAGAAAGACTGTAATTTGTGCGTATGAATTTTTCACACACTTTTAGTGGAGGCTTTCCGGGTTGGATTCCGATCGTCCCGTGGTTTTTCACCTAATTGGATTTTCCACGTTAAAATTTTCTGTGTGCCTTTTATTATTTTCTGCAATTTTCTTTTTGCTGCGTATTTGCATACCGCTCAACGTGGTCGCACATGTGCTCGCTCAAATTTGCAACAGGTGCTCTGATCGGAAATATTGGCTCGCATTCCCAACAGTCATAACCGTCGTCATGCCAAACATACATTCTATGATGATGACGTTTTTGTCCAAATTTATCGGAGCAAAAACTCCACGTCATTTGAAGCCTAAAGCATAACACTAATCTTAGTATAGTTAAAATATATTTGATCTCACCAATGATCGAAAAAAACGGTGTCCCGGCAAAAAGGGATTGCTCTTCCAAGCCGTAGGTGTTAGTGCATAGAAAATTATTGGTGTAATGTATCAAAGAGCACTGTGAGGTATGCGCTATCACACCGTTGTTTTTTCGCGAGCACTACTTTTTTAGCGCGATTGATCTAAATTATGGCCGTATTTCAAGACGATCTTAATATTAGTTGTATATTACTCTGCTTACAAATACCAACAAGAAGATGCAAAATTGATTTTGTATGCCAAGATGTATATTTTTTTACAAAATAAAAATTATAATAGTGCCAAGTAGTTCTCGTATCTCTATTTAGTGCGCCACGTCAGTCAACGGCGACGCCGGTCTTCACCAGCCACTTAAAAGTCAACAGACTATTTCGTCGCCATTTCCGTAGCAGGATGAAACGCATGCGTCGAGTGCCCTGCCGCCATACAGCACTGTTAAATCCCATGGCTTCCCCTGTTTTTTCACTCACCGTTAATTCGACTTTCAATGGTGGCTCTTCTCCTCGTCTTCTCCACCATTATCTTCTCCACCCTCTTCCTCTTTCTGATCAACCGCTGCCGGACCCGCCGCCGCATGCCCCTCCCCCCGGGCCCCAAAGGATGGCCGCTGCTCGGCTTTCTCCCGGAGCTCGGTCCCAACCCGCACAAAATATTCCACCGGCTCTCCAAAACCTACGGCCCGCTCCTCCACCTCCGCCTCGGCGTCGTCGATGTCGTCGTCCCCTCCTCCGCCGCCATGGCGGAGAAGCTTCTCCGCAACGACATGAAATTCATAAACCGGCCCAGGAACTCCGGCGCAGAGCACATCGCCTACAACCACCGGGACATAGGCTTCCTCCCCTACGGCCCGGGGTGGCGGATGCAGAGGAAGCTCTGCGCGCAGCATCTCTTCTCCTCCAAGGCGCTGGATGAGTTCCAAGACACCCGCCGCCGGGAGTTCACCGGATTAGTGCGGCGCCTCGCCGCGCAGAGCGCGAAGGACCCTGAGTCGCCGGTGGACATCAGCAAGGAGATTGCGGCGTGCGTCGGCAACTCACTGTCCCTGCTTCTAATTGGACGGAGGCTGTTCGACGACGGGCCGGAGGTGGAGGAGCTCCGCCGTATGGTTATGGAGCTTATGGCCCTCACCGGCTCCTTCTGCATCGTCGACTTCTTGCCCGGTCTCCGGTGGCTCGACCCACAGGCATGTTCTAACAAATTCGTCGTAATTAACTTCTCCACCAATCTCCATATACATAACGGCTGCGGAACTTGTTAATGAAAACAGGGGCTAATAGCCAGGATGAAGAAACTGAACCGTAGATTCGACAAGCTTTTGGACAGCATCATTGCTGAGCACCGCGCGACACTAATTGCCGGCGGCGGCACTGAAACAGATGACAGGCGGCATGGCGCCATGGATCTGCTGAGCGTCATCCTCCAGCTCAAGGAGGACGTCGACGGGGAAGGCGGCAAGTTGTCAGACACCGACATCAAGGCGTCGCTTTTGGTACGTTACTCCCGTGGATTTGTGCAATTTTCGTCATCCAAAACCATGAGAAATTAATCAAAATTCAATCTTTAGCTTCTCTTGTATATATTGAACTATGTTCTTTCTTCCTCGCAGACCATGTACGCGGCGGGAAGCGACAGCAACTCCATCCTGGCGGAGTGGGCATTGTCGGAGCTGATACGAAACCCTGTTCTTCTGGCCCGGGCCCAAACAGAGCTTGACTCCGTCGTCGGCCGGAGCCGTCTAGTATCAGAGTCGGACCTGCCCCATCTACCTCTCCTCCAAGCAATTATAAAGGAGACCCTCCGCCTCCACCCGCCGGCCCCCATCTCCCTCCCCCGCGTCGCCGTCGAGGACTGCGAGGTGGACGGCTATCTTATCCCGAAGGGCACGACTCTCCTCCTCAACATTTGGGCAATCGGGCGCGACCCCGACGTCTGGTTCGACGAGCCGCTGGCCTTCCGGCCGGACCGGTTCCTCCCCGGCGGGGGGCAGGAGGGGGTCGAGCCCAAGGGAGGCTACTTCGGGCTACTCCCCTTCGGCGCCGGGAGGAGGATGTGCGTCGGAATGAACCTGGGCCTGCGGATGCTCAGCTTCATGACGGCGGTGATGGTGCACTCTTTCGACTGGTTTCTACCGAACGGGGAGTCGCCGGAGAATTTGAACATGGAAGAAGGGGCGAACGGGCTCTCTCTACCTAGGTCCGTTCCGCTCGCAGCCAGACCCGTGCCCCGACTTTCGCCGGCGGCGTACCTTCAAGAGTCAATATAAAACACGGAGAATCTTATCTTTGAAATTTGTCACAAGACATTGGCTTCTCTTTCTTTTGGTTTTGACTTTTGAGCAGGGAGTTCGGTTAACTGATGGTTTCTGTCCATTAAGCCGTCGGCGGTTGTTCAAAGATGGCTCCTACGGCCGGCCGGTTTGTCCACGGCGGAGCCATATTTTGATCAGATTTTGTATATGGGTGTTGTTGTTTGATCACCTTTAAAATAGATGAGAAAGCATTGACTGCGGCCTGTTGCAGGTAGCGGGGAGCCGCGGCGAAACCTTTGAGTTTTTTGTTAGGGTTGAAGGCGCTCAAGATATTCTACTATGCCCATCAAGTTTGGAATGAGGTTAAATAGTATCTCCAGCTTAGGGGCGGAGCCCTAGGTCGACACGCAACCCGTTAAGGCTAATCGTGTAGGTTTGGACACGCGGACATATTATTTAAATACATTAACATTTTTGTAGGAGGAATGTGTAAGCAATGAGGTGTGGCTTCGGCTTCGTTTCGCGCTGCGTTTGGAAAGCTCCGTTTGGGGCAAACGCCGCCGCCCGGGTAACCAAATGGTCGGCGGCGACGTTTGGTCCGTTTGCGCCCGCCGCGCCATGAAAAACGGAGGAAAACGGCGGTATTCGAACCGCTGCCTCCTCCCGCCAGTTCCAACAGCCAGGCCATCTCCTCCCGCCATCTGAGCTGAACGCCAAAACAAATAAAACCTTATCCGTTGCCTAGTTTTGATTGTAATTCAAATTAAGACCGTTACTTAATTATGTTTTCTATACCAACGTTTTTTTTTAGTTTTATAACTATATGATCTAGAGTAGCATGCCGAATAGCTCGGCTAGATTACTCGTTGGTTGAGTAGCTTGGTGACTATTTAATGTGCGGTCACTCAATTATATACCAATAGTCGGGCTGCTCTTGATTGCGAACAGACTTCGCGTGCATGTAACGACACTCAAAGTGGCGCTCGACTGTGCGTGTGCGCTTGTACCGGTTGCACCTTGCCCGAACTACTCTAAACATAGATTAAGGCTCCGTTTGACACGGTGGTGGCGGTCATGAATATGAGGGTTAAACTGTCATTCGTTAACGTCCAGCTAAGAAACTTCATCCACTTTTATGTTCAAACAGATGAAGTTTTTTTAGGTGGTCGTTAACGAATGACGGTTTAACCCATGCGTTTACGACCGTCACCGCTGTGCCAAACGAGACCTAAATGAAGGGGGGTGAATTGGCTATGTGCTTAGCAAAAAAAAATATATTTATAGGAGTAATTCAACTATCCTAAAAAACTCATGGGTGGAGCCCAAATAGATCCCCAAACCTTTTGTTCCCTCGTTCACATTCTTGGGCGATGGATCCTTCCCCGATACCAAGCTCGCTTCTGTTCACTCCAGTCCCTTCTTACCGTCGCAGGTGACAGATCCTCGATCATCACCAGTCGCCGCAAGTAGCAAAGCCACAACTGATTGAAAGCTGAGTAATATCTTTGATTAAATGTTGAGTTATGTCTTTAATTAAATGATTAGTAATGTCTTTGTTCTTTTTTTCATCCTCCAGGTTTTAATGTTAGGTGTCCGTTTGGATCACAACCATCAATATCCCCTCTTGATCTGAACGGCTACAAACTCTCATCTTCCTACTTAAGATTCGAAAGAGGTCCCGATGTAGAGCTTTGGTTAGGGCATCGACAAGCTGAGTCTCAGTCTTGCAGTGCTCCAGCTGGATGTTGTCGCTATCAATCGTTTATCGAATGAAATGATTTGCGCATGGCTATGTGCTTGCTCCAGTTGTGAAAACTGAATTCTTAGCGAGGGAAATATCAGAAAGATTGTCACACTTTAATGTTATAGCTTCTCTTTTCTTGTCTTCTTCACCTTGAATTCTCCCATATTGTAGGAAATAATTGATCTGCGTAAGTCACATGGCTTCGCAAGCAACACTTGTGAGTGCCATATATTCTGCTTATGTCGAGGAGAGTGCAACAGTTTGTTGCTTGCGTGATGACCAAGAGATGGGGTTATTGTCATGGAAGAAAACATATCCTCATGTACTTTTTCTTTCTTCCGAGTCCCCTCCCCAATCAGAGTCGCAGAAATCGGTGATTACCGGAGCAGAAACGGAGGTATGCACAACCCATAATTAGTGGTGCCACACAGATAGCGAAGTATTCGGTTAGCGGCGTCGAAATGTCGCATACTAGGTTCTGAGAGAAATCGAGATGCATGCCATCTTGACAACATACTCTATGTCGGGTCGAGTTATGGTGAGGTAGATGAGCGCCCAATGAGAGATTGATATTGCTCTGTATTTGCCTTCTCTTCTTTTCTGAAGATTCTCTCCAAGATTCATTGGTGAGACACAAGGATTGCACGCAACAAGTTTAAATTTTGTTAATAGATTCTTGGTGTATTTTTCTTGAGACAAGAAAGTGAAATTTGTTTGCTGTGGTATTTGGATGCCGAGAAAATATTGCATCATACCCATGTCAGTCATATCATAATGAAAGTTTAGGTTTTGTTTGAGTTCATCAATGAATTCAGGAGATGATTCCATGATTATCAAGTCATCAACATATAAACAGATGATTGATGAGCTGGGTGTGAGTTTTGACATAGAGGGAAGACTCGACATGGAATTTAGAGAAGTCTATGCTTATCACGTAGTTGTCGATATTGGCATTCCAAGCATGGGTGCTTGTTTCAGACCATAGAGAGCTTTGTGCAACTTGTATACTTTCTCCTTTCCCCTCTCTTTCTCAAATCCCTTCAGCTGTTCAATATAGACATTTTTTGAGATTTCTACATTCAGAAACACTGATTTAACATTAAATTGGTATATGTGAAATTTGTGTTGTGCAGCATGAGACACAAGGAGCCGAATTGTCTCCATCCTGGATACGGGAGCTAACATTTATGGGTAGTCGCGACCTGGGATTTGAGAATATCCCTTGGTGACAATTCGAGCTTTATGTTTTACTGTCGTTCCCTTTTCATTGCATTTCAACTTATAGACCCACTTCAAGCTGATGATTTCCTGATTGGGAGGCTTGTCGATAAGAGTCCATATGCTCTTCTTCTCTTCCATGTATATTTCTTCAGTCATAGTTTTCTTCCGCTCCTTTTCTTTGGCTTCAACATACGATTCTAAAATGGTGATGAGCATTACGATTTCACATTGTTGGTAAATTTTAGCGAGGTTTCGTGTTTTGACTGGTGGTGATGAAATGAAGCAAACATCTTGCCGAGACGGCAAAATAGCGTTTGTATATATTTGGATGGGGTATGGAGGCAACTCTTGCTCAACCATTGGTCCATGAATGCCAGAAGATAGCTCTTTACCTAATTCCCAATCCCAACTTTCATCTTCATTGTAAGTAAAATCCATTGAGATGATTAATTTTTTGGTTTCTGGATCATACAATCTATAAGCTTTTGATTGTGTGTTGTAGCCGATGCACTATCTTGTTATGAAATTAGATCTAGTCCGCGACTTTGAGTCGCCGCGGACAGCGCAACGGAAATACGGACCGAGAAATAACAATAGCGCAAAATAAAAAATTACGAGAAATTCCAAGCACACAGACGACACAAAAATATACGTGGTTCGGAGAGAAGTTCCTACGTCCACAGGGAGAGCACCGGAGAAGATCCACTATAAATAATCATAGAGTTTTAGTACAAAAATTACGCTGAAACCAAATAGATCTGAAATGCGCCAAGAGAGAATGTCCGATCCGGCATTGGAAGCAGACACGCGCGGTAAAGATATCGACGGGCGGTACCACACGAACCAAGTTCGTCTTCTTCCTTTGACACCGCCTGTATCGCCGCCTCCAAGGAGACCTCCACCTGAGATCCCGCCGCCGATCAGATATAGGATTCGCCGCCGATCTTGATGGCCCGCCTAGACTCGATCGCCGGAGTCGCCGATAGGCCGCCAAAACTTCTTGTCGTCGGACCGCCGAAAGAAAGCTTCCGCCGCCGCTAATGGAGAGATGCACTCCCGTGGACTTCCGCCGGCGCTGGAGAAGAACTGCCCCGCCTTCTTTTCTCCTCTCATCGGTGGTGATAAAAGGCGCTCTTCAGCCGCACCTCCTCCTCCTCCTCTCTCCTTCGGTTACGTGAATAGGAATTCAATTTAAACCCTAATAGTATATATCAATATATATAGAGCAGGGGGGAGGAAAAACATCCTAAAGCAAGCACTCCATTAATGGCAGTCCCAGAAACTTTCCAAAACTGAAATCAACCATTAATGGTGGTCCGGGAAACCAGGGAGGCGGCACGCGTTAACAATCTCCACCTTGACGCCTCACGCATGAAAATCTTCACCTGCAGCTTGGATCTTCTCCCTCCGAATGAACTACCCCATCTCCCTGGGGTCACCACAATCAACATGCACAAATGTGAGTCAAGTCAAGACAGTGCTTGAACTTGACTCCCGATACAGGCTTTATCAACATGTCTGAAACATTGTCCTCCGTGGGGACTTTCTGCAACTGTATGTCTCCACCTCCAACAAACTACTTCAACTTGTGGTAACACACATTGATGTATTTTGTGTTGAAATTGTTGAAGTGGAAGTTTGGAGGGCCTTTGGACCTGGGCGGTCTGGGAGGAGGTTGGGCGGTCTGGTGTGACCGCACGACTCGGCGGTCTGTCTCTGCGGTCTGGCTTGTCTAAGCCTAGTTGCGGTCCTATGGTATGGCCGCTGGTTTCTGGTCCAATACGGCTGAAGGTGAAGGCCGCGCGGTCTGTCTCTGACCGCGTGGAGGGTTGATCGTCTTCAGGTGTGCGCGGTCTGTGCGTGACCGCGTGGCGTGTTGTCCTCTTCAGGGCTATGGCGGTCTGGTGTGACCGCACAGCTTGATCCAGGTTTTCTCCAGAATGCGGTCTGGTGGCTGACCGGGCTTTCTGGTGGTATTCGCGGACTAAGGGTCTTAGTCGCGCGGTCTCAGTTCGCGGTCTCAGGAGGAGGCTGGTATGCGAGCTGGTCGCTGTTCGTGGTCTCAGGTGGAGACCGGCATGCGGACAGGAGTTCGCGGTCTATTAGCGAACTGACTGTGTTCGCGGTCTCGGGCGAACACAGGGGGGGGGGGGGGTGAACAACTTCGGGCGGTCTGGCGATCTCCCTTGGAGTCGCGATCTGCTGTGAGAGTAGCGGTCTCTCATAGTCGATGTGGAAGCTGGCGAGTTCACCAAGATGAAGCAGGAGTACTATTGCTGATCGCACGGTGTGACCGGTAAGGTCGTGCGGTCTGGGGGGTGGTGATCCTATCTCATAGGGTGGTGACTGGATCAGGTCTCATGCCTATAAATAGGACCCATCGGTAGCAATAATTAACACACACCAAGTGTAAGCTAAACTTTCTTCTTTCCTGCGGTCTGAGATTATCTGACCGGGCGATCTGCTGATTGAACTTCTCTTATGCAGCTTCTGCGGATAGTGCGGGCAGCAGCGATCACCTCTTCCTCTGAAAGTGTTCGGGCGGTCTGCGGCTTGGAGTTGTGGTGCTGGAGTTCAGGAGAATCAGGAGTTCGAAAGGAAGGGTGCGAACTGATCAGCGGTCTGGTGTTGTTTTGAGGTCGGCTGCGGTCTGCGGGTTGGCGAGTTGCTGAGGTCGCAAGGGGAGACCGCGCGGTCTCGTGTTATCTTCAACTTTGTAATTTTTCTCTTTGGTGTTTGTGCTGGCGAAATCATGTCTCGCTAAGCATGCCTTGCCTTGTAATTTGAAGTTGCTTTCAATAAAGATCAGTTGTTTGTCTCCACTTGCTTCTGGTTGTTTGGCTTGTAACTCTAAGTTGACTAACTCCTGCTCACTTCATAAAGATTCGGAAAATTTCACATGGTATCAGAGCGAGGTCGTGTTTGATGAGGTGACATCTTACAAGGGGTCTTCTGATGTGGAGCTACCAGAGAGCAGGGTGGAGGTGCCAGAGAAAGCTGTGGAGGATCTTCAGGTGGAGCTACCCGTGTCACCAGGTGGTCCATCTCCTTCTAGTTCCGAGATGGGGGCTTCTGGTTCTGGGAGCAGGGGGAGCGATGCTCCTAGCACGTCTGGAAGGGGAGCTAGGGAAGATGCAGCTGAAGATAATGCGGTTCAGGGGAAGGAGTTGAGGAGGTCGAAGCGAGCGATCATTGCCCCTGATCGCTATACATGAGGAAACGCAGTGAGCTTTGTCTCATGTTTCTTTGCTGGTCCCTTGGATGAGAGGGAGCCGTCTAGCTTTGAGAAGGCCAGAGGTGTGAAGGAGTGGGACATTGCAATTCAAGAAGAGATGACAGCTCTTGAGAAGAATAAGACCTGGTCTCTTGTGCCCAAGCCCAAGGACACCACTCCTGTTACATGCAAGTGGGTCTACAAGCTTAAGAAGAAGGCTGACGGCAGCATCGAGCGGTACAAGGCTCGTCTTGTAGCTCAGGGGTTCTCGCAGCAATACGGTGAAGACTATGAGGAAACATTCAGCCCGGTGACAAAAATGACTTCAGTTCGGTTCATCATTGCCTTGGCGGCGTTCAGTGGATGGGAGATTTGGCAGCTTGACGTCAAGAACGCTTTCTTGTACGGCGAGATTGACAAGGATATCTTCATGGTCCAGCCACCAGGCTTTGTGTCTGAAGATTTTCCGGAGCATGTCTGCAAGTTGTAGAAGGCCTTGTATGGGTTGAAGCAAGCGCCAAGGGCGTGGTACGGGAAGATCGCAGAATACCTCCTATTCTGTGGATTTGGTGCTTCAGACTCAGACTCAAGCTTGTTCGTCAAGAAGAGCGGGGAGCTTCAAGTCATCGTGCTGTTATACGTCGACGATATGATCGTGACGGGGAACTCGAAGGAGGAGGTAGCGCAGCTTCGGGCCGAGCTGTCCATCAGGTTCGAGATGAAGGACTTAGGTGAACTCCACCATTTCCTTGGACTCGAGGTGCAGAGGAAGGAAGGTGGAGTGCTGGTGACCCAGGCCGGATATGCGGAGCAGATCGTGGATCGATTTGGCATGAAGGAAGGGAAATGCACTTCCACACCTTTGGAGAAGGCCACAAAACTTCGCAAGGATGAGGGGAGGATTCTGCAAGATCCGTTGGTGTTTCGAGCTCTGGTTGGGAGCTTGATCTATCTGACGATCACGAGGCCGGATATTGCATTTGCAGTTGGCATAGTGAGTCGATATATGGAGGAGCTATGGGTACCTCATCTGCTAGCAGCCAAGAACATTCTGAAGTATGTCAAGGCGACCTCGGACATGGGTCTCCTAAACAGGAGGGATGCGGGCTTCGAGGTGCACGGATACATGAATGCTGACTACGTGGGAGATTCGGATGATCGGAAGTCGACGTCTGGATTCGTCTTCATGGCAGACCCTACAGCTATATCATGGTGCAACAAGAAGCAGGATTCCGTATCGGTCTCCACCACGGAAGCGGAATATAAGGCTTCGGCTTTGGCAGCTCAAGAAGCCATCTGGCTTAGGAGGTTGGTGGGAGACGTCCACAAGGAGGTTCGGGAGCCGACTCTACTATGCGGTGACAACGAGAGTGCTCTCAAACTGGTTACCAATCCAGTTTGTCACGCGAGGATCAAGCATATCGAGATCGAGCATCACTTCATACGGGAGAAGGTGCTGGAGGGATCTCTTTCGGTCGGGCATGTGCGGAGTGCGGACAACGTGGCGGATATCTTCACAAAGGCGCTGGCAAAGGGGCCGTTCACACGGCTAAGGAGCTTACTGGGGCTAGTTTCAACTTCCCACTTCAAGGGGGAGTGTTGAAATTGTTGAAGTGGAAGTTTGGAGGGCTTTTGGACCTGGGCGGTCTGGGAGGAGGTCGGGCGGTCTGGTGTGACCGCACGACTCGGCGGTCTGTCTCTACGGTCAGGCTTGTCTAAGCCTAGCTGCGGTCCTCTGGTGTGGCCGCTGGTTTCTGGTCCAAGGCGGCTGAAGGTGAAGGCCGCGCGGTCTGTCTCTGACCGCGTGGAGGGTTGATCGTCTTCAGGTGTGCGCGGTCTGTGCGTGACCGCGTGGCGTGTTGTCCTCTTCAAGGCTATGACAGTCTGGTGTGACCGCACAGCTTGATCCAGGTTTTCTCCAGAATGCGGTCTAGTGGCTGACCGGGCTTTCTGGTGGTATTCGCGGACTAAGGGTCTTAGTCGCGCGGTCTTAGTTCGCGGTCTCAGGAGGAGGCTGGTATGCGAGCTGGTCGCTGTTCGTGGTCTCAGGTGGAGACCGGCATGCGGACAGGAGTTCGCGGTCTATTAGCGAACTGGCTGGGTTCGCGATCTCGGGCGAACACAGGGGGGGGGGGGTGAACAGCTTCGGGCGGTCTGGCGATCTCCCTTGGAGTCGCGATCTGCTGTGAGAGTGGCGGTCTCTCATAGTCGATGTGGAAGCTGGCGAGTTCACCAAGATGAAGCAGGAGTACTATTGCTGATCGCGCGGTGTGACCGGTAAGGTCGTGCGGTCTGGGGGGTGGTGATCCTATCTCATAGGGTGGTGACTGGATCAGGTCTCATGCCTATAAATAGGACCCATCGGCAGCAATAATTAACACACACCAAGTGTAAGCTGAACTTTCTTCTTTCCTGCGGTCTGAGATTATCTGACCGGGCGGTCTGCTGATTGAACTTCTCTTGTGCAGCTTCTGCGGATAGTGCGGGCAGCAGCGATCACCTCTTCCTCTGAAAGTGTTCGGGCGGTCTGCGGCTTGGAGTTGTGGTGCTGGAGTTCAGGAGAATCAGGAGTTCGAAAGGAAGGGTGCGAACTGATCAGCGGTCTGGTGTTGTTCTGAGGTCGGCTGCGGTCTGCGGGTTGGCGAGTTGCTGAGGTCGCAAGGGGAGACTGCGCGGTCTCGTGTTATCTTCAACTTTGTGATTTTTCTCTTTGGTGTTTGTGCTGGCGAAATTATGTCTCGCCAAGCATACCTTGCCTTATAATTTGAAGTTGCTTTCAATAAAGATCAGTTATTTGTCTCCACTTGCTTCTGGCTGTTTGGCTTGTAACTCTAAGTTGACTAACTCCTGCTCACTTCATAAAGATTCGGAAAATTTCACATTTTGTCCTTGCATGATAGACTGAGTCCTTTGCAAGACAAATCGCACTCTGACTGTCACAGTGCAGCTTCATCGCCTCTTGAGTAATACTGAGTTCCTTGGTGAGACCTTTGAGCCAGATGGCTTCCTTTGCGGCCTCCGCTGCAGCAATGTACTTCGCCTCTGTCGTAGATAGAGCGACAATGTCCTGAAGAGGGGCTTTCCAACTGATGGGATCTTCACCAAGAAGGAAGATATAACCAGATGTAGATCTTCTTCGGTCGAGGTCGCCTGTGTAGTCAGAATCAACGAAGCCCTCTAAAGATCCTACATCCTTGCTCCTCTTGAAGAGTAGCCCAACATATGGTGTTCCTTTCAAGTATATTAGGATCCACTTGACTGCTTCCCGGTGTTGTCGCCCTGAATTCGCCATGTATCTGCTAACAATACTCACGGCTTGAGCGATATCTGGTCTCGTATAAATCATCATGTACATCAAGCATCCTACCGCTCTAGCGTACGACATCCTGAGCAACTTCTGGCGCTCCTCCTCTGAGTATGGACACTGCTGTGAAGATAATCTGAACTGCTGTCCCAAAGGAGTCGTAACAGCTTTAGACTCTATCATGCTGAACTTTTCCAGAACCTTCTTTATGTAGCCAGTCTGAGAATGCCAAAGCATGCGTCGCTTTCTGTCCCGTTTGATCTCCATCCCAAGGATTTTCTGTGCGTGACCAAGATCTTTCATTTTGAACTCATCATTCAATTTTTGCTTCAATAATTGAATCCCCCGAGCCGACTTGCAAGCAATCAACATGTCGTCGACGTAGAGCATAAGAATATCTCTGTTTGCCAGGAACCTATAGGAAACACAACTATCGTACTGGTTCCTGTTGTAGCCATGTGAAATCATGAATATGTCGAACCTTTTGTACCACATACTCAAAGCCTGCTTCAGACCATAGAGAGATCTCTTCAGTTGCACACATTTTTCTCATCACCATCACAGATGAATCCCTCAGGTTGTAGTATATAAATCTCTTCCTCTAGGCTGCCATGAAGAAAGGCAGTCTTCACGTCCATCTGCTCCAAATCCATGTCCTTCATGGCCACCATAGCAAGTAACACCCGGATCGAATAGTGCTTCACCACCGGGGAGAAGATTTCATCGAAATCAACTCATTTCTTCTGCGCGAACCCCTTGGCTACGACTCTGGCTTTGTATCTCCACTGATCTTTTTCTTGATGCGGGCTCCTTTTTCTTGAACACCCACTTTGAACTGATCGCTTTGGCTCCATTTGGTAAGGTAACCAAATACCATGTCTTGTTCTTCTGAAGAGACGCCATTTCTTCCTCCATGACAGCTTTCCAATGAGAGTTGTCTCTGCTTTCCATAGCTTCTCGATTTGAACCAGGATCTGAGGAAATTACCTGAAAGGCGTATGCTACAGTGTCTTGTAGCCTGAGAGGCAGCCTGACCTCTCGCCTAGCCTTCACTTTTGCAATAGAGTAGGGCTCCGCACCGGCAGGTCGAACAACATCCATTTCCTCAGAGTTAGAGGAATCATCGTGATCATCAGCTTTGTCACTTCCGTCCAGCTCCACCTCCACTGGTGAGACTGGAGTCTGCTCCACTTCTTTGCCCTGAGACTGAGACTTCTTCAGCATAGAAGCCTCATCAAAGATGACGTCGCACTTCACATCAACTTTCTTTTTTTCGGGGTTCCACAGCTTGAACCCTTTTGTACCGACCTTTTGGCCCAGATAGATACATCTTTTGGACTTAACATCCAACTTTGTCCTCTCTGAGTCCCGCAGCAGTGTGTACACGGGACAACCAAAAATATGAATATCAGAATAAACAACAGTAGTATCTGACCAGACTTCCTGAGGAGACTTCAGATCTAGTGACATAGATGGAGACCGATACACTAGATATCATGTCGTATTGATAGCTTCGACCCAGAAAGACTTTGGTAGGTCGGCGAACAATCGCATGCACCGAGCTCTCTCCAACAACGTTCTATTTATCCTTTCTGTGACGCCGTTCTGCTGCGGTGTACCGGGAATGGTGAGATGTCGAGTGATGCCCTCTTGATTGCAGTATGCCTGGAACTGCGCTTTGGTATACTTGCCACCATTATCAGATCTGAGGTATTTTACCTTCTTCTCGGTCTGCTTCTCCACTTTGGTCTTCTAGGTTTTGAACTTCTCGAAGACTTCAAACTTGTGCTTAAGAAAGTAGATCCAGACCTTTCTTGAGAAGTCGGCAATAAAGGTCACAAAGTATCTGGCACCTCCAAGTGATGGCTCTGGGGCTGGCCCCCAAACGTCTGAGTGCATGTACTCCAGTACCTGCTTGCTGCACTTGCTTAACATCACAAACTTCACTTTGCGCTGCTTCACGAGAACGCACGTCTCGCAGAAATCCAATTTGCACGTCTTGACCCCTTTCAGTAGGCCTTTCTTATGTAGCTCCAGCAATCCTCTCTCGCTCATGTGGCCAAGTCTGGCATGTCACAGCAAAGAGGAATCCTCATCCGACGTCGTAGAAACTGCCGCGTCGCCGACAATAGTAGTGCTGATCAGCCTGTAGTGAGTGCCAAAGCGCTCTCCTTTCATGACCACCAGAGCGCATCTCTTTACCTTCAAGTAGCCCCCTCACCGGTGTACGAGTA